>CM045769.1:83136410-83736410 GCA_025200525.1 Camellia lanceoleosa
CTAGGCTTGACATGACCTATAGGGCTTGACATGACCTAGGCTTGACATTACAAACCCGGCCTTGACTTAGGCTTGAAGGATAGCAAAAGGAAGGAACCAAAGCATGCATACAACACTTGGCAACGTTCTCACATAAAGCACAAAACAAGACAGTGGACCTCTCACTTGGGGAAGAAACAAGTCAAAGTCTACAAAATGCAAGCTTTAACAAGATGAAATCATGCAAATGCACATGAACATGACCAAGATATGAATGTGGGTTATTACATCATCATTAATGCTGAAGCTAGCTTTTTCCAAAGGTGTCAAGTATCTCGACTCTACCGGTAGCAAGGTTTTGGCCGACATAGAAGATGGAAGTGTTAAGTGCTTAATTCCTTGTGCAGGACTGGAAGCACATGGCGGCTACGAACAAGGTGCTCGACACGGCAAATAAAGATAGAGTTCTTCTCCAGCTCCAAGCAGACCAATACATTGTGGCAAGATAGGTACTCCTTGAGTTCGCCAAGGCACGGTCGCGACTTCTTCATCCTCACGAAAATTTTGATTTTAAGGATCGAAAAAAGGACGGCAATGATCGATGATCGGCTTATAAATAGATTGCCAGCCGCGCCATTCGCCGCGTCGGGCCCACGCCTTTCGCCGAAGCTAGGCCATTTTAACTCTCAGACCGCCAGATTTGTGTAGGGTGCGCTTCGACACTCGGTTCGTGACTAGGAATCCCAAAACTTCCTGATCCCACAATCGAAGGCACACTTAGACGCATTCAGGCGTAGTTTATGCTTTTTAAGAATGGCGAACATCTCGGCCAAGTCGGACAAATGATCTGCTTGATGCCAGCTCTTGACAACCATGTCATCGATGTAAGCCTCCATTGTCCGGCCTAGCAGAGGGGCGAACATCTTGGTTACCATTCTTTGAAAAGTTGCCCCGGCGTTCTTCAAACCAAAAGACATGACTTCCGGTAGCGCAATAGTCCCTTGGTGTAGTAAATGAGGTGATTTCGTCCGACCATGCATGGAAATCGATGGTAGCATGAGCATCCAAGAAACTCACCTGTTATGTCCAAATCGTCAAATCCACAAGCTGGTCAATTCTAGGCAAAGGGAAGCTGTCTTTCGACAAGCACGGTTGCGGTCTTGTAATCAACGAAACCCGCCATTTCCCATTCTTCTTCGTACCCTAATGTATTTGAGATCCACCGAGGATAGTGCACTTCCTGTATCGTGGTTTAAGCAAATTCTTAACTTCTCTCAGAACTACCTCGGTGTGATGCAACAATGACCTCCTTGTTTGAATGACCGCTTTGCAATCAAAGACATTGAGATGATAGCAAATAAAACTTGGATCAAGGCCGCATGTCGAAGGTGACCATGCAAAAACTTCAATGTTGGCCATAAGAAATTCCACCATCTCGGTCCTTTCTTAGATGGTGAGGCTTGAGCCAGCAAGAAGAACTTGTCCTACTCCGTGTCTATTCGTACCTCCACCAGTTCTTCCACGGCTTTGTCTTCCGCCTTGGTGCCCACATCCTCTAGGATGCCCCGTCCTCCTGTCCCTCAATCATTTGAACGAATCCTTTGGCCCGGCTCCTGACTGCCATACAAAGCACCGGTTTGATATGACACGATCACCCCAAATCTCGATTGCCCTTTCTATAATCGAGGGAATCTCATCACTTGGTGAAAGGTCGATGCAATACCATATAGCGTGAAGCCACCCCTTCCAAGGATCAAATTGTAAGTAGATGGCACCGTAACACCTGTAACTCGACTTGTTTGACCACGAATCCGCTTTGACCGGCAGGATAATCTTTCCCAAGGGCCACTGTTGTGAGTTGAAACCGACCAATGAGGAAGTCATGGCCAACCAGATCTCTGAGTCGAGCTGTTTGAAAGCGTCATAGTACATGATCTCGACCGAAGCTTCCTTGATCGATCAAGATCCGTTTGACTTCAAATTTGACGCGAAGTGTTATTACCAAGGTGTCATTGTGCGGTGTCTGGATGCGCTCCAAATCCCTTTGAAGAGAACCGAGCACATCTTTTATGCATCTTCCCCTCTGAGCCTTAGTAACGGACAAAACTTCCCTCATCTGTTTTGCCTTCTTGACCATACCACGGAGCTCGCAAACACGCCGTTCCACTATGCGGTGGATGACATTCACAACCCCTTGTGGAGGTGCATCCGGTCATCCGCCCACAGGATCAATTGAACCCGATTTGCCTTAACTCCACCATCAATGTAGAGGTCTAGGTGCCCACCGCAACTAGTTTCTTCCAAGTGTTGCCTCAAAGGCAAATAATCCTCTGTTCGTGGCCACCCTCCGGTGAAAGGTGCAGCGGTACCGGCTTGAAGCCCTTCGTGCCTAACTTAGTAGAAACCGGACGCTCTCGTCACGGAATTCACTAAGTATCGATAGATTGGAATCTTGAAGACCGTGGTGATGCTGTTTGCTTTCAACCTTCACGCATCGCCACATCATCTCGGTAGTCATCCGGGGTAATCATTCCTATCATTACGACGCCTACCCCGGTTCTTCGTTTTGAATCAGCGGCATGACTCGATCGGTCACTAGATCGGCCGGAGTCTTGTCCGATCAGATGCACTTTCCCGCCGTTCTCTTGTGCATGCCACCGAGTCGTTGTAGAGGCCGAGGCATCATCCTTCTGAATATGCTCATTGATGCGCTGCATGAGCTGACCCATGGTCGTAGGTTGCTGCATGGTAAGCGAGTCTCGCAGTCTATGTCCGACCGGGAGTCCACGCTTGTATTGAACGATTGCAAGGTTGACTGGGCAGTCTAATATCTCGTTGAAGGTCTCCCAATACCTGGAGTTGTATGCCTTGAGAGTGTCGCTTGGTTCCATCTTGACGCTCAGAAGGTGGTCAACTTCCTTTGGCGTTTTGGTGTTAGTCGTGAAGGCCACAAAGGCTTTGGCCAACTGTTGCCACCTTTCAATACTTCCCTCCGGTAGCCTCCCAAACCATTTCAAACCTAACTCGCCCAAACTCGACGGGAAGATAAGGCACATAAGAGCATCATTCCGCCTATGTCCGGCCATAACTTGTCGAAAATGACTTACATGCATATACGAGTCGGTCTTTCCGTCGTAAAGGGTGAACTTTGGCTGGTGGAAGCTCACGAAAGCTTTATTTGGCTGTCTCTATCTCCAAGGAAAAAGGAGTGGCGCTCAGCCTGGCCAAATCTATATCTAGAAGGAGTGGCGCCGCCTGATGCGGTGGAGGCATTCTGACCTCCTCGCTGGTGTGGACTCCATAGGATAGCCGCTGGAACGCTGGAACGCTGGCACCCTCTGAGCCTCCCGCCGGCGAGCCCGTTCCTTCAAAACTGCCCGCAAATCCTCTGTACAGGTGGAGTATGAATACCTCGACGTCGTCTCCGGACGTGAGGGTCGGTAGGTGCTGTCTTGCGCGCTGGACTTCTCTGCGCGCACATCGGAATCACCATCCTTGCAACTTCTGGTAATGGAAATGGCCGGAGTGTGCCGCTGGTTCTGACTGCCTGAACGGCGGGATGGGGTGCGCTCACTGTGGTCACCCACTCCAGCTACACCCTTCCCTTTGTAATGACGCTTAAGCGCCTCCATTCGCCGCCATTCACGATGATGGCATCTTGGTCTCGCAACTTGTGCTCCAAGCGTCCGGGCGGTGACTCTTCGCCACGGTGACCGTTTGGACTCGCGAACGGCGCGGACTTCTTCCGCTTGTCCGCGCATCTCGGAGCGCGCCGGGCTATCTCCAAGTCCGCCATTGGAAGGATGGTCGGAGTCCTTCTCTCCACGGACAAACTCCGGTGGCTCCATCGATGGCGGACAACGGAAACTTCCGTTGTTCGCCATGGGCGGCGATCGATGAGCCTAGAAGACAAGTTTTGTCTGTCAATCTTCCCACAGACGGCGCCAATTGTATGGGGAGCAAATATTCCAGCAAGCCCGTACTCCTTTCTTCCAAGCTCTGTCGTCCGATCACTGCGCACCAAGACCGGTGAGCTACCCGGGTGTGTGGCCGAAAAACCCTCCGACGGTCAAGTTAGAACACACACTAGGGATAGATAGAGAGAAGGAGAGTGATTGAGTGTAAGTATAGCTCTTACCAAATGTTCATCCTCTCAGATGGGAGGCGCAGACTTGCTTATATACCCTTCTCGCCTCATATCCACTCCCAACGGTCTCAACACGTGGCTCTGCTATCCCATCTATCAAAGATACACCATGTCGAACACCACCTAATCTCAACTGCTAGCCTTCTCACCGAGCTCGTGGTCAGATTATCCATACCTCTTTGTGCTTCACACCTAAGCACTTCACTGGCTGAGCCCAAGGAGAACCGGCCACGGGCATCTCTAAAAGCTGAGCACAGAACATCACTTGTGGTCGGCCTTCCTGCCGAGCAAACGGTTATGTCGGCTGACCGCGCCTTTCCGGACGCCGATCACTTAACTTGACTGGCTTCACCTTCGCCAGGACACGCAGCCCAGTCGCACGAGCACGGCCTCACCGAGCTGTTTCCTTCCAACCTGGGCGACGCATACTTGGTCCAACACCTGCCCGGCCCAGATCCTAGTAGTCCAATTCTGGGCGGATCGCAGGTCACGCGTCCAAGAACACTGCCGCCCAAATCGCCCAAGATAACTCGTCTGGTCAAATCTGTCCCACAGCAGACGATCATTATTTTCCCTCTCAGATAGAGAGAAAGAACAAGAGAGAGAGAAAGAATGATTGCAATAGATCCTGGTTTGGTGTATTTCAATAGATAATAAGATTGAACAGATAGAAATAAATTGAAGATTGTGACTGGTTTGTTGAACAGATAAGAAATTTTGGATAGATATTTGAACAGATAAGAGATTAAAATTGAACTAATAATAAATTCTAGACAAAAATTTGCATAGATAGGGAAAAAAATTGACAAGATAGTTAAGATTTTGGAATATATAGACAAAAAAATAATAATTAAACACTTAAATATAAATTTGAACATATAGAAAAACAAATTAACAGATAAATTAAGGAGTAAAATTGAAAAGAAAACGTTTTTCAAAACAAATAAAAAGACTTCTCACCAAATTATTTTACTCAATGCCTGCAGAGGACCATTGGAGGAGAAGAATCCATTAATCCAGCTCCTTATGGAAAGTTTTTTTTTCTTCAAGCACACAGATCCAATTTCTCCTCCTTTTTTTTTTTTTTTTTTTTTAAGTTGTTGAACTTTGTTGTTGTTGTATGATGAAACAAATGGCAACAGATAGTTGTAAATGAACAAAAAAAAATAAAAATTAAGCAAATAGAAATAATAATGAAAAATAGAACAGATATATATATACTGGATTATATTTGAGAAAGAATTTCAACAGATAGAGAGAAAGAACAAGAGAGAGTGAAAGAAATATTGCAACAGATCCTGGTTTGGTATATTTCCACAGATTATAAAATTGAATAGATAGAAATAAATTGATGATTGTGACTGGTTTGTTGAACGGATAAGGAATTTTGGAAAGATATTTGAACAGATAAGAGATTAAAACTGAACTGATAATAAAATCTAGACAAAAAGTTGCACAGAGGGAAAAAAATTGAACAGATAGTCAAGATGTTGGAATATATAGACAAAAAAATAATAATTAAACACTTAAATGTAAATTTGAACATGTAGGGAAAAAAAATTAAACAGATAAATTAAGGAGTAAAATTGAAAACAAAACGTTTTTCAAAACAAATAAAAAGACTTCTCACCAAATTATTTTACTCAATGCCTGCATAGGACCATCGGAGGAGAAGAATCCATTGATCCAGCTCCTTATGGACAGTTTTTTTTCTTCAAGCACACAGATCCAATTTCTCCACCTTTTTTTTTTTATTTTTTCAAGTCGTTGATCTTTGTTGTTGTTGTATGATGAAACAAATTGCAACAGATAGTTGTAAATGAAACAAAAAAAAGAATTAAAAATTAAGCAGATAGAAATAATAATAAAAAATAGAACAGATATATATATACTGTAACGCCCTCAAAATTAAACCCATAATATATAATATTAACATGCATCATCATAAGAAAACTAAGAGTCTTATTCCATTCATCAGAGTAAACTTATTAAAAGACATTACATGTAATAAAGAAAGTAAATGCCCTATGGGCTTACATCTTTCCAAGCCAATACTTGAACACAAAAATATGACTACTAACTCATTTACAAGTTAAGCCCTTGGCTTGAGTCCTTACATGTAATACCAAATAAAGCAAATAACGACTAATCTAAAATGAGTCTTCAACTCTAAATCCTTCCAAGCTAATTCCTTGGAGGTAGCCCATCACCAACACGAAAATGATGTTCCTTATAGGTGAGCCACGTTCAAAGAGAAAAATACTAAACCAAATATAAGCATTGAATAAAGCAATAGCATCCAATAGATGGTTAACCAAGATAATCAATTATATCATTATACAATCTCATGACACTAATGTCTATGACATGTTTCACCTTCTATTATTATCAATATGGCTCAGAACCTGGCCAAAATTATAACAGTGAACTATATATCACATTCACATTACTTCCAATATCAACAAAACAAATGAGACTAAGGCTCATATCAAAAAACTTCATACTTCTCATTTGATACACATTTTAGTGCTGTATCAACAACATATAGAAACACTTCTATAATCAATAAGCACACATAATAGTGATGCTAATGGAGTCTATTCCCTATCTCCTCCCAATCAAAATCCGGTTTAGAGGTCCATCCCCTATCTTCCCCTAAACCGTGGAGTACATCCTCTATCTCCTCCCGAACATCAAATTGAAGCTCAATAACATGTTCTGGATTTTCTAGAATTTTGATGTCCGCTCGAGCGGGGAAATCGCCGCTCGAGCATGAAATTCGTGTTCCTAATTTTATTTTTTTTACAGACATGGTGCCTCGGCCGAAGGAAAGTTCACGCCGAGGGAGCCATATAGAGAGGCCTTCCGCTCGAGCTCCAGAGTTCGCGATCGGCGAATTTGACATATCCAAGACTTTTGTAGCCTCAAGGGTCCACTCAAGTAGGGAAGTCCATGCTCGGCGGGGACCCTATTTTTGAAATTTTGAAAAGACATTCAGTGTAATAACTCGACCCTCGTATGTGATTCTACTATATTTTAGTCTTTACTCAGTGCTTTCAACAGTATAATGTGAAACTGCATGAGAATTTAAATTAAACATATATGGCTTATGAGTTGATGCTTTATGAAATGAACATTATCTGTTAGGCAAGAAAAGTATCTATTACTATTAGAACGTTAAAACAGAAATTGGAAGCCTTAACGGCTTAATTATCTGAAATGGATTATATATCTGTGATCAGCATAATTTTTAGGTAATATTAAGCATGTTTGTGAAATTTCAATTTCGGAATGATTAAACGATTCACTTTTGTCTTATTCTCTTATAAGGATATATCTATATATATATATATATATATCTGTTGACTTAGAAGCAATGAAAATATCTCCTTAGAAGGGGGAAAAACGTGAGAGTTAGGGAAAAGCTTTCCAAGGGAAGAAATTGGGAGATTTGGTGAAGATTGTTTGAGATTGAATTCAAGGTAAGCTCAAGATCTTCTTGTCAAGACAATTTAGAGTTTGTAATTTATGTGTATGTTTGATCCATGTATGCTTCATGTTTGATTTATGAGGGCTTCTCATCAATTGATTATTTTGACACTTAATTTGGGTGTTATATGAAATTATACTTCAATCCTTGGTTTTATACCATCACTTCATGAAATTATGTGTATATCATGTGCTATGTTTCAAGAACATGAAGAACTTGAATCCACAAGTGAAATTTGAGAGAGAGATGGCTTGCTTAAGTTCCTAATCTTGTTTAATTTGTTATGTGCAAGATAGAATCCATATTATAGTGGTGTTGGGTTGAAAAATGGTCTTAGATTCATTTGGAATTGCATGAAAATGGAATAAAGTTGTTAAATTGAAGTTGAATTCGAGACTGCTTGGTCTCGGCGGCGGAAAGCTTTCGGCGAGGAAAAACACTTCCCGGTTTGGCACATTTCTGATCCGCTCGGCGGCAAAGTGGCGCTTGAGCGGGGGACTAATTTTCAGAAAGAAAATATACTTGTTCAGTTTTGCGTGCTTGATTCCCTAATGGTTTTAGAATATGTTTCTGCTGATTTTAAGTTGGTTATCAATTCATGTGAAGTGTAATGATCAGAAATGATTCCCCAATGATTCTGAAGAGAGCAAACTAATTTATAAGTTATGATTGTGTGCGGGCACACTCAGGAAGAAACTAGCACGCCATCACAACGTTGTGAGTAATAGTACTTCAATGTACCTCTATCCGTTAATAATTATTATTATTGACGCGTTATGATCCTTATTGTAAGAATCATGTTTGCATGAAGTTATGTGCTATATGAGAAATATTATGAAATTATGGAAACATTGAAAAGGTTGTGAAGTCAAGTGCGCTTTGTGTGAAATCTTGTGACTTATGGAACGCATCAAAGGAATTGTGAAGTTGTGAACCTACATGGCCAAGAGCCAATTGTGAACTAAGAAGTTATGAGGCCAAGGGCCGATATGTGAAATTTGAATTTGTGGACTTGTGAATTGTGAATATAAAGGGGGCTGAAGGCCATTACTATAAGTTGTGAAAGTACAAAACCCAATGCCTCTTTTGTGAATATGTGAACTCCTCAGGCCAAGGGCCAAATTACTTAAATTGTGAATCAACAAGTTGTCCTAAAAGTTATCTGCAGGACTAACTACATGGTTATTGTGTCATCTTTGTTTTACATGCATGTAAGTACTATTGTTCACTGAGCTTGGCTCACCCTATGTTATGTCTGTTCCTGTAGGTAACCAATCAGGAGGTCGGTCTTAGCTCGGCACCGTCACACTTTTGTCAGCCTAAGCACAGCCAAGCTTTGGGTCGAAACCGTATTTTGTGGGATTGCTAGACTATAGCTTATGCTCCAAATTTTTGGCCTAGACTGTGATGTACATAATATTTTGTTATCGCCCAACTTTGGAAATTTGGATTTGTGTATGCATGTATATAACTAGCTCTCAAGAGTGTATCTCCTTTGGTTTATCTGTTTTGGGTTATTCATCTTACGTGATGTCGGTGATCCTGGCATGGTTTAGTCGCTCAATGGATGTCATATTTTCTTATTATGTATTACTTGTTATTACTACTTCCGTTTAGGCCCCTACTTTCTATATATATAGCAGGTTAAGTGTCCTTTTCTGCATGGGTCATGCCCAAAATTCCAGGGGCAAGTTGGGAGGGGGGTGTGACATTCAGTGTTTCATTTTCTGTTCTCTTTCACTTCCAAGTACTCTTAGGCATGCATTGAGCATTGTATGAGTTAAAGAGATGAGAATGAAGCCTAAAGAGGAAAATGTGAATTTAGAACGGATCGAATTGTTTGTGACCCTTTTGTGTTCATGGAATGAGTAGGGTCGAGCTCCAGGGCAAACCAACGAACCGATCACTGTGAGTAATGTCGATATTTTGAAGCTTGTCATTTGTCCAACTGCTTATTTCCTTATAAGCCTTATAAGTTTGCTAGTTTGGATTATGGACAAATGTTTGATATGAATAGCTGAATGGGCCGAAGGCCAATCTGACATAAACGAATGAATGAATGGGCCAGAGGCCAGTTTGACATGAATGAATGGGCCAGAGGCCAGTCTGACATGAATGAAAGTTTGAATGGGCCAAAGGCCAGTTTGACATGAATGAATGGGCCAGAGGCCAGTCTGACACGAATGAAAGTTTGAATGGGCCAAAGGCTAGTTTGACATGAAAGTCTGCATGGGCCGAAGGCCAGTTTGACATGAAAGTCTGAATGGGCCAAAGGCCGGTTTGATGAATAGAAGATAAATGGGCCAAAGGCCAGTATGTTCGGAACCACAGTCACTTGACTTAATTTGCGTATATATATGTTAAATAGAAATATGAATTGGGCCCAAGGCTGTTTGAAGCATGTTGTTCTACATATCATTTGTATAACTTCTTTATTTGATATTATTCACTGGGCCAAAGGCTAGTTTGACATGAAAGTCTACATGGGCCGAAGGCCAGTTTGACATGAATGTCTGAATGGGCCAAAGGCCGGTTTGACGAATGGAAGATAAATGGGCCAAAGGCCAGTATGTTCGGAACCACAGTCACTTGACTTAAATTGCGTATATATATGTTAAATAGAAATATGAATTGGGCCCAAGGCTGTTTGAAACATGTTGTTCTACATATCATTTGTATAACTTCTTTATTTGATATTATTCACTGGGCTATCGCTCATGCTCATTCATGTGTTTGTAGGTGAGCCAAGAGAAGTCCAAAACCAGCCCTAGTGAAGTCTGTGGAACAACAAAGGTTTTGAAGAGTCAGCCCTTGTGTCTCACGCACGAGACTCGTCTTCGCCTTTTGTTATGTATTTATATTTTGTCATGATTGGCGAGGACTTTGAATATAGTTTTCATGGGTTGACTTAGACTTAAATGGTCTTGTTTGTACAGAATCTTATGTTGCTATACTTTTTGTTGTGAGTTATTAACAGCTATGTGTATGGTTTGTTATGACGTGCCATGTAAGCATAGCTCTATGGACAAAGTTTTAAATTTTGCTTCCATTTGGCCTCTTTACTCTGATGAGTTATGTTTGGTCTGATTTGAGGCTGTAGGTAATCTCATGATTACTGCCGATTATGGCCTAAACCCATAGGGGCAAGTTTGGGTTGTGACAACATTGCTCTAGAGTCCCCTCATCAGAAGAGGACGAAGAGGGCCTCTCGATGCACCTAATGCGATTGACACCGATATTTGCATTCTTTTTTCTCCTTTCTTTTGCTTTGTAGTTTAAAACTTTGCATAGCTTCAGATAGGTCATTACTTTTTTCTTTGAAAACTTGTATTTTCTCGTTTGTAAAAACTATGATTGGGGTCAAGCCCTGTAGTTTTATAATCTCTTTTGTATTTTCTCTTTTGCCCTTTTTTCGATAGAACCTCATCCTTTTGCTAATTTTCCTTGAAAATGGAGATTTTTCTTGTTGAGAGGCTCAAAGACTGGACGACCACTTTGAACGGCATGGAAAAGGTAAATTTCAATAGTTTCGGCATAAATGCTCTTTTTCTTTGAGCCACACGCTTTTGTTTTCCATTCCTTCATGTCATTGCCCGCTGTTGGGATCTGGTTACTCATGTGTTTCGCTTTAGATCATAAGACTTGTGTCTTGCTCTAGAAGAGTTTCAAGCATTAATGGAGTCCCAGTGTGATGAGGAGATTATGCCTCAACCCTGTTTTGGCCATGCATAGTCTCTTGAACGGATGTGTGGGCTTATTTTATACGAGGCTCGATCTTTGGCTCATGACGGGGAGTTGGACATACTTGGCTTGATTCATCAATTTTCTGGCATTAGAGACAGAAGTGACCTTCTCTGGCGAGGTCATCGTCAACACGCCCTCTGCTTATGTTTACTCGAACGCTTCCTACTTGCCCCTAGTTACAACAGTGTAGCATTAGGTTGATCGAAGTGGCCCAATGCCTCAATGAGGGTCAAAGTTGCATTAGCCGAAACTTTAATGGGTTTAGATGCCTTCCATCAAAGGGAGACTTCTCGGTTTGTATGGAGTCCACTGCTTCTCTAGGTATTGTTTCCCACCCTCTCTTATTTACGATTTCTCACATCATTTTGGGCACTCACTCTGTATTTTCTCTTGAAACCCTTTCCTTACTGTTTCTCTTAATGTACATCTCTCTATTATTTAATCTCTCTTCTTTTTATCCCTTCCCAAGTGTGGCTGATGGATAAGCTGAAGGTTGTGGACCCTTGCCCTGAGTATTCGTCCAGATCCTACTTCTTTCGCCTGTGGCTAGTGGACTTTCCCACAGAGGGATTGTGGTGTGACTGGATGTGCAGCAGATCTACGGCTGACATCGCTTGGCGTTGCCCCTAGTTGAACTTGACCGAGATGAGCTATGGCATATCTGTAGACACCCCATTTTTGATCGTCCTCAAGACTTGGATGTCATCGTTTGAACACTAGATGATCATCCATGCTCGTGTTCGTTTTGAGTTCCCGAAGGTCTCGGCTGTGCGCCTTGCCTTAGGATCTCTCAACTTGTTTGTTTTTGTGCTTGGTTGTGGACCAAGGGCTTGTGGTTTTATACGAGGAAGAGGGTGGCTTGTTGGCCATCCCTCAACCCATCGGCTAAGGCATTGTGCCATCGGCCATAAGTGTTGGTCGATCGGCACTCTTTTGGTTGATCGGCCATATTTTTTGAGCCGAGGCGTTTCCATCTACTTTTGTAGATATTTTGTGCCACTTGTGACGGTGGTGGGCACAATTCTCATCCTCCATACACGTGTATGGAGGGATTGCATTCAAGACTCAAGCTTGTTCAACAAGCTTGAGAATTGAAATTCTATAAGAAGGGAGCCTTCCTTCCCTTTCCAGAGGTTCTGAAAATCTAAGATATAAGTTCTATATCTCTCTCTCTCTCTATATATTTTACCTCTCTCTCTCCATTTGCTCTTGTTTGTGCCCAAAAGTGTAAATCCTTCACACTATTGCACACAAACACCTACTAGAACACCATCCTTTTGTTGCATCCTTTTGTTGCTGAGGTACTGAGGAGTTGGTTTTAGTGTTTTTGGAGTGGTTTAAGCTCAGAAATGGTGCTGGAGTTGTGTTCTCGAAAGTGTTCTTCAAGGGTGAGTCAACTACCTTTTAATCCCCCATTTTGGCTTAAGCTTTTAGACCTACTTGCATATTGTTTTAAGCTAAACTACAAAAAGTTCTGATTTTTCATGCTTGTGATGTTTGTTTGAGGTCACTTTTGTGTTGGGGTAGTTTACCCCTATTAGGCCTTGTTTGGCCTTGTTTTGAGCCATCCCTTTGGCCCTTGTTCTAGCCTTTGCATGACCTCTCTACCACTGAAATCCAAAGGATTTTTAGTGATGGAAAGGTGGTTTTGGAGTCTTGAGCAGAGAGAGGACACCCCTCTCCTTGTGTCTCATTCTTTGGTATAAATGGCTCATAATAGTAGCATGTTCGCTTAGCATGTTTTGGCCTCATTTCAGCAAGTGTTTGGTGTTATTTTGCCATGTTATACCTCTGTCTAAAGTTGGTTTGATAGCCTCTTACATGCATCATGCACTTGTAGTGTAATCCTCTCTATTGCCGTGACATGCATCATGCATTTGGACCATCATACTTGCATGTTTTGGCTCAACTCGAAGAAGCTTTTAGTCATGTTTTACCATGCTTAAGCTCTATTTCATGTTGTTTTAGTCATGCATGCACTGTTTTGTATAGCCATGGTTTAATCTAGCTTATTAGCTTTGAGTGTCCAAGTCATTAGCATGCATTGCTTCGACCATTTTCATGATTTGGCATAATTTCATATGTGATTTCAGTTCGTATAGTGTAGCCATACACTTGCATTTTTCATCCTTTCAATGCTTTGAAGAGTTGGTGTTTTATGCCTTAAGAGTGGACCATTGTGCATGCCTTTATGCTTAGGCCTTTGGGATGCCATCTAAGTGGGTTTTGGGGCTTATTTTGACATGCCATAACTTTGATTTTTGTTGGTTAAGTCATGCCATGTTTGGTTTTAATAGGTGTAGTGTAACACCCCTTGGTAGCTTTGCATGCTTCATGCTTTTGGTCTTTTGTTCTAGCTTGTGTTGGCTAGGTCCATGCATGTTTTAGACTCACTTTGGTATGCTTTAGGACTGTTTTGGTTTGCTTAGGCTATTTGCTTCATGTTTTGCATAGCCTTAGGGCAAGTCTCTTTGCTAACCTTGAGCTTTGAGCCTCTTGATATGCTACACTTGCATTGTTTGGTTGATTTGGCATCATTCCTAACATCATTTCAGAGCATGTAGTGTTGTCACACTTGCATGCTTTTCACTCTTTAAGTGCTCTTAAGAGTCGGTGTCTTCATGCCTTAATTCTTGGGCCATTTGTCATGCATGTTTGCCTTGCATTTCATGTCATCAATTCATCACTTTGGCCACTAATTTGGGCATGGCTGAGGTCTGTCCATTTTTAGTTTAAGTCCATTGAGTATGTGGTTTGCATGTTGTCGCATGCTTATTGCATTGCATGTTGTTGCATGCTTGTTATATAGCCTCATATTTGCATGTTTGTGTTGCTTTGTTAAGTTAACCATGCATGCATTACATTGGCTTAATATACTTATCTTTGCATGTTGTTGCATGCTTGCTAGTTTGCATCTTGTTGCATGCTAGTCCATCTTTGCATGTTGTTGCATGCTTATCCATCTTGCATTTTGTTGCATACTTGTTAGATTGTATGTTGTCACATGCTTGTTATTGGCATTGTTGTTGCATGCTTGTTACATTGCACGTTTGCATGTTTAGGTTGCATTGCATTTGGCATGCTGGTTACCTTAGCCTTGTGTGCATGCTTGAGTCATATTGCATTTGGCATGCTTATGTTGCATTGCATAACATCTCCATGTTGCATGCATTGCATTGTGTTTAGTTTGGGTGTTAAACCAAACACGAGGAACGAGGGACGTTTCATACTTAAAGTGATGAAGCGTGCCTCAATTCTTAATCGCCGACACTCTTGATCCAACATGATAGAGTGTGAGGTATTCATGTGTTTTGTGCATTCATTCTATATTGATTTGTGCAATTAGCTTCTTTGGCCATCATGTATCGAAATCGTGATTGATGGCTCGAGAGTCGAACACTACACTCCTTTGAGCTTCAAACATGATAAGGGGTGTAGTTGCACAACATTTTCTTGCAAATGTATTGCCATGCCTCTGTTTGTACTCTCTGCTGACAAAAGGAGTAATCTGCAGGAAAAGATGGCCGATCGGCTATCTGGAGTGCCGATCGGCTAACAATTTTTGGCTGATGGACTCAAAAGTGGTCGATGACCCTTTTCCCCTGGCCGATGGCCATATCTTTTGGCTGATGGCCTCTCAACATGTCCATGTGGTGGTTCAAAAGCATCACAGATATTTGTACAGTTTTCAGAGGTGAAGAATAGTGCAAATAGAGGCAACATGAGGCATGGCAATGGATTTCCGAGCGAAGCCGACCGAGCATGCATATGTCCCTCTTCTCGAGGCCGTTTTAACTGTTTTGAAACTTAATTAATTTGCTTAATTAGTTAAGAGTTTTGTAATAATTAATTAGCGAGGGTAGTTAATTAATTAGTTGGTTTGTATTATTCATTCGAACCCTCCGTCGAGAGGCTGAATTTTGTAGTAAGTGTGCATGAGTGTGTGAATGTCTTCCAACCCCACGTCTTTCTCCCTTTTACTTAACCGCTTACGATGGTTAGTTCTAGGTCATGTTTCAATTAGCATTCCAATGCTCGCATGTTTGCATCCATTCATTTGTCTTGTATGCACCAGGCTTGGCGCATCATACCAACTGCATTGTATTTCAATTCCAATTTGAATACAAGTTATCTAGTTGCATTTCATATGCCATCTTAGAATAGCCAAGCCTATTTCAAGTTGCATCTTGCATGTGTTGCATTAGCCATTGTTGACATAGCTAGGATCATGCATTGATTACTAACTAGCTATGGTTTTGGCTCGGAGTACTAGGTAAGCTATTATGCTTTAGCATCTTGCATGTATGTAAGTGACTGCCATGATAGCATGCTTGCCATACGGCTATGTACTTATGTGTTTAATTGCATGAATGCCTGTGGGTGAAGGTTGGATTGCTTGAATTAGAACAGTTCATCGAAATGCGAGTTTTAAGCGCACTTGAGGTGGCAAAATTATGTTTTCTAAGCCCACTTGAGGGTGGCAAATCCACGTCTTAGCCTACTTGCGAGTAGCACCTTCAAACCATTTTCAAACAAACAAACATGAGATGTTTTGTTCCAACTTAGGCGATCTAGTCTATACTTGTATGTTGTGCGCATCATGTAGTAAGGCTAGCTAATAAACCGGAATAAGAACACATGTGTTTTCAAAAATAAAATATCATGTTAGTAAAGGCCGATCTTTTTGATCGGGTGAGCGGGGGTGCTCATAGCATGACCTTCCCTTTTCGTACCCAAGTTCCCGAGCCGAGGCAACTTTGGTGATGACGGACACGTGGCCTTAGGCACGAGTCAGGATTTCCTAAATTTTCCAAAACAAAACATTTAGGTGGCGACTCTGTATCTGGCAAAGCAGTTCATGTTTTGCACTTTATAAAAATCAGTTTTCCAAAATGATTTGCCAAATTTGGACTCTTTGGTGATTTATTGGTCTTGCATTGCACTTTGCGAGATTAGATTCAAAACCATGACATTGAGTCTGAATTGTAGTAGCTAATGAACAAACTGGATTTTCATGCCATCTCGCGCGCGGAGTCGGGACGTTCGGGCACGTCTACAGTTTTCGGCGACTCCGCTGGGGATTTAGAGAACTTGACTCGAACTCATGATATATTGTTTTGACTACACTTATGTGTCTCTTTGCATTGCATTTGCGTTGGTGCGCCTAGGACACTGTGTTTGCCGTATGCTATTCCAGAATGGTTTGCCAGAGGCCCGCTTTGAGAAGCGTACCATAAGGCTGACCGATTGCGAGCTCTGCCACGACGGGAACACAAACCTCGGTGTTTACCGGGGCACCCTTTTTTACCATTCGACCTAGTGCATATCGGAAACTGTAATGACCATTCCAAGCTAGGACAGGTTGCTTACCCGATTATAGGTTGTTTGAAACCGCTGCGTGCGTAGTGAAACCCTAGCTCCTAACAATAGGACAGGGAAACCCTACCCCTCCATAGGGGTGTTTTGGTTCTCACTTGCTTATTATGTGCCTTTAGAGTTGGCCTCTATAGGAATGCATGTATCAGTTTGCAAGTCTAGGTATCAGGCCTGCGGGCATCAGCATCAGTATTTGGGGAATTAGTTTTACCTGAGGGTATCAGATTCAGATTTGGGGCAGTGATTTGGGAATAGTGATCGATGGTCGAAACGATTATTCGACTTGTGTTTGCCAACTGTGTGTTGTCTTTACTTAAGCCGTTATGCTGTCCGTTTTTCTGTTCATTATTTCCTTATTATGCTTTATTTATCTTTTTGCAAGGTAGTTTAGCACCATTGCATCCGACCAGGCAGATAGTCCTCGAGCACTCTGGGTTAGAGGTTGCAGACTTAATCGATGCAGGGATCTGATAGATGGACAAGAAGTGTTCCTTTTTTTACCCCCGGTTACTAGACGGAGGACAAAAGCGCGATGTATCGGTGCTGATCGCCCGGTCGATGGTCTACCCACCGATGAAACAGTCGGTGAGGTCTCAATTTCTACTACAGGGATAGATATACCAGTTATTCAGCTAGATCAGCATAATATGGCAGATATAGAGGAGATGATGTGTCAGCTCCAAGAGAGTATGAAAACCATGTAGCAGGACGCTGCCCATCAAGTAGAATTTGCCGCATGCCAGGCCGAGGTTATGGCTGTGATGAGTTGATTGCTAGACTTGACAACAACGACAACCACAAGCCGGAGCATCTTCTTGGCCAACCAACCTCCTCTAACCAAGAATTCCAATACTTGGGGAGACCCCTAACGTTTAGGAAAATCTGACGTTCCAACAGGCGACTCGCCCCGATCCTACTGACCGGCTATCCAAAGTGCAGACCAATATACTGGACACACCGTTTGAGTTTGAGGTGGATCCGACGGCACTAAAAGTGAGCAAGCTTGAAAAGCTGTTCAAGAAGTCTCAGGGCGTGAAATCCATCCCGGATATAGAAGATGGGTATACCGACTCGGCCGTGACTCTGCCAGACCGGTTTAAAATGCCGCACATAGACCGTTTTAACAGGTCTGGAGATCCTATGGTGCATTTGCGGCTATTTTCGAACATACTAAGGCCGATGGGCCTCTCTAGATTGCAGAAGCTTTCTCTGTTTGGCTGAACCCTGTCGGGTGTAATGGCCATTTGGTATGCAAAACTGGAGGACTCCGTTAAGAGAAGTTGAGAGGAGATGACTGAGGCCTTCATAGCTCAATACTCCTATAATACACAGATCGAGGTCACAACACGTGATCTCGAGACAACTAGGCAAGAGCCGAAGGAGAGCTTCTCCGATTTTGTGACTCGGTGGAGGGCTAAGGCCTCAATGATGACCATCAGGCTTGTTGACAAAGATCAGATTCGGATGGTTGTGCGCAACCTCCATCCCAAGCTCATGCAGAAGATGATCATTCTCCCCCTCCCTACCTTTGCAGATCTACATGAGATAGGGGTGCAGATTGAGGACATTATGAAACAGGGCCTCAATGATCATGAGAGAGAGCAGCCCAAGTGGGCATTCAACCGCGATGATCTGAATCACGAGCTGGATCTGCTTGACTACGAGATCTTCAGATGTGAGTATGGTCACCACCACCACCACCCGAAGAACCCTTGCAACTACACCATTCACCGATGCGTCCAAAAGTAGCTCCGAAACAACCAAGTTCTCACCCCGAGGCCAAAGAACCTTCACCCCACTATACATGTCTTTGTCCAAGGCTTTGGGGGTTTTGATTAGGAAGGGCCACTTGAAGCCCCTAGAGCCGCGGCCCTTGGCAGAAAAACTTCCCCCCTCCTATAACCCGGTGAAGTATTGCGCCTTTCACCAACAGCATGGTCATGACACCAACCAGTGCTATAGATTGCGTCACGAGATTCAGGATCTCGTTGACAATAGGGTGATCATGCCTCCGAAGAAACCGAATGTCACAACCAACCCTCTCCCACCACACAACCAAGCTCCACCTCCCAAACGCATCAATTTGATCCGAACTGGGGTTGAGTCATACGACCCTAGCATATATATCACCCCTTCTCACCTACCCAAGCCGGAGGTGTTCATTCTTGACAGCACTGACTTGTGCATGTTGGACATCTCGCAAACCCAACCAGAAACGGTGATGGTGGCTATCGAAGATAGAAGTGGGTCGGCTGTGGAGGCAGATGAGAATGATTATCTGAGCTTGAGGGTCTCGAGCTTCATGTACAACCCAAGCGGTTGCATTACATCGCCAGGCGAGCTAGGCCAAATGTGGAATTGCGGTGAGTAGAAATTTTTATAGTCAGGAGAATGGACCTAATCGGAATTTGGATGACTGGCGAAGCTGGAGGAGGACATCGCAAACCTTCAATTCTTCAACGAACAAGATCCGGGAGATGTGACAGTTAACTGGTTTGATTTGGATGGGTCAGCAGAGTCTACTAGATGGCTTGACAACCAACCAGATGTTGTTGAACCACCTCAGTCAGAATAGGGTCCATCAGGGACGAGGACGGGGACATCAACTATGGCCGGAAGGGCCGAAGAGCAAAGTGTACCGCCGGAGAGCACCGGTGTTAAGAATTATGCTTGGGATCGAGAAGCGGTTTAGGTGCGGAAGATACCAAATAGCAGGCTGAACTGAAGTAGTTTGAGCGGAAAGGATCGAAGATTCTGAGAGATCCAGAAAGGCCAAAGCACCTGCGGGGACAAAACATGCTGTGTGCACAAGAACGGAGCATCTTTGCGAACCTGAGCGCAAGGTCTTTGCGAACGCGAGGAATAGTTGTAACGGAGCCGGACAAGTGTCTGTCAACTGCCGATGGCACGTGGTGGAAAGATGATGACCTGTGTCTTGCTCATACCGATGAAGATTGGGGGAACAACCAATCGGATGATACCTGGTACGTTGGCGAAGTAGACCACATGACTAGGAGTAGGCGGTATTTCAAGCCCCCACACTTAGATCAACCAAATGCGTTCGGAAAGGACAAGGAGGCAGAGAAGCAGAAAGAAAAGCTGGTCGAAGAGGAGGCTGTGCTGAAACAGCTAAAGAAGATACAAGCAGACATCTCCATCTGGGGACTGCTTATTGCCTCAAGAGTACACAGACAAGCCGTCCTATCTGCAATAGACAAGGCCAAACTTTCAATAGAAACCACGCCTAAGCAGTTGGTAGGACTGGTCTTTCCGGGAGGAGCTTCCCTGACATTGACCTTCACTGACAAGGAGCTGCCGCCAGAGGGTGCAAACCATAACAAACCTCTCTACATCTCTGTCGAGTGCAGAGAAAAATGGATACCGGTGGTTCTTGTCGACATGGGATCCGCCATTAACGTGTGCCTGTCGAGGACAGCGCATGCAATCGAGTTGAAGCCCGCGGACTTTGTGCCAACTGCCCAAGTGATAAGGGCCTACAACAATACAAGCAGAGAGGTGATGGGGACCATGAAGATTTGAACTTCGAGGTTGGTCTAGGACAACACGATATTGACTTTCATGTCTTTGGCGTTCATGATCTTTAATCTACTCCTAGGGCGGTCGTGGCTGCACCAGGTGAAGGCGATCTCTTACACCCTGCATCAAATGTTGAAATACCCCCACGGGAAGGGGGTTGCTATAGTTTTGGGGAATTCTTCAATCCATCCGCTGCCAGAAGTGTCTACACCGATTTTGGAAATCGAGCATGGCACGGAGGATGTGTTCCTGTCAGGATTTACCCTAGCCAAGGCCCAGGTCGTACAGAACATTTTGGCTGTTGGTGAGGGGTTATATGTCAGCGCACAGTCTATGTACCTCATGAACAAGCTTCAGCACAACCCCAGGATGGGATTAGGAAAAAGTGGTCGGAAGGGCATTACAGTATCAGCCGAAGTGCTGCACAACCCGCATACCTTTAGCTTAGGCTATTTGCCTACCAAAGAGGGCTGGGTGAGGAAAGGCAAAGAAATGGCTAGAAAAGCCAGAGCCAAGCAGGCAGGGAAGCATTTTGAGTTGATGCATCGACCTATCCAGGCACCTGAGCGGATGCTTTATGCGAAGGGAAGACTTTACGTTCTGCGGCTTCCCGAGCCATGGTGAATGTCGAAAAAGGCACTTGTTGGGATTTGAGATCTTTTTCAACTTGCGGTTGTTCGGGGATGATGTTCTTTGAAGAAGCGCATGACCCATCGGTGAGGTTGAGCGATTAAGGAAGTGGATTCCGAGAGCACCGCGATTGAAATCGGGGTAGCACTGGCTTGTCTACTTTCAGATCCTCCGATCGTATATGAGTGCTTGGGGGATGACCTCTCAGTGTCTATGATTGGGAATGAAGCGGCTGTGAGCCCATCTGTAAATATTCTAGATGCGTCCATCGCACCCTTCTTCGTCTAGCGATGCGAGGAGGATTCTTATCGAGTAGCACCGGTCGGGGTAGTGAGGAATCTGATTCCAGTGCGTGAAGTCGGAATCGAGTTCAGCTCATCTGAGTCTAAGTCCGGTATTCACAGGGGTGACAACTTTGGATGCCTGATCTGTCTAGGTCGTCTTTTCTTTTTTTCCTTTGAGTCTGTTGTAACAGAGGAATCGAGTGACTTGGAGTGATTGATGAGAATGGAATGGTGGCCTTTGAGTATTTTTTGTGCTTACGATTTATTGTATTAATCGGGACTTTCAAAATTTCGATGAAAGCAGCGAGGAAGAAATTCCCGGTTTTGAAATATTTACTAGATCAAGAGCGGGAGAGGTTTGTAAAACCTTTGGTTGATGAAATCACCCAAATTAATGTTGGTATTGAGAAGGACCTATTTGGTCGAGATCGAGTCCACGTTGTCTTCAGAGGAGCACGAGTGCTTAGTTGCTTTGTTAAAAGATTTCAAAGATGTTTTCGCATGGTCATACGAAGACATACCTGGAATTGATCCTGAGATTGTACAACACCGGATCCCTCTTGACCCGAGGCTGACACATTAGCGAAACTTCGAAGGATCCGATTTGGGCCCTCAAGATCAAATAAGAGGTCCCCAAGCAAATTGACGTAGGGTTCCTGCTGGTATTTGAATACCCAACTTGGTTGGCCAATATAGTTCCGATGCTGAAGAAGGACGGCAGAATTCAGGTATGTGTGGACTTTAGGGATTTGAACAAAGCGGTCAGAAGGGCGACTTTTCCTGCCGCATATTGATGAATTAGTGGACTTCAACTTTGGGTATGCATTGCTCTCATTCATGGATGGGTTTTCGGCTACAATCGATTCGATGGCACCGAAGACAGGAGAAGATCGCTTTCACCACCTGTAGAACCTATTGTTATAAGGTGATGCCATTTGAAATTTGAAGAATCTTTGGGGCTACATATCAGCGGGTTGTGACCACAATATTGCCGCGACATGATCCACAAAGAGGTTGAGGTGTGCGTGGATGACATGATTGTCAAGTCCATGGAAAGAGAGGGCCACTACACCGCCTTGCGAAGTTCTTTCAGCGGTCGAGAGAATATCGATTCTTGGTGAATCCTCGAAATGTACGTTTGGTGTTACGATAGGGAAATCTTGGGGTTCTTGATTACAGAGAGGTATCGAAGTCGGCCCTTCAAAATCAAGGCCATCTTAGAAATGCCTTTGCCAAGGGCGAAAAGGAGGTGCAAGGCTTTACGGGTAAGTGCAATTCATAAGGCGATTTGCAAAATTAACCTTGACTTGTGAACCACTCTTTGGTCTCTGAAGAAAGAAAGAAATTCCCAATGGGATGGCGATGCCAAGTTGCTTTTGAACAAATCAAGTAATATTTATAGAACCCACATGTGTTGTCCTTTGCTGGCCGGAAACCATTGATTTTGTACCTTCGATGATTGAAACTACAATGGGTGCATGCTTGCACAAGTCGAGGACAAAGTGGAGAGAGTTATCTACTACCTGAGCAAGAAAATGCTGGATTACGAGACCCGCTACACTCCGCTGGAGAAGTCTTGTCTGGCCTTGGTATGGGTTACCAGGAGGTTGCGGCACTACCTGCTAGCTCACTCTGTAATACTGGTTTCGAGATTAGATCCCATCAAATATCTCTTCAAGAAACTGGTACTTACGGGTAGGCTAGCTCGTTGGTTGCTTCTGCTTTCCAAATTTGATCTGAAGTATATGACGCGCAAGTCAATAAAAGGGAGAGCGGTAGCGGAGTTCCTAGCCGATCACCCAGTTGAAGGGGATGAAGTAGTTGAGTACTTGTTCCCAGAGAAGGCCATTCTTCATGTCGAAGAAGAGCTTTGGACGATGTACTTTGACAGAGAGTCAAATCAATACAGGTATGGGATATGGGTGTTGCTGGTATCGCCCGACAATTCCCGCATACCCCTATCATTCAAACTCCGGTTCAAAGTCTCGAACAATGAAACAGAGTATGAGGCGTGTATTGCTGGACTAGAAGTAGCTCTGGAACTAGGGGCAAAACGGTTGGACATCATCGGGGACTCGAACCTTGTTGTATCTCAAGCTAAAGGAGATTGGAAAGTCAAAGAAGAAAAGATGAGAATCTACCACCAGACCTTGGACATGCTGATTCCTCGGTTTGAGAAACTGAATTTCGCTCATCTGTTAAGAGAGAACAACAGGTTTTTCGATTCATTAGCAACTCTATCTTCTATGATAGACATCCCTTTCGGAGTCCGGATGCGTCCGATCATCATCGAACAGAAATTTGCACCGGCCTACAAGCTGATTGCTGCCATAGATGAGGCACAAGATGAGAACCCCTGGTATTACGATGTCTGGAACTTCTTGGAAAAAGAGGCGTATCCACTAGGGGCAAATGCCAAAGATAAAAGGGCAATTCGAAGAATGGCTGCTCAGTTCATTGTCTGCGGGGGAAAACTGTATAAGAAAGGTCATCTTGGGATGCATAAGCTGTGTATTGATGTTGAAGAGTCCAAGCGCCTGATGGAGGCCATCCATGGAGGAGAGTGCGGAGTGCACATGAACGGGGTGATGCTAGCCCAAAAGATCCTTAGACAGGGTTATTACTAGTCCACCATGGAGAAGGATTGTATTGGCTTTGTCCGGTGATGCCACAAATGTCAAATCCATGCAAACCACATGAACATTTCGCCATCTAAGCTGTACAACATGACTTCGCCATGGCCATTTTCAGTCTGGGGGATTGATGTGATCGGGGCTGTCACTCCAAAGGGGTCCAATGGGCATGAGTTCATTCTGGTTGTGATAGACTATTTTACAAACTGGGTTGAGGCCCAATCTTATGCTATGTTGAAGGCATCACATGTCGCTAAGTTCATCAGGAACAACATCATCTGTTGCTACGGGGTCCCGAACGAGATTATTTCAGATAATGGTTCCCACTTCAAAAAGGAAGTGATTGACATGTTGGAGAAGTACAACGTAGCTTTTCATAAGTCATCTACATATCGGCCACAAACCAACGGAGCAGTTGAAGCTGCCAACAAGAACATCAAGCGTATTCTACAGAAGATGGTGGAAACCTACCGGGATTGGCCAGATAAGCTGCCGTTTGCTCTGTGGGGCTACCGGACTTCAAATCGAACTTCTACTGGGGTGACTCCATATTCCTTGGTCTATGGGATGGAGGCCGTTCTGCCTATCGAAATTGAGGTTCTGTCATTGCGAGTACTAGCTGAGTGTCAGATAATTGAGGCGATTGGCAACAAAAGCAGTTTGAAGAACTCATGCTCTTTGATGAAAGAAGGCTGAAAGCGCTGTACCATGTTCAGGGTTATCAATGACGAATTGCCAGGGCTTCCAATAGGAAGGTTAAGTCCAGGAATTTGAAAGAAGGATATTTGGACAACCGAGCTCCCATCCATGACCCTAGGGGCAAGTTCAGACCTAATTGGACTGGTCCTTACATCATCAAGTCTATCGGTCGGTGGAGGCTGGATTACGATGGATCTAGATGGCCTAGAGTTCTCCCAACCAATCAACATGGACAAGTTGAAGAAATACTTTCCCTGAGTGGCTCGCTAGGCCTAAAACCCGAAAGGGTGACCTAGGCAAAAGTTAGAGCACAGAAAATTTGAAATTATAAAAGCCCGAGCTCAAGGTTAAAAATCGAAAAGGCGGCCTTGGCAAAAGTTAGAGCACAAGCGAGAGAGTTAATACATGAGTGAACCCGGTAGAACTACGTAAGGTTTGATTCCCATCTTTGGGATACGTAGGCAACTTCATCCTGAAGTCCAGCCATAAACACTTCCCGATCAACTTTGTCCGTGTGATCATGTTTGGTCATCTTTGTCTATTCTACATTCAAGAGCTCGGTTGTGATCTTCGGTACAGTGCTGTTCAGACTAGGGGCAACTTTCTAGTTGCTAGGATCCGGGGTTGTACATCTCAGTGATAGATCTTGGGCATGTCCAGTTGTGATCCATATCGAAAATGGTTTTGAAAAGTTTTAATAAAAGTTGATTTTGTTCAAATTAATCTTTTTAAAACTTAGGCCATTTTTGGACCAAACGGAAAATTTTCAATACCCAAAACCTTCAATTACATTGATTTCAATACAGAGTTCTCCTACTCTTGAATACAAATTGAAGTTTCTTTTCATTACATTCATAAAGAAAACTTGAAAGTACTGATTAAAGCAAATAAATTCGGGGCATAGTCAGGTGTTCCTGCGTCCCCTCCCAAAGCTTGTGGAAGCCTCTGATGCCAAAGTGGGCCTGATCTGCGCCTCCTCATCAAGCCAAGCCTTGCACTCATCAGAGAGGGTGCAACTGAAAGTGGGAGCAGGGGCCAGAAGCTCTCTTGTCCTCCATGCTGTGGCATACCAAGCTAGATGTGCGCCTCGGACCAGAAATGTAGGGGGCATCGATTAGACATCGTCGGAAGAAATAGTTGCGAGCTGAATATGCTAGGCATGAGTCCACAACCTTCAATTTATCCATCAACCATATCTGGGGAGGGATGAAAAATAATGAGAGATTAAAGAATGGAGAGATGTATGTTGAGAGGAAAAGTGAGAAAAAGTTTTTTGAGAGAAAAATCGAGCATGAGGGCCGAGTGACGTGAGCAATATATGTGAGATGGAGTGGGAAACATTACCTGCAGTAGTAGTGGACTCCCTACGAATCTAGTCGTCTCCCGACGATGAAAAGCGTCCAAACCCATCAATGTCTCAGCCAGCGTCATGGCGATGTAGCTCTTGCCCTCTTTCAAGCCCTCGGCAACTTCAATCAAACGAGTGCTAAACCTACCGAAGCCTGGGGCAAGCAAGAAATGAGACAGCATGCACAAGCAAAGTGCATATAGCCGATAACCCTGCCAATGATGATCGCCGCGGTCACCGGCATCAGAAAAATGACGAATCAAGCTCGGAATGTCTAGCTCTCTGCCGTGGATCAATGACCGAGCGTTGTGCAAAGTAAGGCCGCACGTTCGTTCTAAGCTTGGACATGGTCGAACCGGAGCTGAGGCAAGATTTCTTCATTGCGCTCGGATTCCATTAAAGCTTGGAAATCCTCAAAAGTGGGACACATCTCTTGTCCGCCAAAGCTAAAGACGTGTGTCACCGGATTCCAAAACCTTGCTGGAGCATGGAGGAACGGAAAACACAGCGGGGTGTGACTCAACGTGAATAGTGCATTTATGCCGAAGCCTCGGAAGTTCAGCTTTTCTGAGCCATCCAAGTTGGCAATCCAATTTGTGAGATTTTGGACAAGAAATGCTTCCATTTGGCGCAAAAACTGAGCTGAAATGGAGAAAACTACGAAGCCGAGGCTTTTGTAGAAGATAAGGTGTTGAGTGGAAGATAGGTGTCAGCATTCTGGAGGTGCTTGCCATTTTTGGCCGATCGGCCAAAAAAGTCTTGGCAAACCATCTTTTTGGTCGATCGGCTAGTAATGTTGGCCGATGGCCATTTCTTGTGGCCAATGGCCTCTCAATTTGACCGATGGCCTCTCCCTTTGTTCTCTAAGCTGTATAAGTGTTGAAGATGTTGAGAACTTGTGGCTGGTTCCACTTCCAATGCCTTTCGGTGATGATTTTACGAAGTCGTGCCTGTGTTACTTCAATTTGTTTATCGAGTTGTTGTACTTTTGTTTATCGAGTTGTTGTACTTTTGTTTATTGAGTTGTATTTTGTATTCTTTTGGTCTTTGTTTTGCTTATCGAGTTGTA
Organism: Camellia lanceoleosa; assembly: GCA_025200525.1. Taxonomy (NCBI): domain Eukaryota; kingdom Viridiplantae; phylum Streptophyta; class Magnoliopsida; order Ericales; family Theaceae; genus Camellia; species Camellia lanceoleosa. The sequence continues at coordinate 83,163,347 of CM045769.1, forward strand.
TTTACATTTGGTTAGCTTGTCAAATTCTTTATTTTGCTTATCAAGTTCTTTTGTTGTCAGTTGGCTCACTACCTGATTAATGCAATTCGAGCGTTTAGTTTTCAAAACAAAAGTTCAATCTCATTTACATTGTTATGTAATGTGTTGTGATGCGATGCGGTGCATAGAATGTACAAATGCAACACTTTTTCAACAAAAACAACTGTTTCATTTCATCATATTTTCTCTTTTGCAAAAGTACATTGTTTTGAAGAAAATAAAACCAGCTTGAGGTAGTATAATGTGCAAAACTACTAGTAAAAAAAGAAAAATAAAGCAAAAAAAAAAAAAAAAAAGAAGAAAAGAGAAAAGTAGCAAAATGTTTGGATCGGCGCCGGTAGCCTCAAGTGCGGGAGTCCATCCTGGTCCTCTTCTGGACGAAGGTCCAGGATCCCCGCCATCACCTCCGCTGTCTGAGCCATCTCCAACCTCATCCTGAGATGATGCTACCTCCTCGTCAGACTCATCACCATCGGGGGAAGGCTCTCGTGAACTACTCTCAGCGCGAGTACGCCTATGTCTACCTCGGCTGTGTATCGTCATCCCCCGTCTGGCTCCCCCTACTGCTCTGGGAGGCGCTGAAGGTCCTGCTGAGGCACCCCCTGTGACCGGTACCTGTAATGGGACCTGAAAAGAACAATTGGCAAACGCATCAGTTATGCTATGCAAAGTCGAGTATGAATACCAAATACAGTGTATGAGTACAGTGTATGAATGCCGAGTGCAATGTATGAATGCTATGAGTACCGTATCAGTGTTGTGGGCAGTATGTGAGTTACAGTGTATCAGTGCCGTGAGGGGTATGTGAGTGTAGTGTATCAAGTGCCGTATTGATAATGTGATGTATCAGATCAGTATGGAACAGAATGTGTGAGGTTTTGGGACTGAGGTTGAAGGAATTTACCAGGATACTGTAAATGGTCAGTAGGTCTATGCTCCTCTGCAGCATCCCCATCACCGAGGCCGTCAGCTCCAGGGACTGACTAGTGTACTCGATGGAAGCCTACAAAAGTGTTGAAGTCATTAGTATTCTGCAAGATATCAAATGAAATGAAATGACTGTACAGAAATGAAAAGTATAGCAGCACATACCGGGGTCAAGCCGCGAACTCCGACAAGCTCATGATAAGCCGGAGGAGGAGAGATGGGTATCTGGTAGGTCTCCCCACCCTGTCCTCAGCATGTCATGGTGATGGGCAGCTCTGTCCCCCCAACTCCCTGTCTCCTTCGGGACCCACTCCTGTCACGTGCCTGAGTTGCCCTCGGTGCCCCCGCTTCTCTCACAGGCGCTGCAAGCCTCTCCCTCTCAACTCAGTGAGCACTGGTCAGAGGCCGCATGAGATAAGCCTGGATGGACTTGGTGTAGTTGCCCTCGTCTCTGAAGAAGTCAGAGTCCCAGCCGATCATGTAATCCATCATCTCCTCCAGGATGTACCTCTCGGTAGCCCTCGTATGAGTAGGAGGTGGCCTCAGGACTATCTACTCTGGCAGGCCGAGGGTTTGCCGCAGGAAGCGCTCTCCCAAATACCATGTCCGACAGATTGGACCCTCCAGCAGAATCCAAAATCGGGCAGTCTCCCGAGCACCCGCATACTGCTCCCTCACTACATCTGGCAATACGACCCAGGCCTGCCAGGTGATCTGCAAATAACAAGATATACAGTGTGTTATCTGCTATTGAAAGTACAATGCAAAGCAAAGCTTAAATGAACTACAATGTTTGAAATACCTCTGCGGCTGTAATGGTGTCGAAGTATCTGCGGAAGAACGGGAAAGACTCCTGCGGCCTCCGCTCGCACCTCACATCGTATTGATGAGAGTATCGGACAGTGGGGGGCGTCTCTATATCCGGCACTGGGGCAAGCCTCGAAAAGTTGGCATACACCCACAACTACAGAATGTAATAGGGAAAATATGAGTATGGTTATCAGCAAGGCATTATGTAGATAAAGCAGAAATCAGAGAATGATGTGTAGTGTATTGTGCAGTGTGTACAGTGTATTGTGCAGCGTGTGAAGTGTATTGTGCAGTATGTGCAGTGTACAGCCAGTGTAAAGCAGATTGCGTGTATTGTGCAGTGTGTGTGGTGTACAGATAATGTAGAGCAGAATTGTAAAACAGAAAGGGAAGGTGTACCTCCGGGCCTTGATAAGAGCCTCAGAAAATGTCCGCTGTGGCGAGAGGATGAGCTCATATATCCACAAAGTGTAGCCAAGCCTGTGCCACCCCAATCATAGTGCCAGATCCGCGTTACGTCCACCAATGCGCTAAGCAGATGTAGGGCAACAGTGTTCGCCCGGTCGGCGAAAAGGGTGGTGCCTAGCAAGAACATAATAAAGCCACGAGCATATTGCTCCGCCTCCTCACGGGTCATGGGCGCTTGAATTTGAAACTGGTCCTCGAACCAAGAATACCTCACGAACCCTGGCCAGGAGAGAGGTGGCCGAGCGCCAAGCAAGTAGATCTGGGTAGCGTCCCACTCGCCCATGTCGGTGTCAAAGGGAATCAGATCACCTCCTACTCCGATGCCTGTGAGCATGGAGAAGTCGAAAGGAGTCATCGTCATCTCCCCTATATCAGAAAGGTGGAAGGAATCGGTGGTGTCCCACCACCTCTCCACCAATGCACCAAGAAGGGGCCTACTAACAGTGAGGCGCGAGAGTACCAAGCAAAAAGTACCGAAGCTGGCCTGATCAACGATATGACGAACCGCGTCGGGCAACTCCATGTACTATCCTCGGGCAATGGTGTTCCCATACCCCCAGAAGGCATGGAAATCTCCCTGTGTTCAAGACAAGCGATTCTTGATAATGTTAGAAATACAGTGTTTGAATGCGTTCAGAATTGATGAAAATGCAGTGTGTGTGCATGTGTTCGAGTTTACACAGATATCGGGTGTGGGTGTGCTCATGGTGAACTAAGCATGTCATGTATCAGTGTGTTTGGGTTAATCAGTTACAGAACAATACTGGCTATCCGAAGCGTACAATCTACATTGCAGAAAATAAAAGAGGGGAAGAATGTACCTCAGCAACATTGTAGGAAAAGTGCAACTCCGGCTCGCGTAGCAGGAGCTCCAATGGCGTACCTCGAGCGTAACTCCTGAACTGACGGATGCTATCAGGAGGCAGTATGTGTATCGCCGGCCGGTATGTCGCTGGGTCGAATGGTTGAATGCTAAGAGGTAGGAGCTCAACCTCAGGGTTTGTGTTCATCTCTGGGGGAGTCCCACCTCGTGGAATGTCGTCTGCCATCTCAAGAAGAGTGCAAAAATGGCCGAGGGTGTGGAATATGGGCAAGAATGCCAAAAGTCAAACCCGAGGGGAGAAAAATGGAAGAAAAGGTCAGAGTGTGGGAAAAGGGACGAAGATCGAGGTAAATTGGGGGAAACAAACCCTAAGTGGTGGAAATCGAGAATGTGGCACCGAAAACGTGTTTCGTTCGGTTCAAAGTGTGTAAAACGAAGAGGGTTTCGTGAATCGAACGTCGCGGGAGGCTCGAAAACAAGGGAAAAGCTCGGATCTAAGGGTGGAGAATGACCTAGAGAGAGAGAGCGAGGATTTTCAGCAAGGGAAAAGTGAGGAAATAGGGTTTGGAACCCTATATTTAAAGACCCGAAGCAAAATGTCAAAGCTGTCCCGAAATTGCCATTTTTGGCCGATCGATCAAATTGTTAGTTGATCAGCTAAATAGTTGGCCGATAATCTCATTTTGTGGCCGATGGATGGCCGATGGCATCCCCTTGTGGTTGATGCACCTCCAATACCCTTGTTTGGGTCAGTTATGTGGATTAGTACCTTCATCTCTCAAGACAGTGCAAGAAAATACACTTTTGAAGCTTAAGTGGCCTCCGTGGTGGCCTCAAACTATATCTTCTGTGTGCGATGCTCGATGCGCGCGAGGTGTATCCTTTTTGTATCCTTTTTGTATATTTCAAAATTCAAGAATTGCTCGAGAATTGCTTTTGAATATCTTGCCTTACAAATGTTTCGTCATGCTTGCAAAGCGCACGTTTGTTATACGTCTTTTCGCTCTTGCATTGAGCGTACCTCACCTTGTTTTGAAGTTGCATTTCAACATCGCAAGCAATTTTCCTTTACCATGCTTACGTTGAATATGTGCCCCTATTTATCGTCGCATTGTTATGCACACACTATATGCGTTGTCACGCACGTCATGCTTGCATTCCCATGCACATCTCTTTTGCATTGTTACACACATTGCTTGCGCTGTCGTGCACGCTTTACTTACATGTGTTTATGCCTTCCTTTCTTTACACATTGCTTGCGTTGTCGCACATGCTTTACTTACATGTGTTTATGCCTTTCTCGCATTGTTATACACATTGCTTGCGTTGTCATGTATGCTTTACTTACATGTGTTTATTCCTTTCTCGCATTGTTATGCACATTGCTTGCGTTGTCGCGCATGCTTTACTTACATGTGTTTATGCTTTTCTCGCATTGTTATGCACATTGCTTGCGTTGTCGCGCATGCTTTACTTACATGTGTTTATGCACTTGGCTCGCGTTGTCACACATGCCTCTTTCGCATTGTTATGCGTACACTTAGGTTGCATTGTCATGCACCCCTCACTTGCATTGTCATGCTTGTTTGTGTTGCATTGTCATGCATCCCCATGGCTTGTATTGTCGCGCATGCCTTATTCGCATTGTTATGCGTACACTTAGGTTGCATTGTCATGCACCCCTCACTTGCGTTGTCGCGCACACTTGTTGCATTGTCACTCACACTTCGCTCGCATTGTTATGCGTACACTTAGGTTGCATTGTTATGCACCCCTCACTGGCGTTGTCACGCATGTTTTACTTGCATTGTCATGCACCCCTTACTTGCGTTGTCGCGCATATTTCAGTTGCATTGTCATGCACCCCTCACTTGCGTTGTCACGCATGTTTTACTTGCATTGTCATGCTTGTTTCAGTTGCATTGTTATGCACCACCTTACTTGCGTTGTCCCACATATTTCAATTGCATTGTTATGCATCCCACTCGGCTTGTGTTGTCGCACATGCCCTTCTTGCATTGTTATGCTTGTTTCAAATTGCATTGTTATGCATCCCACTCGGCTTGCGTTGTCACGCATGTTTTATTTGTGTTGTTATGCTTGTTTCAAAATTGCAATCTTATGCATCACAGTTAAGTTGCATTGTCATGCACCCATCTGCATTGTTATGCGCACACTTAGGTTACATTGTCATGCACCCATTCACTTGCGTTGTCATGCACTTTTCACTTGAATTGCTATGCATGTTTCTAACGATATTGTATCTGTTAAGTTTCTTTCTTTTGCAGGCACGATATTGTATGTACGGTTCATTTGAAGCTGGCGCGACCAGATGAACCAGACGGTATTGTATGTACTCCGCGTGAGATATGGTGAGAATTATATAATTCTCTTACATCCTTTTTGCATGAAATGTAGTTTCATTCTTATTTGCCTGCTTAAATTGTTGCATGTTATGCTTCATTACAGCTCTTTTTGCATGATCATAAATTATGTTCGACATCGTGCATGTCATTTGCATCTTGCCCCCGCCTGTGGGCACATCCTTTTGTTATCTTGTATGCTTGTCTAAGTCTTCGGCCTTGTCAAAAATGGGTCGTCTCTAGGGCTTTGACATTCACTCCCATCATCTTATGACTTTCGAGTTCTGTCAAAGAGGGGCAACTGTAGACACCCCATTTTTGACCGTCCTCAGGACTTGGACGTCATCGTTTGAACACTCGATAATCATCCATGTTCGTTTTCGTTTTGAATTCCTGAAGGTCTTCGCAGTGCGCCTTGCCTTAGGATCTCTCAACTTGTTTGTTTTTGTGCTTGGTTGTGGACCAAGGGCTCGTGGTTTTGCTTCTGAGGGAAGAGGGTGGCTTGTTGGCCATCCCCTCAAACCATCGGCTAAGGCATTGTGCCATCGGCCATGTTTTCTTGCCATCGGCCATAAGTGTTGGCCGATCGGCACTCTTTTTGGCCGATCGGCCATATTTTTGAGCCGAGACCTTTCCATCTGCTTTTTGCAGATATTTTGTGCCAGCTGTGACAGCTGGTGGGCACAATTCTTATCCTCCATACACGTGTATGGAGGATTAGATTCAAGACTCAAGCTTTCAACAAGCTTGAGAATTGAAATTCTATAAGTAAGCCTCCTCCCTTTCCAAGGTTCTAAAATCTGAGATATAAGTTCTATATCTCTCTCTCTATATATTTTACCTCTCTCTCTCCATTTGCTCTTGTTTGTGCCCAAAAGTGTAAATCCTTCACACTATTGCACACAAACACCTACTAGAACACCATCCTTTTGTTGTTGAGGTCCGAGGAGTTGGTTTTAGTGTTTTTGGAGTGGTTTAAGCTCATAAAAGGGGCTGGAGTTGTGTTCTCGAAAGTGTTCTTCAAGGGTGAGTCAACTACCTTTTAATCGCCCATTTTGGCTTAAGCTTTTAGTCCTACTTGCATATTGTTTTAAGTTAAACTACAAAAAGTTCTGATTTTTCATGCTTGTGATGCTTGTTTAAGGTCACTTTTGTGTTGGGGGTAGTCTACCCCCTCTTAGGCCTTGTTTGGCCTTGTTTTGAGCCATCCCTTTTGGCCCTTGTTCTAGCCTTTGCATGACCTCTCTACCACTGAAATACAGAGGATTTTCAGTGGTGGAAAGGTGGTTTTGGAGTCTCCCCCTCTCCTGTGTCACATTTGTTAGTATAAATGGCTCACAATAGTAGCATGTTTTGGCCCCATTTCAGCAAGTATTTGGTGTTATTTTGCCATGCTATACCTCTGTCTAAAGTTGGTTTGATTGCCCCTTACATGCATCATGCACTTGTAGTGTAATCCTCTCTATTGCCTTAGCATGCATCATGCATTTGGACCACCATACTTGCATGTTTTGGCTCAACTCAAAGAAGCTTTTAGTCATGTTTTTACCATGTTTAAGCTCTATTTCATGTTGTTTTAGTCATGCATGCACTGTTTTGTATAGCCATGGTTAAATCTAGCTTGTTAGCTTTGAGTGTCCAAGTCATTAGCATGCATTGCTTAGACCATTTTCATGATTTGGCATCATTTCATATGTGATTTCAGTTCGTATAGTGTAGCCATACACTTGCATTTGTCATCCTTTCAACGCTTTGAAGAGTTAGTGTTTTATGCCTTAAGAGTGGACCATTGTGCATGCCTCTATACTTGGGCCTTTGGGATGCCATCTAAGTGGGTTTTGGGGCTTATTTTGACATGCCATAACTCTGATTTTTGTTGGTTAGGTCATGCCGTGTTTGGTTTTAATAGGTGTAGTGTAACACCCCTTGGTAGCTTTGCATGCTTCATGCTTTTGGTCTTTTGTTCTGTTGGCTAGGTCCATGCATGTTTTAGACTCACTTTGGTATGCTTTAGGACTGTTTTGGTTTGCTTAGGCTATTTGCTTCATGTTTTGCATAGCCTTAGTGCAAGTCCCTTTGCTAACCTTGAGCTTTGAGCCTCTTGATATGCTACACTTGCATTGTTTGGTTGATTTGGCATCATTCCTAACATCATTTCAGAGCATGTAGTGGTGTCACACTTGCATGCTTTTCACTCTTTAAGTGCTCTTAAGAGTTGGTGTCTTCATGTCTTAATTCTTGGGCCATTTGGCATGCATGTTTGCCTTGCATTTCATGTCATCAATTCATCACTTTGGCCACTGATTTGGGCATGGCTGAGGTCTGTCCATTTTTAGTTTAAGTCCATTGAGTATGTGGTTTGCATGTTGTCGCATGCCTATTGCATTGAATGTTGTTGCATACTTGTTATATGGCCTCATATTCGCATGTTTGTGTTGCTTTGTTAAGTTAACCATGCATGCATTACATTGGCTTAATATACGTATCTTTGCATGTTGTTGCATGCTTGCTAGTTTGCATCTTGTTGCATGCTAGTCCATCTTTGCATGTTGTTGCATGCTTATCCATCTTGCATTTTGTTGCATACTTGTTAGATTGTATGTTGTCACATGCTTGTTATTGGCATTGTTGTTGCATGCTTATTACATTGCACGTTTGCATGTTTAGGTTGCATTGCATTTGGCATGCTTGTTACCTTAGCCTTGTGTGCATGCTTGAGTCATATTGCGTTTGGCATGCTTATGTTGCATTGCATAACATCTCCATGTTGCATGCATTGCATTGTGTTTGGTTTGGGTGTTAAACCAAACACAAGGAATGAGGGATGTTTCATACTTGAAGTGATGAAACGTGCCTCAATTCTTAGTCGTCGACACTCTTGATCCAACATGATAAAGTGTGAGGTATTCATGTGTTTTTGTGTATTCATTCCATATTGATTTGTGCAATTCAGCTTCTTTGGCCATCATGTATCGAAATGCGTGATTGATGGCTCGAGAGTCGAACACTACACTCCTTTGAGCTTCAAACATGATAAGGGGTGTAGTTGCACAACATTTTCTTACAAATGTATTGCCATGCCTCTGTTTGTACTCTGCGACAGCAAAAGTAGTAATCTGCAGGAAAAGATGGCCGATCGGCTATCTGGAGTGCCAATCGGCTAACAATTTTTGGCTGATGGACTCAAAAGTGGTCGATGACCCTTTTCCCCTGGCCGATAGCCATATCTTTTGGCTGATGGCCTCTCAGCATGTCCATGTGGTGGTTCAGAAGCATCACAGAGATTTGTCTGATTTTGAGGTGCGAGGTGCAAGCAAAGGCAAACAGAGGCAACATGAGGCATGGCAACGGATTTCCGACCGAGCATGCATATGTCTCTCTTCTCGAGGCCGCTTTAACTGTTTTGTAACTTAATTAATTTGCTTAATTAGTTAAGAGTTTTGTAATAATTAATTAGCTAGGGTAGTTAATTAATTAGTTGGTTTGTATTATTCATTCGGACCCTCCGTCGAGAGGCCGAATTTTGTAATGAGTGTGCATGAGTGTGTGAATGTCTTCCAACCCCACGTCTTTCTTCCTTTCACTTAACCGCTTACGATGGTTAGTTCTAGGTCATGTTTCAATTAGCATTCCAATGCTCGCATGTTTGCATCCATTCATTTGTCTTGTATGCACCGGGCTTGGCGCATCATACCAACTGCATTGTATTTCAATTCCAATTTGAATACAAGTTATCTAGTTGCATTTCATATGCCATCTTAGAATAGCCGAGCCTATTTCTAGTTGCATCTTGCATGTGTTGCATTAGCCATTGTTGACATAGCTAGGATCATGCATTGATTACTAACTAGCTATTGTTTTAGCTCGGAGTACTAGGTCAGCTTTTATGCTTTAGCATCTTGCATGTATGTAAGTGACTGCCATGATAGGATGCTTGCCATGAGGCTATGTGCTTATGTGTTTAATTGCATGAATGCCTGTGGGTGAAGGTTGGATTGTGTTTAATTGCATGAATGCCTGTGGGTGAAGGTTGGATTGCTTGAATTGGAACAATTCATCGAAATGCGAGTTTTAAGCCCACTTGAGGTGGCAAAATCATGTTTTCTAAGCCCACTTGAGGGTGGCAAATCCACGCCTTGGCCTACTTGCGAGTAGCACCTTCAAACCATTTTCAAACAAACAAACATGAGATGTTTTGTTCCAACTTAGGCGATCTAGTCTATACTTGTATGCTGTGCACATCATGTAGTAAGGCTAGCTAATAAACCGGAATAAGAACACATGTGTTTTCAAAAACAAAATATCATGTTGCTAAAGGCCGATCTTTTTGATCGGGCAAGCGGGGGTGCTCATTGCATGACCTTCCCCTCTCGTACCCAAGTTCCTGAGCCGAGGCAACTTTGGTGATGACGGACATGTGGCCTTAGGCACGAGTCAGGGTTTCCTAAATTTCCCAAAACAAAACATTTAGGTGGTGACTCTGTTTCTGGAAAAGCAGTCCATGTTTGGCACTTCTTTATAAAAATCAGTTTTCCAAAACAATTTGTCGGATTTGGACTCTGTGGTGATTTATCGGTCTTGCATTGCACTTTGCAAGATTAGATTCAAAACCATGACATTGAGTCCAAACTGTAGTAGCTAATGAACAAACCAGATTTTTGCGCCAACTCGCGCATGGAGCCGGGACGTTCGGGCACGTCTACAATATCCCGCTAGCCAAGTATACAGTTGATCGGTTTCACGCACTATGTCTTCTACTTCTCTTTCCGGTTCAAATGCTAGTTTAGGCGTGATCAGACCCGTCCAGATAAAGGGGTTGAATAACCTACTCCATTTCCAGTTTGTGCCTCGCACTTGGCTCAGTACCTTGCCGTTTATAAGACAAGAGAGCTTCTAGCCCCTGCTGCTAGCTTCAGTTATGCCCCTTTCTGGCGAGTGCTTTTCTTGGCTTGGCTTGAGGACGAGGCGAAGGTTGGACCATCCTTGGCTACAGAGACTTCCAAGAGTGCGGACAGGAGACAGAGGACAATCACCTGACTTATCTGTGCCCCTAATTTATTGCTTTGACTTTTCTTTCCAAGTTTTTATGATGTAAAAGCAACTTTGATTAACCTAAGAGTTGGATGTACTTGTGTTGAAATCATGTAATTAATGTTGTAAGTACTGAAATTTATCCTTTTTGGTCCAAAGAATGGTCCGTGTAGAAAAAAAGTGAAATTTTGAGAAAATCGACTTCATTAAAACCTTCAAAACAATTTTCGCAAACAGTCATTACTTGACATACATAGAATCAGTCCTCAAGACGTACAACCCCGAATCAAGAAGATCATAATTTCCCACAATTGCATTAACCTTTGCCCTTTGCTCTATCTTGCAACTGACCATTTTGCCAAATAGAGGTAACATAACCAAGCTAATAGATGACAGACAAAGATGGACCAATCAAACAAACCGACAGGACAGTTGAGTTGAAAATGGTTATGGATGAACTTTGCGATGAAGTTGCCTACGTATCCCAAAGATGGGAATCAGGCCTTACGTAGTTCGGTTAGGGTTCACTCAAGTATAAACTCTCTCCTTTTTGCGCACGAACTTTTTCCAAAGCTGCCCTTTTGGGTTTCAACCTTGCGAGCTCTATTTTTCTTTATTTCCAATTTTTTCATGCTCTAAGTTTTTCCTAGGTCGCCTTTTCAATTTTTGGCATAGTGAGCCTCTCAAGGATAGTATTTCTTCAATTTGTCAATGTTGATTGGTTGCGAGAACTCCAATCCACCCAAATCCATAAGGATGATTGCTTCTCCCGGCTAGATAGATTTGATGATATAAGGACTAGTCCAATTGGGTCAGAACTTGCCCCTAGGGTCATGGATGGGAGTTCGGTTGTCTTTGAGCACCATATCTTTTCTTTGAGGTTTCTGGATTTGACTTCCTTGTTGAAGGCCCTAGCAGTTTTGCACTGATATCCTTGGATGTGATACAACACTTTCGACCTCCTTTCGTCAAACAATATCAATTCTTCGAACTTGTTCCACTGCCAATCCGCCTTTGTTATCTAACACTCGGCCATGATTCTCAGCGACGGTACTTCGATCTTGATCGCCAAAACAACTTCCATCCAATATACCAAGGAATAGGGGGTGGCCCCTGTAGATGTTCAAATTGACGTTCTATAACCCCAGAGTGCAAAAGGCAGTTTATTTGGCCAGTCCTTATAGGTCTCCACCATCTTTCGTAGGATGTTTTTATGTTCTTGTTTGTGGCCTCAACAACTCTGTTAGTCTGTGGTCTATACGTTGATGACTTGTGAAAAGCCATATTGTATTTCTCAAGCAAATCTACCACCTCCTTCTTGAAGTGTGAGCCATTGTCGGATATGATCTCATTTGGCATTTCATACCTGCAGATGATGTTATTTCTGATGAACTTGGCCACATGTGACACTTTCAACACAAAATAAGATTGATCTTCCACCCACTTGGTAAAATAGTCGATCGCCACTAAAATGAACTCATGTCCATTTGAACCCTTTGGCGAGACTGCCCTAATTACGTTAATTCCCCATACTGAGAAAGGAGATGGTGAAGTCATGCTTTTGTTTCTATTGGGGTATGAATTTATCTTCATTTCCTTTTGTTTCTATGTATATCTGCCATATGCTGTAGATTCATAATTCAGGATTAATGAATGTTTTAGTGCATCTGACGTCTTTTGTAATAGTTAAAGGAAATAAATGAATCAACGTTAGTTTCGAAAATATTTATAGTATTTAATGATTGAGATTGTAAGCTTTCACATATCTATTGAGGGTTGTGAATGTAACACCCCAAATTATACCATTTACGATAATTATATTATTACCCATGATTGAATGACTTAAGTCAAATTGATTATATTAATTTTGTATAAAAGAGTGTAATTAATAAGTTAGGAATACAAGAAGTCCTTTGTCATAATAAATATCAAGATGTATAAAAAGGAAATTAAATAGGAATGAATACAATTGGTTAAAAATGTGCAGGAAATACACATGACAAAAATTATAAGACTCAAGAAAATAAGGTCAGTTTAAAAGCCTTTGAATCAATTTTGATTGGATCAAATTAATTTAAGAAATAACTTCGGACTTGAAATTGAAACGGTTATACACCTTAGAACTATTAATTGAGAATCTGAATAACATTAATTTGATGTGTAGAGTATTTTGGGTGTTTTATGAGAAAATCAATTCGAATTAACAAAATTTTGTAAAATTAAATTATTTTAATTGAGAATAATAAAATTAAGAATTAATTGTAATTGATTAGAGTTAGACATGATTAATTAATTAGAATTTATATTTTATTTACATTATGTGAATAGCGATCTATTTATTAGGAAATTTTATTTTGAATCAAAAATTGGAAGCCAAGATGACTTGAGAAAATATAATTGATGAGTTTAATCAGTCTAATTTCATATGTTGAGCCTTATGAGAGTTTCAGATTAGTAAAATTAGGAATGATTAAATTAAGGCTTAATTGAAATTAATTAAGTGACGATTAATTAAACTAATTATGGTTTGGGATGTATCCTATATACATTAACCCAAGCAAGATTAGTTAGCAAATTAATCTAATTAACTCAACTTAATTAGAATGATGAAGAGTTTGAGAAAGTTCTAGACGAAGGGAGCCATTGTTTTAGTTTGCTAGAAATAACAAAGAGAGAGAAGAGAACTCATGTGTGTGTTGGGAATTCAAACAGCCGAGAGAGAAAGAGAGAGAGTATCAATTCTTAGAACTTATTTGTTGGAAATGGTGAAGAAAAGCTAAGGAAAAAGTTAGGAAAAAGTAAAGAATTGAAGAGGAGTTCAAGAATTTGTCAAGAGTTCAACAATTGAAGAATCTAGGTAAGAGATTAAAACCTAAATCTTGTAAATAATTTACTCAAAAGCTGAAATCAAGAAGTAATTAGGTTCGATTTCACCAAATTAGAAAGAAATTAAGAAAAGAATGAAGAAAATTTTACTTAAGTTTGATACTTAAGAAATTGATGTTGTAATTTAATACTTGAGGGTGATTTTTTCCATCCTTCATAAATTTGAAGTTCATCCATACATGCATCTTGGAATTTCAAGGTTTTAGACTTTAATTCATGTTTCAAAGGTTTATGAGTTTGAATCTGGGTTTGATATGAAGAGAATTAATAAAAATCTAAATTAGAGCAATTCAAGAATTAAATTATGATTTGATTTTGAAAATATAAAATTAGTTAGTTTTGATCTTAATTTCATAAATGCAAATACTTTTCTAAGAGTTTTATAACTTCAATTTCATGATTTAAAGGAAAATAGAAAAGAGTTAGAAATCAATTTCATGTAATTTAAAAGGAATTAGCAAAAGGATTAAGAAATTGAATTAGATTCAAGATTACAGAAATTAAATTGGAATTAACCGTTTTGTGGGTTTGATTTTTGTCGTCTTGCATAAATTAGAGTTTTAATTGCACACGCATCATGATTTTTTAAGATGATTCGAATAATTGATTTCATATTTTGAATTGAAAAAGGAAATTTTTTTATAAAAATCAAGTTTATGGAAATTTGGAGTTAACCATAAAGTTAGATAAGGTTTTGATTTTATTATGAAAAATAGGAATTGGTTTGATTTTGATTTTAATCCATGCACATAATTTAAACATATTTTGGAACATCTATGATCATAAATTAAGCTTTGGGTTAAAAATTTCAAATTCTAAGAGATTGATTTTGTAATCCATCATTTAAGTTTGATTTTTGTTATTTATCATGAAATTGGATTCTATCTTTACATGCATCATAAGATTTCAAGGGTTTTGAAGATTTAATTCATGTTTTAAAGGAAGAAGAAGAAAGTCTTGAAATATTATAAGTTTATGAAAATTTTAAGTTTAATTTTGAAATCAAAGGAGTTTTAATGTAAATGATTTGAAATTGATCATATATTTAGGTTTCCTGAAGTGTTTTCATATTTTTAATCAAGCCATGTAAGACCCCAAGTTTTGAAAATGTGTTTGGAAATTATTTTTGTTAATTTTCGAAACCCGAAATTTTTTAGGCCGCTCGAGTGATATAGTCACCACTCGAGCGCACCTAACAAGCTCCTAGTATTTTTCCAAACTGTGTAGTTCACTTGAGCGACCAAGTGGTGGCTCGAGCGGTCAGGCCTCTTCAGCGTGTCGAGCGGTAAGACCTTTTCAGCATGTTTTTAGAAAATTACATCTTGATCATATTTTCATCCTTATCTCTTCCTAAACATTCCTAGGCATGAATTATTATTCATTCAGGACTAATAAGCTGGGAACCAACATAAATTAATTGGTTAAACAATAAGTCATTGATTAAGAAAGAGAAAGTAAAGTAAGGATTCAGTTTATTTAGGAAGAAAGATAAGAGAAGTAGAATTGGATCAAGAGAGTGATATTGTGTTTCAATGCGTTCGTTTATGTGCTTTGTGTAGGTTGGACATCTGATGAGTTACATTTGACTCACGCCCATTGTGAGTAGTATCTTTGTAAAGATATGTTGTTAAAATGTATTTTGATTAATTGCAAGAATGTTATTTTGATAAGAATGAATGATTGTCTCTTTCGAAAGTAATTGTGTCACCCTTAAGTAAAGCCCTCGCCTAGGGGTAGTAATATTATCGCCCTTTGTTTGAGAAGGCCTTCGCCAGGGGAAACAATGTAGTGCCCCAAAATTTAGGGCCCCTATCAAATATGCTCACATGGGGATAACCAATGTAAAAGAGAAAGAATTAGTCCATAATAATATTGATAAAATTCTATAACTATCTCTTCCCCATTGAACTATTCAAATCATTACATTATGTGCTTGATTACATCTATCAATAAAATAATAGTTCAAAAGACAAGAGATAATCTAAAAAAAGAGCCCAAAAGATAAACATCCTTTCAAGGAGTGTCCTTAAATACACAAAAATAGAATCAAAGTTCCCAAACAAAAATAGCCTGAGGTTTAACATGAAACAACAAAAGAGAGCTTCTGTGCCCCCATCCAAAATCCTTTTTCAATCCAATCACTTAGGTGACGCATCCACATCATTTCCTGAAAGATGGTTAGTTTGGGGTGAGCTAATGCTTAGTAGCAAATACATTTAACAAGTTATATAGATAATTGAGATGCATATCATCATGCTATGCACATGTTAGATTAACATTCATATTTTCTCTTTCAAAACCAAAAATGTTCAATGTATGATTTCCATTCAAAGTCTCATCGGCAACCATGGTGTATTAAGTACGCTATGATATCCCAAGTAAGAGTCGCAAAGTTATGCATATATATAGTTTTATACATAGAAAAATATTCCCACATTTATCGACTCTAGCAACGTGAGACGATAGGCACCCAAAACGTTTCACTTTCCACTTTTGCTGACTCTAAAAATGGTAGGCTTGTGGACACACAAAATCAAGTTTTTCTACATTCGTCGACTCTATAAACGGCAGGCTCGTGGACACCCAAAAACTTTTCCCAATTCGTTTGGTGATATGCGTAGACAGGGCAATTAGGCACCTTGACTCCCCGCGCGGGTACAAAATACAACACACAACCCATTACCAAAACCCGACTCAACTACCCAAACTCATATGCTACTTACTCTGCCTTCCAAAACTTTCCAAACATCTGTAAAATTGTAATATCACAAGAGAATTTATGATGCACATGATGCATGAATTTTCAAATAAATTTTCCCTACGGTTTGTTCAATCCACTTCAACATTAATAATATCAACAACCAAGAGATTTCTCCAATCTCACAATTTCCTCAATCTCAACATTTATCAATCTCAATACATATACCCAAAGAGCTTCAACAATCGCATATCTCAACACCATTTCCATAATCCTTCACGTAATTTCAAGATTTAAGAGTCAATTTGGCCAAACTCATTGTTAAATCAAATTTGAAAACTAAGGTTTTTGAAAAAAAAAAAAAAAAATAGGGCTTTTCCCCTCCTTTACACATAAAGAGTCAATATTCACCATTCCTTACAATAATCAAGAATGATATGCATAAATTTTTCCAAAACATGGGGAAGACCCCTTTTTATTCAACAAACCCACTTTATATCTCAAACTCATCCCATACATTACTATAACTAAGAGAATATCACATATATATATGTCAAACCATAAATATATCAAGTTAAAAGTTCCCCTACCTCAAGATTGAAGGTGAATGATGAAAACCCAACTTCAATCTCCAAGAAATGAGAGAAACAATTGGTAATGCTTTTGATCTTGGCTTGATCTTCAACCCTCTTCGAGGATATAAGGTAGATCTTGGTAGAAATCAAGGGAAATCAAGTGTTTGGGACTAGGGTTTCGGAATAAGGATACTAGAGAGAGGAAAGAGTTAGAAAAAGTGAGAAAAAGAAATGTTTGGGTTGATTTTAAGTGAACTGTCCCAACCAGACTGCTTGAGTGGTAGATGCGAGGTCTTAGAAGTTTTGCAGAGGTACAGTGAAAATATTGGGAGCTCGAATTTTACACTCGAGCGGTCTCGCCTGCAAACTTGAGATATACTAGAAGTTGTGAATCTCTGCTCGAGTGACCAAATGACCACTTGAGCGATCATCCAAAATAGATTATTACAACCTACCCTCCTTAAAGAATTTTGTCCCCGAAATTTTGGATTCCTGCCAAAACAACTCCAACAATTCCTAAGAAAGATGCATACCATAGTAACAATATTCTCTTTCATCCCAACTTCACAAATCAAAAAGTAATCAAAGCTAAATTCAAACAATGGCATGAGAAATTAGATTTTCTTTCATTTACTTGCTTTTACAATCTTCCATACCATAATGCAAGAATAACAAAGAAACAAGTTACATATCATTGAATAAATTTAAGTATTTCTCACGAACTTCTGTTTCTCGTTCCCAAGTAGCTTCCTCCACCCCGTGGTAGTGCCATAACACTTTGACTAGGGGAATAACTTTGCCTCTGAAAACTTGTTCTAGGGTGTCCAGGATTTTCTTCTGTCTTTCTTCACAGGAAGCATTCTCATCCACCTCTAAATATGTCCAATCCAAGACATGGGTAGGATCTGGCTCGTACTTGCGAAGCATGGAGACATGAAAGACATCATGCAATCTAGACAATTGTGGTGGTAAGGTGAGGCAATAGGCTATTTCTCCCACCCGTTCTATAATATCAAAAGGGCCAATGAACCTCGGTGACAATTTCCCACCTCGACCAAATCTCATGAAACCCTTCCTAGGTGATATTTTAAACCCACATCAAAAGATAGGGGTCTTCTCCTCCGGTCTGCATAACTCTTTTGTCGGCTCTGAGCCGTAACTAACAATTTCCAAATGAGAGCTATTTTCTCAATGGTCTCACGAACCAATTCCGGTCCGAGCATAGGTGAATCCTCCACCTTGGTCCAGCACACCGATGATCTACACGGCTGCCCATACAAGGCTTCGAAAGGTACCATCCTAATGTTGGCTTGGAAACTATTATTGCAGGAAAATTCTGCTAATGGCAAGTGTCTCTCCCAAGAACCTTTAAAATCAAGTACACAAGCTCTCAACATATCTTCCAAGATTTGGATAGTGTGTTCAGACTGATCATCGGTTTGAGGGTGGTAGGCGGCGCTGAAGGTTAACTGAGTACCCAACACAGTTTGTAAACTTTGCTACAACCGTGCTGTAAAACGAGGGTCTCTATTTGAGATAATGCTCACTAGTAAGTGAGTGACCGAATCGCCCATACACATAGCAAGAAAATGAGCTGACTTAGTCAGTCAGTCAGTCCACAACAACCCAAACCATGGCATTACCCCTCTATCTTCTATGGAGAGTTGAAACAAAATCTATAGTGATGTGCCCTCATTTCCATTCAGCTATAGGCAAAGGTTGTAATAAACCAACTAACTTTTGGTGCTCTCCCTTGACTTGTTGACAAGTTAATCATTTGGACACAAATAAGGCTACATCCCACTTCATATCTCTATACCATCATTGGCAGCTAAGGTCACAAGACATTTTCGTGCCTCCCAGATGTACCACAAGGCGATAGTGATGGAATTCCTGGAGTACTTCGTCTCTACATGATTCTGGTACAAAAAGGCGGTCTACAATCAAATACGTGAGTCAAAATGTACTCTCAACCCTTTTTCCTCCTTGTGAGATTTTATCCCAAATTGCCTCTACTTCTGCATTGCCTTGTTGTGCTTCTGTAACTCATGAGACAAGTGTCGGTTGTGCAAGGACTATAAACAAAGTGGCTTGTTCAAGAGACTCGCTAAGTTGCAAGTCAAACTCATTTAGATCACCAAACATCTCCCACTCTCTCATGGCCAGACTGACAATAGTACCCATAGACTTTCTACCCAAAGCGTCAACCACCACATTGGCCTTACCCGGATGGTAATGCAATTCAAAATCATAATCGTCCATGAAATCCATCCATCTCCTCTGAAGTAGGTTCAAATCTTTTTCTCAGAACAAATATTTAAAACTTTTATGATCCGTGAATACTTCAAATTTCTCCCCATAGAGATAATGCCTCCAAAGTTTTAGAGCAAAAATCACAGCGGCTAGTTCAAGATTGTGCATAGGGTAGTTGTTCTCAAGAGTCTTCAACTGATAGGAACCATACGCTACTACTTTACCTTCTTGCATCAAAACACATCCCAATCCTTCCCTAGAAGCATCACAATACACAGTGTAGCCCAACCCTCTCTCTGGACTGATAAAAATTGGTACAGAGGTCAGTCTAGCTTTAAATCTAAGAAGGATCCACTCCAGAGAAACTTTCACCCCTTTCTGGTTAGTGTCATCAATGGTGATGTTAGAGTAGAAATGTAATAACCCGACCCTTATCTATGATTCTGGTATACTTTCAGTCCCCTTATTTTGCATATTTAAATGCTTATTGAGAAATTCCATGTTAAAATAAGTTTAATTAAGTAAACTTTATGATTATAGATTTTTATCTGTTTAATAAGAAAACATATCTGTCATATTTAAAATGTTTGGATCAGGAATTGGAAGCTTTAGCAGATCAATAATCCGAAATTAATTTTATATTTGAGATCGGTATAATTTTTAAGTTATAATAAGCATTTTTGTGAAATTTCAATTGGGAATGATTAAATTGATTAAGTTTTGTCCTATTCAATTTATATATAAATATATATGTATGCTTGGACCATTAGACTTAATTTATATATATGCCTTAGTCATTTGACTTGGGGGGGGGGACTTGAGCATTCTACAAATATCTCCTAAGAGAGAGAAAATTAAAGAGAAGGAGAATTTGGGCAAGAGTTCATCAAGGAGGAAGATGGAAAAATTAGAAAGGGGTTATAAGATTCTAACTTAAGGTATGTAAAATTCATCCCAATTGGCCCTTTCTTTGATGATTTAAGAGGAATTCCTTTATGTATACAAGTTAGGATTTATAGTTAGAACAAGCATGTGGTAATTAGCATCACGTTTCTTGAGCTTGGTTATATAGCTAAAGGACTATGTGTGCATATATGTTTATGTGTATGTGAGGATGAGAATATTATGAAGTTAAGTTGTGTTGTGAGTTAAGATTGTAGATTTGAGTGTATGTAGATTGAGCTATGTTGTAGCTTTTATTACATGATTTTTGATCTATGTTTTACCTATTAAAAGATCTATTTTGAGCCTCAAGAATACCCACAAAAAATTGAGTTTTTAAAACTTGAACAATGAATCTGTCAAATCGCCAGACGCGGGGTTCATCTCAGACGCGTCGGGAAGTCTCGCCAAGACGCGTGGGCTCACAAGACGCGCGGCCCAAACTGCAAAAATTTGTTCGCTCTGTTTTGCGTGCTTAACCCTCTGGTATTTTTGAAATTCATGTTTGATGTTCCTAAGATGCCTGTAAATTCGTTCGAAGTAAAATGAAGCAGGAAATGAATTAAGAAAGAAAAAGAACTAATGACTAAGTTATGTGTGTGTCCAGGGCACATTCCAGGAGGGACAAGCACTTCGTTGTAGCACAGTGAGTAGTAGTACTGCTATAATATGTTTTCTTATGGATAATGAGTTCAATTAACGCCCTATAACGCAGGTTAAGTATGGAAATATGTGCATGATTTAAGGAATGTGAATGCATAATGGTAAGGATGTGGGTACCTTTTTATGACTCTGAAACTTTATAAAATTCTACAGCAAGTTTGCTCTAATAATTATCAAAAATATCATGTTAAACTTAAGTCTATGCTAACTCATGTGAATGGGGTAATGGTTACAAGTAGTACTTTGCTCATTACAAGTCAACTATGTCAACATATACGAACGATCGGACAAAGGCGTATGCTTCTATATGTTACCGAATAATAGATTAAGTGAACTACGCCATTTCTTAATGAATAATTAATTAAGACCACGGATTAAAAATACTTGTTAAGCATTATGATGAATAATGGACTGACTTACGGATGACTCAACCTGAAGACATAATTAAATATCAATGACCTTGTTTTGTAACTCACATTATGATGTAAATTGTTCTGTCTTTGCTAAGTGTATTGTAATGGCATGAGACAACAAGAAATGCCCTATATCCTGATGTGATTATGTTACAAGTAGACGCATGTTACAAGTTCACGCATGTTATAAGTTCAAGTATATTACAAGTAGACGCATGTTACAAGTTAACGTATGTTATAACTTCAAGTATGTTGCAAGTATACGCATGTCATAAGTTCAAGTATGTTACAAGTTTAAGCATGTTACAAGCTATGTTACAAGCTTGTGTATGTACATGTTCAAGTATACTACAAGTTCACAATGTTGAGGAATTTCTTTATGGAACTAACAAGAATGCTTTTTATTGATTTGCCAGCGCTATTAAAATGCTAAGTATAAGTAAGTATGAATTCTGATTTCTGTTAATGATTCAAGCATAATGCATAGGTATGAATTTATTTCCGTTTATGGTATGACATTTATGTATGGTTTGGTATGTGGGACCTACTAATTATCGGTATGGAACAAAGTGCAACTTGGAACTAAGTGCTACATTGTGAGCCACCGCTAGAGTCCATGTGAGACACCTCTTGAGTCCATACATATGTGAGAATTATGAGGCTGAAAGCCGTCCTGTGAAAGTTATGAGGCTCATGGCCATCTGTATAAGTTGTTATGAAATGAAACAAAGTGCTACACGGAACTAAGTGCTACGATGTGAGTCACCTCTAGAATCCGTGTGAGACACTTCTTGGGTTCATATATATGTTTCAAGGGCTTTATGCCAATCTTTCAAGGGCCTTAGTGCCATATGTTACACGGGCTTTATGCCACAAGTTTCAAGGGCCTCGTGCCACCATTTTTCAAGGGTTATAGCCACCATGTTTATGTTGCAAGATTGAACCTAAGGCCGTTATGTACTTAACACAGAATCAGACTAACTATGTGAACTCTACATCTTTATATGCATTGCTCTGTGTTATGTTTCAAGTTAAGCATCGTTTTATTTATGTATTACTATTCACTGAGCCCGGCTCACTCTTTGTTATGTCTGTTTCTGTAGGTCACCAATCAGATGGTTAGTCCTAGCCATGACGCCGCTTTCTTTTGTCAACCTTCGTGTGTCCAGGCACTATACACAGCCATTGATTTTGTTAAGCTGATAAGCTTGCTTTTTGAATGTCTATCTAAGAGTGATGTATATAGCTCCCATGTTTTCGTATATGCCCAATAATAGGGCTGGGTCTGTATATATGTATGTATATAACCGATGTTCAGGTGCATGTTTTAGATTTTATTTGTTTGTTAAAAGTTTTGTGATCCTGGCATGATAGTAGTAGCTCGATGGAGTTTGTTTCCAGTGTCAAATTTTAATATTTAGTGTTTCCGTTCAGGCCCCATATATATAGACATAAAACAGGTTAAGTGTCCGTTTCTGAAGTGGTCATGCCCAAACTTCTAGGGGCAGGTTTGGGGCGTGACAAGAAAAGTCTTTCACAAACTGCCTATAATACCCAACAAGACTTAAAAAGCTACGTATCTTGAAGGCATTCTTAGGTCATTCCCAATTTTACATGGCCTCAATTTTTGAAGAGTCTACTGTAATCCCCTCCTCGGAGACAACATGACCCAAAAAACTTCACTGCGAAAAGCCAAAAGTCATATTTCTCACACTTAGCATACAACCGGTGTTCCCAAAACAACTGCAAGATGATGCAGAGGTTCTTTTCATGCTCTTCCTCAGACGATCAATAAATAAGAATGTCATTCACGAACACCACCACAAATTTATCAAGATAATCTTGAAAAACTCTATTCATACCTTGTTACTCCTTGCTAGAGGAAGGGGAGAGGCTGTCGGCCACTTTTGGTGGTTGTAGGCCAGTTTTTCCCCCTGTAGGCCACTTGAAGTGGCCTACGGCCATTTTTCTACTTTTGTAGATATTTTTATTGCCAGCTGTGCTAGCTGGTGAGCACAGAATGCATCCTCCATACACGTGTATGGAGAGATTGCACCAAGCTTCTAGCTTGTCTAACAAGCTTGAGACTTGGATTTCTATAAGAGGGAGGCTCTCTCTCCCTTTCCAGGGGTCAGAATTTTGAGAAGCCAAAAATATCTACTCTCTCTCTCTAAATTTCTCTCTCTCTATATTGTTGTGCCTTATAGTGCTTAGAATTGTATTTTCTTCACACTTTTGCACACAACCTCTTAGCCAAACACTCCTACTTTGTTGCTGAGGTGCTTGAGGGTCTTGTAGGAGCTTCAAAAGGCTGGTTTTTGACTCAAGAAGTTGTTGTTGTGGCTGTGCTTCAAAGGTAATCCCTTTGTCCCCTTTTGAGCCTTGTTTTGGTTGCATATTTAGCCACCTTTGCAAGCTATTTTAGGAACTACAAAAATTCCTTTTTTTAAGTGTTTAAAAAGGTTGTTTAAGGTCTATTTTGAGTTAGGGGTGGTTTACCCCCTTTGGTGGCTTGTTTTGCTTTGCTTTGAGCCTTTTCTTAAGGCCTTTGGGACCATCTCTTTTTGGCCTTCTTACCACTAAAACTCAGAGGAATTTCAGTGGTAGAAAGGTGATTTTAAGGTCCCAAATAGGTGGGGGTTGTCCCCCCTCCTCTTC
The DNA here is from genome assembly GCA_025200525.1 of Camellia lanceoleosa. NCBI lineage: Eukaryota > Viridiplantae > Streptophyta > Magnoliopsida > Ericales > Theaceae > Camellia > Camellia lanceoleosa. The sequence goes on from CM045769.1 coordinate 83,186,896, forward strand.
TCTTGTTTGCATGTATTGATGGCCCATCAAAAAAGCATGTGTTTCTACTTCTTTGTGGCTTTGTTTAGGCTCATTTTTGTGACTTTTTAGACCTGCCATAACTCTGCGTTTGGCTGTCTTGGTCACCTCTTGCATGCTTATTGCACTTATAGTGTAATCCTACTTGTGGCCTTGCAAAGTAGCATGTCTTTGTGCCTTGAATTTGCTTAGTTCAAGAATGTTTTTAGCCATTATTTTCCATGTCATAACTCTATTTTGGGTTAGTTTGGTTGCCTCTTGCATGCTCCCTGCACTTGTAGTGCAATTTTGTCCACTAGCCTAGTGTATTTGGTGTTTTAGCCTATTGATCTAGCATGTGTATGATCTACTCCAGCACTTTTTTGGCTATGTTTTAGCATGCTTTAGGTCTAATTTAAGTGGTTTCGGTCATGCATGCTTGGCTTTGCATAGCTATAGTGTATTTGGCTTTGCTAGCCTTGCACTTTGGGACCTCTAGCATGTCATATTTGAGCTTTTTGCATGGCATAGCATCATTTGGCATGTTATTTCAGACCACATACCTCTACCATATTCTTGTATTTATCACTCTTTCAATGCTTTTGGAGAATTGTGCCTTATACCTTGATCATGAGCTAATTTGTATGCATGCTTGTCTAAGCTTTTGAGCTACCATCTCAGCATATTTTTGGTCTTATTTTGCCATGTTACAACTCTGATTTTAGTTGGTGGAGTCACCTCTTGCTTGGTTTTGGTACTTGTAGTGTAATCCCGCTCATTGGCGTTGCATGCTTAGTGTTTTGGCTTACCATGCTAGCTTGTTTTGGCCACACTTCATCATGTTTCTAGCATTGTTTTGACCTGCATCTTGGTCCTTTGGGGCTTTCTCGATATGGCTATGGTGCAAGTGCCTTAATTAGTCTTGAGTTTTGAGCACCATAGCATGCCATACTTGTGTTGTTTGCATGATATAACATCTTTTGGTATACAATTTCAGTGCCTACATCTCTGTCATACTCTCTTGTTTATCACTCCTTCATTGTGTTTGAAAGTTGTGTTTAATGCCTAGCTTGCGAGCCAATGCATGAGCATGTTGTTGTAGCTTTTGGTGCTTCATTTCCAGCATGATTGTGCCACTGTTTTGGCATGATGTAGGTCTGTCCATGTGTGGTTTGACCATTTGAGCATTGTAGTGCATGCCTCATGTGTAATACACTTCATTAGCTTTGATGCCTTAGCTTCTAAACATGCCATGCATGCATTGCTTATATGATAGAGCCTTGTGCATGCCACTCTAACATTGATAGATAATCATGTTATTTGCATGTTTGATGCATTGCATGTGTTTGGATTAAACGTTAATCCAAACATGAGAAACGAGAGACGTTTCGTACTTGAAGTGACGAAACGTGCCCCATTTCTTAGTCGTCGTCCCCCTTAATTGTGCATGATAGGGTGGAGGCCTCTTGAGTCTTGTGTGTTACTTGTGCATTCCTTAACTTGTACAAACTTGGCTTCTCGGCCATCGTGCATTGCGATGCTTAGTTGGTGGCCTGAGAGTCGAGTACTGCACTCCTTTGAGCTTGAGAAATGATAAGGAGGGTGGTTGTACACACATGCCTTGCAAATGCCTTGCTTTGCCCTTTGTTGAACTCTGTTGCAGCAAAATGGAAGCGTACAGAGGCAACTGGCCGACCGGCCACTTTAAGTGGCCTACAACCTACTTAAGTGGCTGACAGGTAGCATATAGCCTCCCCTGGTGGCCGGCAGTCCACCAACCTGAAGATGGTTCAAGGTTGTTCTGGTTCTGGAACAGAAACAGACTGGGAATGGGTTTGGTGTTCAGAATCAAAGTGAACGCAAACAGAGGCAACCGGTGGCAAGGCAACGAGATTTTGGGATGAAGCAACCGAGCATGCATGCATTCCTCGCCTCATGGCTCCTTTTAACTGTTTTGATTAACTAGTTAATTTGTCAATTTTGTACTTAATTAGTTATTGTACTTAGCTAATCGATTTGTGTTGTAATAACTAATTAGTTAATTAGAATAGTTAATTAGTTTTGTTTTGTAATAAGTAGCTTAGCTTAGCGTAGCTTAACCTATTTATTCGAACCCTCCGTCGAGAGGGCACAATGTTGTAATAAGGGTGCGTGTGTGTGTGCATGTCTTCCAACCCCCATTTCTTTCTCCCTTTTACTTACCGCTTTCGATGGTTAGTTTTAGGACATATTTCAATTAGCATACCTCACGCTTGCATGTTTGCATTCATTCATTTGTCTTGCATGCACCGGGCTCGGCGCATCATTCAAACTGCATTGTATTTCAATACCTATTTGAATACATGTATCAATTGTTGCATTCATATGCCATCTTAGGTAGCCGAGCCTATCTTATTGCATTTTGCATGTGTTGCATGAGGCATCTTAACGTAAACTAGGATCATGTATGATTTCTAACTAGTTTTCTGTGTTGGCTCGGAGTACACTGTAAGTGTTTATGCTTTAGTATCCTTGCATGTGTGTAAGTGACTGCCATGATAGCATGCTTGCCATAAGGCTATTTGCTTAACTGATATAACTACATGAATGCCAGTGGATGAAGGCTTCATTACTTGAATTGGAACAATTAATCAAAATATGAGTTTTAAGCCCACTTGAAGTGGCAAATCATCATGTTTTAAGCCTACCTTGTTTGGTGGCAAATCCGCGTTTTAGCCTACTTGCAAGTAGCACCTTCAAACCATTTTCGAAAAAACAAACATGAGATGTTTTGTTCCAAATCGAGCGATTTAGTCTATACTTGTATGTTGCGTGCATCACATAGTAAGTTAGATTAATAACCGGAATAAGAACACATATGTTTTCAAAAACAACATATCATGTTAGTAGAGGCCGATCTTTGATCGGGCGAGCAGGGGTACCCAAGTTCCCGAGCTAAGGCAACTTTGGCGATGACAGACATGTGGCCTTAGGCACAAGTCAGGTTTTCCTAAATTTTTCAAAATAAAATATTTAGGTGGCGACTCTGAAATTTGGCAAAGCATTCCATGTTTGGCACTTTTTGATTCAAAATTGATTTTTCAAAACCAATTGCAGGATTTGGACTCTTTGTTGATTTATCAATCTTATATTGCACTTTGTGAGATTAGATTCAGAACTGTGACAAGAGTTCGAACTATAGTAGCTAGAACCCAATTCGCGCCCTCGCGCGCGGAGCGAGTTTGGGCGGTCTACAGTTTCTGGCGACTCTACTGGAGACTTAGAGAACTTGACTCGAACTCATGATATGTTGTTTTGTTTACGCTTATGTGTTTCTTTGCATTGCATTTGCATTGGTATGCCTAGGACACCGTGTTTGCCATCTGTTATTTCTGAGCGGTTTGCCGGAGGCTTGCTTGAAAAAGCGTGCCATAAGGCAGATATGTTACGGGCTCTGCTACGATGGGAACACAAACCTCGGTTTTCACCAAGGCACCCTTTTTGACCATTTGACCTAGTTGCATATCAGAAGCCATAAAGACCATTCCAATCTAGGACAGGTTGCTTACCCGATTATAGGTTGTTTGAAACTGCTACGTACGTAGTGAAACCCTAGTTCCTGACACAATAGGACGGGGAAACCCTACCCCATCATAGGGGTGTTTTGGCTCTCACTTGCTTGGTATGTGCTATCAAAGTGTGTCTCTACAGGTTGTATGTATCAGTTTGCAAGTCTGGGTATCAGGCTTGCGAGCATTAGTATTTGGGGATATCAGATTTGAGGCAGTGATTTGGGGGCAGCGATCAGTGTTGAGAATAGTGTGTTCAGCTTACAAATGCCAACTGTGTGTTGTCTTTATTTTTTAAGCTGAAATGCTGTCCGTTTTTTCTGGTTGTTTGTTTCCTTATTTTGCTTTATTTATCTTTTTGCAAGGTAGTATTGCATCATTGCTTCCGAGGAGGCAGTTTCCCCCAAAGCACTCCGGGTTAGAGGTAGAAGGCTTCATCGATCCGAGGATCTAGTTGACGGACAAGCAGTGCTCTTTTCATTACCCCCGGTTACTAGACGGAGGTTAGTTAGGCACAATTCATCAGTACAGCAGTTACCAGATCAGAGGTCATTATCCACCCCACCAGTGTGTAGTCAGGCAGAGTTTTCCGTTTCCATCGCAAAGAGAGATACACCTATTGTTCAAATAGATTAGCACCTTATGGCTAGTATGGAGGACATGATGCGTCAGCTCCAAGAGACTATGCAAGCCATGAAGCGGGATGCCGCCCGCCGGGCAGAGATTACCACCCGTCAGGCAGAAGTTGTGGCTCAACAGGCAAAGCTAATTGCCAGACTTCAGCAGCAGCAGCATCCACCACAACAAGCCGGAGCATCTGCTTCGCATCCACCCCCATCCCCACGTATGGTTCCAACACCGGGGGAGGTGGCTCACGTCTAGGAAAATACGGACGTTTCGACAGGGCCAGTCCCACTGCCAATCCCACCTCAGATGTCTAAAGCACCGACTAATCCAGTGGATACACCGTTTGAATTTGAGGTAGATCCAACCACGCTGAAAGTCAGTAAGCTCGAGAAGCTATTTAAACGGGCCCAGGGTGTCAACTCCATCCCGGACATAGAAGATGGATATACTGATTCAACGGTGACGTTGCCGGACCGGTTCAAGATGCCGCATATAGATCGTTTTGACGGTTCTGGTGATCCTATGGTACATCTGTGGTTGTTCTCGGATATCCTACGGCCAATGGGCCTCTCCAGATTGCAAAAGCTTTCACTCTTCGGTCGGACCCTGTCGGGTATCGCGGCCATCTGGTGCGCCAAACTAGAGGACTCAGTGAAAAGAAGTTGGAAGGAAATGGCCGAGGCCTTCGTTGCCCAGTATTCATACAATACCCATATCGTGGTCACAACCCGTGATCTTGAGACGACCAGGAAAGAGCCGAAAGAGGGCTTCCCTGACTTTGTAACCCGTTGGAGAGCTAAAGCTTCTATGATGACCACCAGGGCGGCTGAGAAAGATCAGATAAGAATGGTTGTGCGCAACCTTTAGCCAAAGCTCATGCAAAAAATGATCATCTTACCCCTTCCCACCTTTGTTGACTTACACGAGATTGGGGTATAGATTGAGGATGCCATAAAGCAAGGTCTGATTGACCACGAGAGAGAGCAGCCCAAGAGGGCATTTACCCGCAGTTCGAATGTAGGCACAAGTAGTGTTGCAGCTGCCAGAACTTCCGATGTGGGCATGGTCACCACCACCACACCAACAACAGCCACACCCTTTACAGGCATATCTAGTGCCACCCCTCAACCAGCAAAATAGCCACCTCGGGGCCAGAGGACTTGCTGTATATGCCTTTGTCTAAGGCCCTGGGGGTTTTAATCAGAAAGAAGCATTTGAAGCCCCTGGAGCCGTGGCCATTAGCAAACAAACTTCCTACTTCTCATAACCCGGCCAAACACTTTGCCTTTCACCAACAACATGGTCACGACACTGACCAGTGCTACAGACTGTATCATGAGATCCAGGATCTTATTGACAACAAGGTGATTGCGCCTCCAGAGAAGCCGAATGTCACCACCAACCCACTCCCACACCCAAACGCATCAACCTGATCCAAATCGCAGTCATTTCATATGACCCAAGCATATACATCACACCCTCCCACCTACCCAAGCTGGCTTTGTTCATCCCGAAATGCACAGAACTATGCATGATGAGCACGTCATTAACCCAGCCCGAACTAGTGGTGGTGACTATTGAAGACAGAACCGAGGTGACTGAGAAGGAGAATGGGGATACTGATTCAGAACCTGAGGGATCTGGGAGCTTTACCGAGGAAGCATATAGCCCGTATGGTTTTATTGTGTCGTTAGATCAGGCTAAGCCGAGGTTAGAGTTACCAGCTGGGGCAGAGATCAGTATGGTCCGTGATGATGGACCTAGTCAGGGGTTGGATGATTTGGTAGAGTTGGAGGAGGACATTGCCAATATATAGTTCTTTAACGAGCAGGATTCGGGGGATACGAGCATCAATTGGTTCGGCCTGAATGCATCAACAGAGGCCACCGGGTGGCTCATTGATGAGCCAGATGCTATTGAGGAGCCTCAGCTAGAACAGGGGCGATCAGAGATGAGAACATCTATAGTGGCCGGAATGGCCGAGAATCAGGAAGAATCGCCGAAGAGCACCGGTGCGAAGAATTTTGCTCGAGATTCGGGCAGTCTGTGTACAGCCGATACGAAGCAGGAGGCTGCATTAAAGAGGTTTGAGCAAGAGAAGGTTGATAATGACAACAGGGCTAAAAAAGCCAAGGCACCTGAGGGTGTGGAATGTGTTGTAAGCACAGAAGTAGCTACAGCGGAACCGAACAACTGTCTGTCAGTTACCGATGACATGTGGTGGGAAGACGATGACTTACGTCTTGCCCATAGTGACGACGATTGGGGACAGAATCAACCTGAGGACACCTGGTATGTTGAGGAGGTTGACCATATGACCAAGAGTGGGCGGTACTTCAAGCCCCCACTCTTGGACCAACCAGAGGCATCCGGAAAGGACAAAGAAGCGGAGAGGCAGAAAGAAAACTGCTCGCGGAGGAGGCTGTACCGAAACAGCTGAAGAAGATTCAAGAAGACATCTCTATCTGGGGACTGCTAATGGCCTCGAGGGTTCACAGACAGGCTATCCTTACAGCCATGGATAGGGCCAAGCTTTCAATTGATACGACACCTGAGTAGTTAGTAGGATTGGTGTTTCTGGCCGGGGCTTCACCGACCTTGACCTTCACTGACAAAGAGCAACCGCCTGAGGGCTCCGATCATAACAAGCCACTTTATATCTCTGTGGAGTGTAGAGAGAAATGGATACCGGTGGTCCTGGTCGACATAGGATCTGCAATCAACGTATGTCCGTCGAGAACGGCGTATACTATCGGGTTGAAGCCCGCGGATTTCGTGCCTACAGCCCAGGTGATACGGGCTTATGATAATACCAGCTGGGAGGTGACGGGGATCGTATAGATCAAGACTAAGATTGGCCTGGGGTAGCATGACATTGAGTTTCATGCCTTAGATGTTCTAGCCACCTTCAACCTACTCCTTGGGCGGCCGTGGCTACACCAAGTGAAAGCTATCTCTTCCACCTTACACTAGATGTTAAAATACCCCCAAGGGAAAGGGGTGGCAATTGTTTTTGGAATTCTTCAATACATCTACCGCCAGAGGTTTCTACACCAGTTTTGGAGATTGAGCACGGCACGGAGGATGTTTTTTTGTCAGGATTCACCCTAGCTGAGGCCTGGGTTGTACATGATATAGTAACTGTTGATGAGGGACTGTACGTCAGCACACAATCTGTCTACCTTATGAACAAGCTTCAACACATGCTCGGGATAGGACTGGGACGAAGTGGCCGGAAGGGCATCACAGCATTGGCCGAAGTGCCACACAACCCATATACCTTTGGCTTAGGTTATCTGCCTACCAAAGAGGATTGTGCTAGGAATGAAAGGGAAATGGCCGAAAGAGCCAAGGCTAAGCAAGCCGAGAAGCACTACGAGTTGGTGCACAGACCTATCCAAGGAACCCTAAATGGACGCTTTGTCCGGGAGGGGGAAGACTTCCCGTTTTGTGGCTTTCCGGAGCCATGGTTGAATTTAAAGAGGCGACGCTTGCCGGGTTTTGAGATCTTTTTTGACCTTTAGTTGTCAGGGGATGAAATTACTGAAGAGCAGACAGACTCACCAGCCGATGCTGAGCAGTGCAAGGAGGAAGGTTCTGAGAGCACAAAAATTAAGATGGGGGTAGCATTAGCTTGTCTCCTCTCAGATCGTACCAGAGTGCTTGGGGGATAACTTCTCAGTTTCCATGATTGGGGGTGAAGCGACTGTGGGCCCATCTTCTAGCATTCTCGATGCATCCATCGCACCTTCCCTTATTTGGCAGTACGAGGAAGGCTTTTTATCGAGCAGTTCCGGGTCAGGTAGTGAGCCAAAATCTGATTCCACAGAGTCTGTGGAGTCAGAATCAGATTCCAACTCTTCTGAGTCTGAGTCCGGTATTCCTGGGGGTGATAACCCGGATGCCACTGTCCTGTCCAGGTCATCTTTTTCTTTTTCCTTTGAGTCTGTTGTAACTAAAGGATTAGATGGACTAGATGTTATTAATGAGAATGGTACGGCTGTGGCTTTTGAATACTTTTCTGTGCCTTTAGTTTATTGCATTAATCAGGACTTTCAAAATTTTGATGAAAATGACGAGGAAGAAATTCCTCTGGTATTGAAACATTTGCTTGATCAAGAGTAGGAGAGGTTTGCAAAACCTTTGGTTGATGAAATCACCTCAATTAATGTTGGTACTGAGAAGGACCCGCGGCTTGTGATAATCCTGTCCCATATTATGTTAATTAGTCTTCATTGTGATTGTGATTATATGTTTGATATGATTTTGTGTGCCATTTATGTGAATATATGTGGTTTTGAATTTCCATCTGTTCACCGTAGGAATATCTGTTTGATTATCTGCTTTGGAACTTAAATTGAAGGCCTTATCAGCCACAGAAACCGAAATTGACTGCGCCATTGTGATTGGCGTAATTTTTAGAGCCTACGGTGAAATTTAATTGAAAATTGATTTAGATCAAATTAAATAGATTAAATTGGTGTTTTAGTGCTCAATTATTTAATCTTAATTAATTATGCTTATGAGAGCTAATATAAAGGGCCAACTACACCCTCATTTGGTGTTTTGAAGATCAAAAATTTGATTCTACACCTTAGAGTGAGAGAGGGTCGGCTCTAGAGAGAGAGGAAGAGGGAAAATTGTGTGTTTGGCCCAAGCTTGTGGAATTTGAAGGTTGGACTCAAGATTCAACTAGAATTTGTGAAGATTAAAGCTCCTAGGTGAGTAAATTCATAAGTTTAATGTTGTAATTTTGTGAATTTAAGGCTTGATGATGATCAAGAACATAACTTGACATCAATTTGTTGGAATTGGAGCTTGTATGAACATGCATGTGTTTAATTGTTGTAATTTTGTATGTTCAAGCATCTATTAAGTTGAATATGGGATTTTGAGCATTGAAACCTACATGCAAGTATAATTTTGTTGATTTTCATGACTATGAGCATCATTGGTGCTATTTGAAAGGGAGTTGAGATCAAAAATTCACATGCATGTTTGGTTGTTGGTAATATGGAGCCCACATGAGATTTGAAGGCACGAGTTTGAATTATACAAGAGAGGTGTTGAATAATTTGAGAATGTGATCATAATTTTGAGCAATTGACCTCATCTTGTTTGTGTACTCATGATATATATTGTATTTGCATGTTTGGAAACCAAAATTTTGAGTTTAGAACCTTTGAATGTTGGAATTGAGCTCAAGATCCATTCTGGGTTTTCTAGAATTTATGATGTCCGCTCGAGTGTGGGAACCGCCGCTCGAGCGGGAAATACGGGTTCCCAGAATGTTTTGTAGACATGGAGTCCACTCGAGTGGGGAAGTTTACACTCGAGCAGGGAGCTATGTAGTATGATCTTTCGCTCGAGCACCCGAGTTCACGCTCAAGCGTGAAATCGATGTAACCAGTACTTTTGCAGACCTCTTGGGTCCACTCGAGCGGGGAAGGCCACACTCAAGCGGGGGACCCCTGTTTCTGAAATTTTGAAAATGCATCCTGTGTTTCGTTTTCCGTTCTCTTTCAGTTCTAAGTACTCTTAGGCATGCATTGAGAATTATGAATGAATTAAAGGAAAAAAGAAAGAAGCCTAAAGAGGAACATGTGAATTATAGACGGATTGAATCGTTTATGACCCATATGTGTTATGTACTGTGTAGGGTCAAACTCCAGGGCAAATCAACTAGCCGATCACTATGAGTAATATCTTAATGAAGATATTTTGAGATATATTGTTTGTCCAACTGCTTATTTTCCTATAAGTCTTATGAGTTTGTTGAGTTGAATTGTGGACAAATGTTTGCTATGCCATACGGTTGGGCCTAAAGCCGTTTGCTATGAATGAATGGGCCAGAGGCCGTATGACGCGAATGAATGGGCCAAAGGCCAGTTCGACATGAAAGAATGAATGGGCCAAAGGCCAGTTTGACATGAGAGAATGAATGGGCTAAAGGCCAGTTGGGGCCAAAGGCCAGTTTGACATGAATGAATGAATGGGCCAAAAGGCCAATTCAACATGAAAGAATGAATGGGCCAAAGGTCAGTTTGACATGAACAAATGAATGGGCCAAAGGCTAGTTTGACATGAAAGAATGAATGGGCCAGAGGCCACACGAATGAATTGGGCCCGAGGCCGTGTGATGTGTTTGGAACCGCAGTCACTTGACCTGTATTTATATATATATATGCTAGATAGAATATGAATTGGGCCCAAGGCCGTTTGAAGCACGTTGTTCTAAATGCCGTTTGTGTAACTTCTTTGTTTGATATTATTCACTGGGCTTTTGCTCACGCTCATTCATGTGTCTGTAGGTGAGCCAAGGGAGGTCCAAACCCAGCCTCAGTGAAGTTTGTGTAGAACAACCAAGGTTTTGAAGAGTTATCCTCTACGTCTCGCGTACGAGACATGTCTTCGCCCTTTTGCCATCTGCTTTTATCTTGTCATATTAGCGAGGACTTCGACCTATGTTTGTATAAGTTTTGATTGGCTGACCCAGACTTAAATGATCCTATCTGGACAGAACTTTATGTCACTGTGTTTTGATGTGAGTTATTAATATGTATACGTATGGTTTTTTATGATGTGCCATGTAAGCACAGTTGTGACACCCCATATTTTTAGTGTCTTTTCATAATCCAACTAGTGACTTGTCTATTCATATCCAAATAGTAGGCTTTTATGACAAACTTGTTCATTTAATATCCTTATTAGTGATTCATTTACTATCCTTATTAGTGGTTCATTCATATTCAAACTTGTCCTTTCAAATTCCAACTAGTAGACTTTAATTTCAAGTAAATCCTAATGTGTCCTTTCATATTCCAACTAGTATGTTATACCAAGTTGCCTATAAATTAAGCTCACCTCTCAACTTCTTTCTATGGTTTTTCCATATCTCTTTCCATTTGTTATATAGATTTAGAGTTTAGATTAAGAATGTTTAAAGTGAGAGTAAGCATTTTCATAAAGGAGGAGAGTTGTAGATTTTGTGAAACCTTACATACCTTATGGCTTAGAATTTGGAGATTCATGGAGAAAGATCGAGATTCGAGTGTTAGAGATGGAGGAGATTGATTTAAGGTAATTCGGGTGGTATACAATATGCTTCCCAAATTCTCTTTGCAAAGAGTTTATTTTTAATTCCCATAAAGTTGTACTCCTCGTGATTATTCTAATTGTTTGATAAATTTTATGGAATTATTCGTTGTTGATTCATTTGATTACTCTAATTATTTGATGAACTCTGTGTAGTTATTCTGTGTTGGAAATGTTGATTTGTCTGGCTAAATGATGTGGAAATGCTCCGTACATGGATCGAGTGGACTTTGCCAATATACTCTGTACCATTAGCCCGGATAAGCGGTTGTGCTTGGGTGAGGGGGGTGCGGCCAGTCACTGGTCATGTACCGAGTAGGACCGGGTATTTGGTTCTGGATAAATTATCATATGTCGAGTTGACTTGTTTGTGCAATTTGCTAAATTGCTTGTTTATCGAATCTAATCGGTTGTGTAATTGCTGGATCTCTGTTAATTTATTTTCTGTCTGAACCTTGCTATTCCTGTTGTATTGTATACTTCCCGAATTAATTTATTTTTCAGGCATGGAGCAAATTTAGTGGTAGTGGGAGTTGAAGCATCTAAAGAGATTGTTTGAGTTGGAGATTCTTTTAGTCCACAACTATATATTATTTTTGGAGATTTGTATAATTAATGTTTTGGAGACATTTGAGTTAATTATTTGTGGAGATGATTTGTATATTTGGGATTATGAGTTATCTGCAATTATAAATTTGAGGTTGATTTGATTTATTAACGATCCGGAAGTCGGGGCGTTACAACAACTCTATGGACAAAGTTTTCAATTTTGCTTCTGTTTGGCCCCTTTACTCTGATGAGTTATATCTAGTTTGGTTTAAGGCCGCAGGTAATCCCTCGATTACTGGCCGGTTATGTCCTTAACCCATAGGGGCGTGTTCGGGTCATGACACGGCTAGTCCAAATCGGGTCCACGTTGTCTTCGGAGGAACGCGAGCGCTTAGTCGCTTTATTAAAGATTTCAACGATGTTTTTGCGTGGTCCTACGAAGACATGCCTAGAATCGATCTGGAGATTGTACAGCACCAGATCCCTCTTGACCCAGAGGCCCAACCTGTCAAGCAGAAGCTTCGAAGGATTCACCCAGATTGGGCTCTGAAAATCAAAGAAGAGGTCACCAAGCAGATAGACACAGGGTTCCTGTTAGTATCTGAGTATCCGACTTGGTTGGCCAACATAGTTCCGGTGCTGAAGAAGGACAACAGAATTCGGGTATGTGTGCACTTCAGGGACTTGAACAAAGCCAGTCCGAAGGACGACTTTCCTTTGTCACATATTGACGAATTAGTGGACTTCACTGCGGGGCATGCGCTGCTCTCGTTCATAGACGGGTTTTCAGGCTACAATCAGATTTTGATGGCACTCGAAGACAGGGAGAAGACTGCTTTCACCACCCCGTGGGGAACTTACTATTATAGGTGATGCCATTTGGGTTGAAGAATGCTGGGGCTACATATCAACGGGTTGCGACCACAATCCTACATGACATGATCCACAAAGAGGTTGAGGTGTAAGTGGACGACATGATTGTCAAATCCAAGGAAAGAGAGGGCCACTACACCGCCTTGCAAAAATTTTTCCAACAGATCAGAGAGTATCGGTTGCAGCTGAATCCACAGAAATGTACTTTTGGCGTTACAGTAGGAAAAATGCTGGGGTTCTTGATCACACAAAGGGGTATCGAAGTCAATCCTTCCAAAATTAAGCCCATCTTAGAAATGCCACCACCGAGGGCTGAAAAGAAGGTATAAGGCTTTCTAGGTAAGGTGCAATTCATAAGACGGTTTATTGCGAAATTAACCTTGACTTGTGAACCACTGTTTGGTCTTCTGAAGAAAGGAAAGAAGTTCCAATGGGATGACCGATGCCAAGTAGCTTTTGAGTAGATCAAGCAATATTTACAGAACCCACCTGTGTTGTCGCTGCCAGAGCCGGGGAAACCGTTGATTCTGTACCTATCAGTGACCGAAACGACAATGGGTTGCATGTTTGCACAGGAATCTGAGGACAAAGTAGAGAAGGCTATCTACTACCTGAGCAAGAAAATGCTGGATTACGAGACTCACTACACTCTGCTGGAGAAGGCTTGTCTTGCCTTGGTATGGGCTACTAGGAAGTTGAGGCACTACTTGTTAGCTCACTCTGTAATACTGGTTTTGAGATAAGATCCCATCAAATATTTCTTTGAGAAACTAGCACTTACGGGTAGGCTAGCTCGTTGGTTGCTTCTTCTCTCCGAATTTGATCTAAAGTACATAACACGCAAGCCAGTGAAAGGGAGAGTGGTAGCGGAGTTCCTAGCCGATCACCCAGTGGAAGGGGATGAAGCAGTTGAGTATCTGTTCCCAGATGAGGCCATTCTGCATGTTGAAGAAGAGATCTAGATGATGTACTTTGACAGAGCGTCAAACCAATACGGGTATGGGATAGGGGTGGTGCTGATAGCACCCGACAATTCCTACATATCCGTAGCATTCAAACTCCGATTCAATGTATCAAACAATGAGGCAGAGTATGAGACATGTATTGCTGGACTAGAAACTGCCCTGGAACTAGGGGCAAAACGGTTGGATGTCATCAGGGACTCGAACCTTGTTGTATCTCAAGCTAAAGCAGATTGGAAAGTTAAAGAAGAAAAGATGAGAATCTATCACCAGACCTTGGACAGGCTGATTCCTCGGTTTGAAAAACTGAACTTCGCTCATCTATTAAGAGAGAACAACAGGTTCGTCGATTCTTTAGCAACTCTATCTTCTATGATAGATATCCCTTTTAAAGTCCGGATGCGTCCGATCATCATTGAACATAAATTCGTGCCAGCCTATGAGCTGATTGCTGCCATAGATGAGATACAAGATCAGAACCCTTGATATTACGACATCTGGAACTTCTTCGAAAAGGAGGTGTATCCACCAGGGGCAAATGCCAAAGATAAGAGGGCAATTCGAAGAATGGCTGCTCAGTTCATCGTCTGCGGGGGTAAACTATACAAGCCGGGTCACCTCAGGATGCATAAGCTGTGTGTTGATGCTAAAGAGTCCAAGCACCTAATGGCGGCCATCCATGGAGGAGAGTGTGGAGCGCACATGAGTGGGCTGATGCTAGCCCGGAAGATCCTTAGACAGGGTTACTATTGGTCAACCATGGAGGAGGATTGTATTGGCTTTGTTCGACAATGCCACAAATGCCAGATCCATGCAAACCGCATGAACATTCCACTGTCAAAGCTATACAACATGACTTCACCGTGGCCGTTTTCAGTCTGGTGGATTGATGTGATTGGGGCTGTCACTCCGAAGGGGTCAAACGGGCATGAGTATATTCTGGTAGTGATAGACTACTTTACAAAGTGGGTGAAGGGCCAATCTTATGCAGTGTTGAAGGCATCGCATGTTGCAAAGTTCATCAGGAACAACATCATCTATTGCTATGGGGTCCCGAATGAGATCATTTCGGATAATGGTTCCCACTTTAAGAAGGAAGTGATGGACTTGTTGGAGAAATACAACGTGGCTTTCCATAAGTCATCCACATACCGGCCGCAAACCAACGGAGCTGTTGAGGCCACCAACAAGAGCATCAAACATATTCTGTAGAAGATGGTGGAAACCTACAGGGACTAGCCAGATAAGCTACCATTTGCTCTTTGGGGCTACCAGACTTCAATTTGAACTTCTACTGGGGCAACTCCGTATTCCTTGGTCTATGGGATGGAGGCTGTTCTGCCTATCAAAGTGGAGGTTACGTCATTGCGGGTTATGGCCAAGTGCCAGATAGCTGAGGCAGATTGGCAGCAAAGCAGGTTCGAAGAACTCATGCTGTTTGATAAGAGAAGACTGAAAGCACTGTATCACGTCCAGGGTTATCAACGAAGAATTGCCAGGGCTTTCAACAAGAAGGTTAAGTCCAGGAATTTGAAAGAGGGGGATCTAGTGCTCAAAGGCAACCGAGCTCCTATCCACGACCCTAGGGGAAGTTCAGACCTAATTGGACTAGTATCATCAAGTCTATCTGGTCGGGTGGAGCTGTCTTTCTGATGGACCTAGATGGCCTTGAGTTCTTCCATTCGATCAACATGGACAAGTTGAAGAAATATTATCCCTGAGTGGCTCATTAGGCCGAAAACCCGAAATGGCGACCTAGGCAAAAGTTAGAGCACAGAAAATTTGAAATAACAAAAACTAAGCTCACAAGGTTGAAAACCTAGAAAGAGCAGCCTTGGCAAAAATTAGAATGCAAAAGGAAAGTGTTAATACACGAGTGAACCTGAACCGAACTACGTAAGGCTTAATTCCCATCTTTGGGATACGTCGGCAATTTCATTCTGAAGTCCAGCTATAAACATTTCCAAATCAACTTTGTCCATGTGATCATGTTGGTCATCTTCGTCTATTCTGCATTCAAGAGCATGGTTGTGATCTCCAGTGCAGTGCTATTCAAACTAGGCGCAACTTTTCAGTTGTTGAGATTTGAGGTTGTGCATCTCGAGGATATATTTCAGGCATGTCCAGCTGTGATCCATATCGAAAATGGTTTTGAAAGGTTTTAATAATAGTTGATTTTATTCAAATTAATCTTTTTACAACTTAGACCATTTTTGGACCAAACAGAAAATTTTCAGTACCCACAACCTTCAATTTCATTGATTTCAATACAAAGTTCTCCTACTCTTGAATACAAATTGAAGTTGCTTTTTATTACATTCATAAGAAAACTTGAAATTACTGATTAAAGCAAATAAACTCGGGACATAGTCAAGTGTTCCTGCGCCCCCTCCCAGAGCTTGTGGAAGCCTTTGATGCCAAAGTAGGCCCGGCCTGCGCCTCTTCATCAAGCCAAGCTATGCACTCATCAGAAAGGTTGTAATTGAAACTGGGGGCAGGGGCCAGAAGCTCTCTCGTCCTCCATGTTGTGGTATGCCGAGCTAGCTGTGCGCTTTGGATTGGAAATACAGTAGGGTACTCTTCCGGGCAAGTCTGATCATGTGCAAATTGGCGCCGGAATCGAAATGGGAAGTAAAAGACACAGTGTGTCAGGCCAATCAGCTGAATGCCCGACTGGCGAGACATGCTATAACTCATCGCTGGCAGATTGAGCCAGGGGCAGTGCCAAGCAAGGTTGACAGCGGACAGATTGCATATCCATTCGCACCACCATCCCTCATATGGGGCATCAACTAGACGTTACAGGAAGAAATAGCCATGAGCTGAATATGCTGGGCATAAGTCCACCACTCTTAACTTGTCTATCAACCATATCTGGGGAGGGATGAAAAATGAGAGGTTAAAGAATAGAGAGGTGTACGTTTAGAGAAAAGTGAGAAAAGGGTTTTGAGAGAAAAACAGAGCCTGTGGGTTGAGTGATGTGAGAAATACACATGTGAGAAGGATGGGAAACATTACCTGCAGCAGTAGTGGACTCCCCGCGAACCTAGTCGTCTCCCGACGATAGAAAACATCCAAACCCATTAGTGTCTCAGCTAGTGTCATGGCAATGTAGCTCTTACCCTCTCTTAAGCCTTGGGCAACCTCAATCAAGCGGACACTAGACCGTCCGGAGCCTGGGGCAAGCAAGAAATGAGACAACATGCACAAGCAAAGCACATGTCGCTGAAAACCCTGCCAATGATGATCGTCGTGGTCACCAGCATCAGAAAATTGATAAATCAAGCTAGGGATGTCCAATTCTCCGTCGTGAATCAAAGACTGAGCGTCATGCAAAGTGAGCCCGTACATCCATCCTAAGGCTTGGATGTGGCCGAAGCAGAATTGGGGCAAGATCTCTTCATCACGCTCGGACTCCATCAAAGCCTAGAAATCTTCGAAAGTAGGACACATCTCTTGTCCGCCAAAGTTAAAACCTAGCCACGGCATGAAGGAATGGAAAACGCAATGGGGTGCGGCTCAACGTGAATAGTGCATTTATTCTGAAACCCCAAAAATTCAACTTTTCCGAGCCATCCAAGTTTGCAATCCAATTTGTGAGGTTTTGGACAAGAAATGCTTCAATTTGCAGCAAAAACTGAGTTAGAATGAGAGAACCACAGAGTTGGAACCTTTATAGAGGATAAGGGTTGAGTGGAGGATAGGTGGCCAAAATCTGGAGGTTCCCAACCTCACTGGCCGACCGACTAGTTTAAGTGGCTGACACATCCATTAAGTGGCCTACAGCCACTGTAGGTGGCTGACAGCCACCCCTCTTCTCCAGCAAGTAGCCTCTGGTCCTCCTGAGGTGGTTGAAGGGTTGGAAATTTGTGTCTTCTTCTATTTCAGATGCGTTCTGTTGTTCGGTTTTACTCGTTTTGTTGTTTAGTTTTGTTTAATTGAGTTGTCGCTCTTTGATTATCGAGTTGTTGCAATTTGTTTATCGAGTTGATGCTCGTTGCTTATCGAGTTGTTGTAATTTGTTTATCGAATTGTTCTTTAAGTTGTGTTGTTTTGTTTATTGTGTTGGTTCACTACCTGACTTGGCAATACCTGAATGTTCAATTTTTATCAATCTCATTTTTATGCAAGATAGTGCGATGCGATGCTTAGAATATAAAATGCAACACTTTTTGAACAAAAGATGCTTTCATTCCATCATGGTTTCTCTTTACAAAAGGTACAAGTTTTAAAGAAAAGAAAATTGCCTAAGGCTGTACAATGTGACAGTACTACTAGCAAAAAGAGAAGTAAAGCAAAAAGCAAAGCATCTGAATCGGTGCTATCTGGCTCAGGATCGAGAGGCCCTCTTCATCCTCTTTCTCGGCTCAGCAGACTGCAGATTCTGTCAGCCGATCGCTTATCCGAATCGAGCCTCGCTCCTATCCTCGGAGTCAGCCTCAGTATCATCAGCACCCTCAGATGTCTCAGACTGAGGATTCGCTGGCTCCTCCTCCTTACTAGACTCGTCATCACGTCTAACAGGCGCCCGATGTCTCCCTCGATCGCGCGCCGGAGTCCCTCCCTCTGCTGCTCGGGAAGGCTCAGAGGGTCCTGTCTGCAAGGATGTGAGCTGAAAAGAAAATTTGAATACATCAGTTGCAGTATATGTATCAGATGCAATGTATGTTGTACAGAGTGTATGCAGAAACCAGATATAATATGTGCATGCAGTATGTCGTGTCAGAGGTGACTTATGCATACAGTAAATTAATGCAATGAAGTGTTCAGTTTTGGTATGTCACCAGAAGTATGATAAATGCAAGGAAGCTGAAAAGTACCGGACTGCCGTGGGAGTGCAGCATTGTCTCCCTTTGCAAGACCATACCCTCAAGAGAGGCCATCGCCTTGAGTAACCCCTCTACATATCCTACGGAGGGCTGCAAATGCAAGATGAAGCCATGAGTGAATGAATGTCTAAGTATCTGAGTGATAAATGAAAGCAGTAATGCATACTGGTGCTGATCAGAAGTCCTGACAAATCGGTGATCAGGCAATGGGGGCTTAAGTGGAATCTGATAAGGGGTCCCATACCGCCAACCTGTCAGCTCTATTGGAGGATCTGGCCATCCAGCACACTGCCTAGTGGGAGGCATCTCCATAGCCCTACCTCTCGATGCACTGGCCCTGCTCATCGAGGGGACGTCTGCAACTCGAGCACTGCTCGACGAGGGAATGTCAACAACTCTCCTCATAGGGACACAAACACCTGTCAATGGGGGCATTAGATATGTATGGAGGTATGTCATGTACTCCCCCTCCTCGAGAAAAAAAACTACATCAGCACCCTGTATGAGGTCGCTAACCTCCTGAGGGAAGAGACTCTCTATGGTGCACATGTCTGATGGAGGCGTTGAAGGGATTGCCTGATGGGGGTCGCCCAGTGCCTAGCGCATGAAGCGCTCTCCAAGAAACTAGGCTCTACCAACTGGTCCCTCAAACAGAATCTGGTACAAGGAGGCGGCCCATGCCCTACCAAACTGGAACCGGGAAAACCCTGGCATCGCTATCCAAGGCTGCCAAGTGATCTGCGAATAGTAAGTGCATGATTTGATTAGTTGCCATTAGATGTGCAAAATGAATTGAAGCTGAAAGCATAAAGAACTGAGAGTTCTGGAATACCTCGGTCGTCCGCACCGTGTCGAAGTAATGCCGGAGATATGGTAAGGTCTCCCGGGGCCTCAGTAGGCATCTCCCATCATATCAGCGTGAATAAGGAATCTCGAGAGGTGCCTCGACCTCAAGCTCAGGGGCTAGTACCGAGAAATAGGCATACATCCATAACTATGGAGAAGCAAGATAATGGCAGTAAGAATACAGAATACATAGATGATGCAGAAAGAAGAACATGTGTGCAATACAAAATGCAGCAAATACAGGAAATGTAGTAAGTAAGAAAATGCAAAGTAGAAAGCATAGTAGGAACTACAAAGCTGAAAAGTAACGCATACCTCCCAGGCTCTCCAATAGTCGCCTACTCTCACCCCGCTCCTGCGAGAGACTGAACTCGCATAGCAATAGAGGGTAGCAAGGCCAGCACCACCCCAATCATAATCCCGGACCTGGGACAAGTCTACCAGAGCACTCAGAAAATATAGCTCGACCGTGTTCGACTTATCGGTGAACAGTGTGGTGCCGAGGAGGTACATCAAGAATCTGCGGGCATACTGCTCTATGTCCTCGACAATCACAGGCTCGGTCCCTCTGAAGTGGTCTGAGAACCATGTGTACCTAACTGTGCCAGATCGGAAGATGGGTGGGGGCGCTCCCAATAGGTAGATCCAGGCTGCCTCCCACTCCCCTATGTCTGGATCATACGAAATCGGCCGACCTCCCACATCGAGGCCTATCAGCACAGAGAAATCAAATGGGGTCATCATCATGTCCCCAGTGGCAGAAAAGCGGAAGGAGTTGGTGGTATCTCACCACCTCTATACCAATGCACCCAAAGAGGTCCTGCTCGCCGTCAGATGCAAGAGCCCTGTGCAGAATAGGCCAAAGCCTGCCTCGTCGACAATATGCCGGATGGCGCCTGGGAGGTCTGAGTACCACTATCTCGCAAAAGTTGATCCATACCCTCGAGTGAAGCGAGTAATCACCTGTATTCAGAATGAACAGAATGTTATGTGTGAGCTATGTGCATCATGAACAGAATGCTGTGTGTGAGCTGTGTGCATCATGAACAGAATATTGTGTATGAGTTGTGTGCAGAATGAGCAGAACGTTGTGTGCAAGTTGTGTGCATCATGAATAGAATGTTGTGTGTGAGCTGTGTGCAGAATGAATAGAATGCTATGTATGAGTCGTGTTCAAAATGAGCAGAGTGTTGTGTGTGAGCTATGTTCAGTATAAGCAGATGAAATACAGTGCAAAAGTACAAATTATGTGAGAAATGTAAAGTACATTGCAGAAAATGTAAGAGTGCAGTGCATCACGGGACAGGTGGGACTCTGGCTCCCATAGTAGTAGGTCTACGGGTGCGCGTCGTGCAAAGTCTGTAAACTGACGAATAGTGCTCGGTGGTAGTACATGCTCTTGAGGATGGTACCTCTCCGGGTTGAAAGGCTAAATCCTTGGCAGCAATGGCATGATGTCAGGCTCGTCCTCTACTCTCAGGGAACCCCCATCATGTGGGATACGGTCTGCCATCTGAAAAGAAGTTGAAAAGTACGCAAAAATGAGCAAAATAAGCAAAAATTGCCAAAAGTCAACTCTCGGAAAGAGAAAAAGTCAAAGAAAGTCAAAACTCAGGAAGGGGTGCCAAACTCAAGACAAGTTCGAGAGAAACATACCTCAAATGGTGAAAATGAAGAAAGAAGCTCTGAAAACAAATTATGTTCGGTTCAAAGTGAAGGAAATCGGAAGATTTTAGTGCATCAACTTTGTGTGGGGTGTTGAAAACGCGTGCAAAGCCCAGATCTAGGAGAGAAAAGGGTCTAGGAAGGAAGAGGAGTGAATTTTGGCCTTCAGGATGTGAGAAAATGTGTTTTGGAGTTGTGGTCTTATAGAACCGAGTGTTAAAAGACAAAACTACCCTGAAATGTTATAAACTGGCTGACCGGCCAGGTTTTGTGGCTGACCGGCCACTTAAGAGGCCTACAACTTTGAAAAGTGGACAACAATCCTTGGAGGAGGCCTACAGGTGTTCATGGTTCTCCCTGTGTGTTTTTATGTTGTTTGGAGTCCTTGGCCCTCGAAAAAGTGCAAGAAAAAGTTCACTTTTCAGCTCAAAATGCCCCCGTGGGAGCTTTGATTCGTGTCTTCGATGCACGACTCATCGTCAATCTTCAGAAGCGAGGTGTATACTTTTTAAGTATATTGTGACCCCTTCAAGAGGTAAATCAGAGGTTGCGTTTGAATTGGTCTCGTTAGGGCGTGTATTTCCTTATTCGGCATTTTACTTCAAACATGCTATTGATGTTGCATCAGAAGTGCATTGTTGTTGTGCATGGAATGTGTATGCACTTTTCACTTGCATTGTTATGCACGTTTCACTCACGTTGTTATGCACATTTCACTTGCATTGTTATACACTGTTCTACCTGCATTGTTATGCACGTTTCACTTGCATTGTTATGCACTGTTCTACCTGTATTGTTATGCACCGTTTCACTTGCATTGTTATGCACGTTTCACTTACATTGTTATGCACTGTTCTACCAGCATTGTTATGCACCGTTTCACTTGCATTGTTATGCACGTCCCCCATGCATTGTTTTGCACCTTACTGTTCTCCTCTCGCATTTGACATGCGATTGGACGTACCCTTCTCCTCTCGCGTTTGACATGCATTTGGACGTACCCTTCTCCTATCGCATTTGACATGCATTTGGATGTGCCCTTCTCCTCTTGCGTTTGACATGCATTTGGACGTACCCTTCTCCTCTCGCGTTTGACATGACATGCGTTTGGACGTATCCTTCTCCTCTCGCGTTTGACATGCGTTTGGACGCTCTTTCTCCTCTCGCGTTTGACACGCGTTTGGACTTACCTTTCTCCTCCCGCGTTTGACACTCATTTGGACGCTCTTTCTCCTCTCACGTTTGACATGCGTTTGGATGTACCCTTCTCCTCTCGCGTTTGACACACATTTGGACGCTCTTTCTCCTCTCGCGTTTGACGCGCGCTTGGACGTACCTTTCTCCTCTTGTGTTTGACACGCATTTGGTTACCTTTCTCCTTTCGCATTTGACACGCCTTTGGATGACCATGCTTTATTGCGCAGTCCTTCTTCTTTCGCGTTTGATACGCTAGGAGGTGTTTCGTTTGAGACTTTGGGTGTTCCCGATAGTCGCTCTGGGTCTTTCCTGCATGAGCCGCAATGAAGATTGCATAATTTTCTTACATCCTTTATGCATGAAATGTAGTTCAGTCTGTAAATCCCGCACTTGGCGTGTTTACTTACTTGCTTATGTACGAGTCTGCTGTAACATTTCCTTGCATGACATTTGTATCAAGGTGTTTCATTGCAGTCCTCTTTGCATTATCATAAGTTATGTTCTGCATTGTGCATGTCATTTGCACTTTGCCCCTGCCTGCGGGCGCATCTATCTTGTTATCTTGCTTGTTTATCTAAGTCTTCGGCCTTATCAAAAATGGGTCGTCTCTGGGCTTTGACATTCACTCCCGTCATTTCATGACTTACGAGTTCGGTCAAAGAGGGGCAACTGTAGACACCCCATTTTTGACCGACCTCAAGACTTTGATGTCATCGTTTGTGCACTCGGTGATTGCGCATGTTTGTGCTCGTTTCAAGTTTCTGGGGCTTTGAAATGAGTGCCTGTCGACTGCCCGGAGAACTCTCCGGCTACGCGCGAGCGTGCGAATTTCATTTTGTTCTTCTAGCTAGTACAGTTTGGACTCATGTCATGGTCTGAATCTAATCTCACAAAGTGCGATGTGAGACCAATAAATCACCAAAGAGTCCAAATCTGGCAAATCGTTTTGGAAAACTGAATTTAATAAAGAAGTGCCAAACATGGACTGCTTTGCCAGATACAGAGTCGCCACCTAAATATTTTATTTTGGGGGAAATTTAGGAAACCCTGACTCGCGCCTAAGACCACGTGTCCGTCATTACCAAAGTTGCCTCGGCTTAGGAACTTGGGTACGAGAGAGGAAGGTCGTGCAATGAGTACCCCCGCTCACCCGATCAAAAGATCGGCCTTTACTAAGCATGATATTTTGTTTTTTAAAACACATGTGTTCTTATTCCGGTTATTAACCTAGAATTACTATGTGATGCGCACAACATACAAGTATAGACTAGATCGCCTAATTTGGAACAAAACACTGGATGTTCATTTGTGAAAATGATTTGAAGTCTACTACTCACAAGTAGGCTAAATCGAGGATTTGATGAATTGTTCCAATTCAAGCAATCCAACCTTCACCCACAGGCATTCAGGCAGTTATATCAGTTAAGCAGTTAGCCTCATGGAAAGCATGCTAACATGGCAACATACACATCTTATTTAGTATGCTAAAGCGAAAACACTCACAGTGTACTCCGAGCCAAACAGAGAACTAGTTAGAAATCATGCATGATCGTAGTTCATGTTAAGATGGCTAATGTAACACATGCAAAAATGCAGCTCAGATAGGCTCGGCTATTCTAAGATGTCATGTGAACGCAACACTTGATAACATGCTATTGAACACGTATTCAAGTAAATGTATTGAAATACAACACAGTTAGTATGATGCGCCGAGCCCGGTGCATGCAATACAGATGAATGGATGCACGCATGCAAGCATAAGGTATGCTAAATAAAATATGCCCTAGAACTAACCATCGTAAGCGGTTAAGTAAAAGGGAGAAAGAAATGGAGGTTGGAAGACATGCATCACACACATGCACGCTTATTACAACAGTTGGCCCTCTCGACGAAGGGTCCGAATAAAAAGCTAACTAGCTAATCTAAGCTAATTGAACTAATTATTACAAGCCAAAGCTAATTAACTAATCCTAGTTAACTAACTATTACAAAACAAATAAGCAGCTAAACACATTAACTACTCAGGTACAAAACCAAAGCATAAACTAGCTAAGGAAAGCAGTAAAGAAATGTCCTCAGAGGAAGAAGAGTGCATGCATGCTTGGTCGCCTCGTTCGGAAATCTGTCGTGATGCCCCAACTCGCCTCTGGTTGCCATTGTTCTCAGAACCTTGCACCAAGCTCCAGAAAGCTTCTAACTCACCTTGGGAGCCTGTAGGAACATGGCCGACCACTTTCTGGAGTTGCCAACCACTGGCTGACCACCTATCTTTGTTGTAGACTGTAGACGTGCCCGAACGTCCCGGGAGAAATCCCGTTTTGTTCATTGGGTTACTACAGTTCAGACTCAAATGTCACGGTTCTGAATCTAATCCCGCAAAGTGCAATGCGAGACCGGTAAATCACCAAAGAGTCCAAATCCGGCAAATCGTTTTAAAAAATAAATTTTTAGAAAGAAGTGCCAAACATGGACTGCTTTGCCAGATACAGAGTCGCCACCTAAATATTTTATTTTGGGAGAATTTAGGAAACCCTGACTCGTGCCTAAAGCCACGTGTCCGTCATCACCAAAGTTGCCTCGGCTCGGGAACTTGGGTACAATTGGGGAAGGTCATCTCATGAGCACCCTCGCTCGCCCAATCCGAAGATCGGCCTCTACTAACCACGATATCGAGTTTTGAATACATTATGTGCTCTTATTCCAGTTTATTATCCTAGAATTACTATGTGATGCACACAACATACAAGTATAGACTAGATCGCCTGAGTTGGAACAAAACATTTCATGTTTGTTTGATGATGTTACTTGCAAGTAGGCTAAGACGTGGATTTGCCACCCTCCAGTGGGCTTAGAAAACATGATTTTGCCACAATCAAGTGGGCTTAAAACTCGCATTTCAATGATTTGTTCCAATTCTAGTAATCTAACCTTCACCCACAGGCATTCAGGCAGTTATATCATATAAGCACATAGCCTCATGGTAAGCATGCTATCATGGCAGTCACTCACACACATGCAAGGATGCTAAAGCATAAACATTTACCAAGTACTCCAAGCCAAAGAGAGAAGCTAATTAGAAAACATGCATGAATCCTAACTATCCTGAAATGCCTAATGCAACACATGCAAAAAAGCAACTACAATAGGCTCGGCTATTCTAAGATGGCATATGAGATGCTACAGATAACATGTATTCAACTCGGAATTGAAATACAATATAGTTAGTATGATGCGCTGAGCCCAGTGCATGCAATACAGATGAATGAATGCAAACATGCGAGCATAAGTATGCTAATTGAAACATGCCCTAAAACTAACCATCATAAGTTGGTAAATAAAAGGGGGAAAGACGTGGGGTTGAAAGGCATTCACACACGCACGCACACTTATTTACAACATTGCCCTCTCTCGGAGGATCCGAATAAATAATTGCAGACCAAATAAATAATTAACTACTCTAGCTAATTAAATATTACAAAACCCTAAATTAATTGACAAATTAGTTACAATGGGAGGCCGCTGCAGCCCCGCCCTCAGGATGCTTGGATGATGTATGCTTGATTCGCCTCGCTTGGAAACCCGTCGCCATGCCACTGTTGCCTCTGTTTGCACTGTTCTGCACCTCTGAGAACTGTGAAAATACTTGTGATGCTTCTGGATCACTCCCATAGCACTGTGGGATGTCACCGGCCATAATGCAAGTCCATCGGCCACTGGAATACAGTTATCGACCAAAAGTGGGACCACCGGCTAGACTTTGGTAGCCACTAAAAGTGGTCGACCGGCCATTTCTTCTTGCAGAGCACTGGTTTTGCTGCAGCAGAGGATAGACAGTGCATGGCAAAGCATTTTCAAGACAATGTGTGCATAGCCACTCTCCCTATCATGTAATGAACTCAAGGGAGTATGGCCCTCAGTCCTCGGGCCACCAATTACGCATTTCGATGCATGATGGCCAAAGGTGCCAAGTTTGCAAATCAATGTAAAATGAATGCAACGAAAACAAATGAATGCTGCACACTCTATCATGTTAGGATCAAGAGTGTCGGCGACCGAGGATTGAGGCGTGTTTCGTCACTTTAAGTACGAACACACCTCATTCCTCATGTTTGGTTTGACACCCCAAACCAAACACAATGCAATGCATGTATGCAATATGGCTCAAATATGCAAAATGGCTCATGTATGTAATATGAGGTTAATTTAGCAAAGCATGCCAAATGCAATGCAGCCTAAACATGCAAATGTACAATGTGCTAAGCACGCAAGATGCAATGCAATGCAACCTAATATGCAAGCTAAGCTAATGTAACATAAACACACCAAGTATGCAACAAGGTTATGTGATGCAACTAGCTAAATGACATGCAATATAATAAACACGCAAACATGGTATAATGCAAGCATGAAACAACACACAAATGCAACATGTCAAACATGCAACTATATGCAAAGATAGGCTTAAACCAAAATGGAAAGACCTCAGCCAATCCCAAAATAGTGGCCAAAATACCAAAAATAAGGCACCAAAATGCGAGATAAACATGCACACATGTTGGTCCATCAATTTGGCCACAATGCACAACCTTCAAAAATGAGCGAGATGTGATAAATATGAGGATATGACATTACAATAAACTCTGAAATCACATGAAGAATGATGCCAAATCGACTACACAATGCAAACATGGCATGTTAATGGAGTTAAAGCTCAAAGCTAGCTATGAGACTTGAACCATGACTATGTCAACCAAGCCCCAAATGGTCAAAGTAACTCAAAACAATCCCAAGGTAGACCAAAATGAAGCTAAAACTCATATGGAACAAAGCCAAAACATGCTGTAAACAAGGGCACGGAACAAGACGCATACAAGGCCCAAAAGGGCAAATGCACTACACCTCTTACAACCGAACATGACATGACTTAGGCAAATAAAATCAGAGTTATAATACACCAAAACAAACCCCAAAACCCAATGAGAAGGTCTTCCAAAGACGAAATCATTGAGGCACATGCAATGGTCCAAATAAGGAGCATGAGACAACAACTCTCCAAAGTATAGAATAGGTGATAAATGCAAGTGTGTGGCCACGAAACATGGACTAAAATATGATGACAAGTGATGCCAAATCACTAAAATAGCTCAAATGAAGTATGCTAATGACTCACACACCCGAAGCCAACAAGCTAGAATGCGAAGAGGCTATATAAAGCATGGCAAGCATGACCAAATTAACACCAAACAGAACTTAAACATGTTAAAACATGACTAAAAACTTCACAAAGCTAAGTCAAAACATGCAAGCATGGTGGTCTAAATGCATGAGGCATTTCTAAGCAAAATAGAATAATGCAAGGCAAGTGTATGGTGCATGCAAAGGGTCAACAAACCAACCTAAAACAGAGGCAAACCATGACCAAATATCACTAAATACCCACTGAGATGGAGCCAAAATTGACTAAGCATGCATGCTACCCTTATGAGCCAAAAACATAAGCATATGAGACACAAAGGGATAGGGGTGTCCCTCCCCTATACAAGACCTCAAAACCACTTTACCACCACTGAAAATCCTCTGGATTTCAGTGGTGAGAAGGCCAATACACGAAAGTTCCAAAGCTCAACAAAGAAGGCACAAAAAGAGGCCAAACAAGGCCTAAGAGGGGGAGGACGACCCCCAACACCAAAATGACCTTAAACAAACATCTTAAGCATGGAAATATAGAACTTTTATCAGTTATACACTAAGCTCAAAACAGCATGCAAGATAGGCTAAAAGCTAGTGCAAAAATGGGGAATATAAAGCAATGGTGCTCACCCTTGAAGAACACTTCAAGAACAACAACTCCAGCCCCCTCCTTCTGATCAAAACCAACTCAAAACTCCAAGAACAAACTATTAACACCTCAATAACCAAGGTATAGTGTAACACTAGGTACTTTAGTGCAAAAATAAGAACAAAACACACTTTTGAACACTATTCCACACACAAATGTAGAGAGAGAGAGAGAGAGAGAGAGAGAGAGAGAGAGGAAGATATAGAGAGGGAGTGGTATATGTGATATATATCTCTGATTTGCTCAACCCTCCTAAAGGAGAAGGGAGGCCCTCTTTTATAGAACAAAACAAGGGCCTAAGCTTTTTGGAGAAGCTAAGACAAAGGGGTCAAGCTTCTTCAAGAAGCTAGAACAAAGGTCCAAGCTTCGTGGGGAAGCTAAGACAAAGGTTTAAGCTTCTTGAGGAAGCTGGAGTAAAGGGTTCAAGCTTCCTCAAGAAGCTAGAGCAAAAATGGTGCAAAGGGTGCAAATCCTCCATACGTATGGAGGACAGGTCTGTATGCTCCAGCTGGCACAACTGGCATGCACAATGACTAAAAAAGGCAAAAAAAGAAGTCCCGGCCAAAAAATATGGCCAACTGACCAAACAAACGGCCGACCGACCAAAAACAATGTCGACCGGCCATCACCAATGGCTGGTAGCAACAAAACAGGGCCGGTGGCCTCAAGTCAAGGCCGGTGAGGTGTGGGGATGACCAACAAGCCATTCTCTGCCCTCAGAAGGAAAAACAAACAAGTTCTTGGTCCACAACCAAGCACAGAACAGGCAAGTTAAGAGATCCTGAGGCAAGGCGCGCGGCCAAGACCTTCGGGAACTCAAAACGAACACGAACATGGATGATCATCGAGTGTTCAAACGATGACGTCCAAGTCTTGAGGGCGGTCAAAAATGGGATGCTTACACAGACTAGAAAAAGTTGTCGGCCAGCTAGTTTTTCTAGCTGGCCAACCAGTTGTTGCTGCACTTCTCTAGTTTGTTGCAACAGAGAGCAAGAAAGGGCATGGCAATGTATTTGCAAGATATGTGTGCACAACCACCCTCCCTATCATTTCATGATCTCCAGGGAGTGTGGTTCTCGACCCTCGAACCACTAATCATGCATCTCGATGCATGATGGCCGAGAAGCCAAATTGCACAATTTAATATGAAATGAATGCACATATAAACAAATAAGGCCTAAAACTCTATCATGCTTGATCAAGAGCGTCGGCGACCGAGAATTGAGGAACGTTGGAGGGGTTGCGCCACATTCTGCTCGATTCTCATTCTTTTGCTCAGAACAGTGAGCTTCTCCCACAGAGGGGTTGCACTACAACTGGGAGTGTAGCAAATCTGCAGCTGACATCGGTTGACGATGCTCTGTCGGGGAATTTGGACGTGATCAATTGTGCGCAGATAAGGAAGTGGAATATCCTGATCCGTTCCAATTCGTGCTCCGTACTTAGCTTGATATCTCGTTGCTTGGAGGGTGAGAGAGCTTTCAGCCCTTTGTTTCTAACTTCAGTTGTGCCCTATTCTGGCAAATAGAGTGCCCTTTCTGGCAAGTATGTTAACAATGGGGAAAAGACAGAACACCTGACTCAACTGTGCCCCTAGTTCATCATTTTGACCATTTTTTGTTTTTGGCTTTCTACTAAAACAATTTTGACCAACATGAGAGTTAGATTAACATACTTGTTCGACTTTTTGATTTTAAATCATGCAAGTCGGGCTATAAGCACTGAAAATTTTCCTTTTTTGGGTCCAAGAAATGGTCCAGTTTTGGAAAAATGGAATAATTTTCGAGAGAATATAGTCAACCTCAGTAAAAATTTTCAAAAACTATTTTTACAAATGGCCACTGCTCGACCAACGTAGAATTTAACCTCGAGATGCACAACCTTAGATCCAAAACAATGGAAAATTCCCCCTTTTTTGAATAGCACCGTAGTACATATTACGGCAACGGAAAGTTGCCCGTTGTTTGAATAGCACCGCAGCACACTGTACGGCAACGGAAAGTTATCCCTTGTTTGAATAGCACTGCAGCACACAGTAACCAGTTCTCAAAGTGACGATTACAACCAAACTCTTGGATAATCAGAACCATTACATGGACATAGTCAATTTGGAAGTGTTTATGGCTGGACTTCAGAATGAAGTTGCCTACGTATCCCAAACATGGGAATCAAGCCTTACGTAGTTCGGGTTAAGGTACACTCGGGTATTTAACCTCTCATTTTGCACTCTAACTTTTGCCAAGGCCGCCCTTTCTGGGTTTTCAACCTTGCGAGCTATGTTTTTTTTTTCTTTTCATTTCTTCTTTTCTTTGTTCATCCTTTTTTTTTTCTTTTCTTTTTTCATTCT
The DNA here is from genome assembly GCA_025200525.1 of Camellia lanceoleosa. Taxonomy (NCBI): domain Eukaryota; kingdom Viridiplantae; phylum Streptophyta; class Magnoliopsida; order Ericales; family Theaceae; genus Camellia; species Camellia lanceoleosa. The sequence continues at coordinate 83,217,270 of CM045769.1, forward strand.
TTGCATTTTTTCTTTTTCTTTTTTTTATTTCTTTTCATTTCTTTTTCTTGCTCTAACTTTTGCTTGGGTCGCCCTCTCGGGTTTTCGGCCCAGCGAGCCTCTCAAGGGTAAAAGTGTAGCTTTGTCCATGTCAAATGGTTTTAGGATCTCGAGGCCATCTGAATCCAGGAGAATGGCTGTTGTTCGCTGACGATGTAAGAGTCCATCCAATGGGGGTTGAATTTGCCCCTAGTGTTGTGGATAGGAACTCGGTTGTCCTTCAGCAATACTTTCTTCTTTCCTCTCTTCTGGGATTTGGCATTCTTGCCGATCTTCGTTAGCTCGAGAAATGCCCCAACTTTGACTCTTCGAGCACATTTGACATTTTTGCCCCTAGTTCGAGGGGGGGCGTTCTGATCTAGGTTGAGTCTTGAGGCTGAGAGCAATCCTATGCTGCACAATCTCAAAAGCGATTCCACATAGGTCATCGCAGGACCGCGCAAAACATTTTTTGAAATCTTTTAAGAAAGCAACAAATAGCTCGCGCTGAAGACAGTGTAGAACCAATCTGGATCAAGCTAGGATCCTTCTTAGTACTCACATTAACAAACATGATCTCAATCATTAAGGGCTTAGCACGCATCTCTTTCTCTCAGTTGATCAAATTTTTGCAAAACCCGAGGAATTCCTTCCTCTTTGTTTTCACCACAGTGTTCAAAAAGTTTTGAAAAACTCAGGTCAAATGCAATGATTTAAAGGCACAGAAAAGCAAGTGAAAAGAACTACCGTTTCATTCATGATTTTCTGGCACAATTGGCTCCAAGGCAGAAACAAATGCAAAAGGGGTAAAAATCACTGCTGTTTCATTAAGATCTTCTGGCCCAATTGGTTCCATGGTAGAAATAGACTCAAAAGAAAGCGAAAAGACAAACACAAAACAAGATAGTGATGTTCGAGGTAACACCTCTGGAATCACCCGACTCCTATACAACATGACTGACTCGATACAATAAGACAGACTCGACTGACTCAGTACAAAAAGACTAACTCAATACAAAATGACAAGACTGACCTAATACCCAAGTTAGAAAGCACAAAAACTAGCATTCGCAAATGCTCAAAACAGTGTGTGCCATATGCCACATCTAGAGTAAACCGAGTGCCGCCAGCAAGTGGTTCATCCCCCGATCACATACTCGTATTATCCCCCAAGTTCGCTAATGCAGCGACGATAGACTTTGTTGAGCTTGGTGGGATGATGACCTCGTTGTCAAACAAATCCTGTACTTCGTGGCGAAGACGGAAGCAATTGTCGGTACTATGATCGGTTTGTTGATGGTAGGCACAATACTAGGTAGCATCATGACCGAGTAGAAGATGACTAGGGAGAGGCCAAGGCTCGAGGGGTTTGAGATGGCCCTTTTCAACAAGGATTTGAAGAGCCTTGGACAAAGGCATATAGAGGGCATGGAAGACCTTGCGACCTCGGGGTAGATACTTCGAGGTTTGTGGATTTTTGCTGGACGCACCAGCAAAGGGGTTGGCAGGTGCTGACTTGGTTTTTTGATCTCTTCCGGGTGTAGACTTAGAGCTCAAATGATCGTTTCTGGTTTGACGGCCCTTTTCCCGGTCTTCCCCTTGATTTGAACCGCTCTCATTCTGAGTGGCAAAAGTGTCCTCCACAGTTTTTGCAACAACTCCGAGCAATTGCTGTTTGTTTAGTGCTTTGGCTTTCAAAGACTTAACAACCCACAGAAGATGTTCATAGGGATCAATGCCTGCCCCTAACTTGTTCTTTCCACTCACCTCAGGTTGGTCGAAGGTTTGGGTCACTGCATTAGAGCGGAGCCCTATTGTTGTTGACATGTCATTGCCCAAACTTGGGATGGGTTCAGGTTGGCCAATTTCAATTACAATTCGTCCCAGGAGTGGGGAGTCCCCTGGTGTGAAATTTTCGGCATGTGGTGTCGTCGATGGCGGAGCCGATAGTCCAAAGACTAGATCAGCCACCGTTCTCTGAAGATCGCTGATCGTTCTCATTAGCTCAAAAGTAATGGGCTCACGGGTTTGAAATGATTGGGGTTCGAAGACTGGATGTGTGGTAGGTGCCGCAGATGGGCATTGCATTTCAGCGTTGGTCTCACCCTGCATGGCGATTCCCTGGTTTAATGTTGCTGCCATGACCACAATTTCTTCTAAACTCTGCATCATCATGAGTTTGCTGAACTGAACAGAGGTGATGTGACTGGTGACTAACGGATTAGATGAACCGGTGAGCCTTGACTGGCCTTTCTCTGCCTTCCCTCAGTGGAGAAACACTAGTTTCCCTGAACTGAATCTCTAACCTGACAAAGTCTATCAGCACAAGTCCGGTGTACTCGGGGGATATTGGAGCCTTCTGAAGCTACGGTTTCAAGACCACCCTAGCAAAATAGAAAACAGGCAGCATCTCAGCCCAATTTTACCAGAACAGATATAAGCAGAGCTGAATGACTGCACTCTTTACTGAATTCTGCCCAAAATTCTACCTGTAAACTGATACTATCATGACCCAAACCCGCCCCCGTGGGTTAAGGACATAATCGGCCAGTAATCATGAGATTACCTATGGCCTCAAACCTAACCAAACGTAATTTTAACAGAGTTAATGGGGGCCAAACGGAAGCAATTCAAAACGTTGTCCATAGAGCTGTGCTTATATGGCACAACAAAACAACCATACATATATATATTAATAACTCACAATTGAAATACAGTGCTGTAAAATTCTGTTCAGACAGGATCATCCAAAACTAAGTCAACCCATGGCACTATATATAGATATATACAAAACTTCGCCAACATGACAAAATATAAATACATAACAGAAGGGCGAAGATGGGTCTCGTGCGTGAGACACGAGGGCTGACTTTCCAAAACCTATGTTGATCCGCTTAGGCTTTACTGGGGCTGGGTCTGGACCTCTCTTGGCTCACGTACAAACACATGAATGAGCGTGAGCAAAAGCCCAGTGAATAATACCAAGTAAGGGAAATGCATTGAAACATTATACAACAGACGGCCTTGGGCCCCATTTCATTCATGTCAACTGGCCTTTGGCCTTTTCAAACTTTCATATCAAACTGGCTCTTAGGCCTGTATATCAGACTGGCTCTTAGGCCTTTATATCAGACTGGCACTTAGGCCTTTATATCAGACTGGCTCTTAGGCCCTTCAAACTTTCATATCAAACTGGCGCATAGGCCTTTCAGACTTTCAGATCAAACTGGCTCATAGGCCTTTCAGACTTTCATATCAAACTGGCGCATAGGCCTTTTAGACTTTCAGATCAAACTATGTCCACCAATCAAATTAATGAACTTTACAAAACTTACATAGAAGTAGCAATTGGAGAATAACATATGTCAGATATTACTCACAGTGATCGGTTGATTGGTTCGCCCTGGAACTCGACCCTACACATGCCATGAACATAAAAGGGTCACTAACAATTCAATCCGTTCAAAATTCACATTTTCCTCTTTAGGCTTCATTCTTATCTCTTTAATTCAATTACAATGCTCAATGTATGCCTAAGAGTGTTTAGAAGTGAAAGGGAACGGAAAACAAAACACAGAATGCATTTTGAAAATTTCAGAAAATAGGGTCGTCGCTCGAGCGTGGACTTCCCTGCTTGAGCGGACCCTTAAGGCCTGCAAAAGTACTGGATGCATCAAAATTATGCTCGATCGCAAACTTTGGCGCTCGAGTGAAAGGCCTCTCTACATGGCTCCACGCTCGAGCGTGAAATCCCCCGCTCGAGTGGACACCATGTCTGCAAAAAGTGCTGGGAGCACGAAATTCACGCTCGAGCGGCGGTTTCCCCGCTCGAGCGATAATCAAACTTTTTGGAAATTCCAGAACTGTTCCTAGAGTTCAAATTCGATGTTCAAAGGTCTCAATTCATGATTTTTGGCTCAAACTTCATATATTTATGTACTAAAATGGTACAAACACCAAATTACATCACAATGGAGCTCAATTTCACCATTTAATCATATGCATGACTCAAACTAACTCAAACTCAACACCAACATGCTCAAATTCAAACAATCAAGCCTTACACCCCCATTATTTGTACATGCATGTGGGAGATGCTCATCATTCACAACTTAATTGGTGAAGAGGTGATCAAAACATGAGTTTCATTTAAAATTGCACATGGGTTATGTGACGACCCAGAATTTTTCCCTCCGCTCGAGCGGAGGAGTTGACGCTCGAGCGAACTTTTGGGGTTCCCAGCAATTTTGCAGACGGCCTGAGATTCTGGGAGTTGTGTTTTTCCGCTCGAGCGGGGGATTCGACGCTCGAGCGGAAGGCTTTGTTGGTCTGCGCGCTCGAGCGCAAAGTTGGACGCTCAAGCGGGTCACCAGGTTGAGTTGAATTTCTGGGGCTCGTGGGCTCGTTTTGATATTTTTATTGGTATGTTTAGAACCTCCTCATTTTATTTTGGGATGTTGCTTGAGGTGGTAATTTGATGGTAAAGTAAGGTTGGACCCTAGAATGTAATTCGGATAGTTATTTTATGATCAGCCGTCACTCTTTTGCCCATATCTTTGTCCACAGTTTGAATTTGAATGTGGGTTTGGAACCATTGGAAAGCTTATTTCTGGGGCTTCAATTTGGACACAAGAACGACCTAAAACGGAGTCCGGATGTGAGAGTTATACCTGTTCAAAGTTTCGAAGTCTGTGCTGAAAACAGGTACGCTCGAGCGGGAATTCCTCCGCTCGAGTGGGAATTACGGGACAGCAGCTTTAAAAACGGAATTTTGGATCATTTCTCATATTTTTCTTCTTCCCTCTTCCTTCCTCTTCGCCTAAGTCCGAAACCCTAGCCCCAAACCCTTGAATTCCTTTACTTTGATCACGATCCACCATGGTTTTTGGCATTAAGGATGGAGAACAAGGGAGGATCAATGTATTTACCCGATTAGAACTTGGATTTGTGAAGGCTTCTTCTCAAGCTCACCCTTTTGCTAGATTATGGAGGTAAGGGTTTTAATACTCTCCAATATTTACATCCATAGATAGATTTGAGGTATTTTCATTGTATAATGGTACAATTTTCATCCATGTTATGTATATAGAAGAAATTATGAGATTTTAGAAATTTTGGGTTTGAACATTGGGGGTTTTATGGGTTGAAGATGTTGGGAGTTAATTAATGGGTTAAAATGGTGAATTATGAGTCCTAGGTGTATAATCAATGGAAAAGTTGGAATAAAAGTGTTGGGTTAATAAGTTTGATTATTTCTTGAAATCTCCATATTTTCTTGAAACCCTAGGTTGATTAAAGATGATAACTAACAATTTAACCCAAATTGAAAGTAAAATAATAAAATTGAGGTATTGAATTATGTATATACAAGTTTAATTGGAATTTGGAGATACTTGGAAATTATGTTTAGAATTTGCGAATGAACTTTGTTATGAGTACTGGGAATCATGTCTTAATGAGAAAGGAGATTGGGGGGAAGGGTTTGTTGACGATGTGAATGATGTAAACTTGGCTACGGAATATTGAATTGAGTCTTAGCAATTTAATTTGATTTATGTGGAATTATATTGGTAGTATTGAGTTAAATAATGTTAAATAGTGTGGATTATATTGGATAGTGATAATTATGTGGGGTTATATCGATTATGTCGAATTGTGTTAAATGTTGTTGAATTGAATTGTGTAGGGTTATCTGCAAGGACGGACCTAGCATCTAAACACTGTGAGTAGTAGTACAAAAATGTACATGTTATTTATTGTTGATAATTATTGTCATTAATGCTCTGTTCTTTGCGAGTGTTCTACAAATATTATGAAAATTGGAAAGTTATGTGACTCCATGTGAATTGGAAGTTATTTTGTTGTATTACAAGTTTATAAGTTAAGTCCGTTACAAGTTTACATATGCTATAAGCTCAAGAACGTTACAAGTTTATTTATGTGGCAAATTCAAGTACATACAAGTCTAAGTAAATTTACAAGTTCAAGTATATACAAGTTAAAGTATGTTACGAGTTTTACGTATGTTACAAACTCATGTATGTTACAAATTCACGTATGTTAGAAATTCAAGTATGTTACAAGTTTAAGTACGATACAAGCTTAAATATGTTACAAGTTTATGTATGATACAAGTTCATGTATGTTCTAAGTCACGCATGTTGTAAGTTCAAGTATGGTTTCAAGTATATTTCAAGGATAGTTCAAGTATGGTTTCAAGTATAGTTCAAACATGTTTCAAGTATGGTTCCCAGTATATTACAAGTTCAAGTATGTTACAGGTATGCTTCAAGTAAGTTACGAGCTCAAGCATGTTTCAGGTATATTTTAAATATGTTACAAATCTAAGTATGCTACAAAGTTAGATACATTTTCAAGGGCTTTCATGCCAACATGTTTACAAGGGCTTCATGCCATTTTCAAGGGCTTGAATGCCAACATGTTTACAAGGGCTTCATGCCATTTTCAAGGGCTTTAATGCTAACATGTTTACAAGGGCTTTATGCCATTACAAGTTATGAGGCTTTTATGCCATTACAAGTTACCAGGGCTTTATGCCATTACAAGTTATGAGGCTTTTATGCCATTACAAGTTACAAGGGCTCTATGCCATTACAAGTTACAAGGGCTTTGTGCCACATGTTCAAGGGCTTTATGCCACATGTTCAAGGGCTTTATGCCATATGTTTCAAGGGCTGTATGCCAACATGTTTAAAAGTTTAATGCTATGATATTCAAGGGCTTAAAGCCGTTATGATTCAAGCTATTACGTCTCAAGCTATTATGTTTTAAGACTGGGTCTAAGGCCGTTATGAAATTAGTACAGAATCAGACTAACTATGTGAACTCTGTAATTTCACACTTATTGATACATTATGTTTCAAGTTAAACATTGTTTTGTTATGTACTATTATTCACTGAGCCTGGCTTACTTTGTGTTATGCCTGTTCTGTAGGTGGTCACCTTGGACGTCAGTCTTAACCCTTGGTACTCGCCTTTCATTTGTCAACCTCAGTGTGTCCAGGCACCCAGACCAAGCCGATGCATCTCTGTAATGATTTTGTTAGAATATTTGGTTATTGTCTATCCAAGTGAGAATGTATGTATATGACCCCTATTCTTTAATAATGTTTAGTTATACGCCAAGAAAGGAGCCGAAAGTAATGTGTATGTGATCCTGGCATGTTAGTAATAGCTCAATGGATGTTATTTTATGTATTTTATATCATTAAATGCTTCCGTTCAGGCCCCGTATTATATGTATAACAGGTTTAGTGTATGATTTTGAATGGGTCATGCCCAAACCTTTAGGGGCGGGTTTTGGGTCGTGACAGGTTATACATTTTTATGCTCAAACATGCAATTTCAGAGTACTTCCTCACATGCATCTGCATATAGGCTACCAAATCAACAAAACCAACTGGATTTCATCATGAACAATTTATTTTATGTTCCTTATCAACATTCAACTTGAATTCACAAAGATTACAAACTAAGATGCACAAATTCACTCACCTAGGAGCCTTAGTCCTCCCAAATTAAGGTTAATTCTTGAGTTAGACTTCAAAGCTCCCAAGCCTCAAGACCAAACTTTGATTCTCCTACACTTTCCTTCTCTCTAGTTCGGTTCTCTCTATCTCTTGGAGTCAAAACCAGCCAAAATGAAAATGAAAGAGGGATTTGAGTGTGTAGTGCCTTTTTCCATAAATTCCCACTAGCCATAATTTAATAATAAGAATAATTGGGCACCAATTCACCAATTTAATCAACGTAAACTGGTCCGAATCAACTTTTCAATTAAATTTCACCGTAGGCCCTAAAAATTATGCCAATCACAATGGCGCAATCAATTTCGAGTTCTGTGGCCGATGAGGCCTTCAATTTAATTTCCAAAGCAGATAGTCAAACAGATATTCCTACAGTGAACAGATAGAAATTCAAAACCACATATTTTCACACAATGGCACATAAAATTATATTAAACACATAATCATACTCAAACTATGGACCAATTAGCATACTACGGAATAGGGGTATCACAGATACCCTCAGGTAAAACTGATTCTCCCAAATACTGATGCCCTCAGGCCTGATACCCAGACTTGCAAACTGATATGCACAACCCTGTAGAGACACACTCTGATAGCAAATACCATACAAGTAAAAGCCAAAACACCCCTATGTTGGGGTAGGGTTTCCCTGTCCTATTTTGTCAGGAGCTAGGGTTTCACTACGCACACAGCGGTTTCAAAACAACCTATAATCGGGTAAGCAACCTGTCCTAGCTTGGAATGGTCACTACAGTTTTCGATATGCACTAGGTCGAATGGTCAAAAAGGGTGCCTTGGTGAAAACCGATGTTTGTGTTCCCGTCGTGGCAGAGCCCGCAACCGGTCAGCCTTATGGCACGTTTCTCAAAACAAGCCTTCAGCAATCCATTCAGGAATAGCATACGGCAAACTTGGTGTCCTAGGTGCACAAATGCAAATGCAATGGAAAGAAACACATAAGTGTAGTCAAAACAACATATCATGAGTTCGAGTCAAGTTCTCTAAATCCCCAGCGGAGTCACCAGAAACTGTAGACCGCTTGGAGAACTCCCCGGCTCTGCGCTGCAAGGGCGCGAATTCCATTTTGTTCTTCTAGCTACTACAGTTCGGACTCATGTCACGGTCTAAATCTAATCTCACAAAGTGCGATGTGAGACCAATAAATCACCAAAGAGTCCAAATCCAGCAAATCGTTTTGGAAAACTAATTTTAATAAAGCAGTGCCAAACATGGACTGCTTTGCCAGATACAGAGTCACCACCTAAATATTTTATTTTGGGGGAAATTTCGGAAACCCTGACTCGCGCCTAAGATCACGTGTCCGTCATCACCAAAGTTGCCTCGGCTCGGGAACTTGGGTACGAGAGGGGAAGGTTGTGCAATGAGCACCCCCGCTCGCCTGATCAAAAGATCGGCCTTTACAAAACATGATATTTTGTTTTTTAAAACACATGTGTTCTTATTCCGGTTATTAACCTAGAATTACTATGTGATGCGCACAACATACAAGTATAGACTAGATCGCCTAATTTGGATCAAAACATTGGATGTTCGTTTGTGAAAACGATTTGAAGTTTTCTACTCGCAAGTAGGCTAAATCGAGGATTTGATGAATTGTTCCAATTCAAGCAATCCAACCTTCACCCACAGGCATTCAGGCAGTTATATCAGTTAAGTAGTTAGCGTCATGGCAAGCATGCTAACATGGCAACATACACATCTCATGCAGTATGCTAAAGCGAAAACACTCACAATGTACTCCGAGCCAAAACAGAGAACTAGTTAGAAATTATGCATGATCCTAGTTCATGTTAAGATGGCTAATGCAACACATGCAAAAATACAGCTCAGATAGGCTCGGCTATTCTAAGATGTCATGTGAATGCAACACTTGATAACATGCTATTGAACACGTATTCAAGTAAATGTAGTGAAATACAACGTAGTTAGTATGATGCGCCAAGCTCGGTGCATGCAATACAGATAAATGGATGCACGCATGCAAGCATAAGGTATGCTAAATAAAATATGCCCTAAACCTAACCATCGTAAGCAGTTAAGTAAAAGGGAGAAAGAAATGGAGGTTGGAAGACATGCATCACACACACGCACGCTTATTACAACAGTTGGCCCTCTCGATGGAGGGTTCGAATAAAAAGCTAACTAGCTAATCTAAGCTAATTAAACTAATTATTGCAAGCCAAAGCTAATTAACTAATCCTAGTTAACTAACTATTACAAAACAAATAAGCAGCTAAACGCATTAACTACTTAGGTACAAAACCAAAGCATAAACTAGCTAAGGAAAGCAGTAAAGAAATGTCCTAAGAGAGAGAAGAGTGCATGCATGCTTGGTCGCCGCGTTCCGAAATCCGTCGCGATGCCCCAACTTGCCTTTGTTTGCCATTGTTCTCAGAACCTTGCACCAAGCTCCAGAAAGCTTCTAGCTCACCTTGGGAACCTATAGGAACATGGCCGACCACTTTCTGGAGTTGCCAACCACTGGCCGACCACCTATCTTTGTTGCAGACAAGAAAAAGTGGTCGGCTAGCTAGTTTTTCTGGCTGGCTGACTAGTTGTTGCTGCTCTTCTCCAGTTTGCTGCAACAGAGAGCAAGAAAGGGCATGGCAATGTATTTGCAAGATATGTGTGCACAACCACCCTCCCTATCATTTCATGATCTCTAGGGAGTGCGGTTCTTGACCCTTGGACCACCAATCACGCATCTCGATGCAAGATGGCCGAGAAGTCAAATTGCACAATTTAATATGAAATGAATGCACACATAAACAAATAAGGCCTAAAACTCTATCGTGCTTGATCAAGAGCGTCGGCGACCAAGAATTGAGGCACGTTTCATCACTTCAAGTATGAAACGTCCCTCGTTTCTCGTGTTTGGACTAACACCTAATCCAAACACAATGCAAGCAACTCAAGCATGCAAACATGCAATGCATGGGACAAGCATGCAAACATGCAATGCAAGGGACAAGTATGCAATAACATGCAATGCAACATGGCATACTCAATGCAATGAATAACATGGCACACTCAATGCAATGTGATTATGGCATACACAATGCGAACAAGAACATAGCATGCACAATGCAAACAACAACATAACATACACAATGCGATGTAACATGGCATACATAATGCTCAATGGACTTAAACTGAATGTGGGCAGACCTCAGCCATGCTCAAAACAGTGGCCATAATGATGAAACTAAGGCACAAAAGGGCAAGGCAAGGATGCACATGCAATGGCCCATCAACTAGGCCTAAGAGCACAACCCTCAAGAGTGCTCAAAGTGTGACAAATGTGGAAGTGTAACAACACTAAGTGCACTTAAGTAAGGTATGAAATGATGCCAAATTACTCAAACAATACAAGTATAGCATGCAAAGGTCCTTAAGCATTAAAGCTATCAAAGAGGACTACAAAGGGGACATGCAATACATGGCACAAATGATTGAACCAACCATGGACAGAGCTTAATTAGGTCTAAACAAAGATCAAAACGTGCTAAGATGAGGGCTCAAGGACCTAGGCAAGATGGGATACATGCTAGGCCACAAACATGGCAACAAATGCACAACCCTTAGAGGCACTCAAAGGGTGAATGAAGTTGGAACATGACAAGTCTATATGCTCTAAAATGTCATGTTAAGGGATGCCAAATCATGTACACAACACAAATGAAGCATGCTATGGTGTCCTAAGCATGAAGCTAGCATAGGCATTTGTCCTACAACTATGCAAAACATGGAGCATATGGTCAAGGCAACCCAAAACAGTCCTAGAACATGGAAAAATGATACCAAAACATGTATGGAAGGAAGCCAAAACAAGCTAACATGAAGGGCATAAGGCATGGAATATGCAAGGCAAAGAAGGTGGATTACACTACATCTATCAAGACCAAGCATGAGATAACTTAACCAACAAAAATCAAAGTTATATCATGGCAAAATAACCCCAAAAACACACTGAAATGATAGCTCGCAAGCTTAGGCATGAAGGCATACGCAATGACTCATTCCTAGGCATAAAAGGCAAACCCTCAAACACATTGAATAAGTGAAAGATGCAAGTGTGTGGCCACACTACATGGACTGAAATCTCATTTCAAATGATGCCAAATCATGGAAATAGGTCAAGCAATGCATGCTAGTGGACTTGATACACAAAGCTAACAAGCTAGAATGCATTATAGTTATACAAAGCATGGCATGCATGACCAAAACAACACAAACCAGAGCTTAAGCATGCTAAAACATGGACAAAAACTTCTTAGAGTAAAGCTAAAATCATGTTAGCATAACAGTCTAAAGCATGATACACATTAGGCTAATTCATGGAATTGCACTAAAAGTGCATGGAGCATGCATGGGGCTATCAAACCAAACCTTAACAGAGGTATAACATGGCAAAACAACACCAAGAGAGGGGATGACCCTCTCCTATTTGGGACCTCAAAACACCATTTCCACACTGAAATTCCTTTGAGTTTCAGTGGTGAGAAGGCCAAAACAAGGTGGTCCCAATAGCTTAAAAGATGGCACAAGAACAAGACCAAACAAGGCCTAAGAGGGGGTAGACTACCCCCAATACAAAAGTGACCTTAAACAAACATTTTAAGGACTGAAAAAATAGAACTTTTTACAGTAGAAATTTAAGCTTAAATCAGCATGCAAATAGGTCCAAAAGCTTAAACCAAAACAAGGGTTCAAAGGCTAGTTGACTCACCCTTGTAGAACCTCTTCAAGGCTACCACTCCAACATCTTTTTTGGATCAAAACTAGTCCAAAAGCACCAAAACAAACCTCAAGAAGCCTCATCAACAATAGGATAGTGTTTGAGTGTGTGTTTGTGTGCAATAGTATGATAAAATTACACTTTAAGGCACAAATATGAGACCAAGAGAGAGACATAGAGATATATGTGTATCTATATCTCCAGCAAGAAAATCTGAACCCAGAGGAGGAGGGGGGAGGTTTTCCTTTATAGAGAATAAGCAACAAGCTTGTTGGACAAACTTTAGGCTTCAAAGCCATCCCTTTATACACATGTATGGAGGATGGTTTTTGTGCCTTCCAGCTGGCACAGCTGGCCTAAAAATATCTCCAAAAAGGTGATGAAAAGCAACCGACCACTTACTTAAAGTGGTCGGCCGACCACCACAAGTGGTCTCTGTAGACCGCCCCGAGGGCTTCTGAAGCTCCGCGCTGCGAGGGCGCGAGATTTCGATTTGCTCTCTAGCTACTACAGTTCGAACTCAATGTCACGATTCTGAATCTAATCTCACAATGTGAGATGTGAGACCGATAAATCACCAAAGAGTCCAAATCCGGCAAATCGTTTTGGAAAAATTGATTTTTATAGAGAAGTGCCAAACATGGACTACTTTGCTAGATACAGAGTCGCCACCTAAATATTTTATTTTGGGGGAATTTAGGAAACCCTGACTCATGCCTAAGGCGACGTGTTCATCATCACCAAAGTTGCCTCGGCTTGGGAACTTGGGTACGAGAGGGGAAGGTCATGCACTGAGCACCTCCACTTGTCTGATCAAAGATCGGCCTGTACTAAGCATGATATTTTGTTTTTGAAAACAGATGTGTTCTTATTCCGGTTATTTAACCTAGAATTACTATATGATGCGCACAGCATGCAAGTATAGACTAGATCGCCTAAGTTTGAACAAAATATTGCATGTTCGTTTGTTTGAAAACAGTTTGAAGTTTGCTACTCGCAAGTAGGCTGAATCGCAGATTTCAATGAATTGTTTCAATTCAAGCAATCCAACCTTCACCCACAGGCATTCAGGCAGTTATATCAAATAAGCAGTTAACCTCATGGCAAGCATGCTTTCATGGCAACATTAACACACATGCAGTATGCTAAAGCGTAAACACTCACAGTGTACTCCAAGCCAAAACATATAACTAGTTAGAAATCATGCATGATCCTAGTTCATGTTAAGATGGCTAATGCAACACATGCAAAAATACAACTTAGATAGGCTCAGCTATCCAAAGATGTTATGTGAAATGCAACTTGGTACATGTATTCAAATTGGAATTGAGATACAATGCAATTAGTATGATGCGCCGAGCCCGGTGCATGCAAAACAGATGAATGAATGCACGCATGTGAAGCATAAGTATGCTAATCGAAATATGCCCTAAAACTAACCATCGTAAGCAGTTAAGTAAAAGGAAGAAAGAAATGGAGGTTGGAAGACATACATCAGACACACGCACGCTTATTACAACAATTGGCCCTCTCGACGGAGGGTCCGAATAAGAAGCTAACTAGCTAATCTAAGCTAATTAAACTAATTATTACACAACAAAACTAGCTAACTAACAAGCTAACTAATTAAGCTATTACAAAACAAATAAGCTGCTAAACGCATTAACTAGCTAAGCAAATTAGCTAAGTAAAGAAGTAAATAGAGGTGCCCTCAGAGGGAAGAATGCATGCATGCCCAGTCGCCTCGTTCAGAAATCCGTCGCGATGCCCTAACTTGCCCCAGTTGTCAGACCAGAAAATTGGTTGGCGGGAAGAAAAGTAGTCTCCTAGGGGAAATACTGGTCTCCCAGGGGAAATACTGGTCTTCCACCCTTGTACCACCTTCCAAACAAGGAAAATAAGGTTTGTGCCAAAAACAAACCAAAAAGGATGCAAGACGAAAGTTCGGGAGGCAAGGTGCGCAGGCGGGAGCCTCGAAAACTAGTCTACGAGCACGAAAAGTGGTCTACGACCACAAAAGTGGTCTCCCAGACCCCAGTGTTCCTCTAGGCAGAGGCAACAAGGCATGGTTCAAAAACCAAGCCAAACGGAGAACGTTAAGCGGTCTCGAGGCAAGGCGCACGGCCGAAGACTCTGAAAAAAATCGAAAACTAGTCTCCAAGCGAGAAAAGTGGTCTACGACCACGAAAAGTGATCTACGACCACAAAGAGGTGGTCTACAGACCACTTCCTCTCTCTCCAGGGAAAACAAATAGGGTTCGGTCCGCAAACCGAGCCAAAGCGCAAAGAGTTTAGAGGCCCGGAGGCAAGACTCTCAGCCAAAACTCCGAAACCTCAAAACGAGCACAACATGCACAATCACCGAGCGCTCAATCGATGACGCCTGAGTCTTAAGGTCAGTCAAAAATGGGGTGTCTACAGTTGCCCCTCTTTGACAGAACTCGAAAGTCATAAGTGACGGGAGTGAATGTCAAAGCCCAGAGACGACCCATTTTTGACAAGGCCGAAGACTTAGACGAACAAACAAGATAACAAAGAGATGCGCCCGCAGGCTGGGGCAAGATGCAAATGACATGCACAAAGCCGAACATAACTCATGATCCTGCAAAGAAAGCTGTGACGAAGCAATTATGCAAAATAAATGTAACAGTTTAAGCAGGCAAATACAAACCAAACTACATTACATGCAGAAAGGATGTAAGAGAATTATGCAAATCTCACTGCGTCTCACATGGAGAAAGCTAAAAGTGACAACCGAGAGTACTCGGGGTCTCAAACACGACATCTCTCAGTGTATCACATGCAGGAGAGGAAGGGGCAAACCTCTCAGCGTATCACACGCGAGAGATGAAAGGGAAAACCTCTCAGCGTATCACACGTAAGAGATGAAAGGGAAAACCTCTCAGCGTATCACACGCGAGAGACAAAAGGGTAAACTTCTCAGTGTATCACACACAAGGGAAGAAAGGTAAGCCTCTCAGCATATCACACGCGAGAGAGGAAAGGGAAAACTTCTCAGCGTATCACATACAAGAGAAGAAAGGTAAACCTCTCAGCGTATCACACGCAAGAGAAGAAAGGTAAACCTCACAGCGTATCACAAGCGAGAGAGGAAAGGTAAACTTCTCAGCGTATCACACGTAAGAGAACAAAAGTAAACCTCACAGTGTATCGCAAGCGAGAGAGGAAAGGTAAACTTCTCAGCGTATCACACGTAAGAGAACAAAGGTAAACCTCTCAGCGTATCACATGCGAGAGAGGACAGGTAAACTTCTCAGCGTATCGCACGCAAGAGATGAAAGGGAAAACCTCTCAGCATATTACACGCGTGAGAGGAAATGGAAAAAAGAGTGGTACAAGCATTGGAACATGTTCCAAATGCTCTTAACCAAAAAGGGAGAAACACAACGACATATCCCAGTGTTTCGGAAAGGTGGAGAAACATAGGGACATATCCCAGTGTTTCGGAAAAAAGAGGAGAAACATAGGAACATATCCCAGTGTTTCGGGAAAAAAAAAAGGAGGAGAAACATAAGAACAATATCCCAGTGTTTCAGAAAAAAAGGAGGAGAAACATAGGGACAAATCCCAGTGTTTCGGAAATGAGGAGAAACATTGGGACATATCCCAGTGATTCGAAAAGGAGCGCGCATAACAATGCAAGTGGAAAGTGCTTGACAATGAAAGTGAAGAGGTGTGCATGACAATGTAACCTAAGTGTGTGTGACAATGCAATGAACTAACAAGTGCAAGTGAGATGCGCTGGATAGCGGGAATGTAATGCGTGAAACAGTGCGATGCGCAAAATAGCGCGATATAATGCATCCACAATGCAAGTAAGGTGCACAAAACAGTGCGATGTGCAAAATAGCGTGCTAAAATGCATGCAAAATGCAAGTAGGGTGCACAAAATAGTGCGATGTGCCAGATAGTATAGTAGATGCAAAGGGGACATATTCCAACTTTGCTGGAATCATGAGAGAAGGAAAAACAACCAATCAGGCGTGTACACAACGTAACCTGAGATAAATTCCAAACACGCTGAAATCGTGTGAGGAAAGGGACACCCAAACCATGCTGAAATCGCGAGAGGAGGTCCAAAAAAACCCGCCTAGGCACGTGCATGATGCAATCTGAGATAAATTCCAAACACGCTGAAATCGTGTGAGGAATAAGACACTCAAACCACATTGAAATTGTGAGAGGAGGTTTAAAACAACCCACCCAGGCGCGTACACGACGCGACCTCAGATAAATTCCAAACACGCTAAAATCGTGTGACCAACACGACACTCAAACCATGCTGAAATCGTGAGAGGAGGTCCCAAACAACCCGCCCAGGCACGTGCACGACGCAACCTGAAATAAATTCCAAACACGCTGAAATCGTGTGAGGAACAGGACACTCAAACCACGCTGAAATCGTGAGAGGAGGTCCAAAACAACCTGCCCAGGCGCGCACACGACGCGACCTGAGATAAATTCCAAACACGCTAAAATCGTGTGAGGAACAGGACACTCAAACCACGCTGAAATCGTGAGAGGAGGTCCAAAACAACTCGCCCAGGCGCGTGCACGATGCAACCTGAGATGAATTCCAAACACGCTGAAATCGTGTGAGGAACAAGACACTCATACCACGTTGAAATCGTGAGAGGAGGTCCAAAACAACCCGTCCAGGCGCGTACACAACGTGACCTAAGATAAATTCCAAACATGCTGAAATCATGGGAGGAACAGGACACTCAAACCACGCTGAAATCGTGAGAGGAGGTCCAAAACAACCTGCCCAGGCACGTGCACGACGCAACCTGAGATAAATTCCAAACACGTTGAAATCATGTAAGGAACAGGACACTCAAACCACGCTAAAATCGTGAGAGGAGGTCCAAAACAACCCGCCTAGGCGCGTACACGGCGCGACCTGAGATAAATTCCAAACATGCTGAAATTGTGTGAGGAACAGGACACTCAAACCACGCTGAAATTGTGAGAGGAGGTGCAAAATAACCCGCCCAGGCGCGTGCACGACGCAACCTGAGATAAATTCCAAACACGCTGAAATTGTGTGAGGAACAGGACACTCAAACCACGCTAAAATTGTGAGAGGAGGTCCAAAACAACCAGCCCAAGTGCGTGCACGACGGAACCTGAGACAAATTCCAAACACGCTGAAATCGTGTGAGGAACAGGACACTCAAACCACGCTGAAATCGTGGGAGGAGGTTCAAAACAACCCGCCCAGGCGCGTACACGACGCGACCTGAGATAAATTCCGAACACGCTGAAATCGTGTGAGGAACAAGACACTCAAACCACGCTGAAATTGTGAGAGGAGGTCCAAAACAACCCACCCCGGAGCGTGCACGACGCAACCTGAGAAAGCCCCAGAGGACAACGATCCTAAACGTTGCCCAGCATAAAAGGATAAAAGATACAAGATAACACAAAATGCAAATAAATACAATAAGTGTGATGAAACAATACATGTTACAAGCAGTGTAGCGCATGATGTTTAGAGATATGCAACAAACAAACAAATTAGCGCTTTAGAAAGTACCTCATGGGGTGAGTGGCGATGAACCGCTCTACTCTGACTGGGATCTCCTCTTGTGTTCTTTGAACTCTTACCTTCAACTTGCAGTTCAAAGGTTCTGAAATGCTGATAAAGGGGTAACCTCTGCATGTAGAAGCCACGGATGCCGCTTTTCTTCCTGATCATATTCACAACTTTCCCTATTCTCCAACTGGGTGACAGACTAGGTTGGTTCAGTATCCAGAATTGAGGTGCATACATGCTATCTCAACCTGTGAGGCTTCCATAGAGATTTCAAGCCAAGGATACACCCATGGGTATTCAAACCAGACTTTAGTCTCGGAAATTCCAAACCTTTGTGTTCTAGGCAACAGCCATTCGAACTCTAGTTTCCACCATCGCAGTTGGTCTCCTAGGAACTCATCGCAAACACAGCCAAGATGCCCCTGGCATGAAACTGGTACTCAGGGAGAGCACTTCTAATCATCATTCTGGCTTTGTAGTAGTCAACACAGTATTCCTTTTACTTTGAACACGCAGCTCGTACGCCATACTGCTCACTCTGAACACACAGCTCATAACACAGTATTCCGTTTATATGGCACACAGCTCATATAACACACTGCTCATTCTGAACACACAGCTCATAATGCAGTACTCGGTTTATTTTGAACACACAGCTCATATAGCACATTGTTCATTCTAAACACACAGCTCCTAACGTAGTACTCGGTTTATTTTGAACACACAACTTATATAGCACACTGCTCATTTTGAACACACAGCTCATAACGCAGTACTCGGTTTATTTTGAACACACAGCTCATATAGCACACGGGATGTAGTGACGGACCTTGCAAAAGTTGAAACAAAGTCAGACGCTTAAAAATTTCCCTCTTTTCTTTTGCTTTGCATTCTGGAACTTATGCAGCTTCAGATAGGTCCTTGTTCCACTATTCTGACATGACCTAGGTTGAACCCTGCTGTTTTATGAAAGAACAAATCTTGTTTTGCACAAATATGGAGAATGACACAGCACTCCGAGCACAAAACGATTTTTGAAATTGAGAGGAGGTCTCAACTGGGTATCAAGCCTGCAATTGACCACAGTTAAAACGACTCAACAACGGAAAACAAAAGGTAAATAACCTAACACGTCGAGTAATACTCGAAACGACTCAAAACAAGAATCGAGCCAAACAAAAACACACACAACACTCAGATGTGTACCACCAGTGGAGACCTCTCAGTACACGAGGAGCCCGTTTCATTGGGTATTGTTTCCTGCCCTTTCTAATTTGTGATTCTCACATCACTCTGGCACTCAAGCTCTGTTTTTCTAAAAAAAGCCCTTTTCTCACTTTTGCTCTCAGCGCACATCTATCTATTCTTTAATCTCTTATTTTTTTATCCCTTCCATGGGTAATTGATGGATAAACAAGAAGTTACGGCTCTTGCTTCTAGCATTCTGCTAGATTCTTCTTCTTCTTCTTCTTCTGCTTACAACAGTGAACTTCCCCCAAAGAGGGATTGCGCTACAATTGCATGTGTAGCCAATCTGCAACTGACATCGGTTGACGATGCTCTGCTGGGAAGTCTGGATGCGATCAGATGTGTCCAAGCAAGGGAGTGGAATATCTTGATCCATTCCAGCTCATGCTTCGCACTTGGCTTAATACCTCGCTGCTCGGAGGATGAGATAGCTTTCGGCCTTTTGTTGTTAGCTTCAGTTGTGCCCTTTTCTGGCAAGGCAGAGTACCATTCTTGGCAAGTATGTTGACAATGGTGAAAAGACAGAACACCTGACTCAACTGTGCCCCTAGTTCATTATTTTGGCCATTTTTTTTGTTTTGGTTTTCTACTAAAACAATTTTCACCAACATAAGAGTTAGATTAACATACTTGTTCGATTTTTTATTTGAAATCATGCAAGTCAGGCTATGAGCACTGAAAATTGCCTCTTTTTTTTTTTTAATCCAAGAACGGTCTAGTTTTGGAAAAATGGAATAATTTTTGAGAGAATTAGTCAACTTCATTAAAAATTCTCAAAAACTATTTTTGCAAATGGCCATTGCTCGACCAACACAGAATTTATTCTTGAGATGCACAACCTCAGATCCAAAACAATGGAAAATTGCTCCTTGTCTACATGACATTGCATGGCAATAGAAAGTTGCCCCTTATTTGAAGTACCATAGCACACTGTATGGCAACGAAAAGTTGCCCCTTGTTTGAATAGCACCACAGGACACCGTAATCAGTCCTCACAGTGACAATTACAACCGAATTCTCAGATACAAAGAAGGCAAAGACGACTAGAACCATCACATGGACACAGTCGAATTGGACGTGTTTATGGCTGGACTTTAGAATGAAGTTGCCTACGTATCCCAAACATGGGAATCAAGCCTTACGTAGTTCGAGGTAAGGTACACTCGGGTATTAACCTCTCCTTTTGCACTCTAACTTTTGCCAAGGCTGCCCTTCCGGGTTTTCATCCTTGCGAGCTTTGTTCTTCTTTTCTTTTCAATTCTTTTTATTTCTTTTCTTTTCATTTTCTTCATTTTTCTTCTTTTCTTTCTCATTCTTTGCATTTTTTCCTTTTTTTTTCTTTTTCTTGCTCTAACTTTTGCCTGGGTCGCCCTTTCAAGTTTTCGGCCCAGCGAGCCTCTCAAGGATAAAAGTGTAGCTTTGTCCATGTCAAATGGTTTTAGGATCTCGAAGCCATCTGAATCCAAGGGAATGGCTGTTGTTCGCTGATGATGTAGAAGTCCATCCAATAGGGTATGAATTGCCCCAGTGTTGTGGATAAGAACTCAATTGCCCTTTTGCAATATGTAGACGTACCCAAACGTCCCGGGAAAAATCCCGTTTTTTTCATTAGGCTTACTACAGTTCGGACTCAATGTCACGGTTCTGAATCTAATCTCACAAAGTACAATGCAAGATCGATTAATCACCAAAGAGTCCAAATCCAACAAATCGTTTTGAAAAACTGATTTTTATAAAGAAGTACCAAACACAGACTACTTTGCCAGATACAGAGTCGCCACCTAAATATTTTATTTTGGCGGAATTTAGGAAACCTTGACTCGTGCCTAACGCCATATGTCTGTCATCACCAAAGTTGCCTCAGTCCGGGAACTTGGGTACGAGAGGGGAAGGTCATGCAATGAGCACCCCCGCTCGCCCGATCAAAGATTGGACTTTACTAACATGATATCTTGTTTTTGAAAACACATGTGCTCTTATTCCGGTTATTAACCTAGAATTACTATGTGATGCGCACAGCATACAAGTATAGACTGGATTACCTAAGTTGGAACAAAGTATTGAATATTCGTTTTGAAAATGGTTTGCTACTCACAAATAGGCTAAAATACGAATTTTGCCACCCTCAAGTGGGCTTAGAAAACATGGTGATTTGCCACTCTCAAGTGGGCTTAAAACTCGCAATGAATGAATTGTCCCAAGTCAAAAAATCCAACCTTCACCCACAGGCAATCATACAGTTATATCACATAAGCAGTTAGCCTCATGGCAAGCATGCTATCATGGCAATCACTCACACACATGCAAGGATGCTAAAGCATAAAACACTCACCGAGTACTCCGAGCCAAAACAAAAGCTATGTTAGAAATCAATGCATGATCCTAGCTATGTCAAGAATGCTTAATGCAACACATACAAAATGCAACTAAGATAGGCTCGGCTATTCTAAAATGTCATGTGAAATGCAACTTGATACATGTATTCAAACAGGAATTGAAATACAATGCAGTTAGTATGATGCGCCGAGCTTGATGCATGCAAGACAGATGAATGGATGCAAACATGCGAGCATAAGGATGCTAATTGAAACATGTCCTAAAACTAACCATCGTAAGTTGGTAAATAAAAGGGAGAAAGAAATGGGGGTTAGAAGACATGCATCACACACACGCACACTTATTTACAACATTGCCCTCTCGGAGGAGGGTCCGAATAAATAATACAGAACCAGCTAGCTAATCTAAGCAAATCTAATTAAACTAGTTATTACACGACAAAATGAATAACAAGTTACAACTACTTATTACACAACATTAACTAAGTAAGCAATCTAAATGAGCATACAAACTAAGTGAATGTGGGCTGCCTTAGCTCTGCTTTGAATGACAAAGGACACATGCATGCTTGAATGCCTTGTTCGAAAATCCCTCGCGACGCCCCAACTTGCCTTTGTTTGCAATTGATCTCAGAAACTTGCACAAAGCTCCGAAGAGATGAAACTCCACCCTGGGAATCTGTGGGAAGGCTACTGACCAGCTTATAGGCATGGGAGACCAACTACCGACCACCTTTTGTGGTGGAAACCAAAAAAAATGGTCGGCCTGCCAGTAAATCTGGTCGGCCGACCAGTTTCCTCTCCTAGTTTCTGGTTTTCTGCAACAAAGGGAAGGAGAGAGGCACGACAAAGTATTTGCAACACATATGTGCACGACCACCCTCCCCATCATTGCATAAGCTCAAGGGAGTGTAGTCCTTGACCCTCGGGCCACCAATCACGCATCTCGATGCATGATGGCCGAGGAGTCGAATTGCATGACTTAACGTGAAATGAATGCACATACAAGCACCTAAAGCCAACAACCCCGTCATGGGTAGTCAGGAATGCCGACGACCGGGAATCAAGGCACGTTTCGTCACTTTAAGTACGAGACATCCCTCGTTTCCCGTGATCGGACAAACTCCTATCCCAAACACAATGCAACAAACATGGCATCTACAAATGCAACTCTAGCATGCGATCCTAATGCAAAGCAACTAAGTGATGCAAACATGCAAGGGATGACATGCAACCAGCATACACAATGCTATAAGCTACATGGCATGCACAATGTTCATGACACTAGCATACACAATGCACATGGAACTAATATACACAATGAGATGAACAAGGCATGCACAATGCAATGATCAATCATGCGAGAACGTGGCATACTCGATGCAAAATGGACTTAAACCAAAATGAATGGGCCTCAGCCACACCCAAATCAGTGGCCATGGATGATGAAAACAAGGCTCCAAAACTCATGCAAACATGCCCAATGCAATGGCCCCAAGCCTAAGGCATAAAACACAACTTTCCAAACGCATTGAAAAGGATGAAATATGGAGTGCAAGGACACATGTTCCAACTCTGAAATGGCATACAAAATGACTCAAAATGATGTAAACAACTCACACAATGCATGTTGAATGGCTTAAGCACCGAAACTAGTGAAGTGTATTACACTATAGGCATGCAAGGCAATGCTCAAATGGCCAAACCAACTTCAAAAAGACCCTATGCAGGCCAGAATAGGAGCAAAAGTGAACTAAGATGATGGCTTGAAAGGCACAAAAATGAAGCTCATGCAATGGCTCACAAATGGGGTATAATGATGCAACTCTCAAGCACATTGAAAGAGTGACAAACATGAGAATATGGCCAAGAAATAAGCTCTGAAATAACATTCCTCATAATGCCAAAAACATGCAAATACCTCAAGTTAAGCATGCAAGGGACCTCAAAACTCAAAGCTAGGCAAGGCTATTACACTACAAGCATGCATGGAAAGCATCATTTGACCAAGAGGCCTCAAAATGGAGCTAAAGCAGCCCAAAATATGAACAAAATCAATTTGGATCATGGCCAAAATATGCTAGAATAGAGGGCCAAAACATCATGCAATTCAAGCTAGTAAACATGATTTACACTACAAGCATTTGAAGCATATGAGAGGCTACCAAACCAGCCAAAAACAAAATCATGGCATGCCAAATGATGGCCAAAAACTCACTGAGATATGACCAATACATGCAAGAATGAGATGTTACTTTGACAAGCCATGAAAGGGATTATTCTACACATGCAAGAGGCAAACACAAGGTGACCAAACCAGCCATAGATAGAGTCTAGGAAGGTCCCAAAAGTCACCAAAAAGGGCCTAAACCAAGCCTTGGAAGTATGAAAGAATGTGTTCCTTTGAAAGGCCAAAAATGCAAACAAGCAAGGCCAAAAGAGAGAGGGTCTCCCCTCTCTAATTTAGGCCCTCAAAACCACATGCCAACCACTAAAAATCCTCTAGATTTCAGTGGCTAAAAGGCCAAGCAAAGATCAACACGAAGGTCTCATGGCATGGCACAAAACAAGGCTAAATAGAGCATGCAAGACGGTAGATGACCCTCAACACCAAAAGAGCCTTAAACAAACAAGAAAAACACTTAAATATGAAGCTTTTTTCAGTTGACAACAAAGCCTAAATATGCATGCAAGTATGGCTAAGAGAATGATCAAGATAGAGCTTAAAAAGAGGGAAAAGGAGTTACCCTTGAAGCTCAGCAAAACCAGCAAGTTTTGGGATCAAAAACCGACTCTTCAGCCTCTGAAAATACCCTCTAAGAACCTCAGATCAATCGTGGAGGTGTGTGGCTATGAGGTGTGGTGCAATAGGTCAAGAACAATACACACTTTGAGCCAAAATATAGAAATATAGAGAGAGATATGTATTTTGACTTCAACAAAATTCTGAACCTGCGCAAAGGAGAGGGAGGGCCTCTCTTACAGAGGTTTGAAGCTAAAGCTTCCTCAAGAAGCTAAAAGCTTGGATGCAAATCCTTCATACACGTGTATGAAGGATACAGTCTGTGCCTTCCAGCTGGCACAGTTGGCATCCACACAATCTGACAAAATAAGAAGAAACTAGCCGACCAGAAAAAGTGGTCGACCGACCACTTTCCCTGGTCGGCCGACTAAGGCAAGTGGTCTCCCAGATAAAAAGTGGTCGGCCAAGGGTATTGGTGGTCTCCACAGTGAAAGCAAACCAATGGTGGGGTGGGAAACCAGCAAATGTGGCCCAAAGACCAAGAAAACTAGTTTCCCAGCCAGAATACTGGCTGGCGTGGAGAAAAGTGGTTTCCAAGGAGAAAGCTGGTCTCCCACCCTTGTACCATATTTCAAACAAGGAAAACAAGGTTCGTGCCAAGAACGAACCAACACGGATGCAAAACGAGAGTTCGGGAGGCAAGACGCGCGGCCGGGGGCCTCGAAAACTGGCTGTTGAGCACAAAAAGTGGCGTACGACCACAAAAGTGGTCTTCTAGACCACAGTGTCCCTCTAGACAGAGGAAACAAGGTGCGTTTCAAAAATCATGCCAAATGGAGAATGTTAAGCAGTCCCGAACCGAGGCGCACAGCCGACGACTCCGAAAATCCGAAACTAGTCTCCAACTGGGAACAGTGTCCTACGATCACGAAAAGTAGTCTATGACCACTGAGAGATGGTCTACAAGACCTCTCCCTCCCTCCGGGAGGAGAAAACAAGACTTAGTCCGCAGATCGAGTCAAAGTGCAAAGAGTCCCGAGGTCCGGAGGTGAGGCTCTCAGCCAAGAACTCCGAAACCTCGAAACGAGCACAACATGTGCAATCACCAAGCGCTCAATCGATGACGTCTGAGTTTTAAGGTCAGTCAAAAATGGGGTGTCTACACAATACTTTCTTCTTTCTGCCCTTCTGGGATTTGGCATTCTTGCCAGTCTTCATAAGGTTGGGAAATGTCCCAATTTTTGAGTCTTCGAGCACATCGGACATTTTTACCCCTAGTTCGAGGGGTGCTTCTTATCTAGCTTCACAAGCTTCCTTTGACAACATCTGATCTTCTTGATCTAACTTTCTTGCCTCTTGTTCAAGGGCTGCCTCAAATCTGGCCACACAGGCCTCACATTGTGGTCGACCATTGAACATTCTTACTCCAAGTTCAAGGTTTGAAAGGAAAGGGGTTGAGTCTCAAAGCTGAGAGCGATCCCAAGCTGCACAATCTCAAGAGCGATTCCACACAGGTTTTCGTAGGACTACGCAAAACATATTTTGAAATCTATTAAGAAAGCGACTAGTCGCTCGCACTACAGATAATGTAGAACCAATCTGGATCAAGCTAGGATCCTTCCTAGTACTCACATTAATGAGCATGATCTCTTTCATTAAGGGCTTAGCATGCCTCTCTTTCTCTCAATTGATCAAATTTTTGCAAATCCCGAGAAATTTCTTCTTCTTTGTTTTCACCGCAGTGTTCAAAAAGTTTTGAAAAACTTAGGTCAAGGCAATGACTTCAAGGCACAGAAAAGTAGGTGAAAAGCACTGCCGTTTCATTCAAATTTGCCGGCATAACAGGTTTGAGATAGAAACAAACACAAAAGCGTGAAAACCACCGCTGTTTCATTCAGATCTTCTGGTGTAACTGGCTCCAAGGCAGAAACAGACTCAAAAGAAAGCGAAAAGACAAACACAAAACAAGCAAGTGATATCCGAGGTAACACCCCCGAAATCACCTGACTCCTAACAAAACAGGACTGACTCAACACAACAAGACAGACCCAACTGACTTAGTACAAAAAAAAAAAAAAGACTGACTATGTACAACATAACATGATTGACCCAAATATCCAAGTCAGAAAGTACAAAACTAGCGTTCGCAAATGCTTAAAACAGTGCATGCCATATGCCACATTTGGAGTAAACTGAGCGTCACCCGCAGGTTGTTCATCTCGCGATCACATACTTGCGCTATCCTCCAAGTTCACTGACCCAGTGATGATAGACTTTGCTGAGCTTGGTGGGATGATGACCCCGTTGTCAAACAAATCCTCTACTTCATGGCGAAGACAGAAGCAATTGTCGGTGCTATGACCAATTTGTTGATGGTACGCACAGTACTGGGTAGTATCATGACTAGGTGAAAGACGACTAGGGAGAGGCTGAGGCTCAAGGGGTTTGAGATGCCCTTTTTTAGCAAGGATTTGAAGAGCCTTGGATAAAGGCATATAGAGGGCATGGAAGACCCTACAACCTCGGGGTAGATACTTCGAGGTTTGTGGATTTTTGTTGGGCACACTAGCAAAGGGGTCAACAGGTGCTGCCTTGATTGGCTGATCTCTTCCGAGTGTAGGATTAGGGTTGGAAAGAACGTTTCTGGTATGAAGGCCCTTCTCCCAGCTTGCCTCTTGATTCAAACTGCTCTCATTCTGAGTAGCAAAAGCGCCATCCACAATCTGTGCAACAACTGCCAGTACTTGCTGCTTGTTCAGTCCTTCGGTTGTCAAAGCCTCCACAGGCCACAGAAGGTGTTCATAGGGATCACTGCCTGTCCCTATCTTGTTCTTTCCACTCGCCTCAGCTTGGTCAAAGGTTTGGGTTGCTACATCAGTGCGAAGCGCGGTTATTGTTGACACATCATTGCCCAAACTTGGGGTGGCTTCAGGTTGGCCAATTTCAATTACGATTTGCCCCAAGAGTGGGGAGTCTTCTGCTATGAAATTTTCAGCATGTGATGTGGTTGACGGCAGAGCCGATAGTCCAAAGGCTAGATCAGCCACAGTTCTCCGGAGATCACCGATCATTCTCATCGGCTCAAGAGTAGTGGGCTCACGGGTTCGAGATGATTGGGGTTCCAAGGCTGGATGTGCTGTAGGTGCCGTAGGCGGGCGTTGCATTTCAACATCGGTCTCATCCTGCATGGAGATTCCCTGGTAATGCCGCTGTCATGACCATGATTTCTTCTGAATTTTGCGTCATCCTGAGTTTGCTAAACTGAACAGCGATGATGTGAATGGTGACCAACGGATCAGATGAACCGGTGAGCCTTGACTGGCCTTTCTCTGCCTTGCCTCAGCGAAGGAAAACACTGACTGCTCTGAACTAAATTTTTGACCTGACAAAGTCTATCAGCACAAGTCCGGTGTACTCGGGGACTATTGGACCTTCTGAAGCTATGGTTCCAAGACCACCCTAGCAAAAGAGAAAACAGGCAGCATCTCAGCCCAATTTTACCAGAACAGATATGAGAAGAGCTGAATGGCTGCACTCTTTACTGAATTTTGCCCCAAATTCTGCCTGTAAATTGATACCCTTAGGTAAAACTGATTCCCTCAAGAAAAACTGATTCCCTCCCAAAATACTGATGCCCTCAGGCCTGATACCCAGACTTACAAACTGATACATGCATTCCTGTAGAGGCACACTCTAAAAGTACATAGCAAGCAAATGAGAGCCAAAACATCCCTATGTTGGGGTAGGGTTTCCTTGTCATATTTTGTTAGGAGCTAGGGTTTCACTATGCACACAGCAGTTTTGAACAACCTATAATCGGGTAAGCAACTTGTCCTAGTTTGGAATAGTCACTATGGATTCCAATATGCACTAGGTCGAATGGTCAAAAAGGGTGCCCCGGTAAAAACTGAGGTTTGTGTTCCCATCGTGGCAGAGCTCACAACCGGTTAGCCTAATGGCACGCTTCTCAAAGCAAACCTCCGACAAACCGTTCAGGAATAGCATACGGCAAACACGGTGTCCTAGGTGCACCAATGTAAATGCAATCAAAAGAGACACATAAGTGTAGTCAAAACAAGATATCATGAGTTCGAGTCAAGTTCTCTTACTCCCCAACAGAGTCACCAGAAACTGTAGACTGCCGCGAGGGCTCCCGAAGCTCGGCGCTGCGAGGGCGCGAGATTCCGGTTTGCTTTCTAGCTACTACTGTTCAAACTCAATGTCACGGTTCTGAATCTAATCTCACAATGTGTGATGTGAGACCGATAAATCACCAAAGAGTCTAAATCCGGCAAATCATTTTGGAAAAACTAATTTTTATAAAGAAGTGCCAAACATGGACTGCTTTGCCAGATACAGAGTCACCACCTAAATATTTTATTTTGTGGAGAATTTAGGAAATTCTGACTCATGCCCAAGGCCACGTGTCCGTCATCACCAAAGTTGCCTCGGCTTGGAAACTTGGGTACAAGAGGGGAAGGCCATGCAATGAGCACCCCCGCTCGCCCAATCAAAGATCGGCCAGTACTAAGCATGATATTTTGTTTTTGAAAACACATGTGTTCTTATTCTGGTTATTTAACCTAGAATTACTATATGATGCACACAGCATACAAGTATAGACTACATCGCCTAAGTTGGAACAAAACATCGCATGTTCGTTTGTTTGAAAACAGTTTGAAGTTTGCTACTCGCAAGTAGGCTAAATCACGGATTTCAATGAATTGTTCCAATTCAAGCAATCCAACCTTCACCCACAGGCATTCAGGCAGTTATATCAAATAAGCAGTTAGCCTTATGGCAAGCATGCTTTCATGGCAACATTAACACACATGCAGTATGCTAAAGCGTAAACACTAAAAGTCTACTCCGAGCCAAAACAGAGAACTAGTTAGAAATCATGCATGATCCTAGTTCATGTTAGGATGGCTAATGCAACACATGCAAAGATGCAACTTAGATAGGCTCGGCTATCCTAAGATGTCATGTGAAATGCAACTTGGTACATGTATTCAAATTGGAATTGAGATACAATGCAATTAGTATGATGCACCGAGCCCGGTGCATGCAAAATAGATGAATGAATGCACGCATGCGAAGCATAAGTATGCTAATTGAAATATGCCCTAAAACTAACCATCGTAAGAAGTTAAGTAAAAGGGAGAAAGACATGGAGGTTGGAAGACATACATCACACACACGCATGCTTATTACAACAATTGGCCCTCTCGACGGAGGGTCCGAATAAGAAGCTAACTAGCTAATCTAAGCTAATTAAACTAATTATTACATAACAAAACTAGCTAACTAACAAGCTAACTAATTAAGCAATTACAAAACAAATAAGCAGCTAAACACATTAACTACTTAAATTACATAACCAAAGCATAAACTATGTAAGCAAATTAGCTAAGTAAAGCAGTAAACAGAGGTGCCCTCAGAGGGAAGAACGCATGCATGCTCGGTCGCCTCGTTCGGAAATCCGTCGCGATGCCCCAACTTGCCTCTGTTTGCAATTGTTCTCAGAACCTTGCACCAAGCTCCAGAAAACTTAAACTCCACCATGGGAACCTGTGGGAGGGTGGCCGACCACCTAGGGGTGTCACCAGCCATGGTTGACCACCTATCTTTGTTGTAGACCAGAAAAAGTGGTCGGCCAGCTAGTTTTTCTGGCTGGCCAACCAGTTGTTGTTGCCAAACTCCAGTTTTCTGCAACAAAGAGCAAGAAAGGGCATGGCAATGTATTTACAAGGTATGCGTACACAACCACCCTCCCTATCATTTCATAAGCTCAAGGGAGTGTGGTTCTCGACCCTCGGGCCACCAAACACACATCTCGATGCATGATGGCCGAGAAGCCAAATTGCACGAATCAATATGAAATGAATGCACATATAAACACATAAAGCCTCTAACTCTATCATGTGTGATCAAGAGTGTCAGCAACTGAGAATTGAGGCACGTTTCATCACTCTAAGTATGAAACATCCCTCGTTCCTCGTGTTTGGACTAACACCTATTCCAAACACAATGCAATGCAATATCAAGCATGCAAACAATCATGCAATGTGATAAAACAAGCATGCAACAACATGCAATGCAACATGATCAAATTACCAATGCTAAGGGGCATGCATACTCAATGCAAAGCGACCTAAGCATGCTAAAAAAGATGGCGTACACAACGCTAAGAACAACATGGCATACTCAATGCAATGTAATATGGCGTACTCAATGCTAAATGATCATGATCAACTTAACAAAGCTAATGACATGCAAGGCAACATAAACATGTAACAACATGAAAGCAAACATGCTCAATGGACTTAAACCAAAATGGGCAGACCTCAGCCATGTCCAAATCAGTGGCCATAATGATGAAACAAAGGCATGAAATGCAAAACAAAGCATGCACATGCATTGGCCTATCAACTAGACCTAAGAGCACAACTCTCAAGAGTGCTCAAAGAGTGACAAACATGGAAGTGTGACAACACTAAAGGTTCTGAAAGAAGGTATGAAATGATGCCAAATCATTCAAACGACACAAGTAAAGCATGCAATGGTCCTTAAGTATTAAAGCTAGCGAAGAGGATTACAAAGGAGGCATGCAATATATGGCGCAAATGCATGAACCAACCATGGACAGAGCTGAAATAGGTCAAAACAGGGACCAAAACATGCTAAGATGGAGGCTCAAGGACCTAGGCAAGATGGCATACATGCTAGGCCATAAGTGAGGCAACAAATGCACAACACTCAAAAGCACTTAAAGAGTAAATGAAGTGGGAACATGGCAGTCCTATATGCTCTAAAATGTCATGTTAAACAATGCCAACTCATGTACACAACACAAATGAAGCATGCCATGGAACCCAAAGCTTGAAGCTAGCATATGCACTTGCACTACAACTATGCAAAACATGAAGCATATGGCAAAGGAAACCCAAAATAGTCCTAGAACATGTAAAAATGAGTCTAAACCATGCAAGGACCAAAGCTAAAATAAGTTAGCATGAAGGGCATAAGGCATGATGAATGCAAGGCAAATAAGGCGGATTACACTACACCTATTAGGACTAAGCATGAGATGACTTAACCAAGAAAAATCAGAGTTATATCATGGCAAAATAACCCCAAAAAGACATTGAAATGATAGCTTGCAAGCTTAGGCATGAAGGCATACGCAATGATTCATGTTAAGGCATAAAGAGGCAAACCCTCAAACGCATTGAATAAGTGAAAGATGCAAGTGTATGACCACACTACATGGACTGAAATCACATTTCAAATGATGCCAAATCATTCAAATAGGCCAAGCAACGCATGCTAGTGGACTCAATACACAAAGATAACAAGCTAGAATGCACTATAGCTACACAAAGCACGACATGCATGACCAAATCAACACAAATCAGAGCTAAAGCATGCTAAAACATGGACAAAAGCTTCTTGAAGTTAAGCCAAAAGCATGCTAGAATGACATGTTAAAGCATGTCACACATTAGGCTAGTTCATGGAACTGCACTACAAGTGCATGGAGCATGCAAAGGCCAACCAAATCAAACCTTAACAGAGGTATGACATGGTAGAACATCATCAAAAACATGGTGAAATGGACTCAACATAAGCTAGAAAGACATGCTACTTCATGAAGCATACAAGACTAGTTTATGAAATTTACACTACAAGTGTATAAGGCATGCAAGAGCTGTAGCGACCCTAATTTTCTTAAGTCATTATTTATTATTATTATGATTATTATTATCTTATTTTATTTTTGGTTTTATTAATTGTGTGGTTTACATGAGAATTTAATGTGTTGTTTAGTTAATGTGATATTTAATGAATTTAATGTTGTAATTATTAAATTTAATGTGTTATTCAATTAATTCATATATTTATATATTTATTTTTGTTATATAAAAAATAAAGAGGTGTTATATATATATATATTTAATCTTATATTTATATATATTATAATTATGTGTATTATATAACATAATATATTATAATAGTTTATTAGGTTTAGAATAGGACTAGGTTATATAATATAATAATTATTAGGTTATAAACAAAAGAAAGAAAAGAGAAGTGTTGTGTGGCGGCAAGCCCGAGAGAGAGAGAGAGAGAGAGAGAGAGAGAGATTGATCATCAAAGAAGAAAGAAAGAGTGCTGTGTGTGTGGTGTGGAAAGAGAGAAGAAAAAAAGAAGAAGAAGAAAAGATTAGGATTTTATTTTGGTGGTTCTATTAGTTCTTCAAATAATTCTTTGATCTTCAAAATAATATAGTGAGTACAAAACCCACTTTCCTTGATTAATGTTTAATTCATTGTTTTTATTTTTATTTTATTTATTTGATGTTAGTTCGATTTTGTGTTTATATAAAGATGATTGATTAATTTTAATTATTTTGTTTAGTTTTTTATGTAAGGTTTAGGATTTTTAGTTGAATGATTGATTTTGATTATTTTGATTAATTGTGTATGTCAAATTTAGGATTTTTATATGGATTTATTTTATCGTTGTAATAACCCTCATGATTATATGAAACTAAAATTAATATGGTTATATGAAATTAAAAGTAATTTAGAATCGATAGATAAATTTTTTATTCGAGTGATAGTGAGAAAGAATGTATAAAAAAAAAGTGAGGATTATGAGATTTATTTGAATGCCTTAGGCTTGGCATTGTTATGTTTATTCTCATGTGTGAGATGTTATGTATATATATATTGTTGCCTCGCTCTCATGAGTAGACGAGTGCTTTGATTTGCGCGCGTACATATATGCTAACCATCCGGGGAGTGTGAGTCAAACTCGGGACGATATCCCCGTGCAAGTTTGGCTTCGGAGCAGTGTTAGGTATACGGAAGGCACATGGGATATATGTGTAGGCCGGAAGGGGAGGGTCGAGGTGGTGGAGTTAAGGTACACAAATTTAATTATGAGTTTATTGATTTGTACATCTTGAAAAATAGTAATCGACCTCAATAAATTATAAAATTTGAGCAGAAGCATGTATACGTGATTTTGGACAACTTTTGTGTTGTAGCTTTTTATTAAAAAGATCGATTAGAAGTTATAATACGATGACCTTGGTTATTGTCAGTTTGATTCATTTTGGTAATATAGATTTTATAGGCTGTTTTAACCCACGAAACGAGCTCATTTTTATTGGTTTCATGCAAACTAAAGTAAAACATTATTCTGCACACTTTTCATGTTTTGAACTTTTTCGAAAAAAATCATCTTAGGACAGTTTTTGTTCGTTTTCAGCTTCAGATTTTTCGATTGAATTCCATCTAGATTTTTAGATCAAGTTTTGCTCTTAACTTGTTCAGTTTCTGTGAAATTCGTTCACGTTGTCTTTAGGAAATTTGATTCTGTACAACTTGTGTTCTTTGAGTTTTGGTCAATTCAAATTATTTAAGCAGGAAACGGTGCATTTTTATACGTATTCAGCAAGTTACTTATGATTAATTTATACTAACATTATTTTTTTTGCAAGATGGCAGGTCTTACGAACTTTTTATGCAAAGCTGACCCACCATACTTCTATTTCTGTTTTGTTTATTTTATAATAAATTTATATTTCGTTGTATACGGATAAGAAACTAAATGCCACTGTATCTTGGGAAACTACACATTCGTCTTGGTGCGGTTGGAACTACTTGTCTTGTCCTGTAATAAGAATTAAATGTATTTTGTCTGTGTTTGGTGGACACGTGGGTGTTAGATCTTGTACTCATACCAGTATACCTATATACTGACCCGTTTTGTCTCTTGACAACTCGGGTGCGTTCTGTTTGAGCGCAGTCGAGCTTCCTTTGCAGGATTAGTAGAGGCTTTGGTGGTGACAAGAAATAACTGTGATAGTAGGACATGTCGTTTGGAGTTCTTTTATTTTTCTTGAGCTTAGGATTGATATTAGTCTATGTATTTATAATTCTCTTTATGACTTTAGTATTGGAATAATTTGTCATGGTTTGTAACCGTACATTATTTAAGTTATTTTGACTTTGTATTGTTACTTTAATGTTGGAGGTATTGGTTAGTTATGGAATTATGGTGGATGGTTTAGTTGGCGTTTAGTTTTTTTGTTTCAACCCGAGGATTTAGATGATGGAATCTTATTGGGATTTAGTCCTAATTTAATATTTAATTGTCCGAATTTTGGGGCGTGACAAGAGCCCACTAAACCAACACAAAACAGATCTAAGACATGTTAAAAAAACACCAAAAACCTACTGAGATGGCCCCAAAACAAGCTAGAAAGACATGCTCAAACATGAGGCACACAAAGCTAGTTTATAAGATTTACACTACAAGTGTATAAGGCATGCATGGAATGACCAAACCAAGTCAAAACAGACCTAAGGCATGCTGAAATAGCCCCAAATACATGCTAAGAACAAGCTAACACAAGCTTAATAAACATTCTCCTATTTGGGACCTCAAAACCACATTTCCACCACTGAAAATCATCTGGATTTCAGTGGTAGAAAGGTCATGCAAAGGCTAGAACAAGAGCCAAAAGAGATGGCTCAAAATAAGGCCTAAGAGGGGTGGACCACCCCCAATGCAAAAGTGACCTTAAACAAACATGCTAAGGACTAAAAATCAGATCTTTTTGCAGTAGAAAGTCAAAGAAAAAACAGCATGCAAGTAGGTCTAAAAGCTTAAGCAAAAATGGGGGTTTAAAAGGTTAAAAGCTCACCCTTGAAGACCACCTTCAAAGCTACAACTCCAGCAGCTTCTTTGAGCTCAAACCAGTCCAAGAACCTCAAAAACAACTTCAAGGGACCTCAGCTCCAAGAGTATGGTGTTTAGGTGTGTGTTTGTGTGTTAAAGTGTGATAAAACTACACTTTTGAAGCACAAATATGAAGTAAAGGGCAAGATAGATACAAGGGTGTATCTATATCTCTCAAGGAAATTTTTCTGAACCTAGAGAAGGGAGGAGGAGGTTCTCTTATATAGAGAACAAAAGTGTAAGCTTCTTGAGGAAGCTAAGGGTCCAGGGCCATCCCTCCATATGTGTATGGAGGATGGTTTCAGTGACTTCCAGCTATGCCAGCTGGAAGAAAATATCTTCAAAAAGGTGACAAAAAGCAACCGACCACTTGAAGTGGTCAGCCAGCTACTTATAGTGGTCGGCCGACCACCATAAGTGGTCTCCCAAGACAAAAACTGGTCAGCCATGGGTAGGAGAAGTCTACACACTGAAAGCAAGGTGGTGGTGTGGTAGCCGACTAGAAAAGATGGCCCAAAGACCAAGAAAACCATTTGTCAGACCAGAAAACTGGCTGGCGGGAAGAAAAGTGGTCTCCCAGGGGAAATACTGGTCTCCCACCCTTGTACCACCTTCCAAACAAGGAAAACAAGGTTTGTGCCAAAAACAAGCCAAAAAGGATGCAAGACGAAAGTTCGGGAGGCAAGGCGCATAGCCGGGAGCCTCGAAAACTAGTTTACGAGCACGAAAAGTGGTCTCCCGAACCACAGTGTTCCTCTAGGCAGAGGCAACAAGGCATGGTTCAAAAGTCAAGCCAAACGGAGAACGTTAAGCGGTCCCGAGACAAGGCGCACGGCCGAAGACTCGGAAAAAAATTAGAAACTAGTCTCCAAGCAAGAAAAGTGGTCTACGACCACAAAGAGGTGGTCTACAAACCACTCCTTCCCTCCAGGGAAGAGAAATGGGGTTTGGTCCACAAACCGAGCCAAAGCACAAAGAGTTCAGTGACCCGGAGGCAAGACTCTCAGAAAAAACTCTGAAACCTTAGAACGAGCACAACATGCGCAATCACCAAGCACTCAATCGATGACGTCTGTGTCTTAAGGTCAGTCAAAAATGGGGTGCCTACAGTC
This sequence comes from Camellia lanceoleosa, assembly GCA_025200525.1. NCBI lineage: Eukaryota > Viridiplantae > Streptophyta > Magnoliopsida > Ericales > Theaceae > Camellia > Camellia lanceoleosa. Next base: position 83,253,351 of record CM045769.1, read on the forward strand.
TCCCAAGATGAAAACTGGTCGGCCATGGTGGGAGAGGGTCTACAACATGAAAACAATGCAGTGGTGTGGTGGCCAACCAGAAAAGATGGCCCAAAGACCAAGGAGACTAGTTGGCCGACCAAAAAATTGGCTGGCGGGAAGAAAAGTGGTCTCCAAGGGGAAGAACTAGTTTCCCACCCATGTACCACCTTCCAAACAAGGAAAACAAGGTTTGTACCAAAAAAAAACGAAAAAGGATGCACGATGAAAGTTCGAGAGGCAAAGTGTGTAGCCGAAAGCCTCGAAAACTAGTCTACGGGCATCAAAAGTGGTCTCCTAGACCACAGTGTCCCTCTAGGCAGAGGAAACAAGGCGTGGTTCAAAAACCGGGCCAAACAGAGAATGTTAAGCGGTCCCGAGACAAGGCACGCGGCCAAAGGCTCTAAAAATTGAAAAACTAGTCTCCAAGCAGGAAAAGTGGTCTACGACCATGAAAAGTGGTTTATGACCACAAAGAGTTGGTCTCCAAGGCCACTCCCTTCTTCCAGGGAAGGGAAACAAGGCTTGGTCCACAAACCGAGCCAAAGCACAAAGAGTTCAGAGGCCCGGAGGCAAGGCACTCAACCGAAAACTCTGAAACCTCAGAACGAGCACAACATGCACAATCACCGAGCGCTCAATCGATGACGTCTGAGTCTTAAGGTCAGTCAAAAATGGGGTGTCTACAGTTTTACTTCTTTGACAGAACTCGTAAGTCAAGAAGTGACAGGAGTGAATGTCAAATCCCAGACACGACCCATTTTTGACAAGGCCGAAGACTTAGACAAACAGGTAAGATAACAAAGAGATACGCCCGCAGGCAGGGGCAAAATGCAAATGATATGCACGATACTGAACATAACTTATGAGCAAGCAAAGAAAGCTGTAATGAAGCAAGTATACACAATAAATGCAATAGTTTAAGCAAATGAATAAGAAACCACAGTCTCACACATTCTAACATAAAGGATGTAAGAAAATTATGCAATTCTCACTGTGTCTTACACGGAGAAGGCTAAAAGTGACTACCGAGAATACTCGGAGTCTCAAACACATCTCTCAGCGTATCACACGCAAAAGAGGAAAAAGGTAAACCTCTCAGCGTATCACACGCGAGAGAGGAAAGGGAAACCTCTCGGCGTATCACACGTGAGAGAGGAAAGGGAAAACCTCTCAGCGTATCACACGTGAGAGAGGAAAGGAAAACCTCTCAGCGTATCACATGCGAGGGAGGAAAGGAAAACCTCTCAGCATATCACACGCGAAAGAGGAAAGGGAAAACCTCTCAGTGTATCATACGCGAGAGAGGAAGAAACATAGGGACGTATCCCGGTGTTTCGGAATGGTACAAGCATTGGATCATGTTCCAAATGCTCTAAACCAAAGAGGGAGAAACAGAGGGACGTTTCCCGGTGTTTCAGAATGGTACAAGCATTAGAACGTATTCCAAATGCTCTAAACCAAAGAGGGAGAAACATAGGGACATATCTCGGTGTTTCGGAATGGTACAAGCATTGGAACTTATTCCAAATGCTTTAAACCAAAGAGGGAGAAATATAGGGACATATCCCGGTGTTTCGGAATGGTACAAGCATTGGAACATATTCCAAACACTGTAAACCAAAGAGGGAGAAACAGAGGGACATATCCCGCTGTTTCAGAATGGTACAAGCATTGGAACATGTTCCAAATGCTTTAAACCAAAGAGGGAGAAACAGAGGGACATATCCCGGTGTTTCGGAATGAAGGAGCGTGCATAACAATGCAAGTGGAATGCGCGTGACAATGCGGGTGGAGAGGTGTGCATGACAATGCAACCTAAGTGTGCGCATAATAATGCGGTGGAGAGGTGCATGACAATGCGACTGAAGTGTGCGCATAACAATGCGGTGGAGAGGTGCAAGACAATGCAACCTAAGTGTGCGCATAACAATGCGGTGGAGAGGTGCATGACAATGCGACCTAAGTGTGCGTATAACAATGCGATGGAGGGGTGCAAGACAATGCAACCTAAGTGTGCGCATAACAATGCGATGCGCTAGATAGCGCAATGAAATGCATGCACAATGCAAGTAAGGAATGGACACGCAGTAGATGCAAAGGGTGACATACTCTAACCATGCGAGAATCATGAGAGGAGGAAAAACAAATCCCAAACACGCCGAAACCGTGTGATGAAGAAGACATTCAAACCACGCCGAAATCGTGAGAGGAGGTCCAAAACAACCAATCAGGAGTGTGCTCAACGCAACCTCAGATAAATTCCAAATACGGTGAAATCGTGTGAGGAAAAGAACACTCTAACCACGCTGAAATCGTGAGAAGAGGTTCGAAAACAATCGTCTAGGTGCAAATACAACGCAACCTGAGAAAAATTCCAAACACGCTGAAAATCGTGTGAGGAAAGGGACACTCAAACCACGCTGAAATCGTGAGAAGAGGTAAACAAATTCCAAACACGCTAAAAATCGTGTGGGGAAGGAACAAACTCTAACCACGCTGAAATCGTAAGGAGAAGTAAACAAATTCCAAACACACTGAAATCGTGTGAGGAACGAACAAACTCTAACCACGCTGAATTCGTGAGAAGAGTTAAACAAATTCCAAACACGCTGAAATCATGTGAGGAAGGAACAAAATCTAACCATGCTGAAATCATGAGAAGAGGTGAGAAGACAACCCGCCCAGGCACGTGCACAACGCAACCTGGGAAAAAAACACGCCCAGGGCCGCGCTTCATGCGTCCTGAGAAAGCCCCGAAGGACAGCGATCCTAAATGCTGCGCAGTGTAAAAGGATAAAAGATTCAAAACAACACAAGATGCAAAAAAATGCAATAAGTGCAATGATACAATACATGTTACAACATGTCACAAGCAATGTAGAGCATGATGTTTAGGGAATGCAATAAACAAATAAAACGGCACTTTAGAAAGCACCTCATGGGGTGAGTGGCGATGAACCGCTCTACTCAGAAGGGGATCTCCCCTTGTGTTCCTCGAACACGTACCTTCAACTCGCAGCACAAAGGTTCTGAAATGTTGACCAAGGGTAACTTCTACATATAGAAACCACAGATGTCGTTTCCTTTCCTGATCATATTCACAACTTTCCCTCATTGCAAACATAGCCAAGATAACTTTGACGGGGAATGGAACTCAAGGAGAGCACTTCTGATTGCCATTCTAGCTTTGAAGCAGGCTTGATCATGCGCTTGAGGTAGAGGCACACTCATACTTCGGAGCATTGACAAGACCTAAAAAGGTACCTCCGGAATACAATCTCAGAATTTTCTGAAGTTGAAACAGACTCAGATGCTTCAATTTTTTCTCTTTTCTTTTGCTTTGCAGTCTGGAACCCATATAGCTTTAGATAGGTCCTGATTTTATTGTTCTCACATGATCTGGGTTGAACCCTGCAGTTTCATGAAAGAACAAGTCATTTTTGCACAAATGTAGAGAACGGCGCGGCACTCTGAGCACAAAACGATTTTTGAAATTGAGAAGTGAGTTCTCGATCGGGTATTGAGCCTACGACTGAACGCAGTGCACCACAACTCGACAAAGAAAAACAAAAGGTAAACAACCTAAACACATCGAGTAACACTCGAAACGACTCAAAACAAGAATCGAGACACACAAAACAAGAGACACGACACTCAGACGTATTCCAATGGCAAGAAACCTCTCAGTTTACGAGGAGCCAGTTCTCTGGGTATTGTTTCCCATCCTTTCTCATTTGTAATTCTCATATCACTCGACCCTCAGGCTTTGTTTTTCTGAAAAAAGCCATTTTCTCACTTTTTCTCTCAGCACACATCTCTCTATTCTTCAATCTCTCATTTTTTATCCCTCCCCTCGGTGGTTAACGAATAAGCAAAAAGTCGCGGGCTCTTGCCCCTAGCATTCTGCTAGATTCTTATTCTTCTGCTCAGAACAGTGAGCTTCTCCCACAGAGGGGTTGCGCTACAACTGTAAGTGTAGCAAATTTGCAACTGACATCAGTTGACGATGCTCTGTCGGGGAATTTGGACGTGATCAATTATGCCCAGATGAGGGAGTGGAATATCCTGATCCATTCTAGTTTGTGCTCCGCACTTAGCTTGATACCTCGCTGCTTAGAGGGTGAGAGAGCTTTCAACCCTTTGTTGTTAACTTCAGTTGTGCCCTATTCTGGCAAATAGAGTGCCCTTTCTGGCAAGTATGTTGACAATGGGGAAAAGACAGAACACCTGACTCAACTGTGCCCCTAGTTCATCATTTTGACCATTTTTTCTTTTTGGCTTTCTACTAAAACAATTTTGACGAACATGAGAGTTAGATTAACATACTTGTTCGACTTTTTGATTTGAAATCATGCAAGTCAGGCTATGAGCATTGAAAATTTTCCTTTTTTAGGTCCAAGAAATGGTCCAGTTTTGGAAAAATGGAATAATTTTCAAGAGAATTTGTCAACCTCAGTAAAAATTCTCAAAAACTGTTTTTACAAATGGCCACTGCTCGACTAACGTAGAATTTAACCTCGAGATGCACAACCTCAGATCCAAAACAATGGAAAATTGTCCCTTTTTTAAATAGCACCACAGTACACAGTACGGCAACGGAAAGTTGCTCGTCGTTCGAATAGCACCGCAGCACAATGTACGGAAACGGAAAGTTGCCCCTTATTTAAATAGCACCGCAACACACTGTAACCAGTTCTCAAAGCGACGATTACAACCAAACTCTTGGATGATCAAAACCATTACATGGACATAGTCAATTTGGAAGTGTTTATGGCTAGACTTCAGAATGAAGTTGCCTACGTATCCCAAACATGGGAATCAAGCCTAATGTAGTTCGGGTTAAGGTACACTCGGGTATTTAACCTCTCATTTTGTGCTCTAACTTTTGCCAACGCCGCCCTTTCTAGGTTTTCAACCTTGCGAGCTATGTTTTTCTTTTCTTTTCATTTCTTCTTTTCTTTGTTCATCCTTTTTTTTTTCTTTTCTTTTTTCATTCTTTGCATTTTTTCTTTTTTTTTTATTTCTTTTCAGAATTTTTTCTTTTCATTTCTTTTTCTTGCTCTAACTTTTGCCTGGGTCGCCCTTCTGGGTTTTCGGCCCAGCGAGCTTCTCAAGGGTAAAAGTGTAGATTTGTCCATGTCAAATGGTTTTAGGATCTCGAGGCCATCTGAATCCAAGAGAATGGCTGTTGTTCGCTGATGATGTAGGAGTCTATCCAATGGGGGTTGAATTTGCCCCTAGTGTTGTGGATAGGAACTCGGTCGTCCTTCAACAATTCTTTCTTCTTTTCTCCCTTCTGGGATTTGGCATTCTTGCCGATCTTCGTTAGCTCGAGAAATGCCCCAACTTTGACTCTTCGAGCACATTTGACATTTTTGCCCCTAGTTCGAGGGGGGTTCTGATCTAGCTTCGCAAGCTTCCTTTGACGATGCCTAACCTTCTTGATCTGACTTTGTTGCCCCTAGTTCGAGGGCTGCTTCGAATCTGGCCACACAGGCCTCACATTGTGGTCGACCGTTGAACATTCTGAACCCAAGTTCAAGGTTTGAAAGCAAAGGGGTTGATTCTTGAGTCTAAGAGCGATCCTATGTTGCACAATCTCAAAAGCGATTCCACACAGGTCTTCGTAGGACCACGCAAAACATTTTTTGAAATCTTTTAAGAAAGTGACAAATCGCTTGCGTTGAAGACAGTGTAGAACCAATCTGGATCAAGCCAGGATCCTTCTCAGTACTCACATTAACAAACATGATCTCAATCATTAAGGGCTTAGCACGCCTCTCTTTCTCTCAATTGATCAAATTTTTGCAAAACCCGAGGAATTCCTTCATCTTTGTTTTCATCACAGTGTTCAAAAAGTTTTGAAAAACTCAGGTCAAATGCAATGATTTAAAGGCACAGAAAAGCAAGTGAAAAGCACTGCCGTTTCATTCATGATTTTCTGGCACAACTAGCTCCGAGGCAGAAACAAATGCAAAAGGGGTGAAAATCACTGCTATTTCATTGAGATCTTCTTGCCCAACTGCCTCCATGGCAGAAACAAACTCAAAAGAAAGCGAAAAGACAAACACAAAACAAGATTGTGATGTCTAAGGTAACACCCCTGGAATCACCTGACTCCTATACAATAGGACTGACTCGATACAACAAGACAGACTCGACTGACTCAGTACAAAAAGACTGACTCAATACAAAACAACAAGACTGACATAATACCCAAGTCAGAAAGCACAAAAACTAGCATTCGCAAATGCTCAAAATAGTGCGTGCCATATGCCACATCTGGAGTAAACTGAGTGCCGCCTGCAGGTGATTTATCCCCCGATCACATACTCATATTATCCCCTAAGTTCACTGATCCAGTGATGATAGACTTTGCTGAGCTTGGTGGGATGATGACCTCGTTGTCAAACAAATCCTGTACTTCGTGGTGAAGACGGAAGCAATTGTCGATACTATGACCGGTTTGTTGATGGTAGGCACAATACTGGGTAGCATCATGACCGGGTGGAAGACGACTAGGGAGAGGTCAAGGCTCGAGGGGTTTGAGATGGCCTTTTTCAACAAGGATTTGAAGAGCCTTGGACAAAGGCATATAGAGGGCATGGAAGATCCTGCGACCTCGGGGTAGATACTTTGAGGTTTGTGGATTTTTGCTGGACGCACTAGCAAAGGGGTCGGTAGGTGCTGACTTCGTTTTCTGATCTCTTCTAGGGGTAGACTTAGAGCTCAAAGGATCGTTTCTGGTTCGTCGGCCCTTCTCCCGGTCTTTCCCTTGATTTGAACTGCTCTTATTCTGAGTGGCGAAAGTGTCCTCCACAGTTTTTGCAACAACTGCGAGCACTTGCTGTTTGTTCAGTCCTTCGGCTTTCAAAGCCTCAACAACCCACAGAAGGTGTTCATAGGGATCGATGCCTGCCCCTAACTTGTTCTTTCCACTCACCTCAGCTTGGTCGAAGGTTTGGGTCGCTACCTCAAAGCAGAGCCCTGTTATTGTTGACATGTCATTGCCCAAACTTGGGATGGCTTCAGGTTGGCCAATTTCAATCACAATTCATCCCAGGACTGGGGAGTCCTCTGGTGTGAAATTTCTGGCATGTGGTGTCATCGAGGGCGGAGCCGATAGTCCAAAGGCTAGATCAGCCACCGTTCTCTGAAGATCGCTGACCATTCTCATCAGCTCAAAAGTAGTGGGCTCATGGGTTTGAAATGATTGGGGTTCCAAGACTGGATGTGTCGTAGGTGCCGCAGATGGGCGTTGCATTTCAGCGTTAGTCTCACCCTGCATGGTGATTCCCTGGTTTAATGCTACTGCCATGACCACAATTTCTTCTGAACTCTGTGTCATCATGAGTCTGCTGAACTGAACAGAGGTGATGTGACTGGTGACTAATGGATCAGATGAATCGGTGAGCCTTGACTGGCCTTTCTCTGCCTTCCCTTAGCGGAGAAACACTGGTTTCCCTGAACTGAATCTCTAACCTGACAAAGTCTATCAGAACAAGTCTGGTGTACTCGGGGGATATTGGAGCCTTCTGAAGCTACGGTTCCAAGACCACCCTAGCAAAAGAGAAAACAGGCAGCATCTTAGCCTAATTTCACCAGAACAGATATAAGTAGAGCAGAATGATTGCACTCTTTACTAAATTCTGCCCAAAATTCTGCCTGTAAACTGATACCTTCAGGTAAAACTGATTCTCCCAAAATACTGATGCCCTCAGGCTTGATACCCAGACTTACAAACTGATATGCACAACCCTGTAGAGACACACTCTAACAGCAAATACCATACAAGTAAGAGCCAAAACACTCCTATGTTGGGGTAGGGTTTCCCTGTCCTATTTTGTCAGGAGCTAGGGTTTCACTACGCATGCAGCGATTTCAAAACAACCTACAATCGGGTAAGCAACCTGTCCTAGCTTGGAATGGTCACTACAGTTTCTGATATGCACTAGGTCGAATGGTCAAAAAGGGTGCCTTGGTGAAAACCGAGGTTTGTGTTCCTGTCGTGGCAGAGCCCGCAACCGGTCAGCCTTATGGCACACTTCTCAAAGCAAGCCTCCGGCAAACCGTTCAAGAATAGCATATGGAAAACTCGGTGTCCTAGGCGCACAAATGCAAATGCAATGCAAAGAAACACATAAGTGTAGTCAAAACAACATATCATGAGTTTGAGTCAAGTTCTCTAAATCCCCAGCGGAGTCGCCAGAAATTGTAGACCTCCCAGAGAACTCCCTAGCTCTGCGCTGCGAGGGCGCGAATTCCGTTTTGTTCTTCTAGCTACTACAGTTCAGACTCATGTCACGGTCTGAATCTAATCTCACAAAGTGTGATGTGAGACCGATAAATCACCAAAGAGTCCAAATCCGGCAAATCGTTTTGGAAAACTGAATTTAATAAAGAAGTGCCAAACATAGACTGCTTTTCCAAATATAGAGTTGCCACCTAAATATTTTATTTTGGGAGAAATTTAGGAAACCCTGACTCGTGCCTAAGACCATGTGTGCGTCATCACCAAAGTTGTCTCGGCTCGGGAACTTAGGTACGAAAGAGGAAGGTCATGCAATGAGCACCCCCACTCGCCCGATCAAAAGATCGGCCTTTACTAAGCGTGATATTTTGTTTTTGAAGACACATGTGTTTTTATTCCGATTATTAACCTAAAAGTACTATGTGATGCTCACAGCATACAAGTATAGACTAGATCGCCTAATTTGGAACAAAACATTGCATGTTCATTTGTGAAAATGATTTGAAGTTTGCTACTCGCAAGTAGGCTAAATCAAGGATTTGATGAATTGTTCCAATTTAAGCAATCCAACCTTCACCCACAGGCATTTAGGCAGTTATATCAGTTAAGCAGTTAGCCTCATGGCAAGCATGCTAACATGGCAACATACACATCTCATGCAGTATGCTAAAGCGAAAACACTCACAATATACTCTGAGCCAAAACAGAGAACTTGTTAGAAATCATGCATGATCCTAGTTCATGTTAAGATGGCTAATTCAACACATGCAAAAATGCAACTTAGATAGGCTCGGCTATTCTCAGATGTCATGTGAATGAAACACTTGATAACATGCTGTTGAACACGTATTCAAGTAAATGCAGTGAAATACAACGCAGTTAGTATGATGCGCCGAGCCCGGTGCATACAATACAGATAAATGGATGCACGCATGCAAGCATAAGGTATGCTAAATAAAATATGCCCTAGAACTAACTGTCGTAAGCGATTAAGTAAAAGGGAGAAAGAAATGGAGTTTGGAAGACATGCATCACACACACACACACTTATTACAACAGTTGGCCCTCTCGACGGAGGGTCCGAATAAAAAGCTAACTAGCTAATTTAAGCTAATTAAACTAATTATTACAAGCCAAAGCTAATTAACTAATCCTAGTTAACTAACTATTACAAAACAAATAAGCAGCTAAACGCATTAACTACTTAGGTACCAAACCAAAGCATAAACTAGCTAAGGAAAGCAGTAAAGAAATGTCCTAAGAGGGAGAAGAGTGCATGCATGCTTGGTCACCTCGTTCGGAAATTCGTCGCGATGCCCCAACTTGCCTTTGTTTGCCATTGTTCTCAAAACCTTGCACCAAGCTTCAGAAAGCTTCTAACTCACCTTGGGAACCTGTAGGAACATGGCCGACCACTTTCTGGGGTTGCCAACCACTGGCCAACCACCTATCTTTGTTGCAGACCAGAAAAAGTGGTCGGCCAGCTAGTTTTTCTGGCTGGCCGACCAGTTGTTGCTGCACTTCTCCAGTTTGCTGCAATAGAGAGCAAGAAAGAGCATGGCAATGTATTTGCAAGATATTTGTGCACAACCACCCTCCCTATCATTTCATGATCTCTAGGGAGTGTGGTTCTCGACCCTCGGACCACCAATCACGCATCTCGATGAATGATGGCTGAGAATCCAAATTGCACAATTTAATATGAAATGAATGCACACATAAACAAATAAGGCCTAAAACTCTATCATGCTTGATCAAGAGTGTCGGCGATCGAGAATTGAGTCACGTTTCATCACTTCAAGTATGAAACGTTCCTTGTTTCTCGTGTTTGGACTAACACCTAATCCAAACACAATGCAAGCAACTCAAACATGCAAACATGCAATGCATCGGACAAGCATGCAAACATGCAATGCAAGGGACAAGTATGCAATAACATGCAATGCAATATGGCATACTCAATGCAATGAATAACATGGCACACTCAATGCAATGTGATTATGGCATACACAATGCGAACAAGAACATAGCATGCACAATGCAAACAACAACATAACATACACAATGCGATGTAACATAGCATACATAATGCTCAATGGACTTAAACCGAATGTGGGAAGACCTCAGCCATGCTCAAAATAGTGGCCATAATGATGAAACTAAGGCACAAAAGGGCAAGGCAAGGATGCACATGCAATGGCCCATCAACTAGGCCTAAGAGCACAACCCTCAAGAGTGCTCAAAGAGTGACAAATGTGGAAGTGTAACAACACTAAGTGCACTGAAATAAGGTATAAAATGATGCCAAATCACTCAAACAAATACAAGTATAGCATGCAAAGGTCCTTAAGCATTAAAGCTAGCAAAGACCAAAGCATGCTAAGATGAGGGCTCAAGGACCTAGGCAAGATGGCATACATGCTAAGCCACAATCAAGGCAACAATGCACAACCCTTGAACCACAATTAAAGAGTGATATGAAGTTGGAACATCACAAGTCTATATGCTCTGAAATGTCATGTTAAGGGATGCCAAATCATGTACACAACATAAATGAAGCATGCTATGGTGCCCAAAGCATGAAGCTAGCATAGGCATTTGTCCTACAACTATGCAAAACATGAAGCATATGGTCAAGGCAACCCAAAATAGTCCTAGAACACGTCAAAATGATACCAAAACATGTATGGAAGGAAGCCAAAACAAGCTAGCATGAAGGGCATAAGGCATGGAATATGCAAGGCAAATAAGGTGGATTACACAACACCTATCAAGACCAAGCATGAGATGACTTAACCAACAAAAATTAGAGTTATATCATGGCAAAATAACCCCAAAAACACACTGAAATGATAACTCACAAGCTTAGGCATGAAGGCATACACAATGACTCATTCATAGGCATAAAGGGCAAACCCTCCAACGCATTGAATAAGTGAAAGATGCAAGTGTACATGGACTGAAATCACATTTCAAATGGTGCCAAATCATGGAAATAGGTCAAGCAATGCATGCTAGTGGACTTGATACGCAAAGCTAACAAGCTAGAATGCATTATAACTATACAAAGCATGTCATGCATGACTAAAACAACACAAATTAGAGCTTAAGCATGCTAAAACATGGACAAAAGATTCTTAGAGTTAAGCCAAAATCATGTTAGAATAACAGTCTAAAGCATGATACACATTAGGCTAATTCATGGAATTGCACTACAAGTGCATGGAGCATGCACAGGGCTATCAAACCAAACCTTAACAGAGGTATAACATGGAAAAACAACACCAAGAACATACTGAGATGGACTCAAAACAAGCTAGAATTACATGCTACTTCATGAACTATACAAGACTAGTTTGTGAGAAATACACTACAAGTGTATAAGGCATGCATGAGGTGACAAAACCAAGTCAAAACGGTGGTATGCCATGCTGAAATAAGCCCAAATACATGCTAAGATATGGCCAACATAAGCTTAACAAACATGCTCAAACATGAGGCTAATATGGTAAGTATACAAAACACAAGGAGACGGGATGACCCTCTCCTATTTGGGACCTCAAAACAGCATTTCCATTACTAAAATTCCTCTGATTTTCAGTGGTGAGAAGGCCAAAACAAGGTGGTCCCAATAGCTTAAAAGATGGCACAAGAACAAGACCAAACAAGGCCTAAGAGGGGGTAGACTACCCCAATACAAAAGTGACCTTAAACAAACATTTTAAGGACTGAAAAAACAAAACTTTTTACAGTAGAAATTTAAGCTTAAATCAGCATGCAAATAGGTCCAAAAGCTTAAACCAAAACAAGGGTTTAATGGCTAGTTGACTCACCCTTATAGAACCTCTTCAAGGCTACCATTCCAACAGCTTTTTTGGATCAAAACCAGTCCAAAAGCACCAAAACAAACCTTAAGAAGCCTCAGCAAAAAAAGGATGGTGTTTGAGTGTGTGTTTGTGTGCAATAGTATGATAAAATTACACTTTAAGGCACAAATATGAGACCAAGAGAGATATAGAGATATATGTATATCTATATCTCCAGCAAGAAAATCTGAACCTGGAGGAGGAGGGGCGAGGTTCTCCTTTATAGAGAACACGTAACAAGCTTGTTGGACAAGCTTTAGGCTTCAAAGCCATCACTCCATACACATGTGTGGAGGATGGTTTTTGTGCCTTCTAGCCGGCACAGTTGGCCTAAAAATATCTCAAAAAAGGTGATGAAAAGCAGCCGACCACTTGAAGTGGCCTCCCAACTACTTAAAGTGGTCGGCCGACCACCACAAGTGGTCTCCCAAGATGAAAACTGGTCGGCCATGGTGGGAGAGGGTCTACAACATGAAAACAATGCAGTGGTGTGGTGGTCGACCATAAAAGATGGTCCAAAGACCAAGGAGACTAGTTGGCCGACCAAAAAACTGGCTGGCGGGAAGAAAAGTGGCCCCTAAGGGGAAGAACTGGTCTCCCACCCTTGTACCGCCTTCTAAACAAGGAAAATAAGGTTTGTACCAAAAACAAACCAAAAAGGATGCAAGACGAAAGTTCGGGAGGCAAAGCGTGCAGCTGAAAGCCTCGAAAACCAGTCTATGGGCATCAAAAGTGGTCTACGACCACCAAAGTGGTCTCCCAGACCACAGTGTCCCTCTAGGTAGAGGTAACAAGGCGTGGTTCAAAAACCAGGCCAAATAGAGAACGTTAAGCGGTCCCGAGATAAGGCACGCGGTCGAAGGCTCCGAAAATCGAAAACTAGTCTCCAAGCACGAAAAGTGGTCTACGACCACAAAGAGGTGGTCTCCAAGGCCACTCCCTCCCTCTAGGGAAGGGAAACAAGGCTTGGTCCATAAACCGAGCCAAAGCACAAAGAGTTCAGAGGCCTGGAGGCAAGGCACTTAGCCGAAAACTCTGAAACCTCAGAACGAGCAGAACATGCACAATCACCGAACACTCAATCGATGACGTCTGAGTTTTAAGGTCGGTCAAAATGGGGTGTCTACAGTGCCTTGTCTCGAGACCTCTTAACTCTCTTCTTCTTGGTTTGTTTTTGGGGCCATGCCTTGGTGCCCTTACCTGGAGGGAAAGAGAGGCCTGTAGGCCACTTTTTGTAGCTGTAGGCTACTTTTTCCTCTTATAGGCCACTTGTAGTGGCCCGTAGGCTAGTTTTCGCGGCTTCTGACTGAGTGCCTTGCTATGTGGCCTCTTGGATCTCTTCCTTTTGGCTTGTTTTTGTGCCATACCTTGTTACTCCTTGCCTAGAGAGAGGGAGAGGCTGTCGTCCACTTTTGGTGGTTGTAGGCCACTTTTTTCCCCCTACGGCCATTTTTCTGCTTTTGTAGATATTTTTATTGCCAGCTGTGCCAGCTGGTGAGCACAAAATGCATCCTCCATACACGTGTATGGAGGGATTGCACCAAGCCTCTAGCTTGTTCAACAAGCTTGAGACTTGGATTTCTATAAGAGGGAGGCTCTCTCTCCCTTTCCAGGGGTCAGAATTTTGAGAAGCCAAAAAATATCTACTCTCTCTCTAGATTTCTCTCTCTCTCTATATTGTTGTGCCTTATAGTGCTTAGAATTGTATTTTCTTCACACTTTTGCACACAACCTCTTAGCCAAACACTCCTACTTTGTTGCTGAGGTGCTTGAGGGTTTTGTGGGAGCTTTAAAAGACTGGTTTTTGACTCAAGAAGTTGCTGTTGTGGCTGTGCTTCAAATGTAATCCCTTTGTCCCCTTTTGAGCCTTGTTTTGGTTGCATATTTAGCCACCTTTGCATGCTATTTTGGGCTTAGCTTTCAACTGTAAAAAGTTCTTTTTTTAAGTGTTTAAAAAGGTTGTTCAAGGTTTATTTTGAGTTAGGGGTGGTTTACCCCCTTTGGTGGCTTGTTTTGCTTTGCTTTGAGCCATTTCTTAAGGCCTTTGGGACCATCTCTTTTTGGCCTTCTTACCAGTGAAACTCAGAGGAATTTTAGTGGTAGAAAGGTGGTTTTGAGGTCCCAAATGGGTGGGGGTTGTCCCCCCTCTTCTCTTGTTTGCATGTGTTGATGGCCCATCAAAAGAGCACGTGTTTTTACTCATTTGTGGCTTTGCTTAGGCTCATTTTTGTGACTTTTCAAACTTGCCATAACTCTGTTTTTTGGCTGTCTTGGTCACCACTTGCATGCTTATTGCACTTGTAGTGTAATCCTACTTGTGGCCTTACAAAGTAGCATGTCTTTGTGCCTTGAATTTGCTTAGTTCAAGCATGTTTTTAGCCATTATTTGCCATGTCATAACTTTGTTTTGGGTTGGTTTGGTTGCCTCTTGCATGCTCCTTGCACTTGTAGTGCAATTTTGTCCACTAGCCTAGTGTATTTGGTGTTTTAGCCTATTGATCTAGCATGTGTATGCTCTACTCCGGCACTTTTTTGGCCATATTTTAGCATGCTTTAGGTCTAATTTGAGTGGTTTTGGTCATGCATGCATGGCTTTACATAGCTATAGTGTATTTGGCTTTGCTAGCCTTGCACTTTCGGACCTCTAGCATGTTATATTTGAGCTTTTTGCATGGCATAGCATCATTTGGCATGTTATTTCAGACCACACACCTCTGCCATATTCTTGCATTTATCACTCTTTCAATGCTTTTGGAGAATTGTGCCTTATACCTTGATCATGAGCTAATTTGTATGCATGCTTGTCTAAGCTTTTGAGCTACCATCTTAACATGTTTTTGGTCTTATTTTGCCATCACTACAAGAAAAAGGGGATACAACAATGTTTATTTAGTAGCGTTTTTGAAAACGCTATAAAATATGGAAAATCTAGCACACGATTTTGTTTTCTACATGCCGGTCATTGGTAAATGGTAGGACAACATTTTTGAAACGTTGGGTTATGGTTAAAACAGTGTAGTTTAGTTTAGATAAAAGTATTTATTTTTCTTTTAAATTTCTTTTTTGCTTTTAAGAGTCGTGGGAGTCCAAGAGAGAGAGAGAGAGAGGCGACTTCAGAGAAAGAGAGAGGGATCGACACTTGGTGGTTCGATCTGGATCGATTCTTCATCATTTTGATCTTGAAAAGCTGGTTCTGTATTTGATTTGAGCGTTTACCATAGTTATTGTTCGAATCTCTGTAATTTAAATCGATCTAGGGCTTGTTCTTCTTTGTGTTTGGGTGCGGCATGGCTCAAGGTAAGGGATTTGTTGAATTCACTGAAGTTCTATGTAGTTTCATGGCTAAAAAGTAACGATCTAGAATGTATTTACGTTGATGTTTGTAAATTCAGTTTCTTCTTCACTTGATTTGGTTGAAATCTAGCATTTTTTGATTTTGCCTTTTGTGTTTTGCTTCTTTCTTCTAATTTTCGTTCTCTTCCTCTTTATGGTCCACGCATTGGGATGGAGTTCTTGATCACTAGCAAATGGAAAGAATGGAGTGGTGATAGAGAGATGTTGCTGCCGATCGAGAGTTGCATCCAACAGCCTCGGTATCACAGAACACTAGTTTAGGGGCTTGAAGCGTGGTGCTGTGTCCTTCATCAACAGCTCAGCCTTATCAATCTCTGCTTCAAGTAGACCAATTTCAAGCTCATTCGATCTCTGCTTCAGTCTATACACCGCCATTGAAGAGCTCAATCGAGTTTGGCCAGGTCAAACTCATCCAAAAGGTAAGTTAAGATATGTCAAGCACATTTATGCAAACTTAATCAAAATCACATATTTTTTCATCAACTAAAAATTTGATTTCCGTTTTCGGATTATCTTCTTCATAAAAAGCAAAACCAGTCCTTCATTAGCATTTGATTTTATACTTTGTTTTTGGAGATTTTGATCGAAAATCAAGATTTTAAAGCTCCAAGCTGTGGTCTGTGCTCTATTTTACAGGATTTTTTTTCTCTCTTTTTTTTTTTTTTTTTTTGGGCTTCAATGTTGAATTCGTTTCTTCGTTTTGCCAAACAGAGCACAAGACATTGCTTTTTACTAGTATTTTAAATTTGTTCATTCAACTCTAAGATATGTCTCTCAAGTGTATTGTATGTATGTATATATATATATGAAGCTTATTGCTTGTTTTGGTTGGAGAGTTCGCAGAGGGGTCGCCATTAGAGGTAGTTCCATTTTTGCACTATTTTCTTGAGAGTTGCACTAGCATAGGGAAATCAATACTAGGAATTTGTAAGAGATGAGAAGACATGAGATATTTGGAACCTGAGAAAATTAAGAAATGTTGAGTTTGAGCAAGCCTAGTACTGTCATTTGGTCTGCTTGAGTTAAGTAGAGTTGCACTTTTCTTGTTCATTTTATTAATAAGCAATAAACTAGGCCTTATAGACATGCAACTCCCGCATAATAGTATATGGGAAGTCAAGTGAAGATTTAAAAAAAAAAATATTTTAGATATATAATAGCCTCCCTCTATTTATAAGCATGATTTATTTCTAGTATGTGTGCCCTAACAACAAAGTTTTGTCAAATATAAATATTTAGAAACATTTTGCTCCAAATAGCAAATTCGATTTCCATAAATACATCAAGAGATCTATGGAAGATGACTTCAAGGTGGTTGTGGGAATAAGGTATCTTTCCCAAATTCCTTTCTACTTCACTTTCATTGTCAACATCATTCAATGCCTTAATATCTACTAAAAAATTTTGTTGATTTTTTTGCAGTATTCCACTCTGGATTTTCACTTTCATCTTACTGCTTATGAATGTTTACCATAAGAAAATTTCTCCTTTTTTATTCTTGTTTCATACCATATTTTCATGATTGAATCCATGATATATAGCTTTATAATCTTGATATATATATTTATTTTGTAAAAATGGTACAGAATGGTACACACTTGCTTGGATCTCCTTGGTGCCACTCAGTGTAAGACATAAATATATGCATCACAAACTTTTCTGTTCCATTGTAGAACATGTTTGTTTTTCTGCTAATTGTCTCTATTGATTTATGTTTATGTATCTATTCTTCAGATACTTCTGTTAGTGGCCACAAAACTGGAACTAGTTATAATGGAGATGGCTCAATAGATTGATGACCGGACTAGTGTAGTCAGAGGAGCTCCAACTGTGGAACCAAGCAACAGTTTTTTCTGGTTTAATAGACCCCAGTGGATCCTCATCTTGATCCATCTTACCTTGTTCCAGGTTAACTTTTTAGCACTACTACCATACACAAAGAAACACTTAGAGAAGTTATTTCTTAATTTGCTTTCTTTTTCCCCTTTAATTCAAGTGAAAATTACGTTCATTTCAAGAAATATTGATTATTAATACAATATCCACATTCCTAACTATATGCCTTTGGTACAAATTATTATTGTAAAGACCATTTTTCTAATCTTGAGAGGTACATGTGGCTTTCTCAAACAACTAAGAAAGTCTCAATGAGGGATACCTATTGAGTAAATTATTCATGTTAAAAAATCAGATTGATTGGATATTAATAGCATTCTTGAAAAAAAAATTTAATTTTTTACATGAATGATCTAACTAGTATGCTCTACAAAATGAACAATTCAAGTCATTGAAATGGGTTTGGAGTGAATCCCACCAAAGGATACAACAGATGCTAGTGTACCTAAAGGCATGGCAGGTACCCTCTGAAATTCTCATTATTACATAGTTGGATCAAGGGACAGAAATTTAAGTTTGATTTCAAAGGTGGAAATGTACCTTCAAAATGCTAAAACTAAAATCAACAACATTCTACATTTTTGACATATATAACAATATTTTTCAGTAGCTTGGTCAAGCCTATTGACTCCTACAACTACTGTTGTCTTCTCTGCAGAATGCGTTCCAGATGGCATTTTTCTTATAGACATGGGTAATTGATTCTTAAACAATTTACAAAAATCAAGGTTTTTTTTTATCAGTTTGATCATTTTTTCAATTAGTGAGAGATGTCAAATGAACTGGCTTAAATGAAATTATAATGCAGTATGAGTTCGGGTTTAAATCATGCTTCCATAAAAGCTTGTACATACTTTTGCTATGAATTTTGCTCGGGGTAGCCCTGCAGTTCGTGTGCAGCTATATTACCTTCCCTCTTTATGCCTTGGTGACTCAAGTAAGTTCCTGTGTGCAGCTATAATAGTTTTTAATTTTTATTTAAATTTTATGTTATGATGGAATCAGAAATTAAGAAATAATTTATGAAAAATAAGCACACAAGTGTGCAAGTATTTACATGATTCGATTGTAAATCTACGTTCAAGGGTGAAGAACAACAGAGGAATTTCATAAATATAGAGAACACAATGAATCAACTACCTCAATGCAACTATATGTGACAGAAGCTCTCAAAACCATACACAAAGCCATAGAACCCAATATACACAAGGATCCCAATAGTGCCAAATTCAGACAAAAAAGAACCAAATACACATACCATTTACCTCTCCATTTACGCATTAATCAGGTGATAATCCAAGTTAGATTCGAGACATACCCACAAAATTCTTCTCATTAAATGTTCAAACAATTTGTTAATTACATCTCACATTTTGAATGGATACATGGATGGTTCAAACAATTTCTTATCAAATGTTCTTACATCTCAAATGTTTAAAACATTTCACACATACCCATTAATGGTTTGTGATGTATGTATATGTAGATGGGATCTCACATGAAGAAAGCAATTTTTGAGGAGCAGACAGCAAAGGCTCTGAAGAAATGGCAAAAGGCTGCTAGGGCTAGAAAGAAACTAAGAAAAAAGGAAGGAGGAACACCAGATAATTCTGTTTCTGGGGTAACAAGTGGTGAAAATACATCGAGCCGAGGCTCATCACCCATATATTTGCTCCACAAGCACAAAGTATCCTCAAGTGCAGGACCAGAACTCGAAAGTGTTCCCAATTCTTCGACATCTTACCAATTTGATCTTGATACTGAGCTCTCAGAAACTGAGATTTTCGCTCATGGTAGGCATGATTCAATGACAAGACCTCAGGTTCAATCACAAAGAAATGATCATGAATCTCATAGTATTGATTTTTCATTTGTTAAGCCTTAGACAAAAGTAAATACATCTGATCATAACAATCCAAACCATAGATAGATTCATGTGTTGTTGTTACAATAAGTTATTGACTATTCTTTTTAGTTTATGTTTGGAATTCTTAATAAAATGTTATACACTAATTGTCCATTTTCTCTATATATGATTGGTAATTTGGTAGTTGTATTTCCTTCATGACAAGGCAGGTGGCAGGCCAGCCACTTCTGAGGATTGGCTTGTTAGTTGTG
Source organism: Camellia lanceoleosa (assembly GCA_025200525.1). Taxonomy (NCBI): domain Eukaryota; kingdom Viridiplantae; phylum Streptophyta; class Magnoliopsida; order Ericales; family Theaceae; genus Camellia; species Camellia lanceoleosa. The sequence goes on from CM045769.1 coordinate 83,272,857, forward strand.
ACCAAATTTTTGAACAAAGAAATTTCCATTTTTAGTTGGTGCAACTAAATTTCTATGAAGGTGTCATTTTGAAGTGATTCTTAATATGTTACCTGTGAAATATGCCTTGGACTTTATTTATTTATTTTTGTTAATTTCCTTTGGACTTTATTAAACAAGAGTATATCTAGTTACTTTCATTTTTTAAAGAAAAAAAAAATGATTATGGTGAGTCTTACATATACAATAACTAATAACTTTTGTTGGATGGATCTAAAAAAGTAGGCAAAATTTATCCATTGACAACCCTAATAAAAAAATCATTTTTTTTCATAGGCTATAAACTGTTCAATTTTCAGAGGACATCCACTCCCACCCCAAGTGTGCTAAATGTTTAATCATGAATCTGTTAATGTTTACTAAAATTTTTAGTTGCATTTGTCACAAACTTCATGTGTTTACTAAATTATGTGAGTAGGTAGTATTAAGAGTTGTCTTGCCTGGCCAACTCCCAATTGGCTTTGTCTGCATTGTGGATTGCATATTGTCCTATTGACTAATTTGTAGTCCTTATGATTGTCGTTGTATTGAACTGTCAGGCATACATGGCACTTAATGATATAGATGCTGTTGTCGAAAGTTTCAAGAAGGCATTGGAATTGGAGCCAAATGATGGTTTGTGACAGTTTCTAACCTTGAACTTTTTATAAATATAATGCATTATCAAAACTTTCAGCACATTATAAACTTCACTCTGATGAAATCCTAAATAGCAAAAGAAAAAAAAATTAACTTGGCAATAATTACCTTCTCTGTGGGCTACAAGTTTTATTTTTTATGGGTTTTTCGTATTCTACCATAACATTAATCTATTTTGGGAGATGGCTAAGGTCTTACTGAAAGTCATTTTGAAATTTGAATGACAGTTTTCAAGTACTAAACTAGATACTTAATAGTCTGGAGTTTGTAATTTTCATAGAATTGAGGTTTGAAACGTGATAACTGACTTGGTTTCTGGCATCTTTCAGCTGGAATGAAAAGGAGCCGGTCATTGCAAAGAAGAAGGTTAGCATGATTGCATAAAATCTGAAACATTTTTTATGGCATTAAATGCTTATCAGCTACTGGGGTTTGAATTGTTGGAATTGGGACAGATTTTGGATAGACGAGATCTGAAGAGAAAAGCATATTCTAAGATGTTCCAATAGCAGTTGGTGGTTGCATGGTATGTTGGACCCCTTTTAAGAACTATTTCTCTGATTCTTTTTCCTTGAAAGTGTGGCTTTCTCATTTGGTTCGAATACTGTGCTACCATTGTCTCTTAGGAACAATATCTGATTATTCTTGTCTTGATTCAATGTTGGATTGAGTGAACTTGTTCAGCTTTTTCACACATTCGGTAATGTTGCTTTTGCTTTTCGGTCAAGTCTGGTGACTTTTGTGTATGTCTACCGGTTGCATCAATTCAAGAAATTTTCACTTAAGTTGTGGAGATTTCTTTGGCTGATCCATCTTATGATGATTTGACCTTAATTTGTTTCGGGTTATAAAATAGGGTTAGCTACACTAAGACTCCCTCAACTGAACGAATATCGGTTTACTCCCCCCATCTATGAACCGGTACAGTCTAACCCCTCAACTATAAAACTGTGTAAATTCTCTCTTGGAAGAAAAAAATTCACTACAATGGTGATAGCATGCCATCACCGACTTTATAAATTACCATGTAAGTATGATCAGTCCCGCTATGCAGTAGTTACAAAATTATGTTGGAATGGGTTGTTACATTTGAATAGTGGGGTTCACCATCCCATATGTAGTTTTATTATTGGTTGGTGATACTACATGTCAATGTTGACATGGTATAAATGAGGTAAACTGATGGTATTCTTTAATAGTTGAGGAGGTATTAGTGTGATTAACCCTATAATTTTTTGGTAATGACAATTTTTTTGGGGATACTTTTTACTGGTTTTCTGGAAGAAGATAAATAATTGTTTTCTGGTGTTAGCGAGTTTTCTTTGCATTTGTTATGCTTTTTCTGATGGATTTTCTTTTCTTTAATTTGACTCCCAGGTTTTCATTTGAGGGTGAAGAACATGAGCATATATCCAAAACCGGCAAAACAACTATAGAAATTTCAAACCAGAGCCAAATTTTAACAACTAGATTAATCTATTTTTATTTATTTATTTCTGAGTTGTTGTAGCTACATGATCCAATGTCCATATTTCTCAAGGAACAACTACGTATCTGGAGAGCATTAAATGGAGATATTTGCTTGACTAACCTTTTTTTTTTTTTTTTTTTTATCACTGTTGGTTTTCGGTGTATTGTCTTAAAATTATATAGGTCCATGATAATAACATGTGTTGTATTGGCTTTTACACACAAGGGTTACTTTCTCTTGAGTATTCATGATAATAACATGATAATAAATTTTGAGATGAAGATGGAGTATATGAATTTGGTTGTGATTTTTGTAATTTCAATTTTGATGTGTTTGGTTGAATATATATATTTTTTGAAACAAGGTTTGGAGAATTCTAGCTAGTAGCAAATAAAATATTATTTCCGAATGGTTAAAGTTTCATTAGGTTGCATCCCCTCCCCTCCCCCCCCAAAAAAAAAGTGCTTTTAGTGGCATTTTCGTAAAAAACGCCGCTATAGGGTTTGTATGATGTCATCTCGCCGGAAGGAATCACCGCCGGTGATTGTAGCATGGCGTTTTCTAAAACGACGCAATAAGGTCTACAACGTCGTTTTTTAAACGTCACAAACAGATAACGATGACTGTATCTGCGGCGTATAATAAAAACGTCACCAAAGGTTTTAGTAGTGTTTTTCAGATATTTAGCGGCGTTTTACAAATGCCACTAAAAGCTGTATTTTTTGTAGTGCATGTTACAACTCTGATTTTAGTTGGTGGAGTCACCTCTTGCTTGGTTTTGGTACTTGTAGTGTAATCCCGCTCATTGGCCTTGCATGCTTAGTGTTTTGGCTTACCATGCTAGCTTGTTTTGGCTACACTCCATCATGTTTCTAGCATTGTTTTGACCCGGCTTAGGACTATTTTGAGTCATCTTGGTCCTTTGGGGTTTGCTCGATATGGCTATAGTGTAAGTGCCTTAGCTAGTCTTGAGTTTTGAGCACCATAGCATGCCATACTTGTGTTGTTTGCATGATATAACATTTTTTGGTATGCAATTTTAGTGCCTACATCTCTGTCATACTCTCTTGTTTATCACTCCTTCATTGTGTTTGAAAGTTGTGTTTAATGCCTAGCTTGCGAGCCAATGCATAAGCATGTTGTTGTAACTTTTGGTGCTTCATTTCCAGCATGATTGTGCCGCTGTTTTGGCATGATGTAGGTGTGTCCATGTGTGGTTTGACCATTTGAGCATTGTAGGGCATGCCTCATGTATAATACACTTCACTAGCTTTGATGCCTTAGCTTCTAAACATGCCATGCATGCATTGCTTATATGATAGAGCCTTGTGCATGCCACTCTAGCATTGATAGATAAGCATGTTGTTTGCATGTTTGATGCATTGCATGTGTTTGGATCGGACGTTAATCCAAACACGAGAAACGAGGTACGTATCGTACTTGAAGTGACGAAACGTGCCTTATTTCTTAGTCGCCGTCCCCCTTGATTGTGCATGATAGGGTGGAGGCCTCTCGAGTCTTGTGTGTTACTTGTGCATTCATTAACTTGTACAAACTTGGCTTCTCGGCCATCGTGCATTGTGATGCTCGGTTGATGGCCCGAGAGCTGAGTACCGCACTCCTTTGAGCTTGAGAAATGATAAGGAGGGTGGTTCTACACACATGCCCTGCAAATGCCTCGCTTTGCCCTTGTTGAACTCTGTTTGCAGCAAAATGGAAGTGTGTAGAGGCAATCCGGCCTAATCGACCGGCCAGAGGTTAAGTGGCCGTGGCAATGTGGCGGCAGTCCACCAACCTGAAGATGGTTCAAGGTTGTTCTGGTTCTGGAGCAGAAATAGACTGGGAATGGGTTTGGTGTTTTGAATCAAAGTGAACGCAAACAGAGGCAATCGGTGGCAAGGCGATGAGATTTCAGGAAGAAGCAACCGAGCATGCATGCATTCCTCACCCCGAGGCTCCTTTTAACTGCTTTGATTAACTAGTTAATTCGTCGGTTTTGTACTTAATTAGTTAATGTACTAAGCTAATCGATTTGTGTTGTAATAACTAATTAGTTAACTAGAATAGTTAATTAGTTTTGTTTTGTAATAGGTAGCTTAGCTTAGCATAGCTTAACCTATTTATTCGGACCCTCCATCGAGAGGGCACAATGTTGTAATAAGGGTGTGTGTGTGTGTGCATGTCTTCCAACCCCCATTTCTTTCTCCCTTTCACTTACCGCTTTCGATGGTTAGTTTTAGCGCATATTTCAATTAGCATACCTCATGCTTGCATGTTTGCATTCATTCATTTGTCTTGCATGCATTGGGCTCGGCGCATCATTCAAATTGCATTGTATTTCAATACCTATTTGAATACTTGTATCAATTGTTGCATTCATATGCCATCTTAGGTAGCCGAGCCTATCTTATTGCATTTTGCGTGCTGCATTAGGCATCTTAACATAAACTAGGATTATGCATGATTTCTAACTAGTTTTTTGTTTTGCCTCGGAGTACACTGAAAGTGTTTATGCTTTAGCATCCTTGCATGTGTGTAAGTGACTGCCATGATAGCATGCTTGCCATGAGGCTATTTGCTTAACTAATATAACTGCATGAATGCCAGTGGATGAAGGCTTTATTACTTGAATTGGAACAATTCATCAAAATGTGAGTTTTAAGCCCACTTGAAGAGGCAAATCATCATGTTTTAAGCCCACCTTGTTTGGTGGCAAATCCGTGTTTTAGCCTACTTGTGAGTAGCACCTTCAAACCACTTTCGAAAAAACAAACATGAGATGTTTTGTTCTAAATCGAGCGATTTAGTCTATACTTGTATGCTGCGCGCATCACATAGTAAGTTAGATTAATAACCGGAATAAGAACACATATGTTTTCAAAAACAACATATCATGTTAGTAGAGGCCGATATTTGATCAGGCAAGCGAGGGTGCTCATTTCAGGACCTTCCCCTCTCATACCCAAGTTCCCAAGCCGAGGAGACTTTGGTGATGACAGACACGTGGCCTTAGGCACAAGTCAGGGTTTCCTAAATTTTCCAAAATAAAATATTTAGGTGGCGACTCTGAAATCTGGAAAAGCAGTCAATATTTGGCACTTTTTGATTCAAAATTGATTTTTCAAAACCAATTGCCAGATTTGGACTCTTTGGTGATTTATCAGTCTTACATTGCACTTTGTGAGATTAGATTCAGAACCGTTCGAACTGTAGTAGCTAGAACCCAATTCGCGCCCTCGTGCGCGGAGTGAGTTTGGGCGGTCTACAGTTTTTGGTGACTCTGCTGGGGACTTAGAGAACTTGACTCGAACTCATGATATGTTGTTTTGTTTATACTTATGTGTTTCTTTGCATTACATTTGCATTGGTGCGCCTAGGACACCGTGCTTGCCATCTGCTATTCCTGAGCGGTTTATCGGAGGCTTGCTTGAAAAAGCATGCCATAAGGCAGATCGGTTATGGGCTCTGCCACGATGGGAACACAAACCTCAGTTTTCACTAAGGCACCCTTTTTGACCATTCGACCTAGTTGCATATCGGAAGACATAAAGACCATTCCAAACTAGGACAGGTTACTTATCCGATTGTAGGTTGTTTGAAACCACTGCGTGCATAGTGAAACCCTACTTCCTGACACAATAGGACAGAGAAACCCTACCCCATCATAGGGGTGTTTTGACTCTCACTTGCTGTAGACGTCCCTGAACGGCCCGGGAGGGTGAGTCCCGTTCTTTTCATATGGGGCTTACTACAGTTCGGACTCGATTTGTTATCACGGTTCTTAATCTGAACCAAAGAGTCCAAATCCGGCAAATCGTTTCGAGAAAAAATAGATTTTGAAAGAAGTGCCAAACATGGACTGCTTTGCCAGGTACAGAGTCGCCACCTAAATATTTTTTAATGGGGAAATTTAGGAAACCCCGACTCGGTGCCAAAGGCCACATGTCTGTCATCACCATAGTTGCCTCGGCTCGGGAACTTGGGTACGATTGGGGAAGGTCAGCTATGAGCACCCCCTCTCGCCCGATCCGAAGATCGGCCTCTACTAACCGTGATATCTTGTTTTGAAAGCATTATGTGTTCTTATTCCGGTTATTAGCCTAGAGTTACTATGTTATGCGCACAGCAAACAAGTATAGACCAAATCGCCTAAATTGGAACAAAACATTTCATGTTTGTTTTGAAAATGGTTTGCTACTCTCAAGTAGGCTAAAATACAGATTTTGCCACCCTCAAGTGGGCTTTAGAAAAGGTGGTTTTGCCACTATCTAGTGGGCTTAAAACTCACAGTTTTAATGCATTATTCCAATTTAGGTAATTCAACCTCCATCCACAGGCATTCAGGCAGTTTATCTCACATAAGCACCTAGCCACATGGTAAGCATGCTGTCATGATAGCACTCACACGCATGCGGTATGCTAAAGCATGAAAATACTTACATCGTACTCCGTGCCAAAACAATAAACTAGTTAGCAGATATGCATGGTCCTAGTTTATGTCAATTGACTAATGCAACACATACAGAATGCAATTAGGGTGGGCTCGGCTAACCTAAACATGACATGTGAAATGCAATCAATTGATGCACGTATTCAATTTGGAATTGAAGTACAAATGCAGTTAGCATGATGCGCCGAGCCCGGTGCATGCGAGACAAGTGTATGGATGCACACATGCATAGCATAAGGTATGCTAATTTAAACATGCCCTAATCTACCATCATAAGCAGGTAAATAAAAGGGAAGAAAGAAGTGGGGGTTGGAAGACATGCACACATACGCACCCACACTTATTACAGGTTTGCCCTCGCTCGGAGGGACCAAAAGAATAATACAAATTAACTAACTACAAGCTAATTAAATATTACAGATTACCTAATTAGTTAACAAACTAACTAAGCTAGGAAAAACAGTAAACCGCCTCGGGAGGAGAGTCTGGTGCAATGCATGCTCGGGTCCTGCTCGGAAGCACACTGCCATGCATAGACTGCCTCTGTTTTCCCTGCTCTGCCCCTCCGAAGACTGTCAAAGTCTCTGAATTGATTCCCTGGATACTGGGGAACACCGCCGGCTGAGTAGAATTACCACCGGCAGTGGGGTGTAGTCATCGGCACAAGATACATCCATCGGCCACCAATGGATGGCCGGTTGGCACTATATGTTGCCGGTCGGCCAAAGATGCCTGCAGAACCTGCAACTTACAGCAGCAGAGGACAGAACTTGCATGGCAATGCAATTCAAACCATGTATGCCCTAACCATACCCCTTATCATGTGTAGAACTCAAAGAGACATGGCCCTTGGTTTTCGGACCACCAATCAAGCATTTCGATGCATGATGGCCCAAAAACCAAGTGTGCATATTTCAATTTCAAATGAATGCAATGCACATAATCACATAAAAGGGCCAACCTCTATCACACTCACTTCAAGAGGCCAAGCATGCGCATTGATGCAATGCAATCCTAGGCATATTGACTAGTATGCAACCATGGCCATGCAAATAAGCATACAAGCTAACAAGCATACAAGACATGAAACATTAATGTTAACCAACAAGCATGCAAGATGTAATGTGGATGTTCAAGCATGCAAACAAGCATGTGACTTCATTCAGTCATGCAAATTCCAACATGCAACAACTTACCAATATGCTACAACACACAAGGAGCATATGCAACCAATGAAGGGATGGACTTAAACATGAATTAGGCAGCTCTAATTAGGCCCAAAACAGTGACCAAAATGCTCAAATATGAGGGCTGAACACACATACACATACACACATGCACATGTTAAGACACAAATCTAAGCATTAAGAAAGTAACTCTTAAGCACACTTGAAAGGAGTATAACATGGACACTAGGCATGCAACATAAGCTCTGAAAATCATGCTATAAGAGGTGCCAAACCAACTCAAACAAGACAAACATTAGCATGCAAATAGTCCAAGTACTTGAAGCAAGTCAAAGAGGCTTAAACCATGGCTAAGCCAACCAAGCCCCGTAAGGCCAAGAAGGCTTAAGATAGGTTCAAGGTAGTCCTTGACCATGCAAAAGGGACCCTTAGATGGCATCTAAGTGGCTCAAATTCAAAAGCATGCGCAATGGCCAAAACATGGAGCATACAACACAAGCCTTCAAAGCATTAAAGAGGTGTCTAAGGCAAGCATACAAGCATATCTTAGGGACTGAAATGATGTTACAAATGGTGCCAAACCACTTAAACCGAAGCAAATAATGCAAGCTACACACTTGCATACTTAAGGCCAACAAACTAAAAATGCAAAGGGGCCACACAAAGCATGCCGAGATCGACCCAAACAACTATGGGCAGACCTTAAACATGGTGAAATAAGCACAAGAGCTTCACAAGACCAAGCTTAAAACATGCTAGAATAAGGGTTTACAACCTAAGACATGTTAAGGCCTCAAAGTGGCATTACATGGCATGTATGTTAAACTAACATGATGCACCAAAACCAACACACAACAATGTTATATCATGGCATAATAAGCATAAAAAGCAGCTATGGCATGATCAACAAACACTTAAACATGATGCTCCCTCAAGAGGCCAAAAAGTGCCCTTTTCAAGGACAACAAGGTGATGGGGTGGCCCTCTCCTTCTTGGGACTTTAAGGCACCATCCTTACCACTGAAATCCCTCAAGATTTCAGTGGTGAGGAGGCCCAAGCACCAAAGTCTCGGAGCTCACCAACAATGGCACAAAATGAGGCCTCTCAAGGCTTAGGAGGGGTCTAACACCTCCAAACCACAAAACATTCTAAATAAACTATTAAGAGGGCTTAAAAATAGAACTTTTTTGTATTATACACTAAGCTCAAAAACAGTTCTAAGATAGGCAAAAGTAGTGTGCAAAAATGGGGTAAAAAGGGGTTAGTGTCTTACCTTGTAGACCTCTTCACAAAGATGATTTTGTTGCCTCCTTGAGCTCAAATCCAGCCAATAACAGCAAGAACAAGCCCCAGGTTCCTCAAGAACCAAGAAAAGGTGAAAGACTAGGTGTTTATGTGCAATAGTATGGACAAAAGCACCTAGAACATAAAAGAGAGAAAAAGAGAGATAGAATAGTTACAACTTTCTAACCCTAGAACCAGAGCTCTCCTCTGTGTTTTCCTCACAAAATTTCTCTAACCCTAATGCCAAGAGAAGACCCCTTCTCTTATAGGCAACCCATCTTGCAAAGCTTATTCAATAAGCTAACAAGGGGGCCATCCCTCCATACACGTGTATGGAGGGGAACCAAATGCCACACAGCTGTCCTAAAATATCTGCAAAAGCAGATGAACAGTAGTCGGCTGCTCAAAATTGCCATTTTGACAAAATTGATGGCCGGTCGGCCAACAAGAGTGCTGGTCGGCCAAATATATGGCCGATGGACACAAACAACAGCCGGTGGCCTCAAGCCACGGGCGGTGGAGTGTGGGGAGACCTCACAAGGCATCCCCTGCCCCTCCAAGGCAAAACACAAGTGTTTGGTGCAAAACCAGACACTAAACGGTCGAGTTCGGAGATCCTGAGGCAAGGCGCGTAGCCGAGACCTCCGGGAACTCCAAACGAACACAAACATGGATAATCACCGGGTGTTCAAACGGTGACGTCCAAGTCTTGAGGACGGTCAAAAATGGGGTGTCTACAGTTGCCCCTCTTTGACAGAACTCGAAAGTCATAACAATGACGGGAGTGAATGTCAAAGCCCAGAGACGACCCATTTTTGACAAGGCCGAAGACTTAGACAAACATGCAAGGCAAATAAGGTATGCGCCCGAAGGCAGGGGCAAAATGCAAGACAATGCACGAAGCCGAGCATAACTTATGAGCATGCAAAGAAAAGCTGTAACGAAGCGCACATGCAACAGTTTTAAGCTAGCATACACCAAACTACACTACAATGCAGAAAGGATGTAAGAGAATTATGCAATTCTCAATACGTCTCACGCGGAGGATATAATACCTGTCCGGTTCGTCTGGTTCCACCAGCGGTAAATGAACCGTACATACAATATCGTTCCTGTAAAGAAAACAACTTAACAGGTATAACATTGTTAGCAACATGCATGAAAATGCAAGAATGAATGCAAAATGATATGCAATATATACAAAACAATGCATAAATAATGCAAATAAAAATGCAATGCAATTGAAATAATGCAAACTACATGCAAAGCAATTGAAACATGATCCAATCATGAGCGGTTCAAAACCACACAAATGTCAAATAGATTGATGGAGGTAACAAGTCCGTCTACCATAGAACGATCTACTGAACTATGAGTAATGTAGACGGACACAAGAACGAGTATTGGGTGGAATGACATAAGTGGGGTAACGACCCACTGGGGAAAGGACAATGATCCTAATGCCGGATGCAAAAATTATACTACAATGTAATATATATAATGGATATGGCATGCAGCCAAACCAAATCTTGCCTAGGCAAGGCATGTACGCAAACAAGCCGCGGCTAACATAGAACGGTCTACTGAACTATGCTTTGACACGAGAAGTATGGGCACATACCAGACCAAGCTCAACATGGAAAGGCGCAAGCCATAGATGGAAGATGATGCAATGAATGTATGCAATCTAAAATGCAATGGATATGGATACAATGGATATGGCACGCAGGCCAAACCAAATCTTGCCTAGGAAAGACATGTACACAAACAAGCCATGTCTAACACAGAAAAGGTGCCGCAACCCTCAAACCAACATACCAACGTGGAATAGGCGCGTACACATGCAGAACTGTGCTTTAACGTGAAAAGTAAGGGCACATACCAAACCAAGCTCAACAAGGAAAGGTGCAAGCCATAGATGGAAGTGATGCAATGAATGCATGTGTAGACACCCCATTTTTGACCGCCCTCAAGACTTGGGCATTACTGATGGTTTACTTGTTGATGAAAGGTGTGCAGGGCAAAGGTGCAGTTTCTTCGGCAAGGAGAGAGGCGAATCTCAACTTCACACCCCATTTTGAACCAAAATTATTTTGGATGGTTTTGAGACCTTAAAACCCTCTCTTTCAAAACATTTTTGAAATAAAATTCCCACGATGTTCCGACGCTCGCATTTCGGTAAATGATGCGCTTTTCGGTAAACCGAGCAAGGACAAAGTGGAGATGAATGAAAGAGAGATGAAATCTTTGAAAAATCTTTCAAAACACCTTACTTCAGGGTTTCAAGTTGAAGAGAAGAGGAGAAGAGGGGAGAAAACAAGTTGGAGAAGAAATTCAGGATGAATCCGGGTGGGAGAAAGACGAGCAGTCATCGCTAAATCAAGCTTATCTACCTATACACTTGGAGTTAAGCTATGAGGCCATAACCATTGGAAAGAAGACTTCCGGGGCTTCATTTTGCACTCAAGAATCTCTCAAAGCCAAGTCCGGGTGGGGGAGATATGATCAGTTGAAGTTGGGCATCCTCCCGGTTGGATCGAATCTGCGCGGCTTCACCAAAAAGGGCATAACTTTTTCCACAGAAGGAATTTTTATGCAAGGTTTGCGCCATTGGAAAGCTAACTTCCGGGGCTTCAATCTGGACATCCACTGGCACTTTTGGACCTCATTGGACACCCATCGGCACTCTATTTAGCCGACCGGCCAGTACAAAGTGCAGGTCGGCAATTTATTGTGCCGACCGGCACTTTTTTGTGCCGATGACCCTTTTTCTTGGCCGATCTGACCCTTTTGACTCTCCCAGGCATAATGCATGCCAGCTGTGCCAGCTGGGATGCACAGAACCAGCTCCACGTGCATAAGTGTGCCTATTTTGGAGCCTTTACCCCCTTTTGGTGCACCCTTTGCTCAAGGCTTCTTGAGGAAGCCTTGACCCCTTGTCTTGGCTTCTTCAAGAAGCCTACCAGCTGTCCAAGATTCTTGAATATGCCTTGGTTCCTTTGACCCTTTTGTATAGCTTCTTGGAGAAGCTTTATGCCATTTCTTTGCTCTATGAAAGGAGCTCCCCCCCTCCATTGCAAAAGGTTGGAGTTTTTGAGCAAAAACCAGAGAGTAGACATATATATCTAACATATATATCTACAACCCTCTATATCTATCCTATCCAAGCTTCCAAACACCTTGGTTCTTGCATCATTTGCCCTACAACACCTAGCACAACACCTCCATCCTCCATTCCAGCACTTTGGAGGCCATTTGCAGAGGTTAGGAGCTCAGAAACTTGGACCAAGGGGTGCTGGTTTGCTGCTCTTCAAGGGTAAGCATCCATTTCCCTTAAACTTGCATTTTTTAGTTTCATTGGTTAGCCTTATTTACAAGTATTTTTGGGCTTCGATGTAAACAGTAAAGAGGCTTGTTTTGAGCCCTTCTTCAACATTGAAGAAGGGCTCAACACTGTTGGGGACCTCCATGTATGACTTGCTTCATTACCCCTCTTTGGTCCCCATTTTTGCATGACTTGTTAGCACATTGAGCTTCTGTTTTCTGACCCTGATCAGAACTGAAAATGGTCTTATTTTGACCCCCTCTCCATGTCCCATGAAGGGTCTTTTGCTGTTTGATGCATGCTTTGTATACTTCATGTTGTAGCCCTCTTGTGGCCTTAATCTTGCATTGCATTTTAAGCATGTTTGTATTTTTATTTGGGGGTTGTTATCTACTGTGAGTAGTCATAGTTTTGGTCCCTCTTCAGTGTTGTCGAAGGGTCTTTTTCTGTTTGGGCTTTGCATCTTACACCTGCTTTGTAATCCTCCATTTTGCCTTAACATGTATCTAGCATTTAGACCACTATGCTTGCTTGTTTTGGCTTAGCTTTGTGAAGATTTTATGCTTTTTTTGACATTCTTAAGGACTTTTTTGGGTCATTTGAGTCATCCATGCTTTGCTTTGTATAGCTACCATGCAACCTCTCTTGTATACCTTATGAGCCTTGAGTGTTGACCCCTCTAGCATGCTTTACTTGCACTATTTTGGTGATTTGGAGTCACTTATAATGTCATTTCAGTCCTCATAGTATGCTTGAATGCTCATATTTGATGCTCCTTTAATGCTTTATAAGGTTGTTGTCATATGCTCCATATTTGGCCCTTTGTGCATGCTTCCATGCTTAGACCTTTTAGATGCCATCTAAGTGGTTTTGGAGGTTTGTTTTAACATGCTTTAGGACTGACTTTGTTGTTCTTAGCCTGTTGAGGCTTAATTTGTATAGCCATGGTTTAAGCCCCTTGGCTTGCTTTGAGTTTTGGACATCGTTGCATGCTTGGCTTGTCTTGTTTACTTAGTTTTGCACCTTCTATAACATGATTTCAGAGCTTTCTAAGCATGCCATGTATCCATGATTATCCTCTTTTAAGTGTGCTTAAAAGTTGCTCTTTGGTGCCTAAGTGTTGGACCTTGTGTGCATGCATGTTTGTATGTGTTTTGGCCCTCATTTCCATGACATTTGGCCACTGTTTTGGGCCTGGTATAGAGCTGCCCAAATTAGTTTGAATCCATGTTTAACATGTTGCTCAAAGGTTGTTGCCTTATTCCATGCCTTGCATGTTTGTTAGCTTAGGTTGTGTGCCTAGTACGTATTGCATGTTTGCATACTTGCCTCCATGCTCATGTTGCATGCTTAGGTTGCATGTGCATTGTTGTGCATTGCCTCACCTCTTGATCAACCATGATTGAGGTTGGGTCCCTTGTATGTTTTGTGTGCATTGCATTTGACATTGAAATGCAAATTTGGCGTCTTAGGCCATCATGCGTCGAAATGCGCCATTGATGGCCCGGGGGTCGAGGGTCATGCTCCCTTGAGTCTATTGCATGATAGGGAGTGTGTCCGTGCACACATTTGCCCAAAGTTCCATACCATGCACTGCTGGTCTGCTGTTGCTGTCAAAACTGTCTTCTGCAGGAATTATTTGCCGACCGGCAGTATAGAGTGCCGACCGGCACTGTATTTATTGCCGACAAACTCCTTAGCAGCCGATGGATATCGTACACGGCCGGTGGACATTCTATTCAGCCGATGATGATCCTCAGTGTGCAGAGAGCATGTTCTGAGACTTTGGCAGTTTTCCAGAGAAGCAGGGCAGTAAAAGCAGAGCCAACAGTGGTATGGTACGGGTTTCCCGGGCAAGACGGGCTCGAGCATGCATCATCACACGCATCCCGAGGCGGGGGCCGCGGCCATCTCTTCTTTGCATTTAATTTAATTAGATTAGAGGTTTTGTAATAAGTAATTCAGTATTATTTATTCGGCCTGTATATTCTTTTGGTCCCTCCGAGTGAGGGCGTATCTGTAATAAGTGTGTGTGTGTGGTGTGCATGTCTTCCAACCCCCATCTCTTTCTTCCCTTTTATTTACCGGCTTATGATGGTAGATTAGGGCATATTTAAATTAGCATACAGTATGATAGCATGCGTGCATCCATACATTTGTCTAACATGCACTGGGCTTGGTACATCATACAAACTGCATTGTATTTCAATTTCCAAAATTGAATACTTGTTACTTGTAGCATTTCACATGCCATCTTAGGATAACCGAGCCTACTCTAACTACACCTCTGTATGTGTTGCATTAGCCACTTAACATGAACTAGGATCATGCATATGATTACTAACTAGTTTCTGTTTTGGCTTGGAGTACTAGGTGAGCTTTTATGCTTTAGCATATCGCATGCGTGTGAATGTTGCCATAATAGCATGATTACCATGAGGCTAGCTGCTTATGTGATATAACTGCTTGAATGCCTGTGGATGGAGGTTGAATTACCTAAATTGGGACAATACATTAAAAACTGTGAGTTTTAAGCCCACTAGTTAGTGGCAAAATCATCTTTTCCAAAGCCCACTTGAGGGTGGCAAAACCTGCATTTTAGCCTACTTGCGAGTAGCAAACCGTTTTCAAAACAAACATGTAGTGTTTTGTTCCAACTTAGGCGATTTGGTCTATACTTGTTTGCTGTGCGCATAACATAGTAATTCTAGGCTAATAATTGGAATAAGAGCATGTAATGTTTTCAAAATCGAATATCACGGTTAGTAGAGGCCGGTCTTCGGACCGGGCGAAAGGGGGTGCTCATAGCTGACCTTCCCCGATCATACCCAAGCTCCCGAGCCAAGACCACTTTGGTAATGACGGACACGTGGCCTTCGGCACCGAGTCAGGGTTTCCTAAATTTCCCATTTTAAAATATTTAGGTGGCGACTCTGTAATCTGGCAAAGCAGTCCATGTTTGGCACTACTTTTCAAAAAAATCTGTTTTCTCAAACGATTTGCCAGAGTTGGACTCTTTGGTTCAAGATTTAGAACCGCAACACAAAAAGGGAGTCCGAACTGTAGCATAGAGGCCCACGGGCGCTGTTACAGCATGCAAGCTACAATGCAATATCTACAAATATGCAATGGAATGGATATTTACAATGGATATGGCACGCGGGCCAAACCAAATCTTGCCTAGGAAAGGCATGTATGCAAACAAGCCGCGGCTAACATAGAACGATCTACAGAACTATGTTTCGACGTGAAAAGTATGGGCACATACCAGACCAAGCTCAACATGGAAAGGCGTAAGCCATAGATAGAAGATGATGCAATGGATGCATGCAATCTACAATGGAAATGCATGATAATGCATGTTTATTTTCTACAATGCATGACAATGCAATATTTACCATGTATGCATGACAATGCACTACTTTACAATGGATGCATGACAATGCACTATGATGCAACGGCTATGATTGCAGCTTTCCCTATCTTACCAACAGGGCGATATACTAGGTTGGTTCAGTATCCAGAACTGAGGCGCAGACATGCTGCCTCAACCTATGGGGCTTCCATACAGATTTCAAGCCGAGGATACACCCCTGGGTATTTAAACGAGACTTTTGTCTCGGAACTCCTGAACCTTTGCGTTCTAGGCATAAGCCGTTCGAACTCTAGTTTCCACCGTCCCAGTTGGTCTTCTAGGAACTCACCGCAAACACAGGCAGGTGGCTTTACCAGACCACCGAAAGTCGTTCGGGCACGACAAACACCAAAGGAATTGCACCTTTAAAGGATTTAAGGTCTCCTACATCGGGATGCAAAATGTATGCATGACAATGCATGTTTTTTTTTTTTGGAATGCAAATGATGTATGAAATGCATGGTGCATGGAATACGCGACCACGCAAGTCGCTCGAAACGTACGACAATGCATGATTTCTTGATGTGCGGCAACGAGTGGCTTGAGATACATAACAATGTGATCGAGCGGGTTTACGGTCTTGCCAGGCCACACGTATTTTTGGTCCCGCCGGACCGTGGCTTATTTTCGGTCCCGCCGAACCCATTTGGGGCAATGCATGAATTAGAGATGCGATGCATAAGACAGTGCGATACACAAGATCGCGCGATGGAATGCGTGCCAAATGCAATGAGATGCGCAAAACAGCGCGGTGCGTTTAGACAACGCGAGTGAAGGCCTTGCGCCTCCCAAGGGTTTTAGGTCTTCTAGACCATGCGTGTTTAAGGTCTCGCCAGACCGTGTAAACAAGACAATGCGAGTGAAATGCAATGCACAAAACAGTGCGATTGAAATGCGATGCACAAGACAATGCGATTGAAATGCGATGCACATGGGGGCAACTTTTGAGTCCTGTAAAAGCCAAAAGGATACGAGAAGGATACACCTTGCACGAATTCGAGTTCCACGCATAGGAGACACGATCTGAGGCCAAAACGGAAGCCGGTTGAGCGTCGGAGAGGCACTGTTTTGCACTGTTTTAAGAAATGAAGGCTCTGGACCACTCATATAACCCAAGGAAAGGTGTAGGAGGCTCAAAAACCACTGTGGGAGACCACCGGCCATCAGAATGCATCACCGGCCGTCCATCGGCCATAAAACAGTTCCATCGGCACAATATATTGCCGAACGGCAAAGAATGTGGCCGACCGGCAAAGTGTTCCTGTATCGGGGTAGTTTTGACATTTTGCCACGGGTCCTTTAAAATAGGGTTTCTAACCCTATTTTCTCACTTCCTCCTTGCTCGAAAATCCTTCCCTCCTCTCCCTAGGGTGTTTTCGTCCTTCGATCCTCTCATTTTCTTGCGTTCTAGCTTTGATTTCGTCGTTCGATTCGTGTTCACCCTTACGTTTCGGACGTTTTGAACCGATCGAAATTTCATTTCGGTGTTTCTTTCTTGATTTTCGCCACTCGGGGCTTGTTTCCCTCGAGTTTCTCTCGATATCTATGCCTTTTTCGCGCTTCGGCTTTTCCGGCCATTTCCGGCCCTCTCGGGGTTGACTTTTTGTTGACTCTTCGTATTCTCTCCTATTTTTCCCTCTTCCGGCGATATTCACATTCTCTTCGAGATGGCGGATGATCTTCCAGAGGGTGGGGCTCCTCCAGAGCTTGAGATGGGCCCCGAGGCCGAGCCTTTGCCACTACGCATCCGGCCGTTCGATCCAGAGACCTACAGGCCTGCGGTTCACGTGATGCTCCCTGATGGGCTACGCCAGTTTCGGAGCTTCGAAAGGGGCACGACACGCGAGCTACTACTTCGTGAGCCAGAGTCACACTTGTCCTTCGGCGCTTCCGAGGTACATTCTTCCCCCGGTTTCAATTTTTAGCAATGTAGAATACTTAGACTGCCATTGTTGATTCTGTTCTTTAATTGCTTAGTTCAAATGCATTGGTGCACTGTACACTGTAGTTGATTGTGAATACACTTGCAACTGATAACTGCTTGAACCTGACACGCGCACACACACTGCACCAGCCTTGAATTGCTCAAACACATTGACACAACACATACTGTAGTTCACTGCTAGTACACCGGCACCCGATGTCTGCTTGAATCTGAAAGACGTGCACACACGCCGTATTTACCCTGAACCACTCAAACATGCTGACATGTCACACGTCGTAATTCCCTGCTAGCACACTGACATCCAATGCCGGCTTTACATTTGAAACGCACACACACACACTATATCTGTATGCTTCTCAAAACTGCATTTTGAATATTGCTTCGCAATTGCTGTTTTTGATTACAGGGGATTCCCATACCATCCGCGGGTATGGGAATGTCGTTGCCCGAGACTGGTATGCAGAGTTGCCAGACGCGGTTCTCCAGATCGTCGATGAGGCGGGTTTCGGCATCTTCTGCAGGAGGTTCTCCCAGCTTATTACCTGCAGGGGGCTCTCCTAGCTTACTACCTGCAGGCTCTTGCTCGCGGCTTTAGTGGAGAGGTGGTGGGATACCACCAACTCCTTCCACTTCTCCGTCGCAGGGGACATGACGATGACCCCTTACGACTTCTCGATGCTTACTGGCATCGGGGTAGGGGGAGATCCGATTCCCTTCGACACGGATATGGATGAGTGGGCCGCTGCCCAGCTGTACCTGCTTGGCGCCCAGCCTCCCCTTACTCGAGCAGGGTTTGTCAGATACTCGTGGTTTGAGACTCGGTTCCGGACTCAGCGAGCCTTGGAGGAGGAGGTAGATCAGTATGCGCGGGGTTTCATCATGTTTCTGCTTGGGACGACCCTATTCGCCGACCGGGCGAACACCGTGCCTCTATGTCTGTTGAGCGCACTGGTGGATGTCAGGCGGATCCGCGACTATGACTGGGATGGCACAGGCTTGGCCACTTTATATGGTTACATGAGTTCTTCTTCCCACCTCAGCGGACAGCTCCTTGGCGGATACTAGCGAGCTTGGGAGGTACATCTTCTTCCCCTTTTTACATTTCTGTTTTCTACTTTACCTTTTCTGTATTCTGTTTTATCTTTTTCTGTATTCTGTACACTGCACGGTCTATCTCTCACTGACTATATACTGCACACGCGGCACACACATATACTCTGCTTTACACTGATTGCACACTGCACACACTGTACACTCTGCACAATACACTGCACAACACACGGCTCTGCCATTTTTGCTTTATTCTATTACGCTTTATCGATAGTCATCGATATCTCATTACTCGGTTGTGGATCTACTCCAACTTTCCCAGGCTTGCCCCAGTACTCGATGTGGAGATCCCACTTGACGTCCCCTTTTCCCATCGCTTTGACGTGTGGTGTGTGCGGAGGCCCCGGGAGTCTTTTATCTTTTTCCGCCGCTACTTCGACACCATCATCGCCGCGGAGGTATGTTCAACTGTAGAGTTTGCTTAAGCTTCGCTTTAGCACTGTATTTTTCGATAACAGATAGATAACAAACTACATTTGTACCCGCAGATCACCTAGCAGCCTTGGGCCCCGTTGCCGGCCGTGGTGAGGGACCATTATGAGAGTGCTGAGAAGATTGCCCGCCTCCGGATTCTGTTGGAGGGCCCGGTCTGTCGGGCTTGGTACCTGGGGGAGCGCTTCTTGCGTCAGACCCTGGGTTTACCGGAGCAGATAGTTCCGGGTCCGCCTCCTGCACACATGAGGCATACAGAGAGGTTTTCCCTCGCGCACCTGAGAGAGTATACCGCTGGCTGGGGCGCGGAGCGTCATAGAGGCGAGGGCGACTACGCTGAGTACGTCCGGACCTACATTATGCGACCCTTGAGCAGTGGTCAACGAGCTGAGGGGGCGAGGCCAACAGTGCCAGCAACTGGAGCGGGAGCGTCGAGGAGAGCTCGAGTCCGTGGTAGAGGCGGAGTTCAGAAAGGGCGGGGGATCGGCTGGCCTGCTCTGCCCACTTCACCGACTTTCAGAGGGCAGTGTGGAGTGACCTACCAAATCCCCTTCACTCCTGCTCCGGTTGATCACGAGTTGGTTGATGTCCCCGACTTGCCTCCAGTATGTATTACTTCATTTCGCGTCTTGTACTGTTATTTCATTTTAGTTTATTTTGATATTCCGCAGAATATTGATGTATCTGATATTTTTACAGGCTTTCTTTGAGTACACCCGGCAGTCATTAGAGATGAATGCCTCCATGATGGGGATGCTTCAGCGGACCTTCGACCTTCTAGCCCTCTACAGTATTCCGGTATGTTCTTCCTGACCATAGTCTCAAACCATACACAAACTGCTTCACATAATCTGATACACAACACAACACCTGATAAACTGCTCACAGCATTCATACACTATATTCACACACTGTACTCATACACTGCATTCTTTAGTGATAAACTGCTCGCGGCACTCACAGACTGTACTCATACATCAGATTCTCGTGACCGATTCATCGCTTACGGCACTCACAGATCAGACTACATCAGATTCTCAGACCGATTCACCGCCACGATTCTCGATGCCTTTGCCTTTTATGCTTTTCAGCCTCCTTTCCAGATCCCTCCGGTGGGTGGTGTTCCAGCTAGGCCCTCTATCCCTGCTCGAGGAGGGCGTGGAGACACTACACGTCCCCGTACCAGGGGAGGGCGTACTCATGTTGGGAGTAGCTCTCGAGCACCCGTCCCTGATGATGAGGATGATGAGTCCGAGTCCGAGGCAGAGGCAGAGGCGGAGGCGAGGTTATCTGAGGAGGAGACTGGAGACGGTTCAGGCTCGGACTCAGATGACAGTGCTGCTCCTGATGATGCTCCTGGACCTTCGTCCAAGAAGAGGGCGAGGACGGACTCTCGGACTTGAGATCTCTTGATGTTGATACAGACTTTTGCTATTTTCTTCTTTTCTGCACTTTCCCCTTTTGTTAGTAGTTAGGGTACTTTGTACTGCCGCAGGCAGATTTTGTTTTCCTCAAAACTTTGTACTTGAAAAAGATTATATAAAATGAAACAAACTTTTTTCTTGAAAGTTGTTATATTTGTGTATCTCATGCATTGCATCGCATTACATCATATCATATTACATCTCAATGTAAATGAAATTGGTCTATTGTCTGAAAATTGAGCACTTGTAAATTGAGCACCAGATCAGAATAATCGATGACCATCCAAAGAAATAGCAAAACAACCCAAGCAAACCATCGCTAACTCGAACACGCAGCCTATACTGCTAGAGTAATGCACTACTCGTATCACAAGATTGATTCATTCTACACACAGCAAACCCTGAACAAACAACCCTAATCTGCCAAGATAGACTACGAAGGCTGAAACGGTTGTAGTTGAAACACACTCAGATGCCCTAAATTTTTCCCTTTTCTTCTTTTATTTCGCATACAATGTAGAGAATGGCACTGCACTCTGAGCATAAACGATTTCAACTTTTGAAGAAGGGTTCTGCAATCGGGGTATCGAGCCTAAAACCGAACACAGCGGGAAAGACTCAAACAAAAGATGAGCGGCCTGGACACAACGAGGCATGCTCGGAAAAGACTCAAGACGAAAGTTGAGGTAAACAAGACAAAAGACGCGACACACAGACGTGTTTATAAAAACAAAAGACCTCAGATCTCGAGGAGCCAGTTTCTCTGGGTATTACTTCCCACCCTTTCTCATTTGTGTTTCTCACATCACTCGGCCCTCAAGCACTGTTTTTCTGAAAAAGCCCTTTCCTTACTTTTTCTCTCATCGCACATCTCTCTATTCTTCAATCTCTCATTTTTTATCCCTCCCCTGGGTGTTTGATGGATAAGCAGAAAGTTGCGGGTTCGTGCCCAACACTGTTAGCTCACGGCCATTTCTCCTGGTGGATAGAGTGACCTTCTGGCAAGTATGTTGACGGCGGGGAAAAGACAGAAGACCTGACTCACTTGCACCCCTAGTTCATCACTTTGACCATTTTTTTGTTTTCTAAAACAGTTTTGACCAAAAACGAGAGTCGAATTAACATACTTGTTTGATTTGAAAATCATGCAAGTCAGGCTGCGAGCACTGAAAATTTTCCCTTTTTGGGTCCAAGAAGATGGTTCGGTTTTGGAAAATGAAATAGTTTTCGAGAAAATAGTCAACTTTAGTAAAAATTTTCAAAAACTATTTTTTGCAAACAGTCAATGCTCAACGAGCGCGGAACTTACCCTCGAGATGCGCAACCTCAGATAGGAGGCAATGGAAAATTGCCCCTTGCTTGAAGGGGGTGCATGGCAACGGAAAGTTGCCCTGGTTTGGATGATAACTTGCGGCAACGGAAAGTTGCCCCTTGTCTGGATGGTGCTGCAGCATGCTGTAAACTGCTTTTATCAATGACGACTGAACTCCGAGGATGATGGTCTGAACCAATATATGGACACAGTCACTGTAAGAACAATGGTGGCTGGACTTCAGGATGAAGTTGCCTACGTATCCGAAACATGGGAATCAAGCCTTACGTAGTTCCGGTTGTTACAACCGAATTGTCGGATGCAGAGGAAGCAAGGATGATCAAAACCATTATATGGATGAAGTATTTGAAAGCGTTGAAATTGGACTTCAAGATGAAGTTGCCTACGTATCCCAAACATGGGAATCAAGCCTTACGTAGTTCCGGTTAAGGTACACTAGGGTATTTTAACCTTCACTTTTTTAGGCTCTAATTTTTGCCAAGACGCCTGTTGCAGGTTTTCAACCTTGCGAGCTTTGTTCTTTCTTTTCTTTTTCAACTCTTTTTTTTAATTTAATTTTTTTTAATTTCTTCTTTTTCAATTTTTTTCTTTTTGTATTTTTTCTTTTTTCATTTCTTTTTGCATTTTCTTCTTTTTTGCTCTCTTGTACTTTTCTTACTCTAACTTTTGCCTGGGTCGCCCTTCCGGGTTTTCGGCCTAGCGAGCCTCTCAAAGGGTAAAAGTGTAGCATAGTCCATGCCAAATGGTTTTGAGATCCTGAAGTCATCTGAGCCCAGGAGAGTGACTGTTGTACTGATTTGCGGAAGGATCCATCATGGTCGCTTCATGAGCTTCTGCTGGTGAGATCTAATCTTCTTGATCTGAATTTGATACCTCTTGCTTGAGGGTTGCTTCAAATCGGGCCTCACAGGCCTTTCATGGCAATTAATCGTTGAACATTTTGAACGGATTCCAGGTTCACAATAGATAGATTGAATCTCGAGGCTGAGAGCGATCCTGGGCTACACAATCTCAAGAGCAATTCCACACAAGTCTTCACAGGACCGCGCAAAACATTTTGTTTTTGAAAGTTTTTAAGAAAGCGAGAAATCGCTCGCGCAGAAGATAGTGTGAAACCGGTCTGGATCAAGCCAGGGTCCTTCTCAGTACTCACACTAACAAGGATGATCTTATTCATAAAACGGTTTAGCAGGCCTACCCTTCTCTCAAATATGATCAAGTTTTTGTGAAAACCCAAGGAATTCCTTCCTCTTCGTTTTTATCACCGCAGTGCTAAAAAAAAAGGAGGTTTTGAAAAAAACTTAGGTCATTACAATGATGTTCAAGGCACAAGAGAGTAGGTAGAATGTACTGCCGTTTCATCCGCCTCCCCTGGCACAACTAACTCACACTGAAAGCAAGCATGAAAAAGAGATAGCCACAGTTGTTTCATTCAGATTTGTTGGTATAACTAGCCCCTCGGCAAAGACAGACTCAAAAACCAAAACGGGTAATTACAAAACGATGTTCGAGGTGACAACCTCGAAATCACCCGATATTCTATACAAAGGGGACTGACCCGTTGCATCAAGACAGACCCTTAAGCAAAAAGACTGACTCAAGACAAAGAGACAGACATCAAAACAAAAGACTGACTCGATACCCAAGCCAGATTTTACAAAACTAGTGTTCGCAGATGCTAAAAAATGCGTGTCAGACGTCACATCAAAATATACCAAGTGCCGCCCGCAGGTGGTTCACTCTTTGATTACATACTTGCAGTATCAGTGTCCTCAAAGTCCAACAGCTGAGTAGTAACGGACTTGGCTGAGGTGGGCGGGAGGATAACCTCGTTGTCAATCAAATCTTGTACCTCATGACGGAGGCGGAAACAGTTGTCGGTAGCATGGCCCGTCTGCTGGTGGTACGCGCAGTACTGAGCAGGGTCATGAGTAGCAAGGAGGTTTTTCGGGAGAGGCCGAGGCTCCAGGGGTTTAAGGTGTCCCCTCTCGGCAAGGATCTGAAGTGCCTTGGACAATGGCATGTAGAGAGCATGGAAGACTCTGTGCCCTCGGGGCAAGTATTTTGAAGTTTGAGCATTTTTGCTAGACGCACTAGCGAACGGGTCGGCAGGCACTGCCTTAACTTTTTGGTCCTTCCTGGGTGCAGGGCTGGGAGCAGAAGAAACTGTTTTGGCATGACGGGGCTTGTCCCGGTTCTCTGATTGGCTTGAACTACCCGCAGGTGGAGTGGGGAAAGCATCATCCATAACTTTTGTCGCAACTGCGGATATCTGTTGCTTGTTCATCCCCCCGGCTTTCAAAGCCTCGACTGCCCACAGCAGTTGTTCGATAGGATCGGCATCTTCCTTCATTTTGTCTTTACCCCTGGCCTCGGCCTGATCAGGGGTTTGGGTCGACGTTGACACGTCATTGTTATAGTTGGAGGCCATCTCTGGTTGGCTGAGTTCAATCATGATCTGTCCCAATAGCGGGGGCTCCTGGGTTACAAAGCCTCTGGCATATGGTGCAGCTGGTGGCGAAACAGACATTCCATAGGCGAGATCCGCCACGGACCTCCGAAGATCACCTATCATCCCCATCAGTTCAAATGTAGTAGGCTCGCGAGCCTGATATAGTTGAGGGGTCCAAACCGGGTGCGCAGCAGGCGACCTAGGTGGATGCGGCATATCAATATTGGTCTCACTTTGTGGGGTGATTCCTTGACCCAACACGGCTGTCATAACCACGATCTCTTCTGAATTCTGCGTCATTGTAGACACCCTATTTTTGACCGTCCTCGAGACTTGGACGTCACCGCTTGAACACCCGGTGATTATCCATGTTTGTGTTCGTTTTGAGTTCCCGGAGGTCCCGACTGCGCGTCGTGCCTCAGGACCTCTCAACCGGTTTGTTCTGTGCTTGGTTTTGTACCAAGACTTGTGTGTTTTTGCATTTGAGGGTAGGGGGAGGCTTGTTAGCCATCCCTGAAGCTCACCGGCTGCCCCACACCTACACCGGCCGCCCCTAGTGGCCACCGGCACTTTGTTCTCAAAGCCTTTGACCGGTCGGCACTTTATTATGCCAACCGGCACTATTTTGTGCCGGTGACTGTTTTGGCTGGTCGGTGTGACCCCTTTGCACCCCCAGGGATGGTACATGCCAGCTGTGATAGCTGGAGTGCACCATCACCACTCCCCATGCCCGGGTTTGCACCCTTTGCACCCTTGAACCCCATGAGAAGCTTGGCCAGCTGTCTTGGCTTCCCTTGGAAGCCAAGACCCTCTTGCACCTCTTGAACCCCCCTCTCTTTGCTTAACCATTAAGCTAAGAGCTTTATTTTGCCTATATAAGCTCATCTCTTCCCCTTTAGTGAGAGGTTAGCCATTTTAGGTCAAAAACCAGAGCTTGTATCTATATATCTGTGTGATACACTTTCTCTCTCTATATTTTCCCTCTCTCTCCTCTTTTGTGTGTGTTTTAGGCCTAAAAAGTGTGTTTTTACCTTACTTTTGCACTTGTACACACACTATTACACTTAGCCCCGAGATTGAGGGACTTGGAAGGTTGATTGTTATGATTTTGGACTGGTTTTGATCACTAGAGGAGGGTTGCTCCACCTGTTCTTCAAAAGATCTTCAAGGGTGAGCTTGTTGCTTTAGTTTCCCCATTCTTGCACTAGCTTTCTACCCCTCTTGCTTTGTGTTTTTGGATTTGTGTTTAACATAAAAAAGGCTTATATTTTCATGCTCTTGAACATTCATTAAGATTGATTTGTGGTTTGGGTAGAGTCTCACCCTCTTAGGCCTTGTTTTGGCCATTTTGGTGTCTTTTCTTGAAGTTTTGCTTACTTGTTGTTCTTGGTCTTCTCACCACTGAAAACCAGTGGGTTTTCAGTGGTGAGGAAGGTACTTCCAAGTCTCAAATAGGGGAGGGACACCCCTCTCCCCCTTGTCCTTTGCTTGCCTTTGTATTTGGCCTAAAGAGTAGCATGTATGCATACTTGCATTTAGCTTCATTTCAGAATTTTTTTGAGTGTTTTGGAGCATGTTTAACCTCTGTTTTTGGTCAGATTTGTAGCCCTTAGTATGTATCTTATACTTGCTTTGAAATGCTCTATTATGCTAGGAAGAATGCCTTGCATTTAGGCCATGTTCTTTGCATGTATTAGCCTCACTTCATGAAGATACTAGTATTATTTTGCCACATTTAAGGGCTGTGGGCCACTGTTTTTGTCATATTTAGCATGCTTGACATGGTTGTTTTGAATGATGGCTTGTAAGCCTAGGGTAGGTGATCTATGTGCATGCATTGGATAGTCTATTTAGATGATTTGGGATCATTTGACACGCTATTTCAGACCATAATCCATGCTCATATGTTTGTACTTGTCATCTCTTTCATGCTTTAAAGGTGTGTCCTTTTATGCCTAAGAATAGGCCTTGTGTATGTTTCCATGATTAATGCATTTTGGGGGTGCCATGTGAGGGGATTTGGGTGTCATTTTGTATACTAAAAGTCTGTTTTTGGTTGTTGGATTCATGCCATGAGTGGTTGTGTAAGTGGTAGTAAGATGCTCTTTTTGGTGCCTTAGGTTTAGGCCCATGAACTTGCATGTTTGTATAGCATTTTGGTCATCATTTAGGGCTTGTTTTGCCACTGTTTTGGGGTGGTTTGAGGGCTTCCCCATTGAAGCTAAGGCCACCATTGTATGTTCATTATATGCTTGATGCATGCTTGGTTCATCGAGTGTTGTAGTAGGTTGGTTCCATTGCTTGATTGGCCAATGTTTGCATGCCACTCATACCTTGCATGCTCTAGCATTTTGCATGCCTATTGTGATAGTTGCATGACACTTGGTATGCCTTGCATCTTAGTCCCATTGTTGCATCATTTGAGCCATGTTGCATACATGCATTCCATGGCTTGGCTTGGGGATTGTCAAGCCAAGCACAAGATTGAGAAGAGTTCACACTTCAAGTGGTGCAACTCGTCTCAATTCTTGGTCACCAAGACCTTTGACTAACACATGATAAGGCCTTGGATTCCATTTGTTTGTTTGCATGCATTACCATTAAAATGCAACCTTGGTTCCTTAGGCCATCATGCATCAAGATGCATAATTGATGGCCCAAGAACCAAGAGTCATGCCTCCTTGAGTCCCCAAGCATGATAGGAGGCATTGGCCATGCTTACATATGCTCAAAGTCCATGCCATGCAATCGGCTTCTTGTCATCAAACATCCTCTGCAGAACTTTACGCGGCCAAGACAATGTGCCGACCGGCACATTTTTGTGCCGATAAACTCTACAAGAAGGTGGCCAATTTAAGCAACGGTGGTCACTTCCTCCACCGGTGGTACTGCAGTTCATGTAGAAGGTATTCGGGACTTTGGGAATTTTGGAGAGGCAAGGCGGTAAAGAGAAACAAAGTGTCATGACACGGGTTTCCGGGCAAGTCGGATCGAGCATGCATCATTCACAAGATCTCGAGGTCGGGCCATGCCACCTTTCCTTTTGCGTTTATTCGTTAAATAATTAGAAATTTTGTAATAATTAATTTATTCATTATTGATTGTAATATTTATTCGGTCCCTCTGTGCGAGGGCGTAATTGTAATAAGTGTGGGTGAGTGGTGTGTATGTCTTCCAACCCCCATTTCTTTCTCCCTTTTATTTACCCGCTTATGATGGTAGATTAGGGCACGTCTATTTTTAGCATACCTTATACAGTGCATGCGTGCATCCATGCATTTATTTACATGCGCCGGGCTCGGCACATCATACAAACTGCATTGTATTTTCAATTCCAAATTGAATACGTGCATCGAATAAAGTGCATCTCATATGCCATCTTTAGGGTTAGCCGAGCCTACTCTAGCTTGCATCCTTGCCTGTGTTGCATTAGCCACTCTAACATGAACTAGGTCATGCATGTTTGCTAACTAGTTTCTTGTTTTGGCACGGAGTACAATGTAAGTATTTATGCTTTAGCATATCGCATGCGTGTGAATGTTACCATAACAGTATGCTTACCATGCGGCTAAGTGCTTACATGAGATAAACTGTTTGAATGCCTGTGGGTGGAGGTTGGATTGCTTGAGTTGGGAAAACTCATTGAAATCCGTGTTTTAGCCTACTTGCGAGTAGCAAATCCCGAAACATTTTCAAAACGAACGGATATGCAATGTTTGTTTCCAAATTAGGCGATCTAGTCTATACTTGTTTGTCAGGCGATAACATAGTAATTCGAGCTAATAATTGGAATAAGAGCATGTAATGTTTTCAAAAGCGGATATCACGGTTAGTAGAGGCGGTCTTGATCGGGCGAAAGGTGCTCACGGTGACCTTCCCAATCGTATCCAAGTTCCCGAGCCGAGGCAACTTTGGTGATGGCGGACACGTGGCCTTTGGCACCGAGTCGGTTTTAAATTTCCCATAAAAAACATTTAGGTGGCGACTCAGATTCCGCAAAGCGATCCATGTTTGGCACTTCTTTCAAAAAAAAAATCTGTTTTCAAAATCGATTTGCCGGATTTGGACTCTTTGGTTCGAGATTAAGAACCGTGACATTTGAGTCCTTGAACTGTAGTAGACCCAATATCGAACCAGAACGGGGGGGATTCGCACTCCCTTTCCCCGGGATGCGTTCGGGCACGTCTACAGTTTCTGGCGACTCCGCTGGGGAGATTAGAAAGCTTGACTCAAACTCGTGATATCCTATTTTTACTACACTTATGTGTTTCTTTGCATTGCATGTGCATTGGTGCGCCTAGGACACAGTGTTTGCCATCTGCCATTCCTGAACGGTTTGCCGGAGGCTTGTCTTGTCAAGGCATGACCATAAGGCTAACCGGTTATGGGCTCTGACAGCATGGGAACACAAACCCCGGTTTTACTGGGGCACCCTTTTCGACCATTTGACCTAGTGCATATTCGGATCCATAGTGACCATTCCAAACTAGGACAGGTTGCTTACCCGATGTTAGGTTGTTTGAAACCGCCGCGTGCATAGTTAAACCCTAGCTCCTAACAAAATAGGACAGGGAAACCCTACCCCAACATAGGGGTGTATTGGCTCTCTTTTACCTGTTATATGCTTTCAGAGTGTATCTCCACAGGGAACACATATGTCAGTTTGCAAGGTTGGGTATCCCGAGGGCACCAAGAATGATTTTGGGAATCGCTTATCGTGGGTACAAAATCCAGACTTGGGGCAATGATTCGAAACATGATCGATTTGAGGAACAGTGTATCGAGTTCAGCGTGTTATCCAACCGTGTGTTGTATGTTTATTTTACGTCGTTATGCTGTCCGATTTTCTGTTATTTATACGCTTTATTTATCTTTTTATTAGGTAGTTGAGCACGATTGCTACCGACCCGATAGATATCCCTCAAGCACCCTGGGTTAGAGGCCGTCGACTCCTTCGATCTGAGGATCTGATAGACGGACAACCAGTGTACTACTCACTACCCCCGGTTACTAAACGGAGGTCAGTAAGGCAGAGGACATCAGTACAGCAGTCAGTTCAGAGAGCTTTGTCTACCCCACCTGTGTTCAGCAGGGATCGGGATTCTGTGTCACCGACAGAGAGAGAATATATACCAGTAATCCAACCAGAGCAGGATAACATGGCTAGTCTGGAGGAGATGGTGCGCCACCTTCAAGAAAGCATGAAAGCAATGCAGCAAGATGCCGTCCGTCAGGCAGACTTCGCCAGGCAACAGGCCACAGTTATGAGGGAACAGGCAGAGACAATTGCCAGGCTAGAGCAGCAAACCGGAGCATCCGCTTCGCATCAAGTTCCTCCCCCACCAGGAGTCCCTAATGTCGGGGAGACGACCAATGTTCAGACTGATACAGAGCTGCCCACAGGACCGCCCCCACCTCCAACCCTACCACAAACCCAACCTCAGCTATCAAAAACACCCACTAACCTACCGGACTCTCCCTTTGAGTTCGAGACTGATCCCACCGCACTAAAATTGAGCAAGCTTGAAAAGCTGTTCAAGAGATCCCAAGGGGTCAAGACTATCCCCAATATTGAAGATGGTTACACTGACGCCTTGTGTTGGACGCCCAATTTCAAAATGCCTCATATTGATCGATTTGACGGGTCTGGGGATCCCATGGTGCATTTAAGGCTGTTTTCAGATGTTCTAAGGCCGATGGGCCTCAGTAGGCTTCAGAAATTGTCTTTGTTTGGCCGGACCCTGTCAGGTGTGGCAGCAATATGGTATGCTAAGCTAGAAGATGACGTCAAGAGGAATTGGGACGAAATGGCTGAGGCCTTCATCACACAGTATTCGTATAATACACAGATTGAGATCACGACCCGTGATCTCGAGACTACTAGACAAGAGCCTAAGGAGAGTTTTTCAGAGTTTGTAACCAAATGGAGGGCCAAGGCTTCGATGATGACCTTGAGGCCTACGGACAAAGACCAGATTCGAATGATTGTGCGCAATCTTCAGCCGAAGTTGATGCAAAAGATGATAGTTCTCCCCTTTCCTACTTTTTCTGACCTACATGAAATGGGAGTGCAGATTGAAGATGCCTTGAAGCAAGGCTTGATTGATAATGACCGAGAACAACCCCGACGAACTTTCAATCGTGGTAGCAATGCAGGCCCGAGTGGCGCTACTACTACGAGAGCCACCGAAGTAAGCATGGTCACCGCTAACCCCCCAAGAAATACTTGCACAGACCATTCTCCCACAAGATCCGAAGCAACCCACAAACAACCAAATACCCACCCAGAAACACCAGAACCTTCGCCCCACTATATATGCCCCTATCCAAAGCTCTAGGGGTTTTGATCAAGAAAGGGCATCTGAAGCCCCTGGAGCCGCGGCCCTTACCAGAAAAACTTCCCCCTACCCATAACCCGGCCAAGTATTGTGCATTTCACCAACAGCACGGTCACGACACCGATCTGTGCTTCCGATTACGACACGAGATTCAAGATCTCATCGACAATGGGGTGATTTTGCTTCCCGAAAAACCCAATGTTACTACAAATCCCCTCCCCGCACATAACCAAGCTCCACCACCCAAAAGACTTAATTTCATCCATACCGGGGGCGTGTCCTACGACCCTAGTATCTACATCGCACCCACCCACCTGCCTAAACCGGAGGTGTTCCTTCCCGATTGCACCGACTTGTGCATGATGGACATCTCTATCACCCAACCCAAGCCAGCCGTGGTGACCACCGAGAACGGAGGAAGGGAAATTTCAAAGGGGAAACAGGTTATTGAGCCAGAATCTGCAAAATCTGGGAATTACGTTGGGAAGACATACAGTCCGAGTGACTACATTTCATCAAAAGGCCAAGATGGGCCCGGAGTAGAATTGCCAACAAGGGGAGAGTTGTGTATGATCCAAGGGGATAGTCTGGGACAGGGAACAGATGACGTAACAGCTGTGGAGGAGGGCCTGGCCAATCTCCAATTTTACAATGACCAATACCCAGAGGACGCAGTAGTTGCGTGGTTCGATTATGAGGATTCAGTAGAAGCTACTGGGTGGTTGGACGATCAGCCTGATGTGGTAGAAGAATTTCAGGCAGAGCAGAGTTCAGCAGGAATGAGAATATCAGCGACGGCCGGAAGCGTCGAAGAACAGAACACATCACCGGGGGGCGCCGGTGTCGAGAATTTCGCCCGAGATTGGAACATTTTGAGTACGGAAATGATTGAACAGTCAGCTATGTCAGAACAAGCAAGTTTTGAGGATTCCGAGAGAATTAGAAAGGCGAAGGCGCATGTGGGATTGGAAATTGCTGTGTGCACAGGAAACGAGAATACTACAGGCAGACGGATGGAAGGTGCTGCGAGCACAAGAACAGTCATACCAGAGCCGGACAGGTGTCTGTCGGCCGCTGATGGAATGTGGTGGGAAGATGAGGACTTGTGTCTTGCCCACACGGATGAAGATTGGGGGAACGACCAACCTGATAACACTTGGTACCTTGGGGAGGTCGACCACATGACGAGAAGTGGGCGATATTTCAAACCCCCACACTTGGATCAACCAGAGGCCTCAGGGAAGGATAGGGAAGCCGAGAAGCAAAAGGAGAAGCAACTTGAGGAAGAAGCTGTTCTCAAGCAGCTGAAAAAGATACAAGCAGACATCTCCATTTGGGGACTGCTCATGGCCTCATGATACAGTACAAAGGCTGCTTTTGACCATGGATAAGGCCAAACTCTCCATAGAAACTACACCAGAGCAAGTTGGATCGGTCTTCCCGGAGGGGTTCCCGACATTGACCTTTTCGGATAAAGAACTTCCGCCTGAGGGCGTAAATCACAACAAACCCCTCTACATTTCTGTGGAATGTAGAGATAAGTGGATACCGGTGGTACTTGTCGATACCGGGTCCGCCATCAATGTCTGCCCGGCTAGGACAGCATATGCTATTGGCTTGAAAACTGCAGATTGCATCAATTTCCAGTCATCCGGCATTTGACAACACAAGTAGAGAAGTAATGGGAATGGTTAAAGTTCAGACAAAGGTCGGGCTGGGACGACACGAGATAGATTTCCACGTCCTAGAAGTTCCCGCAACTTTTAACTTGCTTTTGGGGCGGCCGTGGCTACATCAAGTGAAGGCAGTGTCATCTACTTTGCATCAAATGGTGAAATACCCATACGGGAAGGGAGTAGCCATCGTCTTTGGGAATTCATCAATCCACCCACCACCGGAAGTATCCACACCTGTATTAGAAATCGAGCATGGCATGGAAGATGTGTTCATATCAGGTTTTACCTTGGCCGAGGCTCAGGTTGTACAGAATATCATGGCCGCTAACGAAGGAATATCGTCGCTGCTCAAGCGGGTACCTCATGAACAAGCTCCAATACATCCCGGGATGGGATTAGGGAAGAGCGGCCGTAAAGGCATTGCGTTGGCGAAGTGACAACCCTCATACCTTCGGCTTGGGTTATCTGCCCACCAAGGAAGATTGGGTAAGAAAAGGAAAAGAGATGGCGGGAAGAGCCAAAGCAAAACAGATGGGAAAGCCTTTTGAATTGATGCATCGGCCCATCCAGGGTACCCTGAACGGACGCTTCGTCCGGGAGGGGGAAGACTTTCCATTCTGTGGTTTTCCTGAGCCATGGCTGAATGAAGAAAAGAAGCGTATGCCGGGGTTTGAAATTTTCTTTGACCTGCAGTTACATGGGGATGATGTTGCTGAAGAATGGACAGACCCAACAGTTGAGGATAAGCATAACAAGGGATCAGAGTCTGCAGACACAAAGGTTGAAATGGGGGTAGCACTGGCATGTCTACTTTCAGATCCTTTGATCGACCAGGTGTGCTTAGGGGATGACTCCTCGGTGTCCATGATAGGAGATGAAACGGCTGCGGGCCTACCATCAGCTATTTTGGATGCATCCATCGCACCCTCCCTCACCTGGCAGTACGAGGAGGGATTTTTGTCAAGCAGCACTGGGTCAGGTAGTGAGCCGGAATCTGATTCCACCGAGTCTTGTGAGTCTAATCGAGTTCGGCTTCGAAGTCTGAGTTCGGTATTCCTGGGGGTGATAACCCGGATGCCACAGTCCTGTCCAGGTCGTCTTTTTCTTTCTCTTTTGAGTCTGTTGTAACAGAAGAATTGGACGGTTTGGAAGTACATAATGAGAATGAGGTGACTGTGGTTTCCGAGTACTTTTCTGTGCCTTTGGTTTATTGCTTAAATCAGGACTTTCAAAATTTTGATGAAAACAACGAGGACGAAATTCCTCCGGTTTTGCAACGACTAATTGAGCAAGAGCAAGAGAGGTTTGTTAAACCCTTAATGGATGAAATCACTATCGTGAGCGTTCTTGAGAAGGACCCGCTGGTCCAGATCGGGTCCACGTTGTCTTCGAGGAACGCGGCGCTTAGTCGCTTTATTAAAAGATTTCAAAGATGTTTTCGCGTGGTTCTACGAAGACATGCCCGAATCGATCCCGAGATTGTGCAAGACCGGATCCTCTTGACCCGGCTTGACCACAAGCGAAACTTCGGAGGATCCGCCTGATTGGGCCATTAAGATCAAGGAAGAGGTCACCAAGATTGACGCAGCTTCCTGCGGTATCCGAATACCCGACTTGGTTGGCCAACATTGTTCCAATATCGAAGAATGATGGCGTAATCCGGGTATGTGGATTTCGAGGATTTGAACAGGGCGGTCAAGGATGACTTTCCTTGCCACATATCGACGAGTTGGTAGATTTCACAATGGGCATGCTTTGCTCGCTCATGGATGGCTTTTTCGTGCTATAATCGATAGTAATGGCACCAAGACCGGAGAAGATCGCTTACCACCCCGTGGGGTACATATTGTTACAGAGTAATGCCGTTTGGACTGAAGAATGCTGGGGCTACATATGAACGGGCTGCAACCACAATATTACATGACATGATCCATAAAGAGGTTGAGGTGTATGTGGACGACATGATCGTCAAGTCCAAAGAAAGAGAGGGCCACTACACCGCTTTGCAAAAGTTTTTCCAAAGGATCAGAGAATTTCGGCTGCGGTTGAATCCTCAGAAATGTACATTTGGTGTTACAGCGGGAAAAATGCTGGGATTTCTGATTACACAAAGGGGCATCGAAGTCGACCCTTCCAAAATCAAGGCCATCTTAGAAATGCCACCACCAATGACTGAAAAGGAGGTGCGAGGCTTTCTGGGTAAAGTGCAATTCATAAGGCGGTTTATCTCAAAACTAACCTTAACTTGTGAACCACTTTTTGGTCTTCTGAAGAAAGGAAAGAAGTTCCATTGGGACGGCCGATGCCAAGCTGCGTTTGAACAGATTAAAGAGTATCTACAGAATCCGCCCGTGTTGTCACCACCAAAGCCGGGGAAGCCGTTGATATTGTATCTGTCAGTGACTGAGACCACGATGGGCTGTATGCTCGCACAAGAGTCGGAAGATAAAGTGGAAAGGGCCATCTACTATCTGAGCAAGAAGATGCTGGATTACGAGACCCGCTACACTCCGCTGGAGAAGGCGTGTTTGGCCTTGGTATGGGCTACTAGGAAGCTGCGGCACTACCTGTTAGCTCACTCTGTAATATTGGTTTCACGACTTGATCCCATCAAATATCTTTTCGAGAAACCAGCACTTACGGGTAGGCTAGCTCGTTGGTTGCTGTTGCTCTCCGAATTTGACCTCAAATATGTGACGCGCAAGTCCTTAAAAGGGAGAGCAGTGGCAGAGTTCCTTGCCAACCACCCGGTTGAAGGGGATGAAGCGGTTGAGTACCTATTCCCAGATGAAGCTATTCTGCACATCGACGATGAAACTTGGACGATGTACTTTGACGGAGCGTCAAATCAATACGGATACGGGATAGGAGTGTTGCTGATAGCACCTGACGATTCCCGTATCCCTTTAGCATTCAAGCTTCGGTTCAAAGTCTCGAACAATGAGGCAGAGTATGAGGCATGTATTGCCGGTCTAGAAGCTGCCCTAGAACTAGGGGCGAGACGACTGGGCGTCATTGGGGACTCGAACCTAGTTGTGTCTCAAGCGAAAGGAGATTGGAAAGTCAAGGAGGAAAAGATGATAATTTACCACCAAACCTTGGATTTGTTAATCCCTCGGTTTGAAAAGCTAAACTTCACTCACCTAGTAAGAGAGAACAACAGGTTTGCAGATTCGCTAGCAACTCTATCTTCCATGATAGACATCCCATCTGGGGTCCGGATGCGTCCAGTCATTATTGACCAGAAATTTGCACCTGCCTATGAGTCAATCTCTGCCATAGATGAAGTACAAGATAACAACCCTTGGTATTACGACATATGGAACTTCTTGGAAAAGGAGGCATACCCATCAGGGGTAAATGCCAAGGACAAGAGGGCAATCAGAAGAATGGCTGTTCAGTTTATCATCTGCGGAGGTAAATTGTACAAAAGAAGTCACCTGGGAATGCACAAGTTATGTGTGGAAGTTGAAGAGTCGAAGCGCCTGATGGAGGCCATCCATGGAGGAGAATGTGGGACCCATATGAATGGGGTGATGCTGGCACGAAAGATCCTCAGACAGGGCTACTACTGGTCTACCATGGAGGAAGATTGTATCGGCTTTGTTCGGCGATGCCACAAATGTCAGATCCATGCAAACCGTATGAACATCCCGCCATCAAAGCTGTACAACATGACATCACCATGGTCGTTCTCAGTTTGGGGGATCGATGTGATTGGAGCCGTTGCTCCGAAGGGGTCGAATGGGCATGAGTATATCTTGGTAGCAATAGATTACTTTACAAAGTGGGTCGAGGCCCAATCTTATGCCGTGTTGAAGGCTTCGCACGTCGCAAAGTTTATCAGAAACAACATTATCTGCCGTTATGGAGTCCCGAATGAGATCATTTCAGACAATGGTTCTCACTTCAAGAAGGAGGTGATTGATTTGTTGAAGAAATATAATGTGGCTTTTCATAAGTCATCAACATATCGGCCGCAGACCAACGGAGCAGTTGAGGCCGCCAACAAAAACATCAAACACATACTGCAGAAGATGGTGGAGACCTATCGGGACTGGCCAGATAAGTTGCCGTTTGCTCTGTGGGGCTACCGAACATCAATTAGAACTTCTACCGGGGCGACTCCGTATTCCTTAGTATATGGGATGGAGACCGTTCTACCTATAGAGATTGAGGTTAGTCTCTCAGTATTGGTGAGTGTCGATAACTTAGGCAGATTAGCGTGAGCGATTCGAGGAACTCATGCTCTTCGATGAAAGGAGATTAAAAGCATTGTACATGTCCAAGGGTATCAACGCAGAATCGCCCGGGCTTTTAACAAGAAAGTTAAGTCCAGGAATTTAAAGGAAGGAGATTTGGTGCTCAAAGACAACCGAGCTCCCATCCACGACCCAAGGGGCAAGTTCAGACCTAATTGGACGGGTCCCTATATCATCAAGTCTATCTGGTCAGGTGGAGCTGTGGTTCTGATGGATCTAGATGGCCTAGAGTTCTCCCAGCCAATCAACATGGACAAGTTGAAGAAATATTACCCCTGAGAGGCTCGCTAGGCCGAAAACCCGGGAGGGCGACCTAGGCAAAATTCAGAGCATAAAAAAATTAGAAAATATAAAAATTGAGCTCGCAAAGTTGAAAACCCACAAAGGGCGGCTTTGGCAAAAGTAAGAGCGCAAAAGGAGAGTGAAAATACTCGAGTAAACCCAAGCCTGAACTACGTAAGGCTTGATTCCCATCTTTGGGATACGTAGGCAGCTTCGTCCCGAAGTTCAGCCATAAACTTTTCCTCGATCAACTTTGTCCATTTGATCATCTTGGTCATCTTTGTCCGTCAGCATTTATCGCAATCTCCGGTACAGTTAGGACTTGGGGCAACTTTACATTGCCATCTGATTTGCTGGTACCATTCAGACAAGGGCAACTTTCGGTTGCTAGGATCCGGTTTGTACATCTCAACGAGATCTCAGCGTGTCGATTCGATCCATATCGAAAATAGTTTTGAAAAGTTTTAATGAAGATGACTTTGTTCAAATAAATCTTTTTACAACTAAGACCATTTCTGGACCATAGTGGAAAATTTTCAATACCACAACCTTCAATTTCATTGATTTCAAATAGAGTTCTCTTGCTCTTGCATACAATCGAAGTTGCTTTTTATTACATTCATAAAGAAAACTTGAAAGTCTTGGTAAAGCAATAAACCCGGCATGGTCAAGTCAAATGTCCTCGCGCCTCCCTGAGCCGGGTCAAGCCTCGATGCCAAAGTGGGCCCTTCTGTGCCTCTTCATTGAGCCAATCTAAGCACTCATCGACAAAGTGCAATTGAAAGTAGGGTAGGCGGGAGTTCTCTAGTCCTCCACGCGGCTGCCTGTCGGATAAGCTGCACACCTCGGACTGTAAATGTAGTCGGATACTCCATCCTTTCCGGTGGACAAGTCTGGTCATGACCAAACTGGCGCAGGATACGGAATAGAAAGTACAAGACACAGTGAGTTAGGCCAATCAAGCGGATCCCAGTGTCCTGGAACATGCTATAGCTCATTGCCGGGAGATTGAGCCAAGGACAACGCCACGCAACGCGGTCTGCGGACAAACTGCACATCCACTCGAACCACCAGCCCTCATCAAGGGCGTCGACTAGGTGTTGCCGAAAGAAGTAACCGCGAGCTGAGTAAGCCGGACAAGAGTCCACAACCCGCAGTTTATCCATCAACCATACCTGGGGAGGGATGAAAAATGAGAGAATAAAGAATAGAGAGATGTATGATGAGAGAAAAAGTGAGAAAAGGGTTTTGTGAGAAAAATTGAGCTCGAGAGCCGAGTGGTGTGAGCAGACATAAATGTGAGATTGGGTGGGAAATATTACCTGCAGTAATAGTGGACTCCCTGCTAATCTGGTCGTCTCTCGATGATAAAAGGCGTCTAAACCCAGCAACGTCTCAGCCAGGGTCATGGCAATGCAACTTTTGCCTTCCTTCAAGCCTTGGGCAACCTCAATCAACCGGACACTAGACCCTCCGGAACCAGAGACGAACAGGAAATGAGATAGCATGCACAAACAGAGGGCATGCCGTCGAAAGCCTTGCCAATAATGGTCACTACGGTCACCCATGTCAGAAAACTGATAAACCAGGCTAGGAATGTCCAGCATTCCGTCGCGAATCAGAGATCGAGAATTGTGCATGGTAAAGCCACACATACGTCCTAAAGCTTGGGCATGGCCGAAATTGAGTTGGGGGAGAATCTCCTCATTGCATTCAGATTCCATTAGAGCTTGGAAATCTTCAAAAGTGGGACACACCTCTTGCCCGCTAAAGCTAAAGACGTGTGTTACCGGGTTCCAAAACCTTGCCGCGGCATGGAGGAATGGAAAATGCAGTGGGGTACGGCGCAAAGTGAATAGTGCGTTTATGCCGAAAAGTCTTGAAATTCAAATTTTTCCGAGCCATCCAAGTTGTTAATCCAAGTTGCGAGATTTTGGGCAAGAAATTCTTCCATTTGGAGCAAATCAGTGTGGAAATGAAGGAAACCACGAAGTTGAGACCCTTTTGAAGAGGATAAGGTTGAGTGAAGGACAGATGTCAACATTCTGCTGGTGCTGACATCTTAAGTGCCGACCGGCCAACTATAGTGCCGACCGGCCATCTGTTTTGGCCGATGAATCATCTTTTCGGCCGATGGCCATTCCTCAAGGCCGGTAGCCTTTCTACTCGGCCAGTGGTTCTCTTCCTTGTCCTCTGAGCTGTTTATACTAGGAATTTGGAAGATCCCACCACTTTCGATGCCCTCCAGTGATCAATTCTTACGAGGGCGCGCCCATTTGCTTATCGAGTTGTTGCATATTTGCTTATCGAGTTGTATTTCACTCTCTTTGAGTCTTTGTAATGTTTATCAAGGTGTACTCACATTTGGCTAGTTTGCTGAGTCCCCCTGTTTTGCTTATCGAGTTGTGATTAGTTTACTACCTGGTTATTACGATGCGATGCTTTGTTTTCAAAACGCAGTTTCAATTTCAGTCACATTGTTGTGTGATGCCTTGCGATGCGATGCATAGAACACGCAAATGTAACACCTTTTGAACAAATAGCTGTTTCATTTCCATCATATGTTTTTTTTACAAAAAAAAAAACACACGCTTTTGAGAAATAAGACCTGCCCGAAGCAGTGCAATGTGCTTAAACTCCTAGTAAAAAGGAAAGTAAAGTAGAAAAATAACAGGGTAGCAGGATACCGGAATGGATACCAGTAATCTCCCCTCGCGGTCATTGTACTTTTCGCGCCCTTGTTCGGGTCAATTATGTGGTTTGGCACCTTCATCACTCAAGGTAATACAAGAAAATACACTGTTAGAATGAAAGCGGACTTTCGAGTTGACCTCAAGCCATGACTTTTGTGAAGCGATGCTCGGGACATGTGAAGGATGTCCCTTCCCGTATCCTTTTATATCTTGTGAGTTCTCTAAATCATTTCAATCATACTGGATTGCAGCACGTGGCATCCCAGCATCATGTTTGCCATGATCAATTTCAATTCCTTTATATAGACATTGCATTGTATGCGTGCTTCGCTTTACTGATATGTGTTCAAGTTCCTTTATATACACATTGCATTGTATGCGTGCATTGCTTTACTAATATGTGTTCAAGTTCCTTTATATACACATTGCATTGTATGCGTGCATTGCTTTACTGATATGTGTTCAAGTTCCTTTATATACACATTGCATTGTATGCGTGCATTGCTTTACTGATATGTGTTCAAGTTCCTTTATATACACATTGCATTATATGCGTGCTTTGCTTTACTGATATGTGTTCAAGTTCCTTTATATACACATTGCATTGTATGCGTGCATTGCTTTACTGATATGTGTTCAAGTTCCTTTATATACACATTGCATTGTATGCGTGCATTGCTTTACTGATATGTGTTCAAGTTCCTTTATATACACATTGCATTGTATGCGTGCATTGCTTTACTGATATGTGTTCAAGTTCCTCTATGTACACATTGCATTGTATGCATGCTTTGCTTTACTGATATGTGTTCAAGTTCCTCTATGTACACATTGCATTGTATGCATGCTTTGCTTTACTGATATGTGTTCAAGTTCCTTTATACACATTGCATTGTATGCGTGCATTGCTTTACTGATATGTGTTCAAGTTCCTGCCTATACACATTCCTTGCATACGTGCATTGCTTTACTCACATGTGTTCAATCCTACTATCTTGCTGCACTCATTGCATGCATTTTCACGCACTCTCGACTGCATTGTCATGCATGTTGCTAACAACATTGTACCTGTTAAGTTTGTTTTCTTTGCAGGCACGATATTGTATGTACGGCTCATTTGAGGCCGGTGAAACCGGACGAGCCGCACAGGTATTGTATCCTCCGAGTGAGACGTATTGAGAATTGCATAATTCTCTTACATCCTTTCTGCATTGTAGTGTAGTTTGTTGTATGCTAGCTTATAAGCTGCATCGTGCTTCATTCTGACTTTCTCCACATGATCATAAGTCATGCACAGCTTGCATTTTGGTTGCATTTTGCCCCTGTCTTCAGGCGCATATCTTGTTGGTCTTGTATATTTGTCCAAGTCTTCGGCCTTGTCAAAAATGGGTCGTCTCTGGGCTTTAGCATTCACTTCCGTCATTGTTATGACTTCCGAGTTCTGTCAAAGAGGGGCAACTGTAGACACTCTATTTTTGACCGTCCTCGAGACTTGGACGTCACCGCTTGAACACCCGGTGATTATCCATGTTTGTGTTCGTTTTGAGTTCCCGGAGGTCCCGACTGCGCGTCGTGCCTCAAGACCTCTCAACCGGTTTGTTCTATGCTTGGTTTTGTACCAAGACTTGTGTGTTTTTGCATTTGAGGGTAGGGGGAGGCTTGTTAGCCATCCCTGAAGCTCACCGGCTGCCCCACACCTACACCGGCCCCCCCTAGTGGCCACCGGCACTTATTTCTCAAAGCCTTTGACCGGTCGGCACTTTATTATGCCGACCGGCACTATTTTGTGCCGGTGACTGTTTTGGC
The DNA here is from genome assembly GCA_025200525.1 of Camellia lanceoleosa. Classification (NCBI taxonomy): domain Eukaryota; kingdom Viridiplantae; phylum Streptophyta; class Magnoliopsida; order Ericales; family Theaceae; genus Camellia; species Camellia lanceoleosa. The sequence continues at coordinate 83,314,421 of CM045769.1, forward strand.
TGGTCGGTGTGACCCCTTTGCACCCCCAGGGATGGTGCATGCCAGCTGTGATAGCTGGAGTGCACCATCACCACTCCCCATGCCCGGGTTTGCACCCTTTGCACCCTTGAACCCCATAAACCTTCTAGAAGGTTGAACCCTTGGCCAAGCTTCTTGGAGAAGCTTGGCCAGCTGTCTTAGCTTCCCTTGGAAGCCAAGACCCTCTTGCACCTCTTGAACCCCCCTCTCTTTGCTTAACCATTAAGCTAAGAGCTTTATTTTGCCTATATAAGCTCATCTCTTCCCCTTTAGTGAGAGGTTAGCCATTTTAGGTCAAAAACCAGAGCTTGTATCTATATATCTGTGTGATACACTTTCTCTCTCTATATTTTCCCTCTCTCTCCTCTTTTATGTGTGTTTTAGGCCTAAAAAGTGTGTTTTTACCTTACTTTTGCACTTGTACACACACTATTACACTTAGCTCCGAGATTGAGGGACTTGGAAGGTTGATTGTTATGATTTTGGACTGGTTTTGATCACTAGAGGAGGGCTCCCCCACCTGTTCTTCAAAGGATCTTCAGGGGTGAGCTTGTTGCTTTAGTTTCCCCATTCTTGCACTAGCTTTCTACCCCTCTTGCTTTGTGTTTTTGGATTTGTGTTTAACATAAAAAAGGCTTATATTTTCATGCTCTTGAACATTCATTAAGATTGATTTGTGGTTTGGGTAGAGTCTCACCCTCTTAGGCCTTGTTTTGGCCATTTTGGTGTCTTTTCTTGAAGCTTTGCTTACTTGTTGTTCTTGGTCTTCTCACCACTGAAAACCAGTGGGTTTTCAGTGGTGAGGAAGGTACTTCCAAGTCTCAAATAGGGAGGACACCCTCTCCCCTTGCTTGCCTTTGTATTTGGCCTAAAGAGTAGCATGTATGCATACTTGCATTTAGCTTCATTTCAGAATTTTTTTGAGTGTTTTGGAGCATGTTTAACCTCTATTTTTGGTCAGATTTGTAGCCCTTAGTATGTATCTTATACTTGCTTTGAAATGCTCTATTATGCTAGGAAGAATGCCTTGTATTTAGGCCATGTTCTTTGCATGTATTATCCTTACTTCATGAAGATACTAGTATTATTTTGCCACATTTAAGGGCCGTGGGCCACTGTTTTTGTCATATTTAGCATGCTTGACATGGTTGTTTTGAATGATGGCTTGTAAGCCTTGGGTAGGTGATCTATGTGCATGCATTGGATAGTCTATTTAGATGATTTGGGATCATTTGACACGCTATTTCAGACCCTAATCCATGCTCATATGTTTGTACTTGTCATCTCTTTCATGCTTTAAAGGTGTGTCCTTTTATGCCTAAGAATAGGCCTTGTGTATGCTTCCATGATTAATGCATTTTGGGGGTGCCATGTGAGGGGATTTGGGTGTCATGTTTTTGGTTGTTGGATTCATGCCATGAGTGGTTGTGTAAGTGGTAGTAAGATGCTCTTTTTGGTGCCTTAGGTTTAGGCCCATGAACTTGCATGTTTGTATAGCATTTTGGTCATCATTTAGGGCTTGTTTTGCCACTGTTTTGGGGTGGTTTGAGGGCTGCCCCATTGAAGCTAAGGCCACCATTGTATGTTCATTATATGCTTGATGCATGCTTGGTTCATCGAGTGTTGTAGTAGGTTGGTTCCATTGCTTGATTGGCCAATGTTTGCATGCCACTCATACCTTGCATGCTCTAGCATTTTGCATGCCTATTGTGATAGTTGCATGACACTTGGTATGCCTTGCATCTTAGTCCCATTGTTGCATCATTTGAGCCATGTTGCATACATGCATTCCATGGCTTGGCTTGGGGATTGTCAAGCCAAGCATAGGATTGAGAAGAGTCACACTTCAAGTGGTGCAACTCGTCTCAATTCTTGGTCACCAAGACCTTTGACTAACACATGATAAGGCCTTGGATTCCATTTGTTTGTTTGCATGCATTACCATTAAAATGCAACCTTGGTTCCTTAGGCCATCATGCATCAAGATGCATAATTGATGGCCCAAGAACCAAGAGTCATGCCTCCTTGAGTCCCCAAGCATGATAGGAGGCATTGGCCATGCTTACATATGCTCAAAATCCATGCCATGCACTGCTGGTTTGCTGCTGCTGTCAAACTGTCCTCTGCAGGAACTTTCTGCCGACCGGCAGTACAATGTGCCGACCGGCACATTTTTTGTGCCGATAAACTCTACAAGAAGCCGGTGGCCAATTTAAGCAGCCGGTGGTCACTTCCTCCAGCCGGTGGGGTACTGCAGTTCATGTAGAAGGTATTCTGGGACTTTGGGAATTTTTGGAGAGGCAGGGCAGTAGAAACAGAAGCAACAGTGTCATGACACGGGTTTTCCGGGCAAGTCGGATCGAGCATGCATCATTCGCATCCAGAAATTTGGTCAAGGCCACCTTTCCTTTTTGCGTTTATTCGTTAAATAATTAGAAATTTTGTAATAATTAATTTATTCATTATTCGGACTGTAATATTTATTCGGTCCCTCTGTGCGAGGGCGTAATTGTAATAAGTGTGGGTGAGTGGTGTGTATGTCTTCCAACCCCCATTTCTTTCTCCCTTTTATTTACCCGCTTATGATGGTAGATTAGGGCACGTCTATTTTTAGCATACCTTATACGGTGCATGCGTGCATCCATGCATTTATTTACATGCGCCGGGCTCGGCACATCATACAAACCGCATTGTATTTTCAATTCCAAATTGAATACGTGCATCGAATAAAGTGCATCTCATATGCCATCTTTAGGGTTAGCCGAACCTACTCTAGCTTGCATCCTTGCCTGTGTTGCATTAGCCACTCTAACATGAACTAGGTCATGCATGTTTGCTAACTAGTTTCTTGTTTTGGCACGGAGTACAATGTAAGTATTTATGCTTTAGCATATCGCATGCGTGTGAATGTTGCCATAATAGTATGCTTACCATGTGGCTAAGTGCTTACATGAGATAAACTGTTTGAATGCCTGTGGGTGGAGCTTGGATTGCTTGAGTTGGGAAAACTCATTGAAATCCGTGTTTTAGCCTACTTGCGAGTAGCAAATCCCGAAACATTTTCAAAACGAACGGATATGCAATGTTTCTTTCCAAATTAGGCGATCTAGTCTATACTTGTTTGCTGTGCGCATAACATAGTAATTCCAGGCCAATGTTTTCAAAAACGGATATCACGGTTAGTAGAGGCCGGTCTTCGGACCGGGCGAGCGGGGGTGCTCACGAAGTGACCTTCCCCAATCGTACCCAAGTTCCCGAGCCGAGGCAACTTTGGTGATGACGGACACGTGGCCTTTGGCACCGAGTCAGGGTTTCCTAAATTTCCTATAAAAAAAACATTTAGGTGGCGACTCTGTATCTGGCAAAGCAGTCCATGTTTGGCACTTCTTTCAAAAAAAAAATCTGTTTTCAAAATCGATTTGCCGGATTCGGACTCTTTGGTTCGAGATTAAGAACTGTGACATTTGAGTCCTTGAACTGTAGTAGACCCAATATCGAACCAGAACGGGGGGGATTCGCACTCCCTTTCCCTGGGATGCGTTCGAGGACGTCTACAGTCATCATAGGTTTGCCTCGGCAAGAGGGAACACTAACTATTCTGGAACTTTCTGAACTGAAAGGAAAAACAAGTAGCATTTCAGCCCAAAACGGATCAAACACAGGTGCAGCCGAACAACTGTACTCTACTACTGATCACTATTTCCCAGAAATCACTGTCTCACAAAACACTGACTCAAATATCCACAGACATAACTGATTCTCGCAAACTGATACCGGTGCCCTTGGGCCTGATGCTCAAACTCGCAAACTGATATGTGCGTTCCCTGTAGAGATATACTCTAAAAGCACATAGCAAATAAATGAGAGCCAATGCACCCCTATGTTGGGGTAGGGTTTCCCTGTCCTATTTTGTCAGGAGCTAGGGTTTCACTACGCACACAGCGGTTTCAAACAACCTAACATCGGGTAAGCAACCTGTCCTAGTTTGGAATGGTCACTATGGATTCCGAATATGCACTAGGTCGAATGGTCGAAAAGCGTGCCCCGGTAAAACCGGGGTTTGTGTTCTATCTTGGCGAGCCCGAATCGTTAGCCTTATGGAATGCTTTGACAAAGTCATGCCTCCGGCAAACCGCTCAGGAATAGCAGATGGCCAACACGGTGTCCTAGGCGCACCAATGCACATGCAATGCAAAGAGACACATAAATGAAATCAAAACAGGATATCACGAGTTCGAGTCAAGCTCTCTAAACTCCCTAGCAGAGTCACCAGAAACTGTAGACGTCCCCGAATGCCCCGGGAGGGTGAGTCCCGTTCTTTTCATATGGGGCTTACTACAGTTCGGACTCGATTTGTTGTCACGGTTCTTAATCTGAACCAAAGAGTCCAAATCCAGCAAATCGTTTTGAGAAAAAACAGATTTTGAAAGAAGTGCCAAACATGGACTGCTTTGCCAGGTACAGAGTCGCCACCTAAATATTTTTTAATGGGGAAATTTAGGAAACCCCGACTCGGTGCCAAAGGCCACGTGTCCGTCATCACCATAGTTGCCTCGGCTCGGGAACTTGGGTACGATTGGGGAAGGTCAGCTATGAGCACCCCCTCTCGCCCGATCCGAAGATCGGCCTCTACTAACCGTGATATCTTGTTTTGAAAGCATTATGTGTTCTTATTCCGGTTATTAGCCTATAGTTACTATGTTATGCGCACAGCAAACAAGTATAGACCAAATCGCCTAAATTGGAACAAAACATTTCATGTTTGTTTTAAAAATGGTTTGCTACTCTCAAGTAGGCTAAAATACAGATTTTGCCACCCTCAAGTGGGCTTTAGAAAAGGTGGTTTTGCCACTATCTAGTGGGCTTAAAACTCACAGTTTTAATGCATTATTCCAATTTAGGTAATTCAACCTCCATCCACAGGCATTCAGGCAGTTTATCTCACATAAGCACCTAGCCACATGGTAAGCATGCTGTCATGATAGCACTCACACGCATGCGGTATGCTAAAGCATGAAAATACTTACATCGTACTCCGTGCCAAAACAATAAACTAGTTAGCAGATATGCATGGTCCTAGTTTATGTCAATTGACTAATGCAACACATACAGAATGCAATTAGGGTGGGCTCGGCTAACCTAAACATGACATGTGAAATGCAATCAATTGATGCACGTATTCAATTTGGAATTGAAGTACAAATGCAGTTAGCATGATGCGCCGAGCCCGGTGCATGCGAGACAAGTGTATGGATGCACACATGCATAGCATAAGGTATGCTAATTTAATATTGCCCTAATCTACCATCATAAGCGGGTAAATAAAAGGGAAGAAAGAAGTGGAGGTTGGAAGACATGCACATATACGCACCCACACTTATTACAGGTTTGCCCTCGCTCGGAGGGACCAAAAGAATAATACAAATTAACTAACTACAAGCTAATTAAATATTACAGATTACCTAATTAGTTAACAAACTAACTAAGCTAGAAAAAACAGTAAACCGCCTCGGGAGGAGAGTCTGGTGCAATGCATGCTCGGATCCTGCTCGGAAGCACACTGCCATGCATAGACTGCCTCTGTTTTCCCTGCTCTGCCCCTCCGAAGACTGTCAAAGTCTCTGAATTGATTCCCTGGATACTGGGGAACACCGCCGGCTGAGTAGAATTACCACCGGCAGTGGGGTGTAGTCATCGGCACAAGATACATCTATCGGCCACCAATGGATGGCCGGTCGGCACTATATGTTGCCGGTCGGCCAAAGATGCCTGCAGAACCTGCAACTTACAGCAGCAAAGGACAGAACTTGCATGGCAATGCAATTCAAACCATGTATGCCCTAACCATACCCCTTATCATGTGTAGAACTCAAAGGGACATGGTCCTTGGTTTTCGGACCACCAATCAAGCATTTCGATGCATGATGGCCCAAAAACCAAGTGTACATATTTCAATTTCAAATGAATGCAATGCACATAATCACATAAAAGGGCCAACCTCTATCACACTCACTTCAAGAGGCCAAGCATGCGCATTGATGCAATGCAATCCTAGGCATATTTAGTAGTATGCAACCATGGCCATGCAAATAAGCATACAAGCTAACAAGCATACAAGACATGAAACATTAATGTTAACCAACAAGCATGCAAGATGTAATGTGGATGTTCAAGCATGCAAACAAGCATGTGACTTCATTCAATCATGCAAATTCCAACATGCAACAACTTACCAATATGCTACAACACACAAGGAGCATATGCAACCAATGAAGGGATGGACTTAAACATGAATTAGGCAGCTCTAATTAGGCCCAAAACAGTGACCAAAATGCTCAAATATGAGGGCTGAACACACATACACACATGCACATGTTAAGACACAAATCTAAGCATTAAGCAAGTAACTCTCAAGCACACTTGAAAGGAGTATAACATGGACACTAGGCATGCAACATAAGCTCTGAAAATCATGCTATAAGAGGTGCCAAACCAACTCAAACAAGACAAACATTAGCATGCAAATAGTCCAAGTACTTGAAGCAAATCAAAGAGGCTTAAACCATGGCTAAGCCAACCAAGCCCCGTAAGGCCAAGAAGGCTTAAGATAGGTTCAAGGTAGTCCTTGACCATGCAAAAGGGACCCTTAGATGGCATCTAAGTGGCTCAAATTCAAAAGCATGCGCAATGGCCAAAACATGGAGCATACAACACAAGCCTTCAAAGCATTAAAGAGGTGTCTAAGGTAAGCATACAAGCATATCTTAGGGACTGAAATGATGTTACAAATGGTGCCAAACCACTTAAACCGAAGCAAATAATGCAAGCTACACACTTGCACACTTAAGGCCAACAAACTAAAAATGCAAAGGGGCCACACAAAGCATGCCAAGATCGACCCAAACAACTATGGGCAGACCTTAAACATGGTGAAATAAGCACCAGAGCTTCACAAGACCAAGCTTAAAACATGCTAGAATAAGGGTTTATAACCTAAGACATGTTAAGGCCTCAGAGTGGCATTACATGGCATGTATGTTAAACTAACATGATGCACCAAAACCAACACACAACAATGTTATATCATGGCATAATAAGCATAAAAAGCAGCTATGGCATGATCAACAAACACTTAAACATGATGCTCCCTCAAGAGGCCAAAAAGTGCCCTTTTCAAGGACAACAAGGAGATGGGGTGGCCCTCTCCTTCTTGGGACTTTAAGGCACCATCCTTACGACTGAAATCCCTTAAGATTTCAGTGGTGAGGAGGCCCAAGCACCAAAGTCTCGGAGCTCACCAAAAATGGCACAAAATGAGGCCTTTCAAGGCTTAGGAGGGGTCTAACACCTCCAAAACACAAAACACTCTAAATAAACTATTAGGAGGGCTTAAAAATAGAACTTTTTTGTATTATACACTAAGCTCAAAAACAGTTCTAAGATAGGCAAAAGTAGTGTGCAAAAATGGGGTAAAAAGGGGTTAGTGTCTTACCTTGTAGACCTCTTCACAAAAGATGATTTTGTTGCCTCCTTGAGCTCAAATCCAGCCAATAACAGCAAGAACAAGCACCAGGTTCCTCAAGAACCAAGAAAAGGTGAAAGACTAGGTGTTTATGTGCAATAGTATGGACAAAAGCACCTAGAACATAAAAGAGAGATAGAATAGTTACAACTTTCTAACCCTAGAACCAGAGCTCTCCTCTGTGTTTTCCTCACAAAATTTCTCTAATCCTAATGCCAAGAGAAGACCCCTTCTCTTATAGGCAACCCATCTTGCAAAGCTTATTCAATAAGCTAACAAGGAGGCCATCCCTCCATACACGTGTATGGAGGGGAACCAAATGCCACACAGCTATCCTGAAATATCTGCAAAAGCAGATGAACAGTAGTCGGCTGCTCAAAATTGCCATTTTGACAAAATTGATGGCCGGTCGGCCAACAAGAGTGCTGGTCGGCCAAATATATGACCGATGGACACAAACAACAGCCGGTGGCCTCAAGCCACGAGCGGTGGAGTGTGGGGAGACCTCACAAGGCATCCCCTGCCCCTCCAAGGCAAAACACAAGTGTTTCGTGCAAAACCAGACACTAAACGGTGGAGTTCGGAGATCCTGAGGCAAGGCGCGTAGCCGAGACCTCCGGGAACTCCAAACGAACACAAACATGGATAATCACCGGGTGTTCAAATGGTGACATCCAAGTCTTGAGGACGGTCAAAAATGGGGTGTCTACACTTGCTTGGTATGTGCTGTCAGAGTGTCTCTCTACAGGTTGTATGTATCAGTTTGCAAGTCTAGGTATCGGGCTTGCGGGCATCAGTATTTGGGGATATCAGATTTGAGGCAGTGATTTAAGGGGTAGCGATCAGTGTTAAGAACAGTGTGTTCAGCTTACAAATGCCAACTGTGTGTTGTCTTTATTTTTTTAAGCTGAAATGCTGTCCGTTTTTTCTGGTTGTTTGTTTCCTTATTTTGCTTTATTTATGTTTTTGCAAGGTAGTATTGCATCATTGCTTTCGAGGAGGCAGTTTCCCCCAAAGCACTCTGGGTTAGAGATAGAAGGCTTCATCAATCCAAAGATCTAGTTGACGGACAAGCAGTGTTCTTTTCATTACCCCCGGTTACTAGACGAAGGTCAGTTAGGCACAGTTCATCAGTACAGCGGTTACCAGATCAGCGGTCATTGTCCACCCCACCAGTGTGTAGTCAGGCTGAGGTTTCCATTTCCACCACAGAGAGAGATACACCTGTTGTTCAAATAGATCAGCACCTTATGGCTAGTATGGAGGACATGACGCGTCAGCTCCAAGAGACTATGTAAGCCATGCAGCGGGATGCCGCCTGCCAGGCAGAGATTACCACCCGTCAGGTGAAAGTTGTGGCTCAACAAGCAGAGCTAATTGCCAGACTTCAGCAGCAGTAGCATCTACCACAACAAGCCAGAGCATCTGCTTCGCATCCACCCCCACCTATGGTTCCAACACCGGGGGAGGTGGCTCACATCCAGGAAAATACGAATGTTCCGATAGGGCCAGTCCCACTACCAATCCCACCTCAGATGTCTAAAGCACCGGCTAATCCAGTGGATACGCCGTTTGAATTTGAGGTGGATCCAACCGCGCTAAAAGTTAGCAAGCTTGAGAAGCTATTTAAACGGGCCTAGGGTGTCAACACCATCCCGGACATAAAAGATGGATATACTGATTTAGCGATGACGTTGCCGGACCAGTTCAAGATGCCGCATATAGACCGTTTTGACGGTTCTGGAGATCCTATGGTACATCTGCAGTTGTTCTCGGATATCCTACAGCCAATGGGCCTCTCCAGATTGCAAAAGCTTTCACGCTTCGATCGGACCCTGTCGGGTATTGCGGCCGTCTAGTACGCCAAACTGGAGGACTCCGTGAAAAGAAGTTGGGAGGAAATGGCCGAGGCCTTCATCGCCCAGTATTCATACAATACCCACATCGAGGTCACAACCCGTGATCTTGAGACGACCAAGCAAGAGCCGAAAGAGGGCTTCTCTAACTTTGTAACTCGTTGGAGAGCCAAAGCTTCTATGATGACCACTAGGCCGGCTGAGAAAGATAAGATTAGAATGGTTGTGCGCAACCTTCAGCCAAAGCTCATGCAAAAAATGATTGTCTTACCCCTTCCCACCTTTGCTGACTCACATGAGATTGGGGTACAGATTGAGGATGCCATAGAGCAAGGTCTGATTGACCATGAGAGAGAGCAGCCTAAGAGGGCGTTTACCCACAGTTCGAATGCAGGCACAAGTAGTGCTGCAGCTGCCAAAACTTCCGATATGGGCATGGTCACCACCACCACACCAACAATAGCCACACCCTTTACCGGCACATCTAGTGCCATCCCTCAACCAGCAAAATACCCACCTCGGGGCCAGAGGACTTTTACCCCCTTGTATATGCTTTTGTCTAAGGTCCTGGGGTTTTAATCAGAAAGAAGCATTTGAAGCCCCTGGAGCCGCGGCCATTACCAGACAAACTTCTTGGTTCCCATAACCCGGCCAAATACTGTGCCTTTCACCAATAGCATGGTCACGACACCAATCAGTGCTACAGACTGCATCATGAGATCCAGGATCTTTTTGACAACAAGGTGATTGTGCCTCCAGAGAAGCGGATATCATCAGTAACCCACTCCTACCACATAACCAGGCTCCACCACCCAAACGCATCAACCTGATCCAAACCGCGGTCATTCCATATGACCCAAGCATATACATCACACCCTCCCACCTACCCAAGCTGGTTTTGTTCATCCCGGAATGCACAGAACTATGCATGATGAGCACGTCATTAACCCAGCCCGAGCTAGTGGTGGTGACTGTTGAAGACAGAATCAGGGTGACTAAGAAAGAGAATGGGGATACTGATTCAGAACCTGAGGGATCTGGGAGCTTTACCAAGGAAGCATATAGCCTGTATGGTTTTATTGTGTCGTTAGATTAGGCTAAGCCGAGGGTAGAATTACCAGCAGGGGAAGAGATCAGTATGGTCTAGGAGGATGGACCTAGTCAGGGGTTAGATGATTTGGTAGAGTTGGAGGAGGACATTGCCAATCTACAGTTCTTTAACGAGCAGGATCCGGGGGATGCGAGCATCAATTGGTTCGGCTTGAATAGATCAGTAGAGGCCACCAGGTGGCTCAGTGATGAGCCAGATGCTGTTGAGGAGCCTCAACCAGAACAGGGGCGATTAGAGACGGGAACATCTGCAGTGGCCGAAATGGCCAGGAATCAGGAAGAATCACCGGAGAGCACCGGTGCAAAGAATTTTGCTCGAGATTCGAGCAGTCTGTGTACAGCCGATACGAGCAGGAGGCTGCATTAAAGAGGTTTAAGCAAGAGAAGGTTGATAATGACAACAGGGCTAGAAAAGCCATGGCACCTGAGGGTACGGAATGTGTTGTAAGCACAGAAGTAGCTACAGCAGAACCAGACAACTGTCTGTCAGTTGCCGATGGCATGTGGTGGGAAGACGACAACTTACGTCTTGCCCACACTAACGAGGATTGGGGGCAGAATCAACCGGAGGACACCTGGTATGTTGAGGAGGTTGACCATATGACCAAGAGTGGGCGGTACTTCAAGCCCCCACACTTGGACCAACCAGAGGCGTCCGGAAAGGACAAAGAAGCGGAGAGGCAGAAAGAAAAACTACACGAGGAGGAGGCTATACTGAAACTGCTAAAGAAGATTCAAGTAGACATCTCCATCTGGGGACTGCTAATGGCCTCGAAGGTTCACAAACAGGCTGTCCTTATAGCCATGGATAGGGCCAAGCTTTCAATTGATACGACACCCGAGCAGTTGGTAGGATTGGTGTTTCCGGGCGGGGCTTCACCGACCTTGACCTTCACCGACAAAGATCTACCACCTGAGGGCTTCGATCATAACAAGCCACTCTATATCTCTGTGCAGTGTACAGAGAAATGGATACCGGTGGTCCTGGTCGACACAGGATCTGCAATCAACGTATGTCCATTGAGAACGGCGTATGCTATCGGGTTGAAGCCTGCGAATTTCGTGTCTATAGCCCAGGTGATACGGGCTTATGATATTACTAGCCAGGAGGTGATGGGGACCATACAAATTAAGACTAAGATTGGCCCGGGGCAGCATGACATTGAGTTTCATGTCTTAGATGTTCCAGCCACCTTCAGCCTACTCCTTGGGTGGCCATGGCTACACCAAGTGAAAGCCGTCTCTTCCACTTTACACCAGATGTTAAAATACCCCCAAGGGAAAGGGGTGGCAATTGTTTTCGAGAATTCTTCAATACATCCACCGCCAGAGGTTTCTACACCAATTCTGGAGATTAAGCACAGCACGGAGGATGTTTTTCTATCAGGATTCACCCTAGCTGAGGCCCGGGTTGCACAGGATATGCTAGCTGTTGATGAGGGACTGTATGTCAGCGCACAATCTGTTTACCTTATGAACAAGCTTTAACACATGCCCAGGATAGGACTGGGACGAAGTGGCCGGAAGGGCGTCACAGCATTAGCCGAAGTGCCACACAACCCATATACCTTTGGCTTAGGTTATCTGCCTACCAAAGAGGATTATGCTAGGAAAGGAAAGGAAATGGCCGGAAGAGCCAAGGCTAAGCAAGCTGGGAAGCACTACGAGTTGGTGCACAGACCTATCTAGGGAACCCTAAATGGACGCTTTGTCCAGGAGGGGGAAGACTTCCCGTTTTGCGGCTTTCCGGAGCCATGGTTGAATTCAGAGAGTCCGTTTTCCCCTTCACCCATTTTTAAGGGCCGTCCTTCACTACTGGGGTCTAATCCCTTCCCAACCTAATGTAAATTTTTTCAGAATCATAATGGGGTATAGAGTTGAATCGAAGCCTTAGGATCAACCTTGGTATACCTGCAATTCGGCATTGTTATGCCATAGCCAAATCTTCTGGCCGACAGGGACGCTATTTTCTCAGGGCCAAGGATACCGACCATCACTTAGTTACTATGCTTGCCAATTCTGGCAAGCGTGTTGACGATGTAATGGTCGTCGTCTTAGGCAACTAGGAATTCGGCGAGGGTGCAGATCGCCTGGATCCCATGCCAAGACGAAGAGGCGAACCAGGTGGCCGTCTAGCTCCTATTATTATTATATATTTATTCAGCTTTCCTTCTATGTACTTACCATTTTATTTGTGCAGGTAACGATTTGAAGAAAGTTTTGGTTTCAACCGACGACGCCGTACTTGTGGAAATTAAAATCGCACTCCAATTCTTTGGTCGTCCAAGCCTTCAGAAACAAGGGAGGGCGGCCTACATTCTTCTGAGATATGAGCCGACTTACGCAACATTTTCAGCAGCAGAAAACATTCCAATTCCAAGGGACGAATAGTAGCTTACGGCCCTTATCTTTCCCAACTTCAAAAACCTAAGGCAGATTGGTTTGGAAGCCTCCGATTCGGAGCAAGTGGAAGAACAAGTAGCTGAAGAGGCCGCCAAGGAGCCGAACCAGTTGGAAGCTGAGGTAGACGAGGCTCTAAATTTGGCCTTTGAGGAAGTCGGCCTTAATTCATCCAACCCTCTGCCCACTTTAGGCTGAGGGGACGTCTCATTTGGAGACATTTTTACAGACTTAGAAGACCTTCCTGGCGCGTATCCTGAGAATATCGCTGGGGAGTCGGTCACTCAACTTGCTAGAAGGAAAAATGCCAAAAGGATGGCCACTCGGACCGATCGGAAACTCCACCCGCTGCCGTTGCTGAGTCCTCTGTGCTTGTTATTGAGAAAGAAACAGCTCAGACCAAAACGGCCGAGACGGAGCAAGTGGAACAAGGGGATCAGGAGGCTGAGCAAAGGGGGGAAAAGCACCCCGTTGAGCAAGAAGCTGTCTCTGGTGAGGACCAAATCGATAAACGGCAGCGCATTGAGGAATCGGACTTGGTTGTTTCATTCACTGTTCAACCAAAGATAAGGAATATGTCGATTGCCTCTGATGCGTCAGTTTTGAAGGACTCGGCTGTGGCCTTGAACATGGCCTCCTCAATTTCCTTGCCAGTTGATAGAGCCACATTTCGGGCGGAGCCAGATCTACTGTCAATTGCACTTGCCGCTCAATCGGCCTTATTGGTACATTACTTGCCTTATTTGCAGTCTTCTGCCTAGATATATATATATATATATATATTTTTTTTTTTTGTAACCCTATTCCCTTATTTTGCAGATGGTGGGAAGGATAGCCAAAATCGGCCACCGTCAACATGACGCTATAGAACAGATCGGCTTGCTGAAAGCTGAAATTGAAAATGAAAAGAGCAAGGCTGTAGAAGCCTCTCAAAGAGCCGATTCCGAGGTAGCGAAACTGGTGGAGGAATGTGCGAGAGCCGACTTCGAAGCCAAGAGTGTGAGGAATTCTGACCAACTAAGGCTTTCTGCCGAAGAGAGGGCAAAAGTGAGCGAAGACGCGCTCAAGTTAGCCAATGTGGTGATCACCAAGCTTGAAGCCGATTTAGAAGAGTCGAGGAAGGCAAAGGAAATAGCCGACTCTGAGATTTCCAAAGCGTTCCAAGCTAGGAAGAATGCCGCCTTGGAAAACTACGTGGAGGAAGTGCCCAAGTTCGAGAATCGGGGCTTCAAACACGGCTGGGTCAAAGCCCTCACTGCCGCAAATGTGACATTAGCGCAGTCGATTCCATACGAGCAGGTGGACATTGAGCCGCTGGTGTCTGACCCTAAAGATTGATTGGGGTGATATTTTGATTTTTTGTTAGGCATCTTAGATGCATAGTTTTTGTAGGTTTTGTTAGTAGATTTTCATTTCTTTACTTCGACTGGAAGTTTAAATGTAAGGTAATTTTCATGTGTAAAATGACTACTATCTGTAGTCATTTTATTAATGAAAATTTCCTATGTTTTTCAGTTTACTGCATATACTATTTGTCTTCGATTTATTAATGAAAATTCCTTATGCTTTTCTGTCTGTGGCATATGAGTAAATTAAACATCTGATAAATTAACCGAATCAATTAAACATCCTATGCTTGTCTTTGCTATTTAGCCGAATAAATAAACGAATCGGTAGTTAAAAATTAGGAAAGGTACATGAATATTCGATAAAATAACGAGTAAATCAGCTCAAGGCCTCGATGTCTGGCCAATTAGATTATGAATCTTCCCTTGCCCCAAGCTAATGCATGAACTGGAACGCCGAATGCTATTAGTTCATGGAGTGGCTGGGGCACATGAGATGATCGGCGCTAGGCCTGGACATTTGGCCGAATAGATTAATGAATCTGCCCTTGACCCAGTTAATGTATGAGCTAGAACGCTGAATGCTATTAGTTCATGGAGTGGCTGGGAACTCACAACCTGATTGGCACAAGGCCTCAACATTTGGCTGATTAGATTAGTGATTATGCCCTTGCCCCAACTAATGCATGAACTGAAACGCCGAATGCTATTAGTTCATGGAGTGGCTGGGGCACATGAGATGATTGGTGCCAGGCCTGGACATTTGGCCGATTAGATTAATGAATTTGCCCTTGCCCCAGCTAATGCATAAACTGGAACGCCGAATACTATTAGTTCATGGAGTGGCTGGGAACTCACAACCTGATCGGTGCAAGGCCTCAACATTTGGCCGATTAGATTAGTGATTCTGCCCTTGCCCCAACAAATGTAGGGAATCACAACCCGATCGTTGCAAGGCCTCGACATTTTGCCAAGTAGAGCCTGATCGAATCTGGCGAAAGGTTTTGAAATTTAGCATTGATGCGATCGCCTCGGGGGTGCTGCACCCATAAGGAATAAATGGGGTGGGTGTTGGGTGAGCGGAGGGGCCATTGTTGCGTTTAGAGCCAATAAATTGAGGGAGAAAAAGAGCAGTGTGGACAATTGTGGATGGCAAGAAGATTATTCTTCAACAGCAGAGGAGAAGGGAGAACACTGGCGGAGTTGGATGCAGAGATGAATCGAGGTAGCGAGCCTATGCGCACGGGGAGTAGGACGTCGAGGGAGCGTGAAAAACACCAGTCCCCACGTCGTCAAAGTAGGTCACCAAAAAGGGAAAAACAGAAACAGGGCAACTCCCATCTACCATGCTAGAGAGGAGAAACCAGTGTGATGTCGCACCCGTTAAGTTTTGCAGTTTTTGTGGGGAACAAACCGATGACGGAAGCGGATTCAATTGTTCACGACCCAACTATGGCAGTCAAGTTCGCTCGACAGATTTTTCCACCAGAAGTCCAGTAGTCGATGGTCGGTCCACCTGATTTCAAAGTGTTTCGGGAGGGCACCTATGGAACGGTGAAAGGGCTGTATACCGCCTATGAAATTGGCATGCGTCTACGTGCCGCGTGGTGGGAGATAGAGCAAAAGGATGAATGCATTCAAAACTTAGAAGCTCGGGTGGAGAAGGCTGAGCGTGAACTAAGGTCGGTCAAAATTGCTGAGACACAGTCAGCCGGCCAACCTAGCCCGATTGTGGAAGAAATGGTGACCCAACGGCTTATAAGTCATGCGATTGCCGATCGAGATACGGCAAGCATGTTTGCAATAGAGGCTACAAAGACCAGGGCTTATGAACAAGGCTTCCATGACGGCCGAAAAGTTGGGATAGAGAAGATTAAGGAAAAGCTCGCTGACGAGGTCTGCCGATGCGAGAATCGTGGATTTAAGCACGGGTGGGTCAAGGCACTCTAGGCCGCAGAAGCTCTTCAGGCAGCAGACATTGTTCAGCGTTGCCGTTATATCAGGGTCATCATTTTCCCTTTGTCGCTTTCGAAGTCGAGGAGCAATGATGAGGGGGATACCGAATAAAACTAAACATATTGCACCACTCTAACGTATATTGGAAGCGAATTATGTATTATCGATTAATGTAATGAAACACATTATTTTAAATGTTTGCATGTTATTTCAATTTATGTTTATAAATTCAGCTATGATCATCTTCTATTTTTCGTCTACTGCGTTTATGCTTGTCAATCATAATATTCATGAAAAGAGAGCCGAATTCGGAGGCATTTTGCCTTGGCCAAACGTGGTTTCCACGAAGGGCGCTCCGAATTCAGAGGCTTGTTCGGCCCAAACGTGATTTCCACAAAGGGCGAACTAAATTCGAAGGCTTATTCTCTTGGCCAATCACTATTTCCACGAAGGGCGCTCTGAATTCGGAGGCTTATTTGGCCCAAACGTGATTTCCACGAAGGGCGCTCTGAATTCGCAAGCTTTTTCTCGGCCAATCGTGATGTCCACAAAGGGCGCTCCGAATTTGGAGGCTTATTCGGCCCAAGCGTGATGTCTACGAAGGGCGCTCCAAATTTAGAGGCTTATTCTCAATCAATCGTGATGTCCATAAAGGGCACTCCGAATTCGGAGGCTTATTCGGCCCAAATGTGATGTCCACGAAGGGTGCTCCGAATTCGAAGGCTTATTCGGCCCAAACGTGATTTCCACGAAGGGCACTCCGAATTCGGAGGTTTTTTGGCGAACAACTAACTGGGAAAAAGAGGACATGGTATTAAAAATGAAACATGTGCATGGCGAAAAATCAAAACAAGTTGTCTTGCCGTACAAGTTAATGATAGAATTTTTGCAAGTGCGTGGAATTCCATAAACGCAGTAGGCTTCTTCCATCCATGTCTTTGAGCCGATATGCCCCTACCCCTACAATTGAGTCAATCTGATAGGGGTCGTCCCAGTTGGGACCCAATTTTCCATCGGTAGGAATCCTAGCAGCGGGTAACACTTTCTTGAGGACCAATTCTCTGGGTGTATAACGGCGTAACTGAACACACTGATTATATGATTTAGCGAGCTGTTGCTAGTACTGTGCTATGGAAGCAAGGGCGCAGTCTCGACGTTCTTCAATCAGAGTCAAATCCAAGGCCAATATCATGTCATTTCGGCCCATGTCAAAAACTTTTGATTTCAAGGTTGGAAGGCCGATCTCCAGGGGAATGATTGCCTGAGTTCCAAAGCACAGAGCAAACGGCGTTTTCCTAGTGGATCGCTTTAAAGTAGTGCAATGAACCCACAGCACGCACGGTAATTCTTCGACCCATCGGCCTTTATCCAACGTTTTCTTGATGCCATCCAAAATAACCTTGTTGGTGGCCTAAGCTGATGAAGAAAAGTAGGGCCGTATACCGTAAGTGTTGCACAATTCTCGATACACGCCACAATCAAACTAGGTACCATTGTCTGAAACAAGTGCTCGAGGTATGCCGAATCTTGTTATGATGTTTCTCCACACAAAACGTTTAATATCGGAATCCCGAATATGTGTCAATGCTTCCACTTCGACCCAATTTTGTGAAATAATCCGTCGCAAAGAATCGCTTGTTACCGGGGTCCCGTGGCAATGGTCCAACGATATCGAGCCCCCATTGAGCAAATGGCCACAGACTAGTGATAGAGTTTAACTCCTCGACAAGAAGATGAGTCAAGGGGGAAAACTTCTAGCATTGCTCGCACTTCTTGACATAACATTCGGCATTAGTTCGCATGGTCGGCCAATAGTACCCCAGAGTTATGGCTCTATGGGCCAGACAACGTCCGCCCGAGTGGGCACCACAACTGCCTTCATGTATTTCAGACAAAAGTTGTTCGATTCTATTCGGGTGAACACATTCTAAGTGTAGACGTCCCCAAACGTCCCGGGAGGGAATCCCGTTTTGCTCATTGGGGCTCATTACAGTTCAGGACTCAATGTCACGGTCCTGTATCTAATCTCGCAGAGTGCAATGCAAGACCGATGAATCATCAAAGAGTCCAAATCCGACAAATCGTTTTTGAAAATAGATTTTTTTGAAAGAAGTGCCAAACATTGACTGCTTTGCCAGATACAGAGTCGCCACCTAAGTATTTTATTTTGGGGGAATTTAGGAAACCCTGACTCGTGCCTAAGGCCACGTGTCCGTCATCACCAAAGTTGCCTCGGCTCAGGAACTTGGGTACGATTGGGGAAGGTCACTTCGTGAGCACCCTCGCTCGCCCGATCAAAGATCGGCCTCTACTAACCATGATATCGAGTTTTGAAAACATATATGCTCTTATTCCGGTTATTAGCCTAGAATTACTATGTGATACGCACAGCATACAAGTATAGACTGGGTCGCCTGAATTGGAACAAAACATCTCATGTTCATTTTGAAAAATGGTTTAAAGGTGCTACTCGCAAGTAGGCTAAGACGTGGATTTTGCCACCCTCGGGTGGGCTTAGAAAACATGATTTTGCCACTCTCAAGTGGGCTTAAAACTCTCAATTGGTGAATTGTTCCAATTCAAATAACCCAACCTTCACCCACAGGCATTCAGGCAGTTATATCACATAAGCAAATAGCCTCATGGTAAGCATGCTATCATGGCAGTCACTTACACACATGCAAGGATGCTAAAGCATAAACACTCACCGAGTACTCCAAGCCAAAACAGAAACTAGTTAGTAATCAATGCATGATCCTAGTTCATGTTAAGATGGCTAATGCAACACATGCAAGAATGCAACTAAGATAGGCTCGGCTATTCTAAGATGGCATATGAGATGCTATAGGTAACCTGTATTCAATCTGGAATTGAAATACGATGCAGTTAGTATGATGCGCCGAGCCCGGTGCATGCAAAACAGATGAATGGATGCAAACATGCGAACATATAGATGCTAATTGAAACATGCCCTAAAACTAACCATCATAAGCTAGTAAATAAAAGGGAGAAAGACGTGGGGTTGGAAGACATGCATCACACACACGCACACTTATTACAACATTGCCCTCCTCGGAGGGTCCGAATAAATAATACACAACTGAATGAATAACGAATTACAGCTAATTATTACACAACACTAGCTAATTAACAAATTAACTAAGAAAGCGAGTAAACTAGCATGCAATGCCACATGAAGTAGACTGCCTCAGCTCTGTTCGGAATGATGAAAGATGCATGCATGCTCGAGTCGCCTTGCCAGAAAATCCATCACGATGCCCCGATTTGCCTCTGTTTGCAACTGGTCTCGGAATACTGTACAAAGCTCCAGAAGGCTGCTTGACCAGTTTTTGCTGCTAGTTTTCGGTTTGCTGCAACAGAGAGCAAGAAAGGGGCATGGCAAAGTATTTTCAACATATGTATGTATGACCACTCTCCCCGTCATTGCATAAGCTCTAGGGAGTGTAGTACTCGATCCTCGTGCCACCAATCATGCATCCCGATGCATGATGGCCGAGGAGTCGAATTGCACGACTCAATATGAAATGAATGCACACATAAACACAACAAGGCCTAAACTCCATCATGGGTAATTCGGAGTGTCGGTGACTGAGAATCGAGGCACGTTTCGTCACCTGGAGTACAAAACGTCCCTTGTTTCCCATGTTTGGACTAAACCCTATTCCAAACATAATGCAATATACATGGCACGCACGATGCGACTCAGACTATGCAACCTAAATGCAATGCGACTAAATGATGCAAACATGCAGAGAATGACATGCAAACATGCTACTAGCATACGCAATGCTATGAACTACATGGCATACTCGATGCAAGACACCTTATGCAACAATATGACAACATATGATTAACATATACAATGCGAATATCAAATGGCATACTCGATGCAATGAACTACATGGCATGCGCAATGCTATGACTAGAATGGCATACACAACCAAGATGGGTGAGCCTCAGCCACACCCAAATCAGTGGCCAAACACGATGGAATGAAAGGTAGAAACACTCATGCAAACATGCCCGATGCAAGGGACCAAACCTAAGGCATCAAATGCCACTCTATCAAAGCATGGCAAGGGATGAAACATGGCATACAAACACACATTTTCCAGTTCTGAAATAGCATACAAGATGGTCCTGAAACACGCAAACACCTCACCCGATGCATGCTAGATGACCCGAATACCGAAACTAGTGAAGTGCATTTCACTAGAGGTACACAAAGCAATGCACAAATGGCAAAACCAGCCCCAAAAAGACCCTAGGAAGGTCCAAGACAGTGGGAAAATGACCTAAAAAGATGGCTCAACATGCATAGAAATGAAGCTCATGCAATGGTCCAAAAACGAGGCAAACTAGCACGACTCTCAAACGCATTTAAAGAGTGGAAAACATGGTAATATGGCATACATGTAAGCTCTGAAATATGATGCACAATGGTCCTAAGACATGGAAACACCTCAACATAGGCATGCAATAGGCCCCAAAACACAAAGCTAGGCAAGAGTATTGAACTACAACCATGCATAGCAAGCATCATTCGACCATGAGGCATAAAAATAGAGCTAATGCAGTCCAAAACATGCACAAAATCAGTTTAAGGCATGGCCAAAAAGTTCTAGACTCATAGACCAAAATAGCATGCAATACAAGTTAGTGAAGAGGGTTTACACTACAAGTATATGGAGCATTCAAGAGGTCACTAAACCAAAAAAATTCAGAGGTATGACATGCCAAATAAACCCCAAAAACCCACTGAAATATGGTCTATGCATGCAAGAATGATAGGCCTCTTTGATATGCTATGAAGAGGGATTACTCTACACATGCAAGATGGACATCCAAAATGGAAAAACCACCTTTAGAAAGAGGTTATGGAGGCCCTAAAACTCACTAAAAAGGCCTCGAATGAGGCTAGGAAGCATGCAAGTAAAGGCTCCTTTGAAAGGCCATGAAGAGGGTTACTCTACATATGCAAGAGGGACACCTAATATGGCAAAACCACCTCTAGAAAGAGGTTATACAGGTCCTAAAACCCACGAAAAATGGCCTGAAACATGCTCAAGAAGTGTGTAAATATAGGCCCCTTTGTTAGGCCAACAATGCTAGTAAACAAGACAAGGGGTGAGAGGGTCACCCCTCTCTGATTTTGGGGCTCAAAACAGTATGCTAGCCACTGAAAATTCACTGGATTTCAGTGGCTAGAAGGCCAAACAAAGCTCACTTCAAAGGCCTAGATGCATGGCTCAAAACGAGGTGAAAACAAGCATGCAAGGGGGTAGATGACCCCCAATCGAAAAATGACCTTAAACAAACTTGTTATGAAGCTCAAAATAAGACTTTTTTCAATTTACACCAAAGCTCAAAAATTCTTACAAGTATGGCTAAAATAAGGATCAAAATGATGCTCAAAAAGGGAGAAAATGGTTACCTTTGTGGCACAGCAAGAACCAGCAACCTCTGGACCCAAAAACCAGCCCCTTAGCCTCTGAAAATGGCCTCCAAAATGCTTAGAGTGATGGTGGAGGGGTTGTGCTAGGAGGTGGTATGCAATAGGCCAAGAACAAGGGACTTTTGGGAGCTTGGATGTAGACATATAGAGAGATACAAGCTTGGAGCCTTCCACCAAATTTTGAACCCTTGCAATGGAGAGGGAGGGCTTCCTTTATAGACCAAGAAGACCAAAGCTTCTCCAAGAAGCCGAGAAGCAAGGCCAAAGATCCTCCACACACGTGTATGGAGGATCCAGTCTGTGCCCTCCAGCTGGCACAGTTGGAACCAACTCACAGAGACAAAGCTGCAGAGAGCTGGCCGACCAGTTCAAGTGGTCGGCCGACCACTTAACCTGGTTGGCCGACCAAGTCAAAAGGTCCAAGGTGGTCAGCCATCTCCTTTGATGAAGCCCCAGAAGTTAGCTTTCCAATGGCACCAGCCTTGCATTAAAATTCGAAGTGTGCAAAAAGTTATGCTTGTTTTGGTGAAGTCGCGCAGATTCGATCCAACCGGATTTATGTCCTGCTTCAACTAACTATATCTCCCCCGTCCAGACTTGGCTTTAGGAGATTCTTGAGTGAAAAATGAAGCCCCGGAAGTAAGCTTTCCATTGGTGGTGGCCACATAGCTGAAATCCAAGTATGCAAATGAATAGGCCTGATTCAGCGAGGACTGCTCGTCCCTCTCTTAGCGATTCATGCCCATTTTCTCCCCCAACTGGATTTCTTCCCTCTTCTCCTCTTTTCTTCAACTTCAAACCCCTAAGCAAGGTGTATTGAAATATTTTTCAAAGATTTCATCTCTCTTTGATTCATTTCCACTTTGTCCTGGCTCGGTTTACCGAAAAGTGCGACATTTAACCAAAATGTGAGCCTCGGAACATTGTAGGAACTTTATTTCAAAAATATTTTGAAAGAAAGGGTTTTAAGATCTAAAATCTTTTGATCAAGATTGTTTTGGTCCACAAGGGGTATGAAGTTGAGATTTGACCCTCTCCTTGCCGAAGAAATTGAACCTTTGCCCTGCACACATTTCTTTACCGAGTAAGCAATTAGTGACGCCCAAGTCTTAAGGTTGGTCGAAAATGGGGTGTCTACACTAAGTACGGCCCAAAGAGAGATTTTTTGTAGAGCTTCCCCTGCGGATCCAAGTAGTATCGAAGGGCTTTGTTTCACAATTTACGTGCTTCTTTCCTATCCATCAGGAGGTGCTCTGAAGATAGGAATGCGACGATAGGATCCATCTACCTAGGACCCGGTTCGACAATATTGACATGAACTGATTCTGAAGAGGCAATACTTGGCTCAGGGACGAACCCAACTTCAATTGTCCGCTTAATTTCTAAATTGATGGCAGAAGCTAAGCAAGCCAGGGCGTCTACATGCTTGTTCTGATCCCTGATTATTTCATTCAGTTCGTGGTGATCAAATTTTGTGAGCAAAGAATTCTCCGTTTTCATATAGGATGCCATGCAGTCATTTTTGGCTGCATATTCCCCTTTCAACTGGTTGATTAATAGTTTTGAGTCACAGAAAATAAGCAAACGCCGCACACCGAGGTGAAGTGCATTTCGTAGGCTGGTTAATAGTGCTTCGTATTCGACCTCATTGTTCGATGCATCGAAGCCCAATTTGACGGCCTGCTCGATTATTGCCCCTTCGGGGGTCATGATTACTACATTGGCCCCACTGCCACCCGTCACAATACATATACCAAACATCACCAACATACATTCTCCAGTTGGGCTAGGTTTATAATTGATCAGATTTAAAATCGGCGAGGGATCCTGTGAATTCAACCTCAAAGTCGGCGAGTACTTGCCCCTTGATGGAAGTTCTGGGTAAAAACTGGATATCATACTAGCCGAGTTCTAGAGTCCATTTCGAAACGCGCCCCGATGCTTCCGCGTAGTAGAGTGCCGACCGGAGGGGATAATCCGTTAGTACCCCAATGGTGTGCCCCTGAAAGTAATGCATCAGTTTTCTTGCAGCCATGATGAGGGCAAGAATAAGCTTCTCCAATGGAAGGTAGCATGTTTCGGCGTCGGTCATTGCTTTGCTTACATAGTAAATCAGTCGCTGCTCCTCAAGTTCTTCCTTTAACAATACGGCGTTGACCGCCCGGTCGGATATTGCCAGATACAAAATGAGGGGATCGCTTGCTGCAGGTGTTGCCAAGTGTGGTACTAATTGGAGATAGGGTTTTAAGCCGTCCAAAGCAGCCTGGCATTCGGGTGTCCAGTCAAATGCCCTGCCTTGCCGAAGTGTGTGAAAGAATTGCCGGCAGCGGTTTGTGAAATGGCTAATAATCCTGTTGAGTGCAGCGGCCATTCCCATCAGCTTCTGAACCTATTTCACTGACTGAGGGGAGCCAAGCTCTAGAATCGCCGTTATTTGCTTTGGGTTGGCTTCAATTCCGCGATTGTTAACGATATAGCCAAGGAATTTGCCGGATCCAATGCCGAATGCACACTTCGAGGCATTCAGCTTCATTTTGTACTTTCGAAGGATGTCAAATGTCTCTGCCAGATCGGCTACATGAGAGTGCTTTTCCTTGAATTTGACCACCATATCGTCGATGTATACTTCCATAGTACGGCCGAGTTGTTCCTTGAACATTGCAGTCATTAGTCTCGGATAAGTTACCCCCCATTCTTCAGCCCAAAAGGCATGACCATGTAGCAATAGGTCCCTCTTGGGGTGAGGAAAGCGGTTTCTCTTGATCCTCCAGATGCATGGCAATTTGATAATAGCCCATGTAGGCATCCAAGAAGCTCATGCATTGATGATTTGCCGTTGCGTCTACAAGTTGGTCTATTCTGGGCAAGGGAAAACAATCTTTGGGACAAGCCTTGTTTAAGTCCGTGAAATCCACACAGACGCGCCAAGAGCCATTCTTCTTCTTGATGACCACAGTATTGGACAACCATGTAGGATAGGTTTACTTCTCGAATTGCCCCGGCGTCAAGTAACCAATTGTAGACACCCAATTTTTGACTGTCCTCAAGACTTGGACGTCATCGTTTGAACACTCGATGGTTATCCATGCTCGTGTTTGTTTTGAGTTCCTAAAGGTCTTGGCTTGTGCGCCTTGCCTTAGGATCTCTCAACTTGACTGTTTTGTGCTTGGTTGTGGACCAAGGACTTGTGGTTTTACTTCTGAGGGAAGAGGGTGGCCTGTTGGCCATCCCCTTAACCCATCGGCTAAGGCCTTGTGCCATCGGTCTTGTGTTCTTGCTATCGGCCAAAAGTGGTAGCCGATCGGCACCTTTTTTGGTCGATCAGCACTTTGGTTGGTCGATCGGCCATATTTTTTAGTCGAGACCTTTCCATCTGCTTTTTGCAGATATTTTCTGCCAGCTGTGACAGCTGGTGGGTACAATTCCCATCCTCCATACACGTGTATGGAGGGATTTGCATCTTGTTCTAGCTTCTCCAAGAAGCTTTGGAATTGAATTCCTATAAGAAGGGAGCTCCTCCTCCCTTCTCAGAGGTTTAAAAAATTGACAAAGAAAATATATATATCTCTCTACATTTCTTCCTCTCTCTCTATATTTGTGTGTCTTTGTGCCTAAAAGGGTGTTTTGTCTTCACTTTTGCACTACAACACCTAGTAATACACCACCCTTTGGTTGCTGAGATCCTTAGGAGTTGGTTTTGGTGTTCTTGGGTTGGTTTGAACTTAGAAAACCTGCTGGAGGTGTGTTCTTGAAGAGGTTCTACAAGGGTGAGCTCTTAACCTTTTAATCCCCCATTCTTGCTTAAGCTTTTAGACCTACTTGCATATTGTTTTAAGCTTAACTCTAAACTACAAAAAGTTCTGATTTTTTATGCTTATGATGATTGTTTAAGGTCACTTTTTGGTTGGAGGTTTTCTACCCCCTCTTAGACCTTGTTTGGCCTTATTTTGTGCCTTTCTTTTTGGGCTTTGGAACCATCTTGTTTTGACCTTCTCACCACTGAAATCCAAAGAATTTTCAGTGGTGGAGAAGTGGTCTTGGAGTCTCGAATAGGAGAGGGACACCCCCCTCTCTTTGTGTCTCATATGCTTATATTAGTGGCTCACAATGGTAGCATGTTTTCTTAGCATGTTTTGGCTTCATTTCAGCAAGTATTTGGTGTTATTTGGTCATGCTATACCTCTATTTTAAGTTGGTTTGATAGCCTCTTACATGCATCATGCACTTGTCTTACAATCCTCTCATTTGCCTTAACATGTCTCATGCATTTGGACCATCTTACTTGCATATTTTGGCTCAAATCAAAGGAACTTTTGGTCATGTTTTACCATGTTTAAGCTCTGTTTGGTGTTGTTTTGATCATATATGCCATGCTTTGTATAGCTACCGTGCATTCTAGCTTGTTAGCTTTGAGTGTGCAAGTCATTAGCATGCATTACTTGGACCATTTTCATGATTTGGCATCATTCCATATGTGATTTCAATCCATGTAGTATAGCCATGCACTTGCATTGGTCATCCTTTCAAAGCTTTGAAGAGTTGGTGTTTTATGCCTCATGATTGGGTCACTGTGCATGCCATCATATTTAGGTCTTTGGGATGCCATCTCAGTGGGTTTTTGGTATTATTTTGGCATGCCATAACTCTATTTTTCATTGGTTAAGTCATGCCATGTTTGGTCTTGTTAGGTGTAGTGCAACACCCCTTTGTAGCCTTGCATGCTTCATGGCTTTTGGCCTTTCATGTTGACTTGTTTTGGCCTTGGTCCATGCATATTTAGACTCACTTTGGTTTGCTTTAGGACTATTTTGGGTCATACTTGCCATTTGCTTCATGTTTTGCATAGCCTTGGTGCAAGTCCCTTTGCTATCTTCAAGTTTTGAGCCTCTTGCATGCCATACTTGTGTAGGTTGGATGGTTTGGCACCATTCCATGCATGATTTCAGAGCTTATAAACTTGTCACATGTCCACGCTTTTCACTCTTTAAGCGCTCTTAAGAGTTGGTGTCTTGTTGTCTTGTTTATGAACCTAAGTGTGTACATGTTTGTATGTGCTTTCGTGCTTCCAATTCATGACTTTGGCCACTATTTTTGGTATGGCTGAGGCCTATCCATTTTTAGTATAAGTCCATGGATCATGCGGTTTTGTGTGTTGTTGCATGCTTATCATATTGCATGATGTTGCATACTTGTTGGTATTGTTGTTGCATGTCTATTACATTGTATGTTTGCATGTTTAGGTCGCATTGCATTTGGCATGCTTGTTACCTTAGCCTTGTATGCATGCTTGAGTCATATTGCATTTGGCATGTTTGTGTTGCATTGCATAGCATTTCCATGTTGCATGCATTGCATTGTGTTTGGCTTGGGGTGTCAAACCAAACACGAGGGCCAAGGGACGTTTCATACTTGAAGTGACGAAACGTGCCTCAATCCTCGATCGTCGACACTCTTGATCCAACATGATGGCGTGTGAGGCATTCATGTGTTTTCGTGCATTCATTCCATGTTGAATTGCGCACTTGGCTCCTTTGGCCATCATGCGTCAAAATGCGTGATTGGTGGCCCGAGGGTCGAGCATTACACGCCTTTGAGTCTTAAACATGATAAGGGGTGTAGTTGCAAACATTGTGTTGCAAATATATTACCATACCTCTATTTGTCCTCTACTGCAGCAAAAGGAACATTTTACAGAAAGAGATGGCCGATCGACTATCTGGTGTGCCGATCAGCTAAAGGTGTTTGGCTGATAACCTCATAAGTGGTCGATGACACCTTTCCTTTGGCCGATGGCTTCACCATTTGGCCGATGGCCTCTCAACATGTCCATGAAGTGGTTCAGAAGCATCACAAAAGTTGGCACAGTTTTCAGAGGTGCAGAACAGTGCAGACAGAGGTAACATGGGGCATGGCAACGGATTTCCGAGAGAAGCTGGCCGAACGCGCATGCATCCCTCGTCACGAGGCCATTTCAGTGTTTTAATAACCTAGAATAGTTATTTGTTTCAATTTGGTTATGTAATAATTAATTAGCTTGATTAGTTAGTTAATTAGTTGATTTGTATTATTTATTCGGACCCTCCGTCAAGAGAGCGAATTTTGTAATAAGTGTGCGTGAGTGTGTGAATGTCTTCCAACCCCACGTCTTTCTCCCTTTTACTTACCTGCTTTCGATGGTTAGTTTTAGGGCATGTTTCAATTAGCATACTTATGCTCGCATGTTTGCATCCATTCATCTGTATTGCATGCACCGGGCTCGGCACATCATACTAACTGCATTGTATTTCAATTCCTACTTGAGAACATGGTTATCAAGTTGCATCTCATATGCTATTTTAGAATAGCCGAGCCTATTTCTAGTTGCATTTCACATGTGTTGCATTAGCCATCTTAACATATAGCTAGGATCATGCATTGATTACTAACTAGCTATTGTTTTTGCTCGGAGTACTAGGTAAGCTTTTACGCTTTAGCATCTTGGATGAGTGTGAGTATTGCCATGATAGCATGCTTGCGATGAGGCTAACTACTTAAGTGTTTAATTGCATGAATGCTTGTGGATGAAGGCTTCATTACCTGAATTGGAACAATTCATCGAAATGAGAGTTTTAAACCCACTTGAGGTGGCAAAATCATGCTTTCTAAGCTCACTCGAGGGTGGAAAATCCACGTCTTAGCCTACTTGCGAGTAGCACCTTCAAACCATTTTCAAACAAACAAACATGAGATGTTTTGTTCCAACTTAGGCGATCTAGTCTATACTTGTATGTTGTGTGCATCACATAGTAAAACTAGCTAATAACCGGAATAAGAACACATGTGTTTTCAAAAACAAAATATCATGCTTAGTAAAGACCGATCTTTTTGATCGGGCGAGCGGGGGTGCTCATTACATGACCTTCCCCTCTCGTACCCAAGTTCCCGAGCCAAGACAACTTTGGTGATGACGGACACATCGCCTTAGGCACGAGTCAGGGTTTCCCAGA
The DNA here is from genome assembly GCA_025200525.1 of Camellia lanceoleosa. Lineage (NCBI taxonomy): Eukaryota > Viridiplantae > Streptophyta > Magnoliopsida > Ericales > Theaceae > Camellia > Camellia lanceoleosa. The sequence goes on from CM045769.1 coordinate 83,343,091, forward strand.
TTTCCCATAACAAAAATATTTAGGTAGCGACTCTGTATCTGGCAAAGCAGTCCATGTTTGGCACTTTTTTACAAAAATCAATTTTCCAAAACGATTTGCCGGATTTGGACTCTGCGATGATTTATCGGTCTTGCATTGCACTTTGCGAGATTAGATTCAGAACCGTGACATTTGAGTCTGAACTGTAGTAAGCCTAACGAACCAAACCGGGATTTAGCGCCGTTTCGCACGCAGAGCCCGTGACCATTCCAAGCTAAGACAGGTTGCTTACCCGATTATAGGTTGGTTAAAACCGTGGTGTGCGTAGTTGTGACACCCCTATTCCGTAATATGCAAATTGGACCTTAATTTAAGTATGATTATGTGTTTAGCATGATTTTATGTGCCATTATGTGAATGTATGTGATTTTAGGATTTTATCTATTCACCGTAGGAATATCTGTTTGCATAATCCGCTTCGAAAATTAAATTAAGGGCCTTATCGGCCACAGAACTTGAAATTGATTGCGCCATTGTGGTTGGCATAATTTTTAGAGCCTACGGTGAAATTTAATTGAAAATCGATTTTGGTCAATTCAAACTGATTAAAATGATGAATTAAGGGCCCAAGTATTTTATATTAAAATATTTTCTTGGTGGGCCTTGTTGTGTTATAACACTACACTCTCCTTAACTCATTTTGGAGACCAAAAATCTGAAGAGACAATTGTGAGAGAGTGAGGACCGGCTGTTAGAGAGAGAGAAGGAGAGAATTGTGCTATTTTGGCTCAAGTTTGGAGAATTTGAAGTCCATCTCTAAATTGGACCATAGATTGAAGGAATTGAGCTTCTAGGTAAGCCATTGACTCTTGAATTCATGGAAGTAATGTGTGATCTTGTGTGTTCAAGGGTTGTTTGTACTCAAGAGCATGGGTTAAGTTAGTTTTGTTGGAATTAAAGCTTGATATAAGCATGCATGTATGAAATTGTGTTGAAATAGCATGTGTAAGCTTGAAAATACATGATTCATGTAGAGGTTTAGTTGAAACTCACGTTTTGATCACCATTTGTGTTATCTAAGTTGAGAATGTGCTAAATCATCACATGCATGTGCAATTTGAGAAGATTTGAGCTTGAATGCATGAACTTGTATATTGTTAATGAGTTTGATGGATGATTGGGACATGCATGTGACTTGTTTGTGAAATTGAGCCTCATTGAGTTGTAATATGAGGTCTATACCATGTTAGCATGATTGTACATGAGATTTGAGCCACTGCATGCAAGAAGTGCAGCTGAAAAATTGAATTGGAGCTCAAGAACACAATCTAGGAAACCCAGAATTTTGATGTCCGCTCGAGCGGAGAAGTTCACGCTCGAGCAGGGATTTCGAGCCCCCAGTATTTTGTTCTTGCAGGCATGGTGTCCGCTCGAGCAAGGAAGTCCACGCTCGAGCGGGGATCATGGAGGATAAACTTCCGCTCGAACGTCCTAGTTCACGCTCGAGCGTAAAAATGAGGCATCCAGTACTTTTTGCAGACATGGCTTCCGCTCGAGCGGGTAAGTTTACGCTCGAGCGAGGAGCTATGTTGAGAGGCCTTCCGCTCGAGTGCCATATTGGACGATCGAGCGTAAATTTCACCTATCCAGTACTTTTGCAGACCTTAAGGGTCCGCTCGAGCGGGGACTCTGTCTTCTGAAAATATGAAAATGCATTATACGTTCTGTTTTCCGTTCCCTTTCACCTCTAAGCACTCTTAGGCATACATTGAGCATTGTAATTGAGTTAAAGAGATAAGAATGAAGCCTAAAGAGGAATATGTGAATTAACGAACGGATTGAATTGTTGGTGACCCTTTTGTGTTCATGAAATGTGTAGGGTCAAGCTCCGGGGCAAATCCACAAGCCGATCACTGTGAGTAATATCTTAACAAGATATTTGAAATACACTGTTGTCCAATTGTTTACACTTATGTAAGTTTTATAAGTTCATTAGTTTGAATGGTGGACAACTATTGGTATAAATAACTGGGCCAAGGGCCGATTGATGCGAATGATTGGGCCAAAGGCCGATTGATATAAATAATTGGGCCAAAGGCCGATTGATGCGAATGATTGGGCCAAAGGCCGATTGGTATAAATAGTTGGGCCAAAGGCCGATTGATACGAGTGATTGGGCCGAAGGCCGATGGATACGAATGATTGACATGAATGATTGGGCCGAAGGCTGATGGATACGAATGATAGACATGGATAATTGGGCCGAAGGCCGGTTGCTGTATTATTTCAATGATTACTTATATATTCTCCTCATTTGATATTATTCACTGGGCATTTGCTCACGCTCATTCATGTACATGTAGGTGAGCCAAGGGACGTCCAGAACCAGTCCCGGTGAACTTGTGAGAAACAGCTTAAGTTTTGAGGAGTCAGCCCAAACGTCTCACGCACGAGACTATCTTCGCCTTTAATCTTGTTTATAGTTTTGTTATATTGGCGAATACGTTGGTCTACTTTTGTATATAAGACTTGGGCTTGTCTAACTTAAATCTGTATGATCCTGTATGTACAGCGTTTTGTGTTAGTACATATCTGATGTGAGTTATTAACACGTAAATGTTTGGAATGTTCTGGTGTGCATTTAAGCACGGCTCTATGGGCAAAGTTTTTAAATTGCTTCCGTTTGGCCCCTTTATCTCTGATGAGTTTTGCTTTATATTAAATTGAGACCGTAGGTAATCGCACGATTACTGGTCGGTTATGGCCTTAACCCATAGGGGCGGGTTCGGGTCATGACAGTAGTGAAACCCTAGCTCTTAACAATAGGACAGGGAAACCCTATCCCAACATAGGGGTGTTTTGGCTCTCACTTGCTTGCTATGTGCTTTTAGAGTTGGCCTCTACAGGTATGCACATATCAGTCTGCAAGTCTGTGTATCAGGCCTGCAGGCATTAGTATTTGGGAATCAGTTTTACTTGCAGGTATCAGATTCAGATTTGGGGTAGTGATTTGGGAACGATGATCAGTGGTAGAGGATATTTATTTCAGCTTGTGTTTGCCAACTGTGTGTTGTCTTTATTTAAGCTGTTATGCTGTCTATTTTTTTTGTTCATTGTTTCCTTATTATGCTTTATTTATCTTTTTGCAAGGTAGTTTAGCACCATTGCATCTGACCAGGCAGATATCCCCCAAGCACTCTGGGTTAGAGGTCATAGACTTAATCGATCTAGGGATCTGATAGACGGACAAGCAGTGTTCCTTTCTTTACCCCCGGTTACCAGACAGAGGTCAAAAAGGCGCAGTGTATCGGTACAACGGTCGCCAGATCAGTGGTCTACCCCACCAGTGAACAGTCAAGCTGAGGTATCAGTGTCTATTACAAGGAGAGATATACCGGTTGTTCAGCTAGATCAGCATAATATGGCAGGTATAGAGGAGATGATGCGTCAGCTCCAAGAAAGTATGAAAACCATGCAGCAGGACGCTGCCCGTCAAGCAGAGTTTTTCGCACGCCAGGCCGACGTTATGGCACAACAAGCAGAGTTGATTGCTAGACTACAACAACAATAACCACCACAACAAGCTGGAGCATCTGCTTTGCACCAGGTTCCTCCCCCGCCTCGAATTCCGATACTCGGGGAGACAGCAAACGTCCAGGAAAACACGGACGATCCAACAGGGCCGACTCTGCCCCCAATCCTACCCCAGCTATCCAAAGCACCTATCAACCTACCGGATTCTCCCTTTGAGTTCGAGGTGGACCTTACAGCATTAAAGGTGAGCAAGCTTGAAAAGCTATTCAAGAAGTCCCAGGGCGTGAAGTCCATTCCAGATATCGAGGATGGGTACACCGACTCGGCCATGACTCTGCCAGATCGGTTTAAAATGCCGCACATAGACCGTTTTGATGGGTCTGAGGATCCTATGGTGCATTTGCGGCTGTTCTCGGACATACTAAGGCCGATGGGCCTTTCCAGATTACAGAAGCTTTCTCTATTTGGCCGGACCCTGTCGGGTGCAGTGGCTATTTGGTATGCAAAACTGGAAGACTCTGTTAATAGGAACTGGGAGGAGATGGTTGAGGCCTTTGTAGCCCAATACTCCTACAATACACAGATCAAGGTCACAACTCGTGATCTTGAGACAACTAGGCAAGAGCTGAAGGAGAGCTTCTCCAATTTTGTGACCCGGTAGAGGGCCAAGGCCTCGGTGATGACCATCAGGCCTGTTGACAAAGATCAGATTCGGATGGTTGTGTGCAACCTCCAGCCCAAGCTCATGCAGAAGATGATCGTTCTCCCCCTCCCCACCTTTGCAGATCTACATGAGATAGGGGTGCAGATCGAAGACGCTATGAAGCAAGGCCTCATTGATCATGAGAGAAAGTAGCCCAAGAGGGCATTCAACCGCAGTACAAATGCAGGCACAAGCAGTGCTGCAGCTGCCAGAGCTTCAGATGTGAGTATTGTCACCACCACCACCACCTTGAGAACCCTTTCAGCCACACCGTTTATCGGTGCGGCCGTATATTTTGTTTAGCCATGATGCAGCAAATCATTTATAGTCGAATTTCTCATGTTGATTGATCGTGTGATCCTCATGTGACTCCATATGAGGTTAGTTTTGAGCCATCTCCGCCAAGAGTGATTGAGGGGTCATTGCTATGGGGAATAGTGGTTCGATGACTAGCCTAGTTAGAGACTGGGAGATGAGTGGGTGGTTAGCTATCGATTTTTTTTTTTTTTATGGCTTCTTGTCTTCATGTGACCCATCCTAATTGATCGTTTGCCACGCTTGCCATGGAGTGAAGGGCACACTGCTGTGGGGTTTGAGACTTGTGATCTACCAAGGAAGGGACTGGGGGATGTGATGATTACTCTCATGCTATTTTTGGCTATGTATTGGTTTGTTGCTGGGAGGGCTATTGTTTTACGCTACAACTTCCAAGACCATTGATTATGGTGACTGATCTTGCTTGCTTCATGTGACTCTGTCCGGATCTCTCATGGGATAGATTTTTTCCTCCATCATTACTTTGGTTAAGTGGCTAGGATGTCACGGCAGTAAGGAGTGGGATGCTTATTGGGTTCCATGTGTTTTATCTGTGGTAGAGACTGGGGGCATGTGGGACAGGTTATCTGTTTATTGGGTTTGCGAGTTGTTGCTTTGTGTGTATGTTTGTTGTGTTTATAAGCTATGTGGTGTCTATTTGTATCTTTGCCCATATATCCACCCCAAGTTTCCATCTATTATTTCTGATGGTAGGGGTTACTTGGGGAAAAATGATATATGGGCAAATTTGGGTTTTTTTTGTTTTTTTTTATTATTGTTCTCCCACTCTTGCAGGATTGGGTTATGTTCGTTTTGTAATTGTTTACTTATTGTTGTTGGGCGTGCCTGGGTATGCCCCTTGTAAACTTGTAAATTTCCTTGTCTTTAATTTATGACTTACTCACCCAAAAAAAAAAAGTTTCCACCCCGAGGCCAAAGAACCTTTACCCCACTATACATGTCTCTGTCCAAGGCTTTGGGGGTTTTGATCAAGAAAGGGCACTTGAAGCCCCTAGAGCCACGGCCGTTGTCAGAAAAACTTTCCCCCTCCTACAACCCAGCTAATTACTGCGCATTTCACCAACAGCATGGTCATGACACCGACCAGTGCTATAGGTTGCGTCACGAGATTCAGGATCTCGTTGACAACAGGGTGATCGTGCCTCCGGAGAAACCGAATGTCACAACCAACCCTCTCCTACCACACAACCAAGCTCCACCTCCCAAACACATCACTCTAATTCAAACCGGGGTTATGTCATATGACCCTAGTATATATATCATCCCTTCTCACCTACCCAAGCTAGAGGTGTTCATTCCTGACAGCACTAACTTGTGCATGTTGGACATCTCCCAAACCCAACCTATAACGGTGGTGGTGACTACCGAAGATAGAAGTGGGTCAACTATGGGGGCATATGAGAATGCAAATATGGAGCCTGAGGGATCTGTGAGCTTCATGTACAACCCGAGCGGTTACATTACATCAGCCGGCCAGGCTAGGCCGAGAGTGGAATTACCAGTGGGGCTGAGATTTGTGTAGTACGGGAAGATGGACTTAATCAGGGGCTGGATGACCTGGCAGAACTAGAGGAGGAAATCGCTAACCTTCAGTTTTTCAACGAACAAGATTCGAGAGACATGACTGTCAACTAGTTTGATGCAGATAGGTCAGCAGAGTCTACTAGGTGGCTTGATGACCAGCCAGATGTTTTTGACCAATTTCAGTTAGAGCAGAATCCGGCAGGGACAGGGACATCAACAATGGCCGAAAAGGCCGGGAATCAGGATGCATTGCCAGAGAGCGCCGGTGTTAAGAATTTTGCTCAGGATTTGGGCAATTTGAATACAAGAGACGCTGAACAGCAAGCTGCGCTGAAGCAGTCTGAACGGAAATGGATCGAAGATTCTGAGAGGGTCAGAAAGGGCAAAGTCCCTACGGGGACAAAACGTGTTGTGTGCATGGGAACGGAACGTGCTGTGGGCACAGGAACACAAGGTGCAACGGGCACAGGAATAGTTGTGATGGAGCCGGACAGGTGTCTGTCGGCTACCGATGGCATGTGGTGGGAAGATGATGATCTATGTCTTGCCCACACAGATGAAGATTGGGGGAACAACTAGCCGGATGATACCTGGTATATTGGCGAAGTAGACCACATGACTAGGAGCGGGCAGTATTTCAAGCCCCCACACTTAGATCAACCAAAAGCGTCCAGAAAGGACAAGGAGACAGAGAAGCAAAAAGATAAGCTGCTCGAGGAAGAGGCTGTGCTGAAACAGCTGAAGAAGATACAAGCAGACATCTCCATCTGGGGACTGCTTATGGCTTCAAGAATTCATAGACAAGCTGTCCTTTCTGCAATGGACAAGGCCAAACTTTCAATAGATACCACGCCTGAGCAGCTGGTAGGACTGGTCTTTCCGGGAGGAGCTTCCCCGACGTTAACCTTTTCTGACAAGGAACTGCTGCCTGAGGGTGCAAACCATAACAAACCTCTCTACATCTCTGTCAAATGTAGAGATAAATGGATACCGGTGGTTCTTGTCGACACGGGATCCGCCATTAACGTATGCCCATCGAGGATAGCATATACAATTAGGTTGAAGCCCGCGGACTTTGTGCCAACTGCCCAAGTGATAAGGGCCTACGACAATACTAGCAGAGAGGTGATGGGGACCGTGAAGGTTCAGACACAGGTTAGTCCCAGACAACACGAAATTGACTTTCATGTCTTGGACATTCTTGTAACCTTTAATCTACTCCTAGGGCGGCCGTGGCTACACCAGGTGAAGACAGTCTCTTCCACCCTGCATCAGATGTTGAAATACCCCCACGGGAAGGGGGTGGCTATTGTTTTTTGGGAATTCGTCAATCCATCCGCCGCCAGAGGTGTCTACACCGGTTTTGGAAATTGAGCATGGCACGGAGGATGTGTTCCTGTCAGGATTTACCCTAGCCGAGGCCCGGGTCGTTCAGAACATTTTGGCTATTGATGAGGGGTTGTATGTCAGCGCCCAGTTAGTGTACCTCATGAACAAGCTCCAGCATATCCCTGGGATGGGACTAGGAAGAAGTGGCCGGAAGGGCATTACAGTGTCGGTCGAAGTGCCGCACACCCCGCATACATTTGGCCTGCCTACCAAAGAGGATTGGGTAAGGAAAGGAAAAGAAATGGCTGGGAGAGCTAGAGCCAAGCAGACCGGGAGGCATTTTGAGTTGATGCATCGGCCTATCCAAGGCACCCTGAACAGACACTTTGTCCGAGAGGGGCAAGACTTTCCATTCTGCGGCTTCCCAGAGCCATGGCTGAATGCCAAGAAGAGGCACCTGCCAGGGTTTGAGATATTCTTTTACTTATAGTTATCCGTGGATGATGTTGTCGAGGAGCAGACAGACCCATCAGCTGAGGTTGAGCAGTGTAAGGAAGTGGATTCCGAGAGCACCGAGATTGAAATGGGGGTAGCACTGACTTGTTTAATTTCAGATCCTCCAATCGTACATTAGTGCTTGGAGGATGACCTCTCAGTGTTTATGATTGGGAATGAAGCGGCTGCGAGCCCATCTTTGAACATTTTGGATGCGTCCACCGCACCCTCCCTCATCTGGTAGTACGAGGAGGGATTCTTATTGAGCAGCACCGGGTCAGGTAGTAAGCCAAAATTTGATTCCACTGAGTCTGTAGAGTCAGAATCAGGTTCTAGCTCGTCTAAGTCTGAGTCCGGTATTCCTAGGGGTGACAACCCATATGCCAAAGTCCTGTCTAGGTCGTCTTTTTCTTTTTTTCTTTAAGTCTGTTGTAATAGAGGAATCAGGCGAATTGGAAGTGATTAATGAGAATGGAATGGCTGTGCCTTTGATTTATTGTATTAATTAGGAATCAGGCGATTTTGAGTATTTTTTTGTGCCTTTGATTTATTGTATTAATTAGGACTTTCAAAATTTCGATGAAAACGATAAGGAAGAAATTCCTCGGGTTTTAAAATATTTGGTAGAACAAGAGTAGAAGAGGTTTGTAAAACCACTGGTTGATGAAATCACCCAAATTAATATTGGCACTGAGAAGGATCCGCGGCTGGTCCAGATCGGGTCCACGTTGTCTTCGAATGAGCGCAAGCGCTTAGTCGTTTTATTAAAAGATTTCAAAGATGTTTTCACGTGGTCCTACGAAGACATGCCTGGAATCGATCCTGAGATTGTACAGCACCGGATCCGTCTTGACCTAGAGGCCCGACCTGTTGAGCAGAAACTCAGAAGGATCCGCCCGAACTGGGCTATCAAGATCAAAGAAAAGGTCACCAAGCAAATCGACGCAGGGTTCTTGCTGGTATCTGAATACCCAACTTGGTTGGCCAACATAGTTCTAGTGCCGAAGAAGGACAGCAAAATTCAAGTATGTATGGATTTCAGAGATTTGAACAAAGCTAGTCCGAAGGACGACTTTCCTCTACCGCATATCGATGAATTAGTGGACTTTAGTGCTAGGCATGTGTTGCTCTCATTTATGGATGGCTTTTCTGGCTACAATCAGATTCTGATGGCATCCAAAGACCGGGAGAAGACTACTTTTACCACCTCATGGGGGACCTATTGTTACAGGGTAATGCCGTTTGGGCTAAAGAATGCTGGTGCTACATATCAACGGGCTGCGACCACGATATTGCATGACATGATCCACAATGAGGTTGAGGTGTACGTGGACGACATGATTGTCAAGTCCAAGGAAAGAGAGGGCCACTACACCGCCTTGCAGAAATTCTTTCAACGGATCAGAGAGTTTCGGTTGCGGTTGAATCCTCAGAAGTGTACGTTTGGTGTTACAGCAGGGAAAATGCTGGGGTTCTTGATTACACAGAGAGGTATCGAAGTCGACCCTTCCAAAATCAAGGCCATCTTAGAAATGCCACCACCAAGGACTTGTGAACCTTGACTTGTGAACCACTCTTTGGTCTCCTGAAGAAAGGAAAAAAGTTCCAATGGGACGGCCGATGCCAAGCTACTTTTCAACAGATCAAGCAATATTTACAGAACCCACCCGTGTTGTCACCGCCTGAGCTGGGGAAACCGTTGATTTTGTACCTTTCAGTGACTGAAACTACAATGGGCTGCATGCTTGCACAGGAGTCTGAGGACAAAGTGGAGAGAGCTATCTACTACCTGAGCAAGAAGATGCTGGATTATGAGACCCGCTACACTCCGCTGGAGAAGGCTTGCTTGGCCTTGGTATGGGCTACTAGGAAGCTGTAGCACTACCTGTTAGCTCACTCTGTAATACTGGTTTCGAGATTAGATCCCATCAAATATATCTTTGAGAAACCAGCACTTATAGGTAGGCTAGCCCGTTGGTTGCTTTTGCTTTCCGAATTTGATCTGAAGTATGTGACGCGCAAGTCAGTGAAAGGGAGAGCGATAGCAGAGTTCCTAGCCGATCACCCAGTGGAAGGGGATGAAGCAGTTGAGTATCTGTTCCCAGATGAGGCCATTCTACATGTCGAAGATGAGTTTTGGATGATGTACTTTGACGGAGTGTCAAACCAACACGGGTATGGGATAGGGGTGTTGCTGATAGCACCCAACAATTCCCGTATACCTCTAGCATTTAAACTCCGGTTCAAAGTATCGAATAATGAGGCAGAGTATGAGGCGTGTATTGCTGGACTAGAAGCAGCTCTGGAACTAGGGGCAAAATGGTTGGACATCATCGGGGACTCGAACCTTGTTGTATCTCAAGCTAAAGGAGATTGGAAAGTTAGAGAAGAAAAGATGAGAATCTACCACTAGACCTTGGACTTGTTGATTCCTCGGTTTGAGAAATTGAATTTCGCTCATCTGTTAAGAGAGAACAACAGGTTCACAGATTCATTAGCAATTCTATCTTCTATGATAGACATCCCTTTTGAAGTCTGGATGCGTCCGATCATCATCGAACAGAAATTTGCACCAGCCTACGAGCTGATTGCGGCCATAGATGAGGTACAAGATGAGAACCCCTGGTATTACCATGTCTGGAACTTTTGGAAAAAGAGGTGTATCCACCAGGGGCAAATGCCAAGGATAAAAGGGCAATTTGAAGAATGGCTGCTCAGTTCATCGTCTGTGGAGGAAAACTGTATAAGGGAGGTCATCTCGGGATGCATAAGCTGTGTGTTGATGCTGAAGAGTCCAAGCGCCTGATGGAGGCCATCCATGGAGGAGAGTGTGGAGCGCACATGAACGGGGTGATGCTAGCCCGAAAGATCCTTAGACAGAGTTACTACTAGTCCACCATGGAGGAGGATTGCATAGGCTTTGTCCGGTGGTGGCACAAATGTCAGATCCATGCAAATCGCATGAATATTCTGCCGTCGAAGCTGTACAACATGACTTCGCCATAGCCATTTTCAGTATGGAGGATTAATGTGATTAGGGCTGTCACTCCGAAAGGGTCCAATGGTGTAGACACCCCATTTTTGACCGACCTTAAGACTCAGACGTCATCGATTGAGCGCTCTATGATTGCGCATGTTGTGCTCGTTTTGAGGTTACGGGTCTCGGCTGAGAGCCTTGCCTCCGGACTTCGGGATTCTTTTGTGCTTTGCCTCGGTTTGTGAACCAGGTTCTATTTTCTCTTCCCGACGGGAGGAAGAGGTCTCGTAGACCATCTCTCAGTGGCCATAGGCTACTATTCGTGGTCGTAGACCACTGTTCCCGTTTGGAGACTAGTTTCCGATTTTCAGAGCCGTCGGCCGTGCGCCTCGGTTCGGGACCGCTTAACTTTCTCTGTTTGCTCCGGTTGTTGGCACACACCTTGTTTCCTCTCTCTAGAGGGACATTGTGGCCTAGGAGACCACCTTCATGGTCACACGCCACCTTCGATGCTTAACAGTCAGTTTTCGGGGCACCCGGCTGCGCGTTTTGGCCCCCGAACCCTCGTTTTGCATCCGTCTTGGTTCATTTTTGGCATGGACCCTATTTTCTTTGTTTGGAAGGTGGTACACGGGTGGGAGACCAACTTTTCTCTTGGAGACCACCTTTTCTCCCGCCGGCCGGTTTTCTTGTCAAGAAGCTGGTCTCCTTGATTTTTGAGCCACATTTGTGGGTCTCCCACTATACCACTTGCTTGCATTCAATTGGAAGGCCACCATTTAAGGCTACCGACCACCTGACCCTTTTGACCTAGTCGACCGACCAGGGCAAGTGGTCGGCCGACCACCTGAACTGGTCAGCCAGCGTCCCTCAGTTCTGTCTCTATGACTGTGTGCCAGCTGGAAGGCACAGACTGCATCCTCCATACATGTGTATGAAGGATTGGCAACCTTGTTTTGGCTTCTTAAAGAAGCTTGGCCCTTTGCTCTAAGCTTCCAAGAGAAGCTTGAACCCGTTTTAGCTTCTTGAAGAAGCTTGACCCTTTGGCTCTAGCTTCCTCAAGAAGCTTGACCCTTTTTGCTCTAGCTTCCTCAAGAAGCTTGGACCTTTGCACTAGCTTCTTGAGGAAGCTTGGACCTTTGTTCCTCTATAAAAGAGACCCTCTCCCTCATTAGCAAAGGTTCAAAAAAAAAAAAAAAAATGGTTAAGGCATTTACATACACCACTCTCTATCTCTCTATTTCAAGCTCTAAAGTCCCTTGTTCTTGGCCCATTGCATACCACCTCCTATCCTAACCCCTCCACCATCACTCTAAGAATCTTGGAGGCCATTTTCAGAGGTTGAAGATTTGCATTTTTGGTCCAGAAGCTGCTGGAGTTCTTGGCTTCAAGGGTAACACTTCTTTCCCTCTTTTAAGCATTGTTTTGCTTCATCTTTTAGCTATATTTGCAAGCATATTTGGGATTTTTCATAAACTAAAAAAAGTCTTAGTTTGAGGTCCTTAACATGTTTGTTTAAGATCATTTTCCTGTTGGGGGTCATCTACCCCCTTGCATGCTTCATTTCACCTTGTTTTGAGCCATGCATTAGGGCCTTTGTGTTAAGCTTTGTTGGCCCTTTTGACCACTAAAATCCAATGGATTTTTAGTGGTTAGTATGTGTTTTTGAGAGCCAAAATCATAGAGGGGTGACCCTTTCACCCCTTGTTTTATTTTCTAGCATATTTGGCCTAACAAAGGAGCCTATACTTGCATGCTTCCTAGCCTCATTTCAGGCCCTTTTTAGTGAGTTTTAGGGCTTGAATAACCTCTTTCTAGAGGTGGTTTTGTCATATTGGGTGTCCATCTTGCATGTATAGAACAACCCTCTTGATGGCCTAATCAAAGGAGCATTTCATTCTTGCATGCATAGACCATGTTTCAGTGATTTTTTGGGCTTTATTTAGCATGTCATATCTCTAAATTTTTCTAGTTCAGTGGCCTCTTGAATGCTTAATATACTTGTAGTGTAAACCCTCTTCGCTAGCTTGTATTGCATGTTGTTTTGGCCCTTGATTCTAGCACTTTTTGGGCATGCCTTAACCTGATTTTGTGCATTTTTTGGACTGCCTTAGCTCTATTTTTGTGCCTCATGGTCAAATGATGCATGCTATGCATGGTTGTAGTTCAATATCCATGCCTAGCCTTGAGTTTTGTAGCCTCTTGCATGCTTGAATAGAGGTGTTTGCATGTCTTGGCATCATTGTGCATGTTATTTCAGACCTCATACTTGTGCCATGTTCCCATGTTTTCCACTCCTTAAGTGCATTTGAGAGTTGTGCTTGTTTGCCTCATTTTTGGACCATTGCATGAGCTTCATTTCCATGTCTTTTGAGCCACCATTTTAGTCCATATTTGCTACTGTTTTGGTCTTCATAGGGACTTTTTGGGGGTGGTTTGGTCATTTGAGCATCACTTTGCATACCTCTAGTGTAATCCACTTCACTAGTTTCGGTATTTGGGCCACCTAGCATGCATTGTGTAAGGTGTTTGCATGATTCAGGACCCTTTCGTATGTCATTTTAGAGCTGGAAAATGTGTTGTTGTATGTTATATTACATGCTTGCCATGCCTTGGTAGAGTTTCACTTGGTGCCTTAGTTTTGGTCCCTTGCATTTAGTCATGTTTGCATGAGTGTTGTTGCTTTATTTCATCATGTTTGGCCACTGATTTGAGTGTGGCTGAGGTCCGCTCATATTCGTTTAAGTCCATCTTGCATTGTGTATGCCATATTATGTCATGTGCATTGAGTATGCCATTGATAGTTCATAGCATTGCGCCTGCTAGTTGCACCTTTGCATATCACTCCTTGCATGTTTGCATGTCTTAGTTGCATTTCGTTTAGGATTGCATGCTAGTTGTGGCATTGTGTTTGCATGCCATGCCATTCTAGTTGTTGCATAGTGTTTGGAGTAGGGTTTAGTCCAAACACGGGAAACGAGGGACGTTTCATACTCAAAGTGACGAAACGTGCTTCAATTCCCGGTCGCCGACACTCTTGACTATCCATGATAGAGTTGTTGGCTTTAGGTGTCCATTTGTGCATTCATTTCACATTGAGTCGTGCAATTTGACTCCTCGGCCATCACGCATCGAGATGCGTGATTGGTGGCATGAGGATCGAGGACTACACTCCCTAGAGCTCATGCAATGATGGGGAGAGTGGTTGTGCATACATATGTTGAAAATACTTTGCCATGCCCCTTTCTTGCTCTCTGTTGCAGCAAATCGGAAGCTGTAGACACCCCATTTTTGACCGCCCTCAAGACTTGGACGTCATCATTTGAACACTCGATGATCATCCATGTTCGTGTTCGTTTTGAGTTCCCGGAGGTCTTGGCCGCGTGCCTTGCCTCAGGATCTCTTAACTTGCCTATTCTATGCTTGGTTGTGGACCAAGAACTTGTTTGTTTTTGCTTCTGAGGGCAGAGAATGGTTTGTTGGTCATCCCCATGCCTCACCGGCCTTGGCTTGAGGCCACCGGCCCTGTTTTGTTGCTACCGGGCCATTGGTGATGGCCGGTCGGCATTGTTTTTGGTCGGCCGGCCGTTTGTTTGGTCAGTTGGCCATATTTTCTGGTCGGGACTTCTTTTTTTGCCTTTTTTAGGCATTATGAATGCTAGCTGTGCCAGCTGGAGCACACAGACCTGTCCTCCATACACGTGTATGGAGGATTTGCACCCTTTGCACCCTTTTTGCTCTAGCTTCTTGAGGAAGCTTGAACCCTTTGCTCTAGTTTTCTCAAGAAGCTTGAACCTTTGTCTTAGCTTCCCCAAGAAGCTTGGACCTTTGTTCTAGCTTCTTAAAGAAGCTTGACCCCTTTGTCTTAGCTTCTCCAAGAAGCTTAGGCCCTTGTTTTGTTCTATAAAAGAGGGCCTCCCTTCTCCTTTAGGGGGGTTGAGCAAATCAGAGATATATATCACATATATCACTCCCTCTCTATATCTTCCTCTCTCTCTCTCTCTCTCTCTCTCTCTCTCTCTACATTTGTGTGTGGAATAATGTTCAAAAGTGTGTTTTGTTCTTATTTTTGCACTAAAGCACCTAGTGTTACACTATACCTTGGTTATTGAGGTGTTGAGAGTTTGTTCTTGGAGTTTTGAGTTGGTTTTGATCAGAAGGAGGGGGCTGGAGTTGCTGTTCTTGAAGTGTTCTTCAAGGGTGAGCACTATCGCTTTATATTCCCCATTTTTGCACTAGCTTTTAGCCTATCTTGGATGCTGTTTTGAGCTTAGTGTATAACTAATAAAAGTTCTATATTTTCATGCTTAAGATGTTTGTTTAAGGTCATTTCGGTTTTGGGGGTCGTCCTCCCCTTCTTAGGCCTTGTTTGTCCTCTTTTTGTGCCTTTTATGTTAAGCTTTGGAACTTTTGTGTATTGGCCTTCTCACCTTTGAAATCCAGAGGATTTTCAGTGGTGGTGAAGTGGTTTTGAGGTCTTGTATAAGGGAGGGACACCCCTCTCCCTTTGTGTCTCATATGCTTGTGTTTTTGGCTCATAAGGGTAGCATGCATGCTTAGTCGATTTTGGCTCCATCTCAGTGGGTATTTAGTGATATTTGGTCATGGTTTACCTCTGTTTTAGGTTGGTTTGTTGACCCCTTGCATGCACCATACACTTGCCTTGCATTCCTCTATTTTGCTTAGAAATGCCTCATGCATTTAGACCACCATGCTTGCATGTTTTGACTTAGCTTTATGAAGTTTTTAGTCATGTTTTAATGTGTTTAAGTTCTGTTTGGTGTCAATTTGGTCATGCTTGCCATGCTTTATATAGCCTCTTCGCATTCTAGCTTGTTGGCTTCGGGTGTGCAAGTCATTAGCATGCTTCATTTGAGCTCTTTCAGTGATTTGGCATCACTTGTCATCATATTTCAGTCCATGTTTCGTGGCCACACACTTGCATTTATCACCTATTCTATACTTTGGAGAGTTGTTGTCACATGCTCCTTATTTGGACCATTGCATGTGCCTCCATGATTTGGTCTTTGGAAGACCTTCTCATTGGGTTTTGGGGTTTGTTTTGGTGTATTATAACTCTGATTTTATTTTCCTAAGTCATGTCATGTTTGGTTGTAAGAGGTGTAGTGCATTTGCCCTTTTGGGCCTTGTATGCGTCTTGTTTCGTGCCCTTCTTTACAGCATGTTTTGGCTTTGTTCCATATGAGTTTTAGCTTCATTTTGGTCTTCCTCGGGACTGTTTTGAGTCACTTTGACCATTTGGGGCTTGGTTGACATAGTCATGGTTCAAGTCTCGTAGCTAGCTTTGAGCTTTAACTCCATTAACATGCCATGTTTGCAATGTGTAGTCGATTTGGCATCATTCTTCATGTGATTTTAGAGTTTATTGTAATGCCATATCCTCATATTTATCACATCTTACTCATGTTTGAAGGTTGTGCATTGTGGCCTAATTGATGGACCAACATGTGTGCATGTTTATCTCGCATTTTGGTGCCTTATTTTTGGTATTTTGGCCACTGTTTTAGGATTGACTGACGTCTTCCCATTTCGGTTTAAGCCCATCTTTGCATATAGTTGCATGTTTGACATGTTGCATTTGTGTGTTGTTGCATGCTTGCATTATACCATGTTTGCGTGTTTATTATATTGCATGTCATTTAGCTAGTTGCATCACATAACCTTGTTGCATACTTGGTGTGTTTGTGTTACATTAGCTTAGCTTGCATATTAGGTCGCATTGCATTGCATCTTGCGTGCTTAGCACATTGTACATTTGCATGTTTAGGTTGCATTGCATTTGGCATGCTTTGCTAAATTAACCTTATATTACATACATGAGCCATTTTGCATATTTGAGCCATATTGCATACATGCATTGCATTGTGTTTGGTTTGGGGTGTCAAACCAAACATGAGGAATGAGGTGTGTTCATACTTAAAGTGATGAAACACGCCTCAATCCTCAGTCGCCGACACTTTTGATCCCAACATGATAGAGTGTGCAGCATTCATTTGTTTTCGTTGCATTCATTTTACATTGATTTGCAAACTTGGCACCTTTGGCCATCATGCATCGAAATGCGTGATTGGCGGCCCGAGCACCGAGGGTCGTACTACCTTGAGTTCATTACATGATAGGGAGAGTGGCTATGCACACACTGTCTTGAAAATGCTTTGCCATGCCTGCTTGTCTCTCTGTCAGCAAAAAACCAAGGTTTCTGCAGGAAGAAATGGCCAGTCGGCCACTTTTAGTGCCGGCCGGCTACCAAAGTCTAGCCGGTGGTGCCACTTTTGGTCGATAACTGTATTCCAGTGGCCGGTGGACTTGCATTATGGCCGGTGACATCCCACAGTGCTATGGGTGTGTTCCAGAAACATCACAAGTATTTTCACAGTTCCCAGAGGTGCAAAATAGTGCAAACAGAGGCAACAGTGGCATGGCGACGGGTTTCCAAGCGAGGCAAATCGAGCATACATCATCGAAGCATTCCGAGGCGGGGCTGCAACGGCCTCCCTTTGTAACTGATTTGTCAATTAATTTAGGGTTTTGTAATATTTAATTAGCTAGAGTAGTTAATTATTTATTCGGTCTGTAATTATTTATTCGGATCCTCCGAGAGAGGGCAATGTTGTAAATAAGTGTGCGTGCATGTGTGAATGTCTTCCAACCCCACGTCTTTTCCCCTTTTATTTACCAGCTTATGATGGTTAGTTTTAGGGCATGTTTCAATTAGCATACTTATGCTCGCATGTTTGCATTCATTCATCTGTATTACATGCACCGGGTTCGGCGCATCATACTAACTGCATTGTATTTTAATTCCTAGTTGAATACATGTTATCTATAGCATCTCATATGCCATCTTAGAATAGCCGAGCCTATTGTAGTTGCATTTTTGCATGTGTTGCATTAGGCATTTCAGCATAGTTAGGATTCATGCATGTTTTCTAATTAGCTTCTTTCTTTGGCTTGGAGTACTTGGTAAGTGTTTATGCTTTAGCATCCTTGCATGTGTGTGAGTGACTGCCATGATAGCATGCTTACCACGAGGCTGTGTGCTTATATGATATAACTGCCTAAATGCCTGTGGGTGAAGGTTAGATTACTAGAATTGGAATAATTCATTGAAATGCGAGTTTTAAGCCCACTTGATTGTGGCAAAGTCATGTTTTCTAAGCCCACTCGAGAGTGGCAAATCAATGTCTTAGCCTACTTGCGAGTAGCATCATGAAACTATTTTCAAATAAACAAACATGAAATGTTTTGTTCCAACTCAGGCGATCTAGTCTATACTTGTATGCTGTGTGCATCACATAGTAATTCTAGGCTAATAAACCGGAATAAGAGCACATAATGTATTCAAAACGCGATATCATGGTTAGTAGAGGCCGATCTTCAGATCGGGCGAGCGGGGGTGGTCATGAGATGACCTTCTCCAATCGTACCCAAGTTCCCGAGCCGAGGCAACTTTGGTGATGACGGACACGTGGCCTTAGGCACGAGTCAAGGTTTCCTAAATTCCCCCAAAATAAAATATTTAGATGGCGACTCTGTATCTAGAAAAGCAGTCCATGTTTGGCACTTCTTTCTAAAAATCTATTTTTCAAAATGATTTGCCGGATTTGGACTCTTTGGTGATTTATCGGTCTCGCATTGCACTTTGCGGGATTAGATTCAGAACCGTGACATTTGACTCCAAACTGTAGTAAGCCCAATGAACAAAACGGATTTCTCCCGGGACGTTCGGGGACGTCTACAGAAGCCAGCAGCAAAAACTGGTCAGCAGTATCCCTATAAGTTCCCATGGAGTTGTGTACAGTGTTCCGGGGTCAATTGTAAACAGAGGCGAATCACGGCATCGTGATGGATTTCCCGACAAGGTGACTCGAGCATGCATGCATCTTTCATCATTCCGAACAGAGCTGAGGCAGTCTACTTCATGTAGCATTGCATGCTAGTTTACTCGCTTTCTTAGTTAATTTGTTAATCAGCTAGTGTTGTGTAATATTTATTCGGACCCTCTACGAGAGGGCAATGTTGTAATAAGTGTGCATGTGTGTGATGCATGTCTTCCAACCCCACGTCTTTCTCTCTTTTATTTACCAGCTTATGATGGTTAGTTTTAGGGCACGTTTTAATTAGCTTACTTATGCTCGCATGTTTGCATCCATTCATTTGTCTTGCATGCACCAGGCTCGGCGCATCATACTAACTGCATTGTATTTCAAATTCTGAGTTGAATACGTGTATCAGTTGTTGCATTTCATATGCCATTTTAGAATAGCTAAGCCTATCTCAATTGCATTTTTGCATGTGTTACATTAGGCATTCCAGCATAGTTAGGGTTCATGCATGATTTCTAATTAGCTTCTTTCTTTGGCTTAGAGTACTCGGTAAGTATTTATGCTTTAGCATCCTTGCATGTGTGTGAGTGACTGCCATGATAGCATGCTTACTATGAGGCTATGTGCTTATGTGATATTATTGCCTGAATGCCTGTGGGTGAAGGTTGGGTTGCTTGAGTTGGAATAATTCGTCGAAACCCGTGTTTTAGCCTACTTGCGAGTAGCAAACTTCAATCCATTTTCAAAACAAACGGATATGCGATGCTTTGTTCCAAATTAGGCAATCCAGTCTATACTTGTATGCTGTGCACATCACATAGTAATTCTAGGCTAATAACCAGAATAAGAGCTTATATTGTTTTCAAAACTCGATATCATGGTTAGTAGAGGCCGATCTTTGATCGGGCGAGCGGGGGTGCTCACAAAGTGACCTTCCCCAATCATACCCAAGTTCCCGAGCCGAGGCAACTTTGGTGATGACGGACACGTGGCCTTAGGCAACGAGTCAGGGTTTCCTAATTTCCCTCTCCCCCCCCCCCCAAAAATAAAATATTTAGGTAGCGACTCTGTATTTGGCAAAGCAGTCCATGTTTGGAACTTTTTTTCAAAAAAAATCTATTTTCAAAAATGATTTGCCGGATTTGGACTCTTTGATGATTCATCGGTCTTGCATTGCACTCTGCGAGATTAGATACAGGACCGTGACATTGAGTCCTGAACTGTAGTGAACCCAATGAACAAAACGGGATTCCCTCCCGGGACGTTCGGGGACGTCTACAAATGGGCATGAGTTCATTCTGGTCGCGATAGAGTACTTTACAAAGTGGGTTGAGGCCCAATCTTGTGCGGTGTTGAAGGCATCGTATGTTGCCAAGTTCATCAGGAACAACATCATCTGTCGCTATGGGGTCCCGAACGAGATTATTTCAGATAATGGTTCCCACTTCAAGAAGGAAGTGATCGACTTGTTGGAGAAATACAACGTGGCTTTTCATAAGTCATCTACATATCAGCCGCAAACCAATGGAGCAGTTGAGGCTGCCAACAAGAACATCAAGCGTATTCTGCAGAAGATGGTGGAAACCTACCAGGACTAGCCAGATAAGCTGTCGTTTGCTCTGTGGGGCTACTGGACTTCAATTCGAACTTCTACTGGGGCGACTCCGTATTCCTTGGTCTATGGGATGGAGGTCGTTCTGCCTATCGAAATTGAAGTTCCGTCATTACGAGTACTGGCTGAGGGTTAGAGAGCCCAGGTAGATTGGCAGCAAAGCAGGTTCGAAGAACTCATGCTCTTTGATGAAAGAAGGCTGAAAGCACTATACCATGTTCAGGGTTATCAACGATGAATTGCCAGGGCTTTTAACAAGAAGGTTAAGTCTAGGAACTTGAAGGAAGGAGATTTGGTGCTCAAAGACAATTGAGCTCCCATCCACAACCCTAGGGGCAAGTTCAGACCTAATTGGACTGGTCCTTACATAATCAAGTCAATCTGGTCGGGTGGAGCTGTCGTTCTGATGGACCTAGATGGCCTAGAGTTCTCCCAACCGATCAACATGGACAAGTTGAAGAAATATTTTCCCTGAGTGGCTCGCTAGGCCGAAAACCCGAAAGGGTGACCTAGGCAAAACTTAGAGCATGAAAATTTTGAAATTATAAAAACTAAGCTCGCAAGGTTGAAAATCCAAAAAGCACGGCCTTGGCAAAAGTTAGAGCGCAAAAGGAGAGAGTTAATACATGAGTGAACCCGAGCCGAACTACGTAAGGCTTGATTCCCATCTTTGGGATACGTAGGCAACTTCATCCTGAAGTCCAGCCATAAACACTTCCCCAATCAACTTTGTCCATGTGATCATGTTTGGTTATCTTTGTTTGTAGTACATTCAGGAGCTCGGTTGTGATCTCCGGTACAGTGCTATTTAGACTAGGGGCAACTTTCCAGTTGCTGGGATCCGAGGTTGTACATCTCAGTGATAGATCTCAGGCGTGTCCAGTTGTGATCCATATCAAAAATGGCTTTGAAAAGTTTTAATAAAAGTTGATTTTGCTCAAATTAATCTTTTTACAGCTTAGACCATTTTTGGACCAAACGGAAAATTTTCAGTACCCACAACCTTCAATTACATTGATTTCAACACAGAGTTCTCCTGCTCTTGAATACAAATTGAAGTTGATTTTATTACATTCATAAAGAAAACTTGAAAGTTCTGATTAAAAGCAAATAAATCCGGGGCATAGTCAGGTGTTCCTGCATCCCCTCCCCGAGCTGGTAGAAGCCTCTGATGCCAAAGTGAGCCCAATCTGTGCCTCCTCATCAAGCCAATCTATGCACTCATCAGAGAGGGTGCAACTGAAAGTGGGAGCGGGGGCCAGAAGCTCTCTCATCCTCCATGCTGCGGCATACCGAGCTAGCTATGCGCCTCGGACTGAAAATGTAGCAGGGTACTCTATCCCCTCCTTCGGACAAGTCTGATCATGTCCGAACTGGCACCGGATCTGGAACAGAAAGTAAAAGACACAGTGTGTCAGGCCAATCAACTGAATCCCAGGATAGCGGGTCATGTTGTAGCTCATTGCCGGCAAATTGAGCCAAGGGCAGCGCCAAGCAACATGGTCCGCAGACAAACTGCACATCCAGTTGTACCACCATCCCTCATCAGGGGCATCGACTAGACGGCGTCGGAAGAAATAGCTACGAGCTGAATATGCCGGGCATGAGTCCACCACTCTCAATTTATCCATCAACCATACCTAGGGAGGCATGAAAAATGAGAGATTAAAGAATAGACAGGTGTATGTTGAGAGAAAAGTAAGAAAAGGGTTTTGAGAGAGAAACTAAGCCTGAGGGCTGAGTGATGTGAGCAATATATGTGAGATGGGGTGGGAAACATTACCTGCAGTAGTAGTGGACTCCCCGCGAATCTTGCCGTCTCCCGGCGATGAAAAGCATCCAATCCCATCAACGTCTCAGTTAGCGTCATGGCGATGCAGCTCTTGCCCTCTTTTAAGCCCTCGGCAACTTCAATCAAACGGGTGCTAAACCCTCCCGAGCCTGGGTCAAGCAGGAAGTGAGACAGCATGCACAAGCAAAGCGCATGTCGCCGGTAACCCTGCCAGTGATGGTCGCTGTGGTCACCGGCGTCAGAAAACTGACGAACCAAGCTCGGAATGTCCAGCTCTCCATCTTGAATCAATGACCGAGTGTCATGCAAAGTAAGGCCGCACATCCATCCTAAGGCTTGGACGTGGCTGAACCGGAGCTGAGGAAAGATTTCTTCATCGCACTCGGATTCCATTAAGGCTTGGAAATCCTCAAAAGTGGGACACATCTCTTGTCCACCAAAGCTAAAGACGT
Source organism: Camellia lanceoleosa (assembly GCA_025200525.1). Classification (NCBI taxonomy): domain Eukaryota; kingdom Viridiplantae; phylum Streptophyta; class Magnoliopsida; order Ericales; family Theaceae; genus Camellia; species Camellia lanceoleosa. The sequence continues at coordinate 83,365,671 of CM045769.1, forward strand.
GTGTCACCGAATTCCAAAACCTCGCCGCGGCATGGAGGAACGGAAAATGCAGTGGGGTGCGACCCAAAGTGAATAGTGCATTTATGCCGAAGCCCCTAAAATTTAGCTTTTCCGAGCCATCCAAGTTGGCAATCCAATTTGTGAGATTTTGGACAAGATATGCTTCCATTTGGTGCAAAAATTGAGCTGAAATGAAGAAAACTACGAAGCTGTGGCTTTTGTAGTAGAAGATAAGGTGTTGAGTGGAAGATAGGTGTCAGCATTCTGGAGGTGCTTGCCATTTTTGGCCGATCGGCCAAAAAGAGTGCCAACCGACCATCTTGTTTGGCTGATCAGCTAGTACTGTTGGTCGATGGCCATTTCTTGTGGCCGATGGCCTCTTCCTTTGGTCGATGGCCCTCCCTCTTGTTCCCTAAGCTGTCTATATGTTGAATATGCTGAGAACTTGTGATTAGTTCCACTTCCAATGCCTTCCGGTGATGATTTTGCGAAGTCGCGCCTGCGTTACTACAATTTGTTTATCGAGTTGTTGTACTTTTGCTTATCGAGTTGTATTTTGCATTCTTTAAGTCTTTGTTTTGCTTATCGAGTTGTATTTACATATGTTTCGCTTGTCGAGTTCTTTGTTTTGCTTATCGAGTTGTTTTGTCGTTAGTCGGTTCACTACCTGATTAATGCAATTCGAGTGTTTAGTTTTCAAAACAAAAGTTCAATCTCATTTACATTGTTATGTAATGTGATGCGATGCTCAGAATGTACAAATGTAACACTTTTTCAACAAAATAGTTGTTTCATTCCATCATTTTCTTTTGTAAAAGTACATAGTTTCGAAGAAAATAAAACCTCCTGAGCCAGTACAATGTGCAAAACTACAAATAAAAAGAAAAATAAAGCAAAAAAATATAAGAAAAAGAAGAGCAGCATCTGAATCAATGTCTGGATCAGCATCAGTCGTCTCAAGCGCAGGAGTCCATCCTGGTCCTCCTCTTGGAGAAGGTCCAAGATCGCCGCCGTTACCTCTGCTGTCTGAGTCATCTCCGGCCTTACCCTGGGACGACTCTACCTCCGCATCGGACTCATCATCATCAGGGGAAGGCTCCCGGGAGATACTCTCAGCACGAGCTCGCTTATGTCTGCCTCGGCTGTGGATCATCATCCCAAGCCTAGCTCCCCCAGCTGCTCTGGTAGGCGCTGAAGGTCCTACTGGAGCACCCCCTGCGGCCGATATCTGAAATGGGGCCTGAAAATAACAAATGGCAAATGCATCAATTATGATATGCTATGAGCAGAGTATGAGTACCGAATACAGTGTATGAGTACAATGCATCAATGTCGTGGGCAATGCTGTGAGCAGTGTATGAATGTCCAGTATAGTGTATGAATGCTATGAGTACTGTATCAGTGCCGTGAGTGATATGTCAATGCAGTGCATCAAGTGCTGTGTTGATAATGCGATGTATCATATCTGTATGGAACAGATTATGCAGAGTCTTGAGACCGAGGTTGAAAGAACTCACCGGGATCCCGTAGATGGTGAGCAGGTCTATGCTCCGCTGCAACATCCCGATCACTGAAGCCGTCGGCTCCAAAGACTGTCCGGTGTACTCAATCGAAGCCAGCCAAAGTGTTGAAGTATTTAGTATTCTGCGGAATATCAAATGACATGAAATGACTATACAGAATGCAAAGTATAATACATACCGGGGTCGAGCCGCGAACTCTGACAAGCTCATGACCAACCGGAGGAGGAGCGATGGGTATCTAGTAAGTCTCCTCACCCTGTCCTCAGCACGTCATGGTAGTGGGCAGGGCTAGCCACTCCACTCCCTGTCCCCTCCGGGACCCACTCCTGCTACGGGCCTGAGCTGCCCTCGATGCTCCCGCTCCTGCTACTGGTGCTGCAGGCCTCTCTCTCTCTCGACTTGGTGAGCACCGGTCAGAGTCCGCATTAGATAAGCCTGGATGAATTCGGTGTAGTCGCCCTCATCTCTGAAGGGGTCTGAGTCCCAGCCAATCGTATAGTCCATCATCTCCTCCAGGGTGTACCTCTCTGTATGCCTCATGTGGGTGGGAGGCAGTGCTGGGACCATCTGCTCCAGTAAGCCCAGGGTCTGGCGTAGCAACCGCTCTCCCAGGTACCAAACCCGACAGACTGGGCCCTCTAGCAAAATCCTAAACCGGGCAGTCTCTCGAGCGCCCACGTACTGGTCTCTGACTGCCTCTGGCAACGCAGCCTAGGGCTGCCAAGTGATCTACAAATAATGGGATATACAGTTTGTTATCTACTGTTGAAAGTACAATGTAAAGCGAAGCTTAAATGAACTGTAAAGTTTGAAATACCTTAGCGGCGGTGATGGTGTCGAAGTATCTGCGGAAGAACAGAAAGGACTCCCATGGCCCCCGCTTGCACCTCACGTCATAACGATGAGAATATGGAACGCCGATGGGGATCTCCACATCAGGCACTGGGGCAAGCCTCGGAAAGTAGGCATACACCCACAACTACAGAGTGTAACAGGGCAAATATGAGTATGCTTATCAGATAAAGCAGAATGCAGATAAAGCAGAAATCAGAGAATGGTGTGCAGTGTATTGTGCAGCATGTGAAGTGTATTGTGCAGTGTGTGCAGTGCAAGCCAGTGTAAAGCAGATTGCGTGTGTGTGGTGTACAGATAATATAAAGCAGAATTGAAAAGTAGAAAGGGAAAATGTACCTCCCAGGCTCGCCAATAGCCTCCGAGCAATTGTCCGCTGCGGCGGAAGGATGAGCTTATATACCCGCAGAGCTTGGCCAAGCCTATGCCACCCCAGTCGTAGCGCCGAATCCTTGTCACGTCCACCAGGGCGCTCAGTAGATAAAGGGCAATGATGTTCGGAATGTGTACCCCAGGCCTATAGGTGGACGTGACAATGCTATTAGGAGGCGGAATGTGTACCCCAGGCCTATAGGTCGCCGGATCGAACGGTTGAATGCTAAGAGGTAGGAGCTTGACCTTAGGGTCCATGTCCATCTCTGGGGGAGTCCCACCCCGTGGAATGTCATCTGCCATCTCGAGAAAGGTGCAAAAATGGTCGAGGGTGTGAAAAATGAGCAAGAATGCCAAAAGTCAACCCAAAAGTCAGCCCCGAGGGGTGAAAAATGGGAGAAAAGGTCAGAGTGTGGGAAAAGGCACGAAAACCAAGATAAACTTGGAGGAAACAAACCCCAAGCGGTGGAAACCAAGAATGTGGCACCGAAATCAAGTTTTGTTCGGTTCAAAGTGTGTAAAACGAAGAGGTTTTCGCGAATCGAACGATGCGAGAGGTTCGAAAACAAAGGAAAAACAAGGATCGAAGCGAGGAAAATGACCTAGAGAGGTAGGGAAATGTTTTTCAAGCTTGAGGAAGTGAGGAAATGGGGATTGAGGCCCTATATTTAAAGACTCAAGGTGAATGGACAAAACTGCCCCGAAATTGCCATTTTTGGCCGATCGGCTAAATATTTGGCCGATGATCTCCTTTTGTGGCCGATGGATGGCCGATGGCCTCCCCTTGTGGTCGATGCACCTCCAATACCCTTGGTTGGGTCAGTTGTGTTGATTAGTGCCTTCATCTCTCAAGAAAGTGCAAGAAAGTACACTTTTGAAGCTTGACCGGCCTTCGTGTTGATCTCGAACCGTGTCCTCCATGTGCAGCACTCAATGTGCGCAAGGTGTAGCCTTTTCGTATCCTTTTGTACATTGCGAAACTCGAGAATGGCTTTCGAGCATGTTGCATTACAATGTTTTATCATGTTTGTAATAAGCGCGCTTGTTATGCGTCCTTTCGCTCTTGCATTTAGCATGCTTTGTCTTGCTTTTGAGTTGCATCTCAACATCACAAATGACATGCCTTTACCATGCTTCCGTTGAATATGTGTCTCTCTCTGTTGTTGCATTGATTACACACATTGTATGCGTTGTCACGTATGCTTTACTTACATGTGTTTATGCACCTTCTCGCATTGTTACACACATTGTATGCATTGTCACGTATGCTTTACTTACATGTGTTTATGCACCTTCTCGCATTGTTACACACATTGTATGTGTTGTCACGTATGCTTTACTTACATGTGTTTATGCTTCTCCTCGCATTGTTATGCTTTTTTCAAATTGCATTGTTATGCATCCCACTCGGCATGAGTTGTCGCGCATGCCCTCCTCGCATTGTTATGCTTGTTTCAAATTGCATTGTTATGCATCCCACTCGGCTTTCATCGTCACGCATGCCCTCCTCGCATTGTTATGCTTGTTTCAAAATTGCATTGTTATGCATCACACTTAGGTTGCATTGCCATGCACCCCTTCACTTACATTGTCACACACTCTTCACTTGCATTGCTATGCATGTTTCTGACGATGTAGTACCTGTTAAGTTTCTTTCTTTCACAGGCACGATATTGTATGTACGGTTCATTTAAAGCTGGCATGACCAGACGAACCAGACGGTATTGTATGTACTCCGTGTGAGATGTAGCGAGAATTGTATAATTCTCTAAAATCCTTTCTGCATATAATGTAGTTTGATTCTTATTCACTTGCTTAAATTGTTGCAGGTTATGCTTCATTACAGCTCTCTTTGCATGATCATAAGTTATGCTCGGCATTGTGCATGTCATTTGCATCTTGCCCCCGCCTGCAGGCGTATATCTTTGTTATCTTGTATGTTTGTCTGAGTCTTCGGCCTTGTCAAAAATGGGTCGGCTCTGGGCTTTGACATTCACTCCCGTCATCTTATGACTTTCACGTTCTGTCAAAGAAGGGCAACTGTAGACATCCCATTTTTGACCGTCCTCAAGACTTGGACGTCATCATTTGAACACTCGATGGTTATCCATGCTCGTGTTCGTTTTGGGTTCCCGAAGGTCTCGCCTGCGCGCCTTACCTTAGGATCTCTCAACTTGACTGTTTTGTGCTTGGTTGTGGACCAAGGACTTGTGGTTTTACTTCTGAGGGAAGAGGGTGTCTTGTTGGCCACACCCTCAACCCATCGGCTAAGGCCTTGTGCCATCGGCCTTGTGTTCTTGCTATCGGCCAAAAGTGGTGGCCAATCGGCACCTTTTTTGGTCGATCGGCACTCTGGTTGGTCGATCGGCCATATTTTTGAGCCAAGATCTTTCCATCTGCTTTTCATAGATATTTTCTGCCAACTGTGATAGCTGGTGGGCACAATTCCCATATGGAGGGATTTGCACCTTGTTCTAGCTTCTCCAAGAAGCTTTGGAAATGAATTCCTATAAGAAGGGAGCTCATCTTCCCTTCTCAGAGGTTCAGAAAATTGATATAGAAAATATATATCTCTCTCTACATTTCTTCCTCTCTCTCTCTATATTTGTGTGTGCTTGTGCCTAAAAGGGTGTTTTGTCTTCACTTTTGCACTACAACACCTAGTAATACACCATCTTCTGGTTGCTGAGATCCTTAGGAGTTGTTTTTGGTGTTCTTGGGTTGGTTTGAACTCAGAAAACCTGCTGGAGGTGTGTTCTTGAAGAGGTTCTACGAGGGTGAGCTCTTAAGCTTTTAATCCCCTCTTAGGTCTTGTTTGGCCTTATTTTGTGCCTTTCTTTTTGGGCTTTGGAACCATCTTGTTTTGACCTTCTCACCATTGAAATCCAGAGGATTTTTAGTGATGGAGAAGTGGTTTTGGAGTCTCGAATAGGAGAGAGACACCCCCCTCTCCTTGTGTCTCATATGCTTGTATTAGTGGCTCACAATGGTAGCATGTTTGCTTAGCATGTTTTAGCTTCATTTCAGCAAGTATTTGGTGTTATTTGGTCATGCTATACCTCTGTTTTAAGTTGGTTTGATAGCCTCTTACATGCATCATGCACTTGTCTTACAATCCTCTCATTTGCCTTAACATGTATCATGCATTTGGACCATCTTACTAGCATATTTTGGCTCAACTCAAAGGAACATTTAGTCATGTTTTACCATGTTTAAGCTCTGTTTAGTGTTGTTTTCATCATATATGCCATGCTTTGTATAGCTACCGTGCATTCTAGCTTGTTAGCTTTGAGTGTCCAAGTCATTAGCATGCATTACTTGGACCATTTTCATGATTTGGCATCATTCCATATGTGATTTCAATCCATGTAGTGTAGCCATACACGTGCATTTCTCATTCTTTCAAAGCTTTGAAGAGTTGGTGTTTTATGCCTCATGATTGGGTCATTGTGCATGCCATCATATTTACGTCTTTGGGATGCCATCTCAGTGGGTTTTTGGTAATATTTTGGCATGCCATAACTCTATTTTTCATTGGTTAAGTCATGCCATGTTTGGTCTTGTTAGGTGTAGTGCAACACCCCTTTGTAGACTTGCATGCTTCATGGCTTTTGGCCTTTCATGTTGACTTGTTTTGGCCTTGGTCCATGCATGTTTTAGACTCACTTTGGTTTGCTTTAGGACTGTTTGGGGTGATACTTTCCATTTGCTTCATGTTTTGCATAACCTTAGTGCAAGTCCCTTTGCTATCTTCAAGTTTTGAGCCTCTTGCATGCCATACTTGTGTAGGTTGGATGGTTTGGCACCATTCCACGCATGATTTCAGAGCTTATAATACTAGTCACATGTCCACACTTTTCACTCTTTAAGTGCTCTTAAGAGTTGGTGTCTTGTTGTCTTGTTTATGAACCTAAGTGTGTACATGTTTGTATGTGCTTTCATGCTTCCAATTCATCACTTTGGCCACTATTTTTGGTATGGCTGAGGCCTATCCATTTTTAGTATAAGTCCATGGATCATGCGGTTTTGTGTGTTATTGCATGCTTATTGTATTGCATGATGTTGCATACTTGTTGGTGGTATTGTTGTTGCATGACTATTACATTGTATGTTTGCATGTTTAGGTCACATTGCATTTGGCATGCTTGTTACCTTAGCCTTGTGTGCATGCTTGAGTCATATTACATTTGGCATGTTTGTGTTGCATTGCATAGATTTTTCGTGTTGCATGCATTGCATTGTGTTTGGCTTGGGGTGTCAAACCAAACACGAGGGCCAAGGGACGTTTCGTGCTTGAAGTGACGAAACGTGCCTCAATCCTTGGTCGCCGACACTCTTGATCCAACATGATGGAGTGTGAGGCATTCATGTGTTTTCGTGCATTCATTCCATATTGAATTGCACACTTGGTTCCTTTGGCCATTATGCATCGAAATGTGTAATTGGTGGCCCGAGGGCCGAGCATTACACGCCTTTGAGTCTTAAACATGATAAGGGGTGTAGTTGCCAACATTGTCTTGCAAATGTATTGCCATACCTTTGTTTCTCATCTGCTGCAGCAAAAGGAGCATTTTACAAAAAGAGATGGCTGATCGGCTATCTGGTGTGCCCATCGGCTAAAGGTGTTTGGCCGATAACCTCATAAGTGGTCGATGACACCTTTCCTTTGGCCGATGGCTTCACCATTTGGCCGATGGCCTCTCAGCATGTCCATGAAGTGGTTCAGAAGCATCACAAAAGTTGGCACAGTTTTCAGAGGTGCAGAACAGTGCAGATATAGGTAACATGGGGCATGGCAACGGATTTCCGAGAGAAGCTGGCCAAACATGCATGCATCCCTCGTCATGAGGCCATTTCAGTGTTTTAATAACCTAGAATAGTTATTTGTTTCAATTTGGTTATGTAATAATTAATTAGCTTGATTAGTGAGTTAATTAGTTGATTTGTATTATTTATTCGGACCCTCCGTCGAGAGGGCAAATTTTGTAATAAGTGTGCGTGAGTGTGTGAATGTCTTCCAACCCCACGTCTTTCTCCCTTTTACTTACCTGCTTTCGATGGTTAGTTTTAGGGCATGTTTCAATTAGCATACTTATGCTCGCATGTTTGCATCCATTCATCTGTATTGCATGCACCGGGCTTGGCACATCATACTAACTGCATTGTATTTCAATTCCTACTTGAGTACATGGTTATCAAGTTGCATCTCATATGTCATTTTAGAATAATCGAGCATATTTCTAGTTGCATTTCGCATGTGTTGCATTAGCCATCTTAACATATAGCTAGGATCATGCATTGATTACTAACTAGCTATTGTTTTGGCTCGGAGTACTAGGTAAGCTTTTACTCTTTAGCATCTTGCATGAGTGTGAGTGTTGCCATGATAGCATGTTTGCCATGAGGCTAACTGCTTAAGTGTTTAACTGCATGAATACCTGTGGATGAAGGCTTCATTACCTGAATTGGAACAATTCATTGAAATGTGAGTTGTAAGCCCACTTGAGGTGGCAAAATCATGCTTTCTAAGCCCACTCGAGGGTGGCAAATCCATGTCTTTGCCTACTTACGAGTAGCACCTTCAAACCATTTTCAAACTAACAAACATGAGATGTTTTGTTCCAACTTAGGCGATCTAGTCTATACTTGTATGCTGTGCGCATCACATAGTGAAACTAGCTAATAACCGGAATAAGAACACATGTGTTTTCAAAAACAAAATATCATGCTTAGTAAAGGCCGATCTTTTTGATCGGGCGAGCAGGCGTGCTCATTGCATCACCTTCCCCTCTCGTACCCAAGTTCCCGAGCCGAGGCAACTTTGGTGATGACGGACACGTGGCCTTAGGCACGAGTCAGGGTTTCCTAGATTTCCCATAACAAAAATATTTAGGTGGCGACTCTGATCCTTCCAGTGTCAAGGGGCCGTTTTGCTGGCATCATAGGGCTATGTGGGCTTGATTGAAACTGGATTGTTTGTACCTTGGACGACACTAGCAAGCTATATATCATATGAATTACACCCAAAGGGGGTGACTGCGACCATATGGCTACTGTATTTGTTGAATTGTTCTTTCGGAGGTATTGCGTAAGACGGCCATCTAGCACCAATTCTTCCAGGTGATCTTTCAATGAATAACAACTATCGGTGTTGTGACCGTGGTCTTTATGATATTCGCACCATTTATCTTGTCTTCTCGCATTGGAAGGTCCCATCATCTTGGGCAGCCACTTGAAGAAGGCAAGATGTTGTACCTTCGACAAGATCTTACTGATCGGCTCTGCTAGCTCTATATATTTCTTACCTGAGCACCTTGTGCGCCTATTATCCACTTGGTACTGTTCATTAGCTTAATGTGAACAATGATTGTTTGATCAGCGCGTATCACGCCTTTTATCCTGTTTAGGTTGGCTCCGCCGCTCTGGGTTTTTTGATGACACAGCGCTAATTGGCTGAACAATTCCCGACGTGGCCGCCTCAACAGTTTGACGTCCGGCTTTAACCTGCAGGGCATCGTCTTTAACTTTGCAGTACTTTCGACCTTCTTCATTAATGCCCAAACGGTTTTGGGGGGCCACCTGGCTAATGAACTGCGGAGGGGGCTATCTGGATGCAATCCCATCTTAAAAGCGGTGATGGCCATGGAGTCATTGCAAGCATCATCTACCAGATTAAAGCACTCTCAATAGTGGGCCTAATATGCATGAAGTGTTTCTTTTAGATTGATTTGCATGGCCTAGAGAGAGTCGGCTTGCTTCGGCTGGACCTCATTAGTGATGAATCTCGCCATGAATGACTTTTGGAGTTGGTGGAAGTTCCAAATCGATGCCGGCTCCAGTTTATAGTACCATCTCACGGCCAGTGGTCCTAGGCTGCTTGGAAATATTCGACACATGAGGGCTTCGTCGTCAGCATGGAGCGTCATCGCTTGCTTGTAATGACGAATGTGATCAGTGGGGTCCGACTTTCCGTCGTAAAGGGTGAACGACGGTGCCTTGAACTTTTTGGGAAACACAGCCCTTGCAATACGGCACACGAAAGGGTCATGTTTATCTTTCTCATCTGAATCAGCACTTCTCCCTCATTTATTCCATACATGTGGACTTCCCTCAGATGAACTAGATACATCGGCGCGTCCTTTCTTTCTAGGTTCATGGGATGGTGAGTCTGAATCATTGTCATTATTGGTTTCTAAAGTCAACGTCGTCGATCATCCCTCTTTCCCAAAGGTTGAACTCGATCTTGGCATGCAGCTTGTTGGGATTTCGCCACCTCTAAGGCCAAATCCTGGCGCAAGCGTTCATTCTCAGCCATCACGTTCTCAAGCCACTGTTCATTTTGCTTTTCTTGATCTATAATCGCTTGCATTGTCTCTTGCATTGAAGTCGATGGTGAGGTCTGAGCTACTGAATCAAAGTTCAACGCACGTCGCACGGCGATATTCTCCGATCCCAGCATGTTTCTTGGAGTGAGGTCGTCTCTTGGCGTAGTTTCATCAACGACTATCAGAGGATCTTCTGTGATGCTCTCCATGAATATGCTTGAGTATTTCCACAAACGGCGTCAATTGTGGAGAGGTAGATTTGGAAATACTCTTGTATCCTGATGAACATTTTTGATCCTCTGATTGACACCTGGAAAAAGGGGATTAACACTCCGATCGGGGGTGCCAGAATTAGCACTCCAACGGACAAGTTAGTATCTCTCTCAAGTTTGCTTGTAACTTAAGTTTCTAAGATTTTTCTCACATACCTTTCTTTGGCTGATGCTCCTCTATTTATATTTTTCTTTTGGGCCTCAGGGTCGGGCCCACACTCAATCCATTGCACATTATTTATTTAGCTTTTGTTCAGCTGGTTCTTCGGTTGATTAGTCTATTTGGTCTTGTGATTGTCCAGGATGGAGCCGAATACAAATTCTGTCCTTGATTGTCCTCATACCGTCATTCGGCTTTATTATACGTATACCGACAATATCCGACTCCCACAACCTCTTATGTTTCAACCTCAATTCCTCCACCTCTAGTATAATTTCTACATGTGGCGTGACCTCTACCAGCCTATCATACTCTCTGTACATGTTGTCCATCACCTTCATCAATATCTTGGGCCTCAACCTTTTCTCATACTCCAAACATTGAGGCTCCTCAGTCGCTAGAAGTTTGGGTACAAAGCATGTCAAACTGGTAAATGTGGCTTCAAATTCTGCCGCTGGTATATTAAACTGTCTAAGCTCTAATTATTTCCTTAACTTCTCTCTCTAGCCGTGGTAGGCAAGAAATTTCCTGAAAGGCATGGGTAAAGGCCTCCCAAGTTTGCTCGACTCTCATCTTAACAGATTTCCACAATTGCTCGACTTCTCTTTTAACTTGATAGGCTGCCAACGCTACTAGGAGCTCTCCATCATGAATGTGCAAAATCTCAAATGACTTAATGATTTGTTCTAACCATTCATCCACCTTCATGGGATCGGGCCCGCCACTAAACTCGGCCAGGTTGGAGCGAAAGAATTCCTTCTACAAGAAGGAGGTTCGAGTTTCTCCCTTTATTGTCCTCGTCGCTTGCTCGGCTCGGAGTATCTCCATGGACTCTCAAAGAGCCCTAACAATTTCTCGGGCTAGTGCCCCCATCGCATCTTGGGCCAATGGAACGGCCACGTTGTTTTGCCCTACCACTTCTTCTTCGGATGTAAGATCTTGTTGGGTCGGAATACTTCGATCACCTCGGCGAGGTCTACCATGGCCTCTGCCAAGTCCAAACATCCTATATAAAGTAAGAGAGAGAGAGAGAAAGAGAGAGAGAGAGAGAGAGAGAGAGAGAGAGAGAAAGAGAGAGATATTAACTCACAATTCATGCACCCACACGTCACACTTGAGCAGTCCTATCCATCTATTCAGTGAGCATAAAGCAATCCACTTAAGCACATAAACACATAGTGCACATACGAATTATTCTCCTAAGATACCAACTTGTTCCATAACACTCTAGGATTTCCAAATGAAAAAAGCATTGATCAAGTGCCTTTGCATGGGGACTTCGATGAGAGTAATGGACACAAATCATATCTTAGAAACTTGAACCCATACCCACATAGTCACAGAAGCACATAAACACAAAATGTACTAATGTCCCATCTCAACATAAGAATCTTTGTGGCGTAAGCCACATCCCATGAGCTCCAGGTATTCAAACACGGTTAGCTCTATACCAAATTGTAACGCCCTGGAAATTTAGGTGTCCCTATTAAATATGCTCATATGGGGGTAACCAATGTAGAAGAGGGAGAATCAGTCCATAATAACATTGATAAAATTCCATAACTATCTCTTCCCCGTTGAACTATTCCGATCATTACAATATGTTTTTGATTACATCTATCAATAAAATAATAGTTCAAAAGACGAGAGATAATCTAAGAAAAGAACCCAAAAGATAAACATCCTTTCAAGGAGTGTCCTTGAACACACAAAAATGGAATCTAAGTTCCCAAACAAAAATAGCCCGAGGCTTAACATGAAACAACAAAAGAGAGCTTCTATGCCCCCATCCAAAATCTTTTTTCAAGCCAACCACTTAGGTGACGCATCCACATCGTTTCTTGAAAGTTGGTTGGTTTGGGGTGAGCTAATGGTCAGTAGGAAATGCATTTAACAAGTTATATAAATAATTGAGATGCATATCATCATGCCATGCACATGTTAGATTAAAATTCATATTTTCTCTTTCAAAACCAAAAATGCTCAATGTATGATTTCCATTCAAAGTCTCATCCGCAACCACGGGGTAGTAAATACACTATGACGTCCCAAGTAAGAGTCGCGAAGTAATACATATATATATAGTTTTATAGACAAAAAAATATTCCCACATTTGCCAACTCTAACAACAGGGGGACGATGGGCACCCAAAACCTTTCACTTCCCACTTCTGTTGACTTTAAAAACAGTAGGCTTGTGGACATCCAAAATCAAGTTTTTCTACATTTGTCAACTCTATAAAGGGTAGGCTCATGGACACCCAAAAACCTTTCCCATATTCATCTGGCGATATGCCCAGACAGGCCAATTGGGCGCCCTGACTCCCCGCACGGGTACCAAATACAATACACAACCCATTACCAAAACCCGACTCAGCTACTTGGACACATATGCTATTTACCCCACCTTCCAACACTTTCCAAACATGTAATATCCCAAGAGAATTTATGATGCACATGATGCATGATTTTCAAAAAAAAATTCCCTACGATTTGTTCAATCCATAACAACATTAATAATACCAATGACCAAGAGATTTCTCCAATCTCACAATTTCCTTAATCTCAATACATATACCCAAAGAGCTTCAACAATCTGATATCTCATCACCATTTCAATAATCCTTCACCCAATTTCAAGATTTAAGAGTCAATTTGGCCAAACCCATTATTAAATCAAATTTGAAAACTAGGGTTTTTGAAAGAAATTGGGGCCTTTCCCCTCCTTTACACATAAAGAGTCAATATTCACCATTCCTGACAATAATCAAGAAGGATATGCATAAACTTTTCCAAAACATGGTGAAGACCCCTTTTATCCAAAAAAAACCCACTTTATATCACAAACTCATCTCATACATTGCTATAACTAAGAGAATATCACATATATATATATCAAATCATAAATATATGAAGTTAAAAGTACCCCTACATCAAGATTGAAGGTAAATGTTGAAAACCCAACTTCAATCTCCAAGAAATGAGAGAAACAATCGGTAATGCTTTCGATCTTGGCTTGATCTTCAACCCTCTTGGAGGATATAAGGTAGATCTTGGTGGAAATTAAGGGAAATCAAGTTTTTGGCACTAGAGTTTCGAAATAAGGTGCTAGAGAAAGGAAAGAGTTAGAAAAAGTGAGAAAAGGAAATGTTTGGGTTCACTTTAAGGGAGCTGTCCCGACCAGACCGCTTAAGCGAACTTTTCATCGCTCGAGTGATGTGCCGAAATACAAGGGGTCCACTCAAGCAAACTTCCCATTGCTCGAGCAGTAAACACAAGATCTCAGAAGTTTTGCAAAACTACAGTGAAATACTGGGAGCTCAAATTTTGTGCTTTAGCTATGTTTCCTTCTCTCGAGCGGTCTAGCTTGCAAACTTGTGAGACACTAGAAGCTGTGAATCTCTGATCGAGCAATCAAATGACTGCTCAAGCGATCATCCAAAACATATTGTTACAAAAAATACCATGGCCCTTCATTAATAAGGCCTTTGCTCGTGGAAAACAATATCGTGGCCCTTTCTTATATGTGCGCAGAGATATCTAATGTTGACCCGAGTAGTCCCTTTGCTTAACCTATATGGTCCCTTTGTTAGACCCATGTGATCCCTTTGATATGCCTTGGGCCCTTTGCTTTGCACTATTGGATGTACAACATATGAGATATGATTTATGAACTTTGATATGTCAAGTGTTAAATTATGATTCATTTTGAAACTCATGTGTTATGGTTTGAATTATGATAGACATCATTCATTTAACCTCTTTATACTGGTATTACTCACTCAGCTCTAGCTTACCTCTTTTTCGTATATATACGTAGGTGAGCAAGTGGAAGATCAACATGAGAGTCTGCTTTAGAGTCTACCCTTTTTGCGTCAAGCCACCCAGGTGTGCCTCTGTGTCGAGGCTTTAGTTTTTGATTTTATCGAGCTTTGGTTAAACTTTTTATTTTGTTAAAAGTCCTATATGTAGTGTGTGAGATATGTATAAAATATGTCTTTGTATTTGTACATATCTATTAAAAGTGTGTTTGCATGTTTTAAATGTTTTAGTTATCATGTATGCACAGCTCAATGGACATTATTATTTTTGTTTTGCTTCCGCTTCAAGCCCCGATATTAATTAAATATTTTTTTGAAATTTTGTCTTTGAGGCCTAATTACAGGCCGGTCATGACGAAAATCTTTAGGGGCGGGTTTGGGTCGTGATAGTGAGGGTATTTGTTGTCATTATTTTCGGGACATTACAAAACATTCCAAACTGGAACATATTTTGAAATTCATTAATTTTTAGGTAGGTATTTGGAATTCATTAAGCTTTCAACCCAAACTTGAACAATCTACGTATTATCTTGATTCGATTTATTTATAATCCTAAACATTGTACTTTTTACATGATTAAAAAGCCTTTTAATAATTTTAAGATACCAACAAATATCAAACATTATATCACAAAGCTGAACCAATAAAATTCAATGATGACAAAATATCATGGATTAAAAATCTAACTCTACTAACTAATCATATCATGTATCAAATCCAAAAGTTTACAATACTATACTAGTGATTAAGACGTAGTTACATATTTAATGTAGCTAAATACTACCAATAATAATGTACAAATCTTTCCTCGACTTAACCTAACATTTGACTAAATTTAAGAATGAAGTTTCTCAAGTTAGCCTCTCTTCACCCTTTATTCTTGAGACTTAAAATGAAGATGCACTAATTTTATGAATTGGGATTAGAAGTAAGGAGCAAAAACCTTATCTAAACTTGAGGTTAATTCATGAAGTTGTCATTTTGACAGATTAGAGAAAAAATGTAATTGCATGCTATAAGTCTCAACATTTGGTCAAGGTTGTCAATGGTTGAAAGTATACAAATAATTTATGTCAAAACCATCTTTTCTTGATTTTTCTAAGAGATTAGATACGTAGGCATTTTGATAAAGGGGACGCAGCAGGCATTGAATGTTTAAAGAACTCAATTTCTCACTAACAAGAGTTTGAGCAACAAAAGAAGCAAGAAAACCATTTTTTATACACTGGTTTTGGAGTCACTTTGGAAACTTTTGGCTCTGAATGTTGTTGCATAGGTTCGCCCTCCGTCATACTGCAATGAATCGATGCAAATAAATTTAATTTTTTGTAAAACAATAATATCAATAACATCTATGAAATGAAAATTGTAGAAAATTCATAAGAATAAAAATATAATAATTGGAACAAAATAAAAAGTAAGAGGAGGGAATAACAAGATGAATTTCAATTCGCTACATATATTCAACAAGAAGGGAAGAGAGAGAGAGAGAGTTACTTTTTTGAAGAACAACAAAAAATTCTTTTTCGTCTGGAATTCCAACCACAACAAAACATCCAGCTACAGCTAGAACAACTTGACCACTTGCAACAAGAGGAGCAGTTGTAGCTTGGCCACTTACAACAATTGCAGCTTGGCCACTTACAACAGGTACAACTTGACCCTGAGCAACACCTACAACTTGGCCATTTAAAACAATTGTAACTTGGCCACAAACAACAACTACAACTAGGCCACTTACAACAACTGCAATTTAACCACCTGCAGTTACTGCTGCTTGGTAACTTACAACAACTATAGCTTGAACATGTAAAACAACTACAACTTAGTGATTTACAGCAACAACTGCAACTTGGCCATTTACAACAATAACTACAGCTTGGCCACTTACAACAACTACAGTTCCACCACTTACAACAATAGTTGCAGCTTAACAACTTACAACACATACAGCTTGGCAACTTAAAACACCTACAACTTGGCCACTTACAACACCTACATCTTGGTTGTTTACAACAATTGCAACTTGGTCGTGTATAGCAGGAAAATCCATAGTTACAAGTAAAACAACAACACAATGACCGTCCAAGCTTCTTTTTTCTGCAACATACAAAGGATATATTCATTATTTGTTAAATATTAAGTTTGGATTCCCTAATTTAAATGTGTGCACAAATAATATACATATATAGAGAGAAAAATATCATATCCAGTTTATAATAGCACACAAACATATAAAGATGTAGACACATTGCTCCTCGTTACTATGTCTTCTTTACTGATGACATAAGTAACCAGGGACAGAATATTATTAGCAACACATTATGATTGTAATGTGGTTTTGTATCTCTTCTATTTTAGGGGGTCGAGTAGTAAATTATAAGGATTGTAGGATTAACTTGGGCTATACCCCTTGTAAACTTGCATATTTCATTGTTTGTTTTTGTTTTTCTTTCTTTCTTTCTTTCTTTCTTTTTTTTTTTTTTTTTTTTTGGTGACTTACCCAACCCCCCCTTCCTCCCAAAAAAAAAAAAAAAAAAAAAAGAACAAAACAAAAGATGTAGACACATTTATGTTCTAGTTACTAACACAAACTAATTTGAAACATAAAGACGTGTACAAAGTGAACGAATATGTGCATTTATAAGTCATTTGTGAGAAGTAAATGTTTTCAATCTCATGCACATGTGAAGATACTTAATGTAGTCATCTCCATTCCTTGATGTATGCAAGATTGTAAACATTTATGTGATAAAAAATATTACTATTATTTTATCATAACCAAAGCAAACTATTTTTATAAAAAGGAGAATGAAACTGACTTTGGAGAGGTAAGTGATTGGATGTAGGTTCCATTACGGCGATTGAACGGAAGATCTTGAGTAGGTAGCTTTTCTTTGCATTGATCATTGGTCGCTTCCATTAGAGTATCCTTAATTTTTTGATCAACTACTCCTATTTCTCCAAAGTTTCGTCCAATGTTCATATTCTTTCTCTCACTCTCCCTTCCCTGTATAGTTGGAGGTGGTGAACTCAAACTAAACAACTCACTAGACTTGTATGATTCTTCAAACTTCTGTAATTCTCCAGACTTGCGGAGTTCTCCACTTAACTTAAGAATTTGATCCCTAGTGGAACTAGTGTTGCCAATGTGAATGCTGAATAAGGACTCATTAGAAGTAATACTCCATTCTGTTGGTGTAGGAGATTTACTAGCAAAAATAGAAGATGATATCCTATTAGAGACAAAATCAGCATGTCCTTCCATAACTTGGATATGAGGTGATTCTGTTAATGATGTGCTATGCAGTAGAGATTCATGGGTGACATCAGAAACTTGTGAGGTGCAACATGAAAATGATCCACTATCATGTTCTGATTTAGAAAAGATATCATCGGAAACATCCATTTTGTAATACTTAGGCAAAGGGTGAACAACATTGGGGGCTGCAGTAATGGATGTCGTAGACTTAAAAATTGTTTTTGAATCATCTTGGATGAAATCTTCCGATGAATAATCCGGTGACGGAGAGCCTGGAGAGGAAGACTTCAACTTTTTGGTAGGGGTAAATATACTTGGCCTTACAGTGGACTCTAGATCTCTTCTTGCATGCCTAATATTTCCCTTTTCATGTTCAGCATTTGCAGGTAAATCTTGCGTCGCAAGAACATCACCTTTATTTCCATTTGCCTTTGCATTTCTCCTTGAATGCTTGTCATGGTTTTTACTTCCATGTTTGGAGTCCATAACTCAAATAGTTGACGAAAAACACATACAATGTCTTATTTGCCAGCCATACTATATAAGAATTGCAAGGAATAAATCAAAACAAGATTTTTCTATTGATTGCATGTATAGAGAAGTAACATGTTACATGGATTTTAAGTGTTATCATGAATTATCACATCAATAGTTGGAATATCAAATGTAGAAAAAAAAAATACAATATTTTCTATTGATAGAACACATGCATGTAGAAGCATCAAAATTTGGAAAGTAAGAGGTCTAAAAACAATATTATGAAACCAACCTTGAAAAATTCAAATGCACCCTATGTGGCTTAATAATATAGCAATTAAGAATCATATGTGTAAGTAATGTCTCATCAATATGGAATACAAAATGATGTCTTTCAATATATGAAGAGAAAAATTTACAATTTACAAATTAAAACATCATTGACAATGCCCCTAATATCAACGTTCAACAATACAAACTATATTGAAGTTTACTAACATAACATATTCAAAATAACAAGTCAGTATAGATATAGTTTAACATTTCTTGATTCTCTTAAACTCATCAAAAGACGATTTGTTTTATTAATTTTTATATCACAAAGAGAATAATAGAAATCCTCATTACAACACTTCAATCTTCACATTTATCAGTAGTACTCAATTTTTGCATTTTCCATTCATGCTATTCTGAACAACCCATATATTACAAATTTGAAGAAACGTATTTATTAGCTTAATTTCACTAATTTCAAGTTTTATTCATCCTTAATTAGCAAGAAATAGCAATAATAATGAGCTAATTTTTTTTTTTCATTTCTTTATATCATTTTGATTATTCTTTTTTCAAGTTTGGGAATTGACCCAAAAAAAAGTAAAAAGTAAAAAAATATATATACATATATATATTAATTATCAATGCAAGCATTGGAGGAAAAAAACAATACCAATTCATCATACACCCTTTAAATTTTGTTGTGAAGTCGCCTCAAACCAAAACTGCGGGAAACGACATCGACAATTAACACCTCCTCCCAAAAAGAGGGAGAAGAATTAAAACTAAAAAATTAAATCGACATGTGTTAAAACTAAAATATTTGAGTATGTTAAAAAGATTAATATGTGAAATAAAATTGAATGAAGAAATGGTGGTGATAATTGGAAATTACCAAAATGAAGATCATTGACAATTGCAAAATTAGAAGAGATTGGATGTTCCTTTGGGTAGTTTGTGGGGAATGAAGGGATTGGTACGTGAAATCAATGAGATAGAGAAAGGGTCAGTTAGCCAGGGTTAGGGTTTTGGGTGATTTATTTGTAGAACTGTAACACGAAAGGTGTGGCGGCATTTTCGATAGATCTCTTTCATTTCCAAATATAACTAACTTTAATTGCTTTCATGCCATTGCCAACTACATACATAGCTGCATTGTACATGTCTGTTAGACTATTACTTACTAATAAAAGCAACAAGTCTATCAAATGATTACTAATAAAAGCTGTAAATTTGCTAGATTATTGCTAATAAAAGCAACAAGTCTATCAGATGGTTACTAATAAAAGTAGCAAGTCTGCCAGATAGACCTTCTTGTTTACTAGTATAAAAAAAATGTTATGTTATGAAAACAATGGATGTCTTCACAATTTTTATTTTATTTTATTTTATTTTTCTAAAACAAAAATAAAATGAAATGAAAACGATTAAACAAAAACACAACCAACCAACCTATTTGGTTGTGTTTATAATATATATATATATTTATATTCAAAAAATAAAAACAATAAAGAGTCCATAACACTTATCTTTTATTTTTGTTGAAAACAATTATTGAAAAACACTTTTTGATAAATTAGTTTTTGGCAAATTTCCCCACTCGAAAATAGTTTGTTAAACCAAATTTATCATAATTTGTTTCATTTTTTTATTTTTTGAAAACATAAATTATTTTTGAAAATATAATAAAACATTACTTGTCTTAAACTTTAGCAACTAGTCACCCTCTTTCTCTATCTTCAAAAGGGTGGATGTGGGATTGTATATGGCCTATAGAGGTTGTGTAGGAGATGAAGAAGGGTTGGGATCATGGCTAGAGAGGCTATGGATGGTTGGAGTGGGGATTGGGGTCACAATCATGTATACCATTTACAGTATGCACTTACATCAACCACAATTACGACTTGCATTAGATACAATTTCGACTTATGCCCAATAAAGTCTGAAGTGCAAGGTCATGAGAGTAAAGGTTGAAGTGGCTACAGTGGCTAGGTTTTCAATGGTAATAGGTGAGGATTTGGGAATGACAGGGTGGCAAGAGAGATGAGGGAATGTAGGAGTATAGAGAAGATGAAAGAATATGGCAGCGATAGAGAAAGGTAGTTAAGGGGTTGAAAGGACGGTGGAGGATGAGAAGAGGAGAGATATATAAGGGAAGGGATGGAAGGGCGATTGAGGGATTTGTAGTCGGGTGATGGTGGAGTGATTACATGGGGGGGGAAGTGTGAGATGAAAAAGATAAGAGGTAAAATAGTTTTTCAAAAACAAATTTTATGGATTTGACTTCATTTTTTTTTTTTTTTTTTTTTTTTTTTTTTTTTTTTTTTGAGTAATCCTATAGACCAAAAAGCTCAATCTACTAGTGCTCTCTTCAATCCTTCCATGTCAAGCCCTCCATTGAGGTTATCCTAGTAAGCTAGATTGTAATGGTTTTATTCCCCAAACAAGAAGTAATTTGTTCACTGGTACACATAAACTAACTCAAAAAATTAATTTGTGATCCACATTTACTATAAGGATATATTCTACTACACAAGTTGAACCTCAAGCACTCCTTACGTATTTGGAAAGAAAAATATGTATTAGTTTTGTGTCTATTTCTTTTTTATCTTTATTCTATACTTCTTGGAAATTAAAAAAAATGAAGTTACAATTATTTTGATGATTATATGTAACGCCCCATATTTTTATTACTCGAATAGCATTATCCAATCCCTAATTATAGTTCATTTCCATAATAATAAAAGCGGAAGCAAGAATAAATAGCTAAGCAATAAATGTTCTCTCTCGTATGCATGGTGATGAACTGTTCAATTACAATAATTTATAGCATGTGCCCTTAGGCTTACATAGAAGAAAATAAAAAATAAAAAAACAAATAAATAAAAAAGGATCAACCCTTATTACAATAAGATGGCATTCTGCTTACAAGTAATAGACCCCGTTGTCAACAAATAAGGAGACTCCATGGTCTTGAACAATTTTCCAAACTCCTCACCTGAAAAATGGTTAACAACGTGGGATGAACACTAATGTCCAGTAGAGATCCCAGTGATTCTAAACAATAGTATAATATAGATATATATGATCATGAATGCTCCAGCTCAATAAATATACATGGATAGTGTTGTTTTGCATATTCAAAATATACATACATACGTGTACTTTTCTCAAAAGAATCATTCTTTATCATTTCAAGAAAAATTCGTTTTTTAGACCTTCGTAACTCATTATTTTCAATTCAAAAGATTTCGAAACTGAAGTCCCATCTTGAATATCACACACAATAACCATTTCGGCAACACTACGACTCATCTTTTATAATCCAAATGATTTCATCACGTTGTTTATTTTCAAAATCAATCCAAAATCAATCCTTTATACTCTCAAACAACACTAATAAACATAACAATTATATTCTCAATAGAATCAATCCACCTCATAACACAACTTCAACTATATTCTCAATACATATTTTCGTCAACAATGATCTCTACAAATATACACACATTAGCAAAAAAAAATCTCGTAATAAAATAAACAACTTGTGGTCTCGCCAAGCCCCATATCTACCTGCTTTACCGGTTGCTAGCCGGAAGGAACGCATTCCCTCTATATAGCACAGCCTGCTTTACCGGGTGCTAACCGGAAGGAACACATTACCACTATATAGCATAGCCACCGGCTTCACCAGTTGTTAGCCAGAAGGATCGCGTTACCTCTATGATTATGCAATTATGCAGTTAATCAACAACACATAAGGTTTTATATCAACCTATTTCACATCCATTCTACAACAAGTAATACCATTCTCCACCGATGGATAAGGACAAAACCTCTAAGCATTTAATAATAATAAAATAAACTCTTATAAACAAGATAGTGTGATTCTCATAACATTTCCATACATCAATATTATCAATATTGTCTAGAGTTAGATTAACAATTTCACCATCTTGTAATGTCCACAATTGATTCCACTATTTTTGATCACCAATATTTACAACATAGGCCAATTTCATGATAATCATTTACTTCATTCTCTCTCTACTTTCCATTTCTAGTTCACAATAATTATTACAATCATCTATTAATTACTTTTTAACTATCACGTTTTTCAATTTACCAATGACAATACCTAGCTCAACCATTCATAAACATTAACCCTTTTTCATACTACATAACCATCAAACAAAAATTAGGGTTTCTTATTTTAAACTTCACAGCTAACTTTTAATAGCATCGATCACAAGATCAACCATTTAAATTTCCTTCTCTTCCCATTTCACATTTCTTATTCACAAAATAAATAAAATAAATAAATAAATCAACATGACTTAATATTTATATATGAAAAAAAATATCATCTTTTCTTTTCATTCTCATGAACATTAAATTAAAAATTAGGGCTTTTTATTTAAACCATCATAAACATGTTCTATTAGCTTAAAATTTCCACAATCAACAACAAAATATAAGATTAAATTATTTGATTCAAAACCCTAAATCTCATCTACATGTATTTCAAAAATATCACTTATAATAAAAAGTACCACATATCCATCTATAGTGATATATTGAAAAGAATCAAAGAAATCCCTACCTCAAAATATGAATAAAATCAAATCCGAAAATGCAAGCTTGCCGGATCAAGAATCCGAGACTGCTGGTGCGAAGAGTGCAACGAGCTCTCCAACTTTCCTTTTACAAAGATTGTGCAAAATCTTACTCTAAGAACTCCCACTCTAAGCTCAAAGCTTGAGAAACAATGATGGAAATTGTAGAGAGAGACATAGACCCAACTCTCTGGAAAAGGAAAAGAAAATGAAGCAGAAGGAGGAATGAAAAGGTAAAAAGGAAAAAGGAGTGGGGGCAGCCCCACGTGGGTTGCCTCCCTTCATTTTTTATTTTGTTTATACATACATCTATATATATATGTACATCAATTAAAATCATTTTAACAACACTTTAATATTTTGTAACATAAAATAATATAATTTGCCTTATCACAAAATATATTTTTCATTTGATAAAACACACCATAAATTCACATTTCAAACATTTATTACAATACAATATAATAAATAATAGCAACTCTCAAAGTGGTACCTTCCATTCACATAATTAAACAGGACCAAACAATTAAACATGTGTTATATGAACCCAAATTAAATTGATTCTAAATTATAACACTTGAATTAAATTTCCACCCATGAACTAAACATGCCCCAAATATATACAATACTAAACCCAATAAGTTTTACCTGAAGTCATGATTTTAATATCAAATCTCAACACAAAAAATTCTACTATAAATTAAACTGAACAACTGTTAAATTCACAAATTTTCAGAAAATAAATACTCATTCATAAACACGTCATAAAATTTTCGTAAGTGTTTGAGCTATACAACTATTTTTAAAATTTTACAAAAGCAAGGTGTTCAACTCGAGAGACACAAATTTCACCCCGAACTTGTGTAAATAAAGAATTGTTTTTCAATTATCATAAACCCATTACAAATGATCTTTTAATATAAAACAAATATCACTAATCACGTGGTGCAACAGCCATTCAATTAAATTATGTAATGATTTAAAAAAATAAATCCGAGTCATTACATTATATCTCTCACTTCTCATTTGTTTATATAGTTTTTCAAAGATAAATAATTAGGGTAGTTAGTCACACATTCGTAGTTAAAAGATTTACTAGCTTAAGGACAAGTAAAATGGATTGGCTAGCTTAAATGAGACTATTTTTTTTTCTACACCATACCTTTATTGAAATTTCAATCCCTCAAACACTTCAACTATCACTACTTTTGCAATTGACAATTTTCCAACGACCATTTCTGACTAATCTACAACAAAGTGAAAATTCACTATAGTAAAATCAATAAGATTTTTCAAGTTTTTGATTTTCAAGTTGTTATTCGGCAAAGTGGAAATTTAGGGTTAATTACACCAAAAACTTCCACAACTATTAGCAAATATCACTTTGCCCCCTTCGTATATGAACTTGTCCATATTGACCCCTTTAACTACAAAAATCTGTATAAATACACTCTTTTTGAAGGTGGTTTAGAGGGGATACAATTGATATATTTTCACAGTTGAAGGGGTCAAAATATACGAGTTCATAGACAATGGAGAGGAAGTTCATATTCACAAATAGCTAAGGGAGTTTTGCTATAAACAACCCATACATTTATTTAGGGTAAATTACACTGACCTCATTTGAAGTATAAAGAAATTATAATTAGCTCCATGCTTTTGACATAATTACAATGATCTCACTTAAAACATGACCAAGTTAACAATCATAAAGAAAACTGTGAAATTACCTTTTTACCATTTTATCATAGTGAAATTACTCTTTTATCCATTTTTATCAGAGCGCAATTAGTTTTTTACCCTTCTATTCACCACACAACTACAACACTCTTTTCTCTTTCCCTCCTCCTAATGGAACTCATCGCATAATGGAATGCCCCCAAAATATTGACATCCGCTAGATCTAGATTAACTCATATATATAATCTAAAGCCCATTACTTCCAATTATTTACATACATAAATATTAAGTATTATAGGCATTTCAATGATCAATATTCATACTAAATTGCCATATTTCTCTTAGTAATATAGATTTAACAAAAGAGTGATTGTCACTGTAACAACCGCATCACGTGTTAAACATATATATGTTTAATTCTGAATAGGATCTATGTGTTTAGTGTGTATTTGAATGCCTATCTATTTGTTATAGGAATATTTGTTAAAATTTCTACTTACAGTCTGAAATTGAAAGCCTTATTGACTTCAAAAACCGAAATTGATTAGTTTAATAAGAATAATTTTTAGAGCATATTAGGAAGTTTCATTGAAATTTGATTTGGTTCAGAAAAATTAAGTTTTGATTAAGTAACTTAAGTATACTTAGTGAGCTTATGCCTTTATTCGTATCTTAAGCTAATCAACTTATATATATGTGTTAAGTTAGAGACTTAAGCATTTTTGAGCTCATCTTCATCACAAAATCTGCTAAGATAATTTAGAGAGAGAGAGAGAGAGAGAGAGAGAGAGAGAGAGAGAATCAATTCTAGTGAAAGAAGAGCTAAAACTTGGAATTTTACTTCAAGATTGGAGAATTGAAGAAGACAACTCAAGTTCTTGCTAGAATTATTGCTCTTGAAGACCTTAGGTAAATGTTTAACTTCTAATTTATGAATCTAACCCATCAAATATGTGAATTCAAAGAGATTAATATGATTAAATGTAAGAATTGAGCAAGGATTGTTAGAATTGAAGTCAATTCATACATGCATGAATAATTGTAAAGAGTTCTATCATTTTTTACATAATTTTACTAGCAAAGCTTGAATTGAAGGTTATTTTATGCATGCATCTTTAATTTACAAAGTTTTAAAGTTAGATTTCATGTTTTTGAAGTCTTGGAAAAGAATTTGAAGTCTACTGATACATGCATGAGAATTTGAGGTTCATTTTGAAGAATTCTTGAAGTTTTGAGCTAAGGGTTTGAAGTTGAGTACATGATTATGTTTTTGAAAGAGTTTCTAAGTGTTATTTTAAGTTATGAATGAGCCATGCAAGTTCATGATTTGAACCTATGTTTTTTGAAGCTCAACTCTGTTCTGGAAATTCTAGAATTTGGTCTCACCACAAGCAAACAATCTATTGCTCAAGCGCATATCTCATGCATCCAGTAGTTTTGCAAAGTTTTGTTATTAGCTCGAGTGACCTCAATTCATTTTGTACCTTGAAGAAATTTAGGAAACCCATGACTCGTGCCAAAGGCCACATGTTGGAGTTGAAGAAAAGAGGAGTGGAGGGAAGAAACCTAGTTGAGGAAGAAGTTGGGTATGAATTGCTAAGAGAAAGTCGAGCGGTCCTCGCTAAATCAGGTTTATTTGTCTATGCACTTAGATTTAAGCTATGAGGCCACCACCATTGAAAACCTTACTTCTGGGGCTTCATTTTTCACTCAAGAATCTCCTAAAGCCAAGTCCAGATGGGGGAGATATGATTGGTTGAAGTTGGGCATCATTCCGGTTGGACTGAAACTAAGTAGCCTTCACTAAAAGAGGAATATCTCTTAGCACACTTGGAATTTTGATGCAAGGCTGCCACCATTGGAAAGCTTACTTCCAGGGCTTCAATTTGACACAAGAATAACCTGAAAAAGAGTTCATATGACGGAGTTATGCCTGTTTAAAGTTGGGCCTGAAAAGCAAATTTTATTGGCCAATCGGCCAAAAAAGTAGTAGATAAGTGGCAAATCGGCACCAAAGATGGCCGATCGGCCAAGAGTGACCCAAACTCAGATTTTTTGAAGATATTTCATCTCCAGCTGTTCCACACAACCTCCAGCTGTCCCATGCTTAGATATTTTCGACCAAACTCTTGTCTTTTGCTATATATGGAGCCAAATATCTCATTTCTAAAGGGTTAGAACTTCTTGAACAAGTTTGGGAGCTTATCACACTAAAATCTCTCTCTCTCTACAATTTCCAGAGCTAAATCTCTGCCTCTCTCTCTAGTTTCGTCTCTCTTGCTCTTTGGTGCATAGAAGTGCATAGAAGTAGAGAAATACTTCTATTTTGCCTAGGCGTCCTTCATCAAGGTTGCATATCTATGGGCTGAGGTCCCTTGGAGCTTATTTTTAGGCTGATAGAAGGTCATTTGAGCCAAGAAAGAGGCCATTTTTCTGCTGTGCTCCAAAGGTAATCACTCACCCCTTTTAGCTTGTTTTGCATACTAGCTTTGCCATAGTTTTCAACTACTTTGGGGCTATTTTTTGGGGTGGTGTTGAACTACAAAAACATCTGTCTTTTCCTCTATTTTTCAGTCCTAAAAGTCTTCGTTTGTGCCTTGGTTGGCTAGGGGGTTAACCTTCCTTTTGCTCCTTGGCTTGTAAGGCCTTGTGAGCTAACTTTCAAACTTTTCAAACAAATTCTTTTTGGCCTTAGAACCACTAAAATCCAAAGGATTTTTAGTGGTAAAAACCCTATTTTGAGGGCCCAAATAGGAGAGGGTGGTCCCCTCTCCTCTTGTTTTGCTTGCTAGTATTGATGGCCAACCAAATGAGCATGTGTTTTTACTTCTTTATGGCTTTGTTTAGGCTCATTTTTGTGACTTATCAGACCTTCCATAAATCTATTATTGGCTGTTTTGGTCACCTCTTGCATGCTAATTGCACTTGTAGTATAAATCCTCTTTGCTAGCCTTGTTAGCCTTACAAAGTAGCATGCTTTTGTGGTTTGAATTAGCTTAGTTCAAGCATGTTTTTGGTGTTATTTTGACATGTTATAACTGTGATTTTGATTGGTGGACTCACTCCTTGCATGGTTTATACACTTGTAGTGTATTTCTCACAAACTAGTCTTGTATGCTTCATGAAGTAGCATGCCTTTCTAGCATGATTTGATTCTATTTCAGCATGTTTTTGGTGATGTTTTTCCATGTCATACCTCTGTTAAGGTTTGGTTTGGTTGGCCCTTGCATGCTCCATGCACTTGTAGTGCAATTCCATGAATTAGCCTAATGTGTATCATGCTTTAACATGTCATTCTAGCATGATTTTGGCTTAACTCTAAGAAGATTTTGGTCATGTTTTAGCATGCTTAAGCTCTAATTTTTTTTTGTTTTGGCCATGCATGCCATGATTTGTATAGCTATGGTTCATCCTAGCTTGTTAGCTTTGTGCATCAAGTCCCCTAGCATGCATTGCTTGACCTATTTGAATGATTTGGCATCATTTGTTATGTGATTTTAGAGAATGTTTCATTGCCATGAACTCACATCTTTCACATTTTCAATGCGTTGAAGGGTTGGTCCTTTATGCCTTGAACATGAGCCTTTGCGTATGCCTTCATGCCTAAGCTTGCGAGCTATCATTTCAATGTGTATTTGCAGTTATTTTTCCATGATATAACTCTGATTTTTGTTGGCGAAGCCATCTCATGCTTGGTCTTGATAGGTGTAGTGTAATCCACCTTATTTGCCTTGCATCCATCATGCCTTATGCCCTTCATGCTAGCATATTTTGGCTTCCTTCCATACATGTTTTAGACTCATTTTAATTTTGGGTTTCCCTTTCCATATGTTTCATGTTGTGCATAGTTGTAGTGCAAGTGCCTTGCTAGCCTTAAGCTTTGGGCACCCTAGCATGCTTCATTTGTATTATGTACATGATTTGGCATCATTCCACATGATATTTCAAAGCATGTAGCATTGCCATGTTCCCACTTCATTCACCCTTTGAGTGCCTCTAAGGGTTGTGCATTTGTTACCTTGTTTGTGGCTTAGTGTGTATGCATGCATGCCTAGGTAGTTGTGCCTCAATCTTAGCATATTTTGGTCTTTTCTTAGACCTATTTGAACTCTGTCCATGTTTGGTTCATGCCTTTGTACCGTGTATTGCATGCCTGCTTAATAGTTCTCTTTGGTAGCTTTATGTTTAAAGGACCCTAGCATGCCATGCTTGTATTGATTGAATGATTTGGCATCATTTCATACCTTATTTCAATGCTTATAGTGTTGCTACACTCTTACATTTGTCACTCCTTGAGCACTTTTGAGAGTTATGCTTTTATGCTTAGTTGGTGGGCTAGAGCATGTGCATGCATTGTCTTGCCTTTCATGCCATCATTTCAACATTTTGGCCACTGCTTTGGACCCTCTTAGGTCTACCCATATGCGGTTTAAGTCCATCTTGCATGTTGTGTAATAACCCGACCCTCATATTTGTGTCTGATATATTTTCGGTCCCCTATTCTGCGCATTTACTTGTTTTCGTGTAAAATGAGGTTTAATTATAAAAATTGAACCATATCTGTTCCCTAAGGAAGTATCTATCACAATTAAGAAGTTAGAGTTAGAAATTGAAAGCCTTAGAGACTTAATTTTTTGAAATTGATTTGATATTTGGCATCTGTGTGATTTTCAGCTATAATGAGATTTTCTGTGAAAATTTCAATTCGGGATGATTAAACGATTCCTTTTTGTCTTATTCACTCTTTGTGGCTATTTATATATGTGTGTGTTATTGCCATGTGATAAAACAAAAACTTCCTAACTCAAAACATAAGAGTTAAAGGGTAGAGGGAGAAAGTCTTCAAGAAGGTTGGAATTTAAACTTAAGGTATGTAAATGTTTGCCTAATTTACTTCCACAACTCTTCTTGTCATAAGTTATGTGAGATATTTCCATAATCATGTTACCTAAGTGTTGGGATTGTGGTGTTGTGTATGTAAGAAATGAAATAGCAAGATAACCTCACTCTTGTATGTCCTAACTCAATTTGAAGTATCTATGAAAAGCCTTGCTCTATTCCTTCAATTGGTTCATTTGAATTCAAGTATGTGGCATAGCTTTGTGTGTGTGTGTTTATATGTGTGTTAAGTTAAGAATCATGTGGAATAGAGTATGTTTATGAGTTATGGATTCATGATCTAACTTGTAATCTAATAAAGTATGTATTTTGATGCTTATGCACACACATTTGGACCTTTATATTGGTAATTTATAGTTGAATTTTGAGGCTCTAGACATGTCTATGCAAGGAGGAAATTATACAGAATTTTTGAACTTTTTGAGCAGAATCGCCGCACGTGCGGGGCCCAAGGCCGCACGTGCGGAGAAAATGGCAAAATTTGGCTTTGAACACTGCTAAAAAGGCACGTGCTGGGATCCTAGCCGCACGTGTGGCCTAGGCTGGAAAACACGGGTTGCTCCGTTTTGCGTGCTGGACCCTCTAATGTTGTGGAAACCTGCAAATGATGTTTTTATTATGTTCGTTAATTTAGTCGAAGTAAAGTGAATCAAGAATGGGTTTATCAAGAAAAAGGGGACTAATTTATATCTTTCTGCATGTGTAGGACACGTTTCAAGTGGATCAAGTGCCCCGCCGCAACACAGTGAGTAATAGTACCATCGATGTACTTTAATCATAATGCTTATGTTTGATGTCAACGTTATGTTTAATGATTACGCTACTTGGAGATGATATGTTGTTATGGAATTGAGAAACAATGTGGAATTGTGGAAACACCGAAAGAATTTGTGAACTATGAATATATGAGGCTGAAGGCCTTTTGTGAACTATGAATATATGAAGCCGAGGGCCTTTTGTGAACTATGACTTTATGAGGCCAAGGCCCTTTTGTGAAGTAACGAATTTACGAGGCCAAGGGCCATTTTGTGGCGTCATGAACTTATATGGCTGAGTACCACTGTGGGAAGTTGTGAACCTATAAGGCCAAGAACCAAAATGTGAATATGTGATCCTAGTAGGCCAAGGGCCAATCTGTGAAATTGTGAACAGCCAAGATCGTTTGAACATTTGTACAGAATCAAACTAACCACGTGATTTCTACGTTTATTTACGTTTTGAAATGTATTGTCATTTAAAATGAATATCGATGCATTTATGTACTATTGTTCACTGAGCCTGGCTCACTCTATGTTATGTTGTTTCTGTAGGTAGCCAACCGGGAGGTCGGCCCTAATCCTAATACCGTCGCACTTTTGTCAGCCTAAGCATAACCAGGCACCTGGTCGAAGCCGTATTTTTGTGATGTCTTGCCAGATAATGGCTTGCTTTTAGTTATTGACTTAGGATATAATGTATGTAATCTCTCGATATATGCCCAACTTTGGGGCTAGCTCTGTATATGTTATGTTTATAACTAGTTTAATATGTGTTTTGTTAGCTTAATTCGTCTTCTACAGTAACTGTGATCCTAACATGGTAATAGAAGCTCAATGGATGTTCTATTTTCTTTGATACTATCATATGAATCTATGCTTCCGGTCAGGTCCCATATTACATAACAGGTTATGTGTCCATTTCTGTATAGGTCATGCCCAAACTTCTAGGGGCAGGTTTGGGGCGTGACATGTTTGCATAGTTGTTGGTATGCTCATGTTGCATTAGCTTTGTTTGCATGCTTGAGTTACATTGCATATTTGCATGTTTAGGTTGCATTGCATTTGGTATGCTTGTGTTGCATTGCATTAAGTGTGTATGTTTCATTGTGTTTAGAATCTTGAGCATGCATTGCATCTTGTTTGGATAGAGTGTCAATCCAAACACAAGGAACGAGGGACGTTTCATACTTGAAGTGATGAAACGTGCCTCAATTCTCGGTCGCCGACCCTCTTGATCAAGCATGATAGAGGTTAAGGCATTTATGTGTTTTTGTGCATTCATTTGGCATTGATTTGTGCAACTCGGCCTCTTTGGCCATCATGCATCGAAATGCGTGATTGGTGGCTCGAGAGCCGAGCACTACACACCTTTGAGTCTTAGACATGATAAGGGGTGTAGTTGCACACATTTTCTTGCAAATACATTGCCATGCCTCTGTTTGTGCTCTGTTGCAGCAAAAAGGAGAGTTTGCAAGAAGAAGTGGCCGATTGGCTATCTGGTGTGCCGATCGGCTAACAATATTTGGCCGATAGTCTCAAAATTGGTCGATGACCATTATCTATTGGCCGATGGCCACCTCTCTTGGCCGATGACCTCTCAGAGTGTCCATGAGGTGGTTCAGAAGCATCACAGAAATTGGCATAATTTTCATAAGTCCAAAACAGTGCAAACAGAGGCAACATGAAGCATGGCAACGAATTTCTGAGCGAGGCGATCGAGCATGCATCATTCATCATTCTGAGGCAGAGCTGTGGTAGCTCAATTTAGCTTCTTTCCTTCCTTACTTAGTTGGTTTTGTAACTTAATTAATTTGCTTAATTAGTTAAACGTGTTGTAATAATTAGCTTAGTGTTAGCTAGTTATTCATTTTGATTATGTAATAATTAGTCTAATTACATTATTAGATTAGTTAGAATAGCTTAGCGTAGCTAGCTTGTATTATTCATGCGGACCCTCCGTCGAGAGGGCAAATTTTGTAATAAGTGTGCGTGAGTGTGTGAATGTCTTCCAACCCCACGTCTTTCTCCCTTTTACTTAACCGCTTATGATGGTTAGTTCTAGGTCATGTTTTGATTAGCATCCTTATGCTAGCATGTTTGTATTCATTCATCTGTCTTGCATGCACCAGGCTCGGCGCATCATACAAACCGCATTGTATTTCAATATCGATTTGAATACATGATTATCAAGTTACATCTCATATGCCACCTTAGAATAGCCGAGCCTATTTCTAGTTGCATTTTGCATGTGTTGCATTAACCATCTTAACATAAACTAGGATCATGCATGATTTCTAACTAGTTGTTGTTTTGGCTGGGAGTACACTGTAAGTGTTTATGCTTTAGCATCTTGCATGAGTGTGAGTGTTGCCATGATAGCATGCTTGTCATGAGGCTATCTGCTTAAGTGTTTAACTGCCTGAATGCCTGTGGGTGAAGGTTGGATTACTTGAATTGGAACAATTCATCAAAATGTACGTTTTAAGCCCACTTTGCGGAGTGGCAAAATCATGTTTTCTAAGTCCACTCGAGGGTGGCAAATCCATGTCTTAGCCTACTTGCGAGTAGCATCTTCAAACCATTTTCAAATAAACAAACATGAGATGTTTTGTTCCAACTTAGGCGATCTAGTCTATACTTGTGCGTTGTGTGCATCACGTAGTAAAGCTAGCTAATAACCAGAATAAGAACACGTGTTTTCAAAAACAAAATATCATGCTTAGTACAGGCCGATCTTTGATCGGGCGAGCGGGGGTGCTCATTGCATGACCTTCCCCTCTCGTACCCAAGTTCCTGAACCGAGGAAACTTTGGTGATGACGGACACGTGGCCTTAGGCACGAGTCAGGGTTTCTTAAATTCCCCCCAAAACAAAATATTTAGGTGGTGACTCTGTATCTGGCAAAGCAGTCCATGTTTGGCACTTCTTTATACAAATTAGTTTTCCAAAATGATTTGTCAGATTTGGACTCTTTGGTGATTTATCGGTCTTGCATTGCACTTTGCAGGATTAGATTCAGAACCGTGACATTTGAGTCCGAACTGTAGTAAGCCTAATGAACAAAACGGATTTCGCGCCATTCGCGCGCGGAACCCGGACGTTCGGGCACGTCTACATATATCATTGCATATTTTGTTTTAACATTATGGAATCTAGAAGGATGTGATTATTATGGTTGTTGTATATTTAATGGGATTTATGACCCTATGAACAGACCTGGTAGAACCTACGTACAAGGAATAACTAGATACTTTGCTTATGTTACATGACTAAGCCACATGACTGGTCTGTGATTTCTGTATGACTGTTTGTTGACCACTGTACTTCTAAATTGTGGATACGGAATAATGTGGTTGATTTGGTGCCCTACAGTTGGAAAAGGAAAAGTTATATGAACAATAGAACACTGAGGTGATGAAAAAAAAAAAGGGAAATCAAATTACTTTTTATTATAACAAAAAGGAAATGCTTAATAAGGCAAGATGTAGCACCTTACCGTTATGACTGATTAATGAAATACGATTCTGAACTTGATTTCCAACTTTATCTTTGAATGACTCCCTTTGCTCGAAATGATGGTTGTTATATTTGCATCTATTGCTCATATTTGAACTTATGACCGTATGACTAAGTGTCTATAATGATATGTCTGTATGAATTTGCAAAATTGTATGATGCTTGCTTTGATGTTATCGTAACTATTGATTCGGAGCACGGTCCGCTTTGTGTTATTGTACTTAGAAGTAATGCTATATGGAATTATCGATGTTTACTGTGATTTTTCTTCCTATTGCTCTGATCTTATCAAGAACTAGTGCACATGATTTTGAACCAATATAATGGTATGACTTTGATATGCCTTCGGAAATAGAGGAATACTAGGAATAAATTGTGAAGTTAGTGGCTACATACCTAAGTGACTTTGTTGTGATTGCTGGATTGAAGTATACCTTGTTAATTAGGTAGAACCTTGCTTGGTGGACTCTGATGCCTGATTTAATTATACATAATCAGATTTGAATCTAACCACATAATTGATTTCTTTGAAAACTATATATAACTTTAGTTGACAACTCATCTCTGAGTGATTTGCAATACGTGATTATCTAAGAAACTACTAAATTCGAACGTACACCCTCTAATGAGAATTGCATACGAACTATTAATACTGGATTGGTCTAGCTATGAACATAGTTGAGAATGTCTTTATTATGATAGAAGGTGACCTATGTTATGAGAAGATATGAATTGAGTGTTTAAGAGAATGATTTCTACTGTGTTTCTGTATTTGAAAATTGATATGGTGGAATTTGTTGACAGGAAGGAATTGTGATTATAAACCCCACCTACTGAGGATTTGATGTCTTGAATGTCCTATGATGGACTCCTATAGCCTTATCTTATTCGATACATGTTTCTATGGTGTTTTTTTCTTTTTTTTTCCTTTAATCTGCATGCCTAAGTGGATCATCGAAATGAATAATCGGATAGAACTATGGGTTGCTTTATATGCTGATAACTGTTGAGAAACTATGATAAATATCAGCTTGGCCTGTGAATTGTTCAAACTGAGAAAGGAATTGAATATCTATAACGGAATTGAACAATGGTATAAGACTGAGATTTCTAATCTGTTACATGGTAAAACAAGTTTGAGAGACCAAACTTATTTAAGGGGGGGAGAGTGCAATAACCCGACCCTCGTATGTACTTCTGGTATATTTTCAATCCCTTATTATGTGCTTTTAAATGCTTATTATGAAATTTTATGTGAAATTAAGTTTAATTAAGTGAATCTTATGATTATGGATGCATATCTGTCTAATAAGAGAAAAATCTGTAACAATTATAATGTTTGAATCAGAAATTGGAAGCCTTAGAGGCTTAATTACCTGAAATTGATTTTATATTTGAGATCGGCATAATTTTTAAGTTATAATATGATTTTCTGTGAAATTTCAATTCGGAATGATTAAACTAATTAAGTTTTGTCTTATTCAACCTTTTTATATTATATATATTTATATTTATATTTATATTTATATTTATATTTATATTTATATATGCCTCTTTGATCTTTTGGCATGGAAATAACCTTTAACTCAAATATCTCTTGAGTGAAAATTTGAAGAGGAAAGTAAGAGAGGAAGAGGGGAGGTTCTTCAAGGGAGAAGTTTGAGGGATTGAGAGGGTTTAGAGGAATTCAAACTCAAGGTATGTAAGAATCACTTTACATAAGCTCTTTCTTGGACATGTGTAAGGATTCTCTTTGAATTGTGAAGACTAGGGTTTTGATTGAAGTTTTGTGTGTGATGCTCACTTAATTGAAGAATTGTACTTATTATTTGTTGTGTTGATGGTTGATTTGAACTATGTGGAGGAAATTATACTTTACTCTTTGTTTCCAAGTTGAACCCACATGGCAATGTATATATAATGGTAAAAGAATTGAATTGTGATTAAATATGAATATGAATTCAAAATGAATAAGGACCTAAGTAGGTTTGTGATTATGTTTTTATGCGATTATGAGCCTTGTTCTTATGTTACATTTACCTATTTTGGAACCTTGCTATATGTTTTCTAAGATGGGTTTTGTGTGAATTTCGGACTGCAAGGTTGAGCAAATCGCCGCATGTGCGGGGGTCATGGTTGCATGTGCGGGAGCACAGTCGCACGTGCGGGAGACAGAGCAATTTGGGACTTTGGCTACTGCTAAAAAGGCACGTGCGGGGCTTCACTATCGCACGTGTGGGAACCCTTGCCGCACGTGCGGGGCTCACAGCCGCACGTGCGGCCCATGCTGGAAATTTCTGTCTGCTCTGTTTCATCTGTTGAACCCTCTGATATTGTTGAAAATTGTAGTTGATACCTTTAAATGTTTGTAAATTTATTCGAAGCAAAACGAATCAAAAACAATTTAAAAAGGAAAAAGGAACTAATGTATGAGTTGTGCATGTGTGTAGGTCATAACCCGGGAGGGACATTCGCTGCACTACAGCACTATGAGTAATAGTAGTATAATGATATGCTATGCTTACTTCTTGTGCTTATGATTTACATATGGTTGTCGAGAATGACATATACTACGGATATTGCGCTCTGACTAAATTGACGAATACAATGAAACAGTGGCATTAATATGGATCTATGGTTATTCTGTATAATAGTGGGCCCCAGGGCCGTTATGATGTGAATGGCTCTGCCCCTATTAATGTCATGGTGCATTTGCCCTTTGTCCATCGTTAATATTATTGTTCTGTTATTCGTGAGACAACTATGTCAACTTATGATAAACCATGGGAAAATCTAAGAGCATTATTGGGTAGTACGTTTTGTTTACTGTTGATAATCAATACTAACATTCTGTTATTCGCAAGTTAGCTGTATTGATTCATGACGAACAAATGGAACGTATGTACATTATGGAACTACGGTATCTACGTATCTCTGGAATCGTTCAATCTGTTAATATATGGGCCTAAGGCCATTCTGGAATGTTTACAAGATAAGATTAATTATATGACCTCTACACTTATATACGTTATGAATATTATAATTCAAGTTCATTCATTAAATTGTTTAAGTACTATTATTCACTGAGCCTCACTCACTTTGTGCTATGTCTGTCTCTATAGGCAATCAACTTGGAGGTCAGTCTTAGTCCAGCTTTGGTCACTCCTTTTTGGTCAAGCAAAGTGAAGAAGCTTAAGTGTTCTCTGGCGTTTCCTTAGTGACCCCTAGTTTGGTCCTTAACCTTTTAATTAGTTGTATATACCCTTCCTTACCAACATTTTTGTTGTAAGCCCACATGCGAGACTAGTTCTGTACATATGTCCATATATGTTACTGAGTGACTGCAATTATCTGCTTCTCGTATGTCTGTCTATCATATTTGGAACTGTTTAAGGGCACATTGGGATCCTAGCATATAGGTATGAGCTCGATGGATGTTAATTTATATTATTTTATGTTATTAAATGCTTCCGTTTAGGCCCCATAGGTTATGCATATCGGATTTTGTGTCTGTTCTGAAGTGGTCATGCCCAAACTTTTAGGGGCGGGTTTGGGTCGTGACAACAACTATGTAAAACAAAGCTCACATGAAACAAACAGCCAAAAATAGAGGCAAAACTGTCCAATTCAGAGCCTAAAACATGCTAAAATTAAGCTACAACGAGCTAGAAAAATAAGCTAACACATAGAACTAACTAGGCTAGAAAACAAGACACAAGGAGGGGAGGCTAACCCCTCCAAATTTGGAATTCAAAACATGATTTTCACCATTAAAAATACTCTGAAATTTAGTGTTTAAAGGCCCAAAAAAAGATGGCTTGAAAATGGGAAACAAAGGTGAAAAGGCCCTACCAACAAGGAATAAAGAAGGGTGAACCACCCCTATCCTCAAATGGCCTAAAACACCAATTTCAGCCCACAAAAATAGAGTTTTTTATAGCCCAAAAACAGCCCAAGATAGTGGGAAAAAGATAGAAAAACAATTATGCAAAACAAGCTAATAAAGTAAGTATTATACCTCTTGAAGAAAAGAGTGATTCCAAGCAACAATTCAAGCCAAAACCACCTTCTAGGGCTCCAAGAAGGCTTCAAGAAACCTCAGTCCAAAGGTGATCAACTTTGATCAAGGAGGTGTAGGCAAAAGTGTAGGAATTGTACGCAAAAGTGTAAAGAATTTGTAGAGAGAAAGGAAAATTTTTGAGTTTAAAATTTTCCAACCTTGCTACAAGAAAGAGGGGGTCTCTATATATAGAAAACATGAAATTCCTACAAGGAGATCCAGCCCTTCACGTGTGGACAGGTGCAAGCATCTGTGCAAACAACTGGCATAAAATATCTACAAAAACACTGATGGTTGGCTACCCATCAGTGGTGGCCGGTCTGCCATCACTGGTGGCCAGCAAGCCACATCAGTGGTCGGCAAACCAAAAGTGATGGCCGATGTAGACACCCCATTTTTGACCGTCCTCAAGACTTGGACGTCATCGTTTGAACACTCGATGATCATCTATGTTCGTGTTTGTTTTGGGTTCCCGGAGGTCTCGGCCCCGCGACTTGCCTCAGGATCTCCCAACTTGTTTGTTTTGTGCTTAGTTGTAGAACAAACACTTGCGTTTTTGCTTCTGAGGGAAGAGGGTGGCTTGTTTGCCATCATTTCAACCTATCGGCCAAGGCATGAAGCCATCGGCCTTGTTTTATTGCCATCGGCCAAAAGTGTTGGCCGATCGGCACTCTTTTTAGTCGACCGGCCCCTATGTTGGTCGATCAGCCATATTTTCTGGCCGAGCCCTGTTCATCTTCTTTATGCAGATATTTTGTCCCAGCTGGCACAGCTGGCATCCACAATTAACTCCCTCCATACACGTGTATGGAGGGATTTGCCCCTTGCTTAACTTCTCTTAGAAGCTTTAGAATTTGGAATTCTATAAGAAGGGAGGCCCTCCTCCCTTCTCAGAGGTTCTGAAAATTAGGTTTAGAGAGTTTGTATCTATCTCTCTCTATATCTCCTGCTTTTTACATTTGTGTGTGTATTTGTGCTCAAAAGTGTGATTTTGTCTCACTATTGCACACAAACACCTAGCAGTACACCATCCTCTTGTTGCTAAGGTACTAGGGAGTTAATTTCAGAATTCTTGGAGTGGTTTAAGCTTGGAAAAGTTGCTGGAGCGGTGTTCTTGAAGAGGTTCTTCAAGGGTGAGCATTCTTGCTTTTGTTACCCCATTCTTGCTTAAGCTTTTATCCCTTCTTGCTTATTGTTTGAAGCTTAGCTCTTAACTGATAAAAGTTCTGATTTTTTATGCTTTAGATCTTTGTTTAAGGTCTCTTTTTGGTTTGGGTTTGTTTACCCCTTCCAAGGCCTTGTTAGGCCTTGTTTTAGGCCATCTTTTTTGGCCCTTGTTTTAGGTCTTGCATGGCCTTTCTACCACTGAAATCTAGAGGATTTTCAGTGGTGGAAAAGTGGTTTTGGTGTCTTAAATAGGAGAGGGTCATCCCCTCTCCTTGTTGTCTTGAATGCTTGCATAAATGGCTTATGTAGATAGCATGTGTGCTTAGCTTGTTTTAGCTCAATTTCAGCAAGTATTTGGTGTTATTTTGTCATGATATACCTCTATTTCAGGTTGGTTTATTGGCCCCTTACATGCTCCATATACTTATCTTGCAATCCCCTCATTTGCCTTAATATGCATCATATTGTAACATGTCATTCTAGCATGATTTTGGCTCAACTCCATGAAGCTTTTAACCTTTTTGTAACATGCTTAAGCTCTTATTTTAGTCTTTTTGACCATATATGCCATGCTTTGTATAGCCACCATGCATTTTAGCTTGTGAGCTTTGAGAGTCCAAGTCACTAGCATGCTTTACTTGGGTCATTTCAGTGATTTGGCATCACTTGTTATGTTATTTCAGTCCACATAGTATGCTCATATACTTGCATTTGTCACTCCTTTAATGCTTTAAAGAGTTGATGTTTTATGCCTCTTGAATGGATCATTGTGTATGCTTCCATGTCTAGGTCTTTTGGATATCATCTAAGTGAGTTTTTGGGCTCATTCTAACTTGCCATAACTCTGATTTTGGTTGCTTAAGTCATGCCATGTTTGGTTTTGATAGGTGTAGTGTAACACCCTCTTTGGTAACCTTGCATGCCTCATGTTTTTGGTGTTGTGTTCTAGCTTGTGTTGGCTAGTTTTGAGCTTGTTTTTGGTCTTGTTTAGACCTGTCTTGGGACTGTTTTAGGTCCCCTTGGCCCTTTGGGGCTTGCTTTGTGTGGCCTTGGTTTGAGTCCCTTGGTTAGCCTCAAGCTTTAGGCTTTCTTGCATGCTTTACTCGTGTAGTTTGATTGGTTTGGCACCTTTCCATGCATGATTTCAGAGCTTAACATGTTTGTCACATGTCCAAATTTGTCTCTTTTAAGTGTGCTTAAGAGTTGTCCTTTCATGCCTTAGTCCATAGGCCAATTAGCATGCCTGTTTGTATACGCTTTTGTCCCTCATTTCTTAGCATCATGGCCACTGATTTGGGCCTACTTGACAGTTGTCCATTTCAGTTTAAGTCCATCCTTTGCATGTTATTGCATGCTTGCCTTGCATGTTGTCGCATGCTTGTTGCATATTTAGTAACTTGCATGTTGTTGCATGCTAGTATGTTGCATGCTTGTTGCATGTTTATCCCTTTATCATGTTGTCACATGATTGTCTCATTTTGTATGTTGTTGCATACTTGTCCACCTTTGCATGCCTTACATGCTTGAATGTTCATGTTGCATCTTGTTTACTTGTTTAGGTTGTATGCCTATTGCACATTGCTTGCTTGCATGCTCATGTTGCATTAGCCTTCTTGCATGCCTAGGTTGCATAGCATTATGCATGCATCCCTTGCCTCTTGATCAAACATGATAGAGGTTGGGGCCTCTTATGTGTTATGTGCATTTCATTTGATATTGAATTGCACACTTGGCTCCTTTGGCCATCATGCATTGAAATGCGTGATTGATGGTCTGAAGGCCGAGAACCATACTCCCTTGAGTTCACGACATGATAGGGAGGGTGGTTGTGCAAATATTGTCTTGCAAATGCATTGACATGCTCTGTTTGTCCTCTATTGCAGCAAAGTAGCTTTTACAAGAAGAGATGGCCGATCAACCATTTTCAGTGCCGATCGACTAGGAATTGTTGGCCGAGAGCCCCACTTTTGGTCGATGACCAGTTCTCCTTAGCCGATAGCCTTGTCCTTTGGCCGATGGCCTCTCAACATATCTCGAAGGTGGTTCAGCAATGTCACAGAAGTTGGCACAGTTTTCAGAGGTACAGAGCAGTGCAAATAGAGGCAACATGTAGCATGGCGGTGGATTTCCAAGCAAAGCCGACCGAGCATGCATTTGTCCCCTTTCCCGATTCTGCTTTATTGTTTTTCATAGCTTAATTAATTTGTTTAATTAGTTAAGTGTTTTGTAATAATTAATTAGCTTGTTAGTTGATTAATTAGGTGATTTGTATTATTCTTTCGGTCCCTCCATCGAGAGAGCCAATTGTGTAATAAGTGTGCGTGTGTGTGATGCATGTCTTCCAACCCCCATTTCTTTCTCCCTTTTACTTACCTGCTTATGATGGTTAGTTTTAGGGTATCTTTCAATTAGCATACCTTATGCTTGCATGTTTGCATCATTCATCTGTATTGCATGCACTGGGCTCGGCGCATCATACTAACTGCATTGTATTTCAAATCCAAGTTGAATACATGTATCGAATTGTCGCATCTCATATGCCATCTTAGGATAGTCGAGCCTATTTCTAGTTGCATTTTGACTGAGTTGCATTAGCCATCTTAACAAGAGCTAGGATCATGCATTGATTACTAACTAGTTCTTTGTTTTGGCTTGAAGTACACTGTGAGTGTTTATGCTTTAGCATCTTACATGTATGTGAGTGTTAACATGAAAGCATGCTTGCCATGAGGCTATTTGCTTTTATGATATAACTGCCTGAATGCCTGTGGGTGAAGGTTGGATTACTTGAATTGGAACGATTCATTGAAATCCGTGTTTTAGCCTACTTGCGAGTAGCAAACTTCAAATCATTTCCAAACAAACGAATATGCGATGCTTTGTTCCAAATTAGGCGATCTAGTCTATACTTGTGTGTTGTGCACATCACATAGTAAATTCTAGCTAATAACCGGAATAAGAACGCATATGTTTTCAAAAACAAGATATCATGCTTAGTACAGGCCGATCTTTGATCGGGCGAGTGGAGGTGCTCATAGATGACCTTCCCCTCTCGTACCCAAGTTCCCGAGCCGAGACAACTTTGCTGATGACGGACACGTGGCCTTAGGCAACGAGTCAGGGTTTCCTAAATTCCCCCAAAATAAATATTTAGGTGGCAACTCTGTATCTGGCAAAGCAGTCCATGTTTGGCACTTCTTTCTTAAAAATCAGTTTTCCAAAATGATTTGCCGGATTTGGACTCTTTGGTGGTTTATCGGTCTCGCATTGCACTTTGCGGGATTAGATTCAGAACCGTGACATTTGAGTTCGAACTATAGTAGCAAAGCCCAAGGGCGCGTCTACAGCCGGCAGCCTCTAGGGATGGTCGATAGGCCATCAGAGGTTGCAGGTTGGAAAGACCAAGGCATGGTCCAAAAAAAGGAGACAAAAAGGAAGGAGGATGAGAAAGGCTCAAAGTTGTAGCATTCTGCTGAGGACTTCGAGCACTTGGTGAGCAAACAAACTCATCATCGGGTGTGTATGCAAGGATGTCCAAGTCGTAAAGGCCATCAAAAATGGGGTGTCTACAACTTTCTGTAACAAATATACACAAAGGACAATAGACTTGTTGAAT
Organism: Camellia lanceoleosa; assembly: GCA_025200525.1. Lineage (NCBI taxonomy): Eukaryota > Viridiplantae > Streptophyta > Magnoliopsida > Ericales > Theaceae > Camellia > Camellia lanceoleosa. Next base: position 83,408,319 of record CM045769.1, read on the forward strand.
CTTGAAATCGGTGTTTTCGATTTTGTTCCTAAAAATGGTAAAAATAATGTAGGATGAACAAATATGTTTAGTAGGGATCTATAATGATTCTCAACAATAGGATCAATAGATATATCTGATCATGAATACCTAAGTGATACATAAATAACTAAAATATGCCTTTTATACTCTAATTAAAATACACATAGGTAATACCTTTATCATAAGAATCCACTAACTTTTGAAAGAAAACTCATTCTTTTACCTTTTTACCATTCTTGTATGATTTCAAATAATTTTCTCAAAACCCCAGTTTAAAATGATATAAGAACCTTAGGCATAATAACCATGTATTACTAATGATCATGCATTTTACTCCTTAATTCAAAATAAGCCATTATCACCTCACCAAAATCCGCTCAATTTCAATATATACATGTATCTACACTCATTTGAACACATATAACATAACTAATCCATATAAAAATAAATTAATTCATTTTCATTTATCCAAACTTACACTAGTCAATTCTCTGTTTCTAATTATCACGTAAAAGTGCACAAATCAACAACCGACTCCATTACCGAGCCATACCAACAAACCACACACTTTTTCAGGCGCTACTCCGGAAGGATTGCGGAACCTCTATTAAGCACCATGTTGTACCGGTCATAAGCCGAAAGGAATGGGAAACCTCCACATATTTCAACATACCACGCATTTTTTCTGGGCACTACTCCAAAAGGATTGCAGAACCTCTATTAAGCGCCACACTTTATCAGTCACAAGCCGGAAGGAAACTGTTAGGACCCAAACCCATGCCTGGTTTAGCGCCATGACCGGCCAATAATCATAGATTACCTACGACCTCCATAAACAAAAACCTTTTTAAGATAATTATGGGGCTTAGCGAAAGTATAATATAACATAACATTTCTCCATTGAGTCGTGCACATATGAAAAGAATTTCGTATCATAAGCAAACATTCATTTTTATGTACATTCATCACATAAGTTCAAACATCCATGTCATATATAAACATAACCCTAGCTTATACACAAATACAAAACCATTGTACAATGTAAAAAGGGTTTAACTAACATGGCTCCACCTAAGCCTAGTTTACTTCGCTTGGAAGCTCCTCAAAAGGCTGACCTGGGTAGACTCGAGGCTTTCTTTAACTTTGATGTTCAGCTTGCCCACCTACATATATATAAATAATTAGTGAGCTAGGGCCCAGTGAATAATAACAGAGTAAAAAGGTTATGCGAGTGAAGTTTGATAACTTTGCCAAACCAATTCTTATTTTAGTTATCAATAAATTTCATCGTCGATATCATTTAATATCAAATGAAGTGGTACATCAATAGAGTAATAATATTCCAATCACAATGAACCATAAAGGTCTACCACTACAGATTTCTGTGTATCAATCAATCTAATAGTCAAGGTATTGTTACCCCCAGGCAAGGGCCTATGCCATGGTATTGTTACCTCCAGGCAAGGGCCTACGGCCATAGTATTGTTACCCCTAGGCAAAGGCCTATGCCAAGGTATTGTTACACCCTGGTAGGGGCCTACGACCATGGTATTGTTACCTCCAAGCAAGGGCCTATGGCCATGATACTGTTTCCCCCAAGCAAGGGCCTATGTTTAATGGATGCCACAATACAATTCAAAAGTTATCATCATTCATCAACAGAAAATAATTCTTTATAAAACCATCCATTCAATCCTTCATAAATCGATTTTGATAATAAAAACAATTTCGAAAATAAGTATTGTTTGAACATATCTTTAAAAAGTTACTACTCATAGTGGGTTAAGTCATTGCTATGTCCTCGAGCGTCCCCCTAAACAAAACACATAACAAACATACAATTGAAGCACCATTCGATAACCGTAACATTTAATTTAACTCTTTTCAACTATTCCTAGCTTGTTCCACGATTATGCGTGTCTAATTGGTGCCTAAGAGTACTTGAAATGACGTGAGGATGCGGGTATGCACTTAAAAGAGTTAGTCAAAATTTGCTGAAAATAGGGTCTCTGCTTGAGTGCAGCTTTGGTCGCTCGAGCAGTCTGCAAACTCTGTAAAAGTACTAGTTGCATGATTTTTATGCTCGAGCGAGCTTCCCATCACTCCAGTGATGAGCAATGCAAAACAGGGTTAGCTTGAGTACAGCTTTGGATGCTTGAGCCACCATGCAACTCTGTAAAGCTTCTAGGAGCTTGATTTTTACTCTCGAGCGACACTTCACTCGAGCGGATAAGTCGAATTCTGGAATTTCCAAAATTGTGTTTGAAGTTCAACTTGATATTCAAAGGTCCAAAACTCGTGTTTTTTGGTACAAAAACATGGAAAAACATTGTACAACTTGAAAACATTTCCAATTAGAATCTGATTACTCAAAATCATGTCAAATTTTCAAACCCAAAACTTAGAACTTCATGTTATGATCCATGTATGCTTTAAATTGAGCTCGTGTCCTTTCAAAACATGTTTATGTGGTATAAGAAGTACTAATACATGAGGAATCCATAAAGTTGGTGTGTGGAAGTGCCATGCATGTAAGAATCTCATGAATTCCTACTCCAAAATGTATGAATGTATGAAATTCAACTCTATTCTTCCATTTCATGATATTTCTAGCTTGTTTTCTTCAATGACATGCCAATGAGCTCAAAAATGAGAGAAATTCAACTTCTACATGCCATATCTACATGAATTAGTGTTGAATGTTATACCTAGTGTAGAATTCAAGTGTCATCTTAGCTTGATTCTCCAAATCCCTAGCAATTCTCTTCAAATTCTCCTTTCTTTATCTGAAGTGTTGAGTTCTCCTTCATTCTCTCTCTCTCTCTCTCTCTCTCTCTCTCTCTCTCTCTAAATCTCAACCCATGTGTTGTATAAGTGAGATCAAGACTTGAATTAAGCTTATATATATGGTGTAATTAGCTTAGTCTAATCAAAGTTGATTAAGGTTAATTAATTAGGCTTAATTCTAACTAAGTTCATTCAGTTAGTCTAATTATTTTGATCCGAATCAAATTTCGACGAAAGTTACCATAAAATTCTAAATATTCTAATTAGCCTATCAAGCTAATCAATTTCATTCTCTGAAGCCATTTAGGCTCTCAATTCCTATCTCTAAGTTGGCAATTTAAACAGATATTCTATGTATTAACAGATAATCACAAAATTAAACATATATATACACACATTAACACAACAATCATGCAATTATCCTTATCAAAATAGTGTGATATAATATTACAGAGGTCGGGGTTGTCACAGTCTCTCCGCCTTAGAAAGTTTAGTCCTCCAAACTTAAGTTACCTTCAAATGGAAACAAATGCGGACATCGCTGCCACATCTCATCCGCTTTTTCCCAAGTAGCTTCTTTCCGATAATGTTCTTTCCACTCGACTTTCACCATAGGAATCGTTTTGTTTCTTAATTGCTTCACTTGCCGGTCAATGATTTGCATGGGCTATTCTTTATAAAGCACATTCTCATCTAAAGCAATCTGATGGTAATCAATTACATGGAACGGATCTCTAAGGTATCCCACGAAGCATGGATACATGGAATACATTATGCATCTATTCCATTCCCGGTGGCAAAGCGATACGGTAGGCAACAGGACCCAATCTCTCAAGAATCTGAAGCGGCCCAATGTAGCGAGGAGTTAATTTTCCCTTTTGCCAAATCTTGTCTGCCCTTTCATCGGTGTTACCTTGATAAATACATGATCCCCCGCTTCATACTCCAAGTCTCTTCTTTGTTAATCCGCATAGCTTTTCTGTCAGCTCTGTGTAATTTTGAGCCTTTGTAGAATGATTTTGAGCTTCTTGGTCATTTCTTGCACAAGTTCGGTTTCACAAATAGCCCTATCACCAACCTCTGTCCAACAAATTAGCAATCTACACTTTTTGCCATATAGTGCCTCATATGGCGCCATACCGATGCTAGTGTGGAAACTGTTGTTATAAGCAAACTCAACCAATGGTAAATATGTTTCCCAGCAGCCCTGAAAATTCAAAACACACATATGAAGCATGTTTTCTAAGGTCTAAATAGTCCTCTTGGTTTGCCTATCAGTTTGTGGATGAAATGCTGTACTAAATCTCAATTCTGTTCCCATTGCATTCTGTATACTATGCCAAAATCTGGAAACAAATTTAGAATCTCTATCCGATACAATAGACATTGGAACCCCATGCAATTGAATAATCTCATCAATGCAGATAGTAGCAAGTCTATATGTAGTAAAAGAAGTCTTTACAATAAGAAAATGAGCAGACTTAGTCAGTCTATCAACTATAACCCAAATAGAGTCCATACCTCTAGGTGTTCGAGGTAGGCCAACAACAAAGTCCATGGTTATATGTTCCCACTTCCATTTTGGAATAGGGAGTGACTGAAGCAAGCCTGCCTGTTTCTGATCCTCCACTTTCACTTGTTGACATTGTAAGCATTTAGAGTGGAAGTCGGCAATTTCTCTCTTCATGTTGGGCCACCAATACACTAACTTCAAATCTTGGTACATTTTGGAATTTCCCATACAACTGTTTTTCTCTAAGTGTTTGGAAAGTTATTCTTAGGTACTATTCATGATCATCTCTACTTTTCAAATATATGAGAATGTCATCAATAAACACAACAACAAATTCATCCAAGAAGGGTTTAAAAATTCTATTCATCAAATCCATGAATACTGCAAGCGCATTTGTAACTCCGAAAGGCATGACTAAAAACTTGCCATGTCCATACCTAGTTCGGAAAGTGGTTTTGTCAACATCTTCAGCCTTAACCTTCAGTTAATGATACCCCGATCTCAAGTCAATTTTTGAAAATATCTGAGCCCCATGCAACTGATCAAACAAGTCATCAATACGTGGCAAAGGGTATGTATTTTTTACTGCTACCTTGTTGAGTTCTTGGTAAACAATGCATAGTCAAAGAGTACTATCTTTCTTCTTTACAAAAAGTACTGGTGCACCCCATGGTGATGTACTCGGTCTGACAAACCCTTTATCAATCAAATCCTGCAATTGAACTTTCAATTCTTTCATTTCAATAGGAAGCTTTAGAGATTGGTTGTGTACCCAATATCACATCAATTGTAAATTCAATTTCTCTATCTACCAATTGTCCAGGCAATTCATCGCAGAACACATCAGGAAAGTCTCTTACTATTGGTATACTGTCTAGGGTGACATCCACGGTTTGTTCAGTCATCACATATTACAAGTACCCTTTACCTCCCTTCTTAAACAATTTACAAGCTTTCAATGCAGAAATCAAATAAGGTGGAGGTACTACTCCATTACCCACAAATAGAATTTCATCATGTCCTAGACGTCTAAATAAAACTCATTTCGTTACACAATCAATAGTTACACAATCAATAGTTGCGCAATATTTAGACAACCAGTCCATTCCCAAAATTACATCAAAGTGTTTAATATCAAGAGGCAGTAGATCCACAAACAATATCATATTATCAACACGTATCACACAAGCACGGTAAATAGATGAACATAAAGCAGGTTTCCCAGATGGGGCAGACAAACACAATATATAGGGCAATGATTCCATGGGTGTGATAACCATGTTATGTGTTATGTTAATTAACCTTAATTATGATTGTGATTATGCGCTTAATATGATTTTGGGTGATAATTATGTGATTAATTATGTTTTTGAATCTATATATGTTCACCGTAGAAAAATCTATCAAATTTTTTGCAATAAGATTAAATTGAAGGGTCGTAGAGGCGACATAAATTGAAATTGATTGTGTCATTGTGATTAGCACAATTTTTAGAACCTACGGTGAAATTTAATTAAAATTTGATTCGGACCAAGTTAATTAGATTAAATTGATTAACTTAAGCACGGTTTGTTAGCCTTAATCAAGTTTGATTAGGTATGCATATATCAGAGCCTAATTACACTTATACTCATTCTTTTGAGCTCAAAAATCTAAAATAGACACTCTAGAGAGAGAGTGCGCCGAATTTAGAGAGAGGAAGGGCTCAATATTGAAGATTTGGCAAAGGAATTGAAGAACTAGGTGGATTAGCTCAAGATTTGGCTATAGTTGGAAGAATTGAAGCTTTTGGTGGGTAATCAAACTCTAATTTATGAGTTCAAGATCATGGTTATGTGTAGACACCCCATTTTTGACCGTCCTCAAGACTTGGACGTCACCGCTTGGACACTCGATGATCGTCTTTGTTTGTATTCGTTTTGAGCTCCCGCAGGTCTCGGTTGCGCGCCTTGCCTCAGGATCTCTTAACTCGTCAGCTCCGTGTTCGGTTTTGGCACCAAACACTTGTGTTTTTGCCTTGAAGGGTAGGGAATGGCTTGTTGGCCATCCCCACATCCGACCGGCCCCTCCCTTGCATCACCGGCTGTCTATAGGTGCCACCGGCCATGGTTTCTTAAAACCAATGGCCGGTCGGCACTATATTTGGCCGACCGGCACTTTATTTTGCCGGCTACCTCTTTTGCTGGCCGGTATGACCCCTTTGAACCCTTGAGGCATGGTACATGCCAGCTGTGCCAGCTGGGATGCACCATCACTCCTCCCCGTGCGGTTGGTGACTATTTTGAACCCTTGACCCCCTAATTCCTTCTAGAAGAATGACCCCTTTGGCCAAGCTTCTTGGAGAAGCTTGGCCAGCTGTATTGGCTTCCTCTAGAAGCCTTGAACCTCTTGGCCCCCCTTGACCCTTTCTCTTTAGCTTAGCCATTAAGTTTCTTGGCTTTGCTTGGCCTATATAAACACCATTCCTCTCCCTTGCTTAGGGGTTAGCCATTTTTAAACAAAAACCAGAGCTTGTATCTATATATCTGTTAGATACATCCTCTCTCTCTAGATTCCTCTCTCTCTCTTCTCTTTTGTGTGTGTTTCTAAGCCTAAAAGTGTATTTCTATCTTACTTTTGCACTAACACACACTATCACACCTTAGCTCGAGTTTGAGAGGCTTTGAGGGTTGATTCTTGAGTTTTTGGACTAATTTTGATCAGAAGAGGAGGGTTGCATTGACTGTTCTTGAGGTGTTCTTCAAGGGTGAGACTTTTGCTTTAGTTTTCCCATTTTTGCAACAACTTTTTACCTATCTTGCATGCTGATTTGAACTTTGTGTATAACATAAAAAAGCCTTGTATTTTCATGCTTTAGAACTTTCATTAAGGGTGTTTTGGCATTGGGGGTCGAAATCCCCCTCTTAGGCCTCTTTTGGCCCCTTTTGGTGCCTTTTCCTTAAGCCTTGTTTACCTTGTTGTATTAGCCTTCTCACCACTAAAATCCAGTGGATTTTCAGTGGTGAAGAAGATGGTTTGAAGTCTTGTATAGGGGAGGGACACCCCTCTCCCTTCATTGCCTCATTTGCTTGTCTTTTAGTTCATAAAGGTAGCATGCATGTATGGTCTTGTGTGGCTTCATTTCAGAGTTTATTTGGATGTTTTGGAGCATGTTTTACCTCTGTCTCATGTGGATTTGCTGGCCTCTTTAATGCATGTTATACTTGCTTTGCATTCCTCTATTTGGCATAGAAATGCATCTTGTGTTTAGGCCGTAATTCTTGCATGCATTAGCCTAATTCCATGAAGGTACTAGCATCATTTTGCCATCAGTAAGGTCTGTTGGCCACTGATTTGTCTTGTTTGGTATGCTTGGTATAGTTGCCTTGCATTTTGGCTTGTAAGCCTTGGTTGTATGGGCCACTAACATGCTTAGCATAAGCTTCTTATCATGGTTTGGCATCATTTAGGATCATATTTCAGTCCATATAATGTGATCTTACATTGTCATTTATGTCCCTTACCATGCTTTAAGTTGTTGAAGTTTTGTGCCTTGAAATGGGCCTTTATGCATGCTTGTATGCTTAGAGCATTTGGGTTGCCATATTATTGAGTTTTGGGGACCCATTTCACATGTCAAAAATCTTTTTTTTGGTTGCTTAATCCATGCCAAGGGTGGTCATGTTAGTGGTAGGGGAGTACTCTCTTTTGTGCCTTAGCTTTAGGCCCATTAGCTTGCATGTTTGTTGTGTATATTGTCCACCTTTTTGGGCATTTTGGCCACTGTTTATGGCAAGGTTGATGTCTGCCATTTATGGTTTAAGTCCACCATTACATGCTTATCATATGCTTGTTGCTTATTTGGTTCATTACATGTTGTCCCATGCTAGCCTTATGGCGACTTGTCCGTGTTTACATTACATTTGCATCTTGCATGTTTAGCATTGCATACTTACCATGATAGTTGCATGACATTTGGCATGTTTTGCATCTTAGTATCATGTTACATTTTGAGTCATGTTTGCATAACATGCATTGCATTGCTTGGTTTGGGGTGTCAAACCAAGTGTGAGGGATGAGGGGTGTTTGTACTTAAAGTGACAAAACATATCTCAACCCTCGGTCATCGGGGCCCTTGACTTCGACATGATTGGGTCTTGGTCCTCATTTGTGTGTTGCATGCATTTTTACATTGAATTGCAACCTTGGCTCCTTAGGCTATCATGCATCAAATGCACAATTGGGAGAGTGGCCATGCTTATATATGCCTGAAATTTCATGCCATGCACTGCCTGTTTTCTGTTGCTGTCAAAACTGTCTTCTGCAGGAAGTTTTTGCCGACCAGCAACATTTAGTGCCGACCGGCCATTTATGAATGGCCGATAACCCCATAAGCAGCCGATGGAAATTCTAGATGGCCGGTGGGAATTTCCTCTAGCCGATGATATTCTACAGCGTGCAAGGAACCTGTCCCAGGACTTTGGCAGTCTTTGGAGAAGCGGTAAGGTAAAATAGAGCGTGATAGCATGGCACGGGTTTTCCGGGCAAGACGGACTCGAGCATGCATCATTCACGCATTCCGAGGTAGGGCTGAGGCCACCTTCTTTACACGTTATTTGTTAATTAATTAGAAATTTTGTAATATTTAATTTAGTATTATTTATTTGGACTGTAATATTTATTCGGACCCTCCGAGTGAGGGCGTATTTGTAATAAGTGTGCGTGAGTGTGTGTATGTCTTCCAACCCCACGTCTTTCTTCCCTTTTATTTACTATCTTTCGATGGTTAGTTTAGGGCATATTTAAATTAGCATACCTTATGTTATGCATGCGTGCATTCATACATTTGTCATACATACACCGGGCTCGGCGCATCATGCTAACTGCAATGTATTTCAATTCCAAGTTGAATACATGTTATTTGTAGCATCTCATATGCCATCTTAGATTAGCCGAGCCTATTCTAGTTGCATCTTTCCTGTGTTGCATTAGCCATCTTAACATGAGCTAGGATCACTCATTGATTACTAACTAGCTTTTGTTTTGGCTCGGAGTACTAAGTAAGCTTTTATGCTTTAGCATATCGCATGCGTGTGAATGTTGCCATAATAGCATGATTACCATGAGGCTAGCTGCTTATGTGATATAACTGCTTGAATGCCTGTGGATGGAGGTCAAATTACTTAAATTGGAACAATGCATGAAAACTGTGAGTTTTGAGCCCACTAGATAGTGGCAAAACCGTCTTTTCTAAAAGTCCACTTGAGAGTGGCAAAATCCGCATTTTAACCTACTTATGAGTAGCAAACCATTTTTCAAAACAAACGTGAAATGTTTTATTCCAATTTAGGCGATTTGGTCTATACTTGTTTACTGTGTGCATAACATAGTAATTCTAAGCTAATAACCGGAATAAGAACGCATAACGTTTTCAAAATCGGATATCATGATTAGTAGAGGCCGGTCTTTGGACCGGGCGAGAGGGGGTGCTCATAGCTGACCTTCCCCAATCGTACCCAAGCTCCCGAGCCGAGGCAACTTTGGTGATGACGGACACGTGGCCTTTGGCACCGAGTCAGGGTTTCCTAAATTTCCCCATTATAAAATATTTAGGTGGCAACTCTATATCTGGCAAAGCAGTCCATGTTTGGCACTTCTTTCAAAAATCTGTTTTCTCAAAACAATTTGCCGGATTTGGACTCTTTGGTTCAAGATTAAGGACCGTGACAAATCGAGTCCGAACTGTAGTAAGCCCAATACGAACAGAACAGGAGTCATCCTCCCGGGGTGTTCGGGGACGTCTACATTATGTGAATTCAAAAATAAAATGAAGCTAAGAATGAGATTTGAGTTGAATATAATGAAATTGAAGTTTCTATATACATGCATGTAAGCATTCACCATGATTATGTACATTTGAGCTTGAAGCATGTTAAACATGTAAAATTGGTGGTTATTTTAGACATGCATCTGTGAATTATAGAATTGTGGAACTTGTTTGCATGACCTTTGAAGTTATTGACACTCAAATCCATGTATTGACGATGATAGAAAAGAGTTGAGTTTGAATTCATGCTTGCGTGGAAATTTAGAGTGATGATTCACTAAATTCATGAAGTTTTATGTATAAGAAATGTAATTCTTCAAGTATTAATAATCAAATACATGTTTTTGAAGTTTTTTGGTAAGTCACGCATGATTTTGGCCTTTGGAAATGAGTTTTGAGCTTCAAACAGAATTATGAAACTTCCAAAATTTGACCTGTTCACTCAAGTGTAAAAATCAAGCTCCCAGAAGTTTTGCAGAGATTTGCACAGTAGCTCAAGCAACAAATCTTACGCTCGAGCAAACCTTGTTTTGCAAGACTCCTCGCTTAATCGAAAAGAGTTTTGGTCGAGCATAAAATTCATGCAACCAGTACTTTTACAGAGTTTTGTAGACCGCTCAAGCGACCAAAGCTACGCTCGAGCGACCAAAGCTGCGCTCAAGCGAAGGGCCCTATTTCAAAAACTCTTGAAAAACTGTTTTATGTTCTGTTTTTTGTTCTTATTCATTTCTAAGCACTCTTAGGCATGCATTGAACATTGTAAATGAACAAAAGGAATAAGAAAGAGGCCTAAGAGAAATAATTAAGTTAAGAACGGATTGAATTGATTGTGACCCAATGTGTTATGAAATGTGTAGGGTCAAGCGCAAGGGCAAATCCATCGATGGAACACTGTGGGTAATATCTTTATAAAGATATTTTCAAGTATGTTATTTTCCAACTACTACTTCTGTATAAACTTCATGGATTTGTTGGTTTGAGTTATGAATGAGTATTCTATATGACTAATTTTTGCATAAGGTTCTGTGAAGAACATAAACTGAGCCTGAGGCCATTTGTTATACTTGGGCTTGAGGCCATTTAATATACTTGATAAGGATATGAATGAGCCTAAGGCCGTCTGAATACAAATGCATTGGGCCTAAGGCCGTTTGAATATGAATATGATCATGATCACGAATATGAAATGAACATAAACATGAATATGAAAATGATAGGCCAAAGGCAGTTAGGTATGATTGGGCCAGAGGCCGTTTGCTACAATGATTGGACCCGAGGCCATTTGACACGAATGAATTGGGCCCGAGGCCATTTTCCAGAGGCCATTTGATATGTTTGGGTCTAAGGCCGTTTGATATCTTTGATAAGAATATGAATGGGCCTAAGGCCATTTGATGTGTTTGTCAAGGACATTACCTATTAGAGAATTTCATTCATATAACATCTTTACCTTACTATTATTCACTGGGCTTTCGCTCACTCTTATTTATATGTATATAGGTGAGCAAAGAAATGTCCAACCCCAACCTCAATGAAGAATGTAAGAGAAATCCAAGTTTTTGTGAAGTCAGCCCGAACGTCTCACACACGAGACTTTGTTTTCGTTCTTTTGTTTTCCTCCTTTTTGCTACCTTGGTGATTACGTTGGATCACCTATGTATATAAACTTTTGTTTGGCTGACTACATCTCTGAAAGTTCCTGGATGTACAAGATGTTACAAAATGTTAACTTTGGTTATATGTGTGAGTTATTATGGACTGCTTATGAAATGTTTTTGCTTTACCATGTAAGCATAGCTCATTGGACAAAATTGTTAAGGCTGCTTCTATTTTAGCCCCTTTATCCTATTGAGATAACTTTAATCTCGTTTGAGGCCATAGGTAATCTCATGATTACTGGCCAGTTATGACCTTAATCCTTAGGGGTGGGTTTTGGTCATGACAATGGGTCTATTTAATTTATGTTCAAATAAAAAAGAGACAAAAGAATGTGTCGAACCTGAATCAATTAACACATATGCATCTTGATTGCAAATAGGGAGAGTACCTGAAAACCACAGCCTCAATATTTTGAGTATCCCCCAGAATCTGTGTAAAAACCCTTCCTTGCCTCTATTCATTTCTTGTTGTAGTGGGTGTTACATTTGTTCTCGTTGTTGGAGTAGATTTAGTTAAACTTGTAGTACCATGATTTCCACTTCGATGTGGTTGTGTACAATCCTTTGCCATGTGTCCCATCTTTCCACAGTGATAACAAGCCCCTAATGCTCAGTAGCAAACACCCCAATGTTTCTTTCCACACGTGGCACAAGTTGGTGCTGAATTACCACTTTAGCTTGAAATAGTATTACTAGAACTCCCAGATTTAAACTTCTTGTTTGTTGATGTTGTCCGCTTATTAAAATTTTTTTTATGCCCTTTCATTCAAAATTCTATCTATGGTTAGCCACATTACCCTCTGCTATTAGTGCCCTATGAAGCACATACACATATATCGGTAATTTGAGTACATTGGTCCTGTCTAGGATTGGGTCACGCAAACCTCCCTCAAATTTTCTAGGTTTCTTGTACACAATATGTACCATGTGGGGTGCAAAGCGGGCTAACTCTATGAACTAAGCCTCATATTCAGCAACTGATTTGTTTCCCTGCTTGAGTTCCATCAATTCAAACACTTTTTTGTCCTGTATACATTGTGTGAAGTACTTTTCATAAAAGATCTCTACAAAATGAGCCCAAGTAACATTCCTATTCTCATCTCAAACCAACATCCACCAACGCCTTGCATCATCTTGTAATGTGAATGCAGCTAGTTGTACTTTCTAACCTTCGGTACATGGGAACACTTCAAATAACTTCGCAACCCCTAAGACCCAAGCGTTCGCCTTCCATGGGTCAATTCCACTATGAAACAATGGTGGCTTTATCATTTTGAATTCTTATGTCAAAGTAATAGTATAGTCCCTTGTCTGACACCCTGGAATTAGAGGTGGCACAGGCCTTGGAGGTGGGGTGGCGGTTGTTGTTGTTATCTTATGGCTTTAGCCATGTCTTGCATCATCCATTCCATTCTATTCAATCTTGAGAAGGCTGCCTCATTTAGCTCATCACCTCTTGTTTTCACCATTTTCTTTATAATACTTTGTATTATAACAAACACAATATATATATAGTACAAATTCAAGCATGAAAATTGTACAAAATATCTCACTCTAACATTTAAATATGCATCAATGCAATCCTGAAGTCTCTTCTAAACTCTCTATAGCTCAATGGACAAGTGAGTAAGATATAACTCATGCTCTGATACCACTCTGTCAGGACCAAAACCCACCTCTATAGGTTTAGCGCCATGATCGGTCAGTAATCACAGATTACCTACGGCCTCTATAAACGAAAACCATTTTGAAGATAATTATGGGGCATAGCGGAAGTATAATATAACATAACATTTATCCATTGAGCCGTGTGTATATGAAAAGAACTTCGTATCATAAGCAAACATTCGTTCTTTATATACATTCATTACATAAGTTCAAACATCCATGTCATATGTAAACATGACCCCAACTTATACACAAATACAAAACCATTGTACAAAGCAAAAAAGGAATTTAACATCACTCCACATGAGCCTAGTTTACTTTGCTTGGAAGCTCCTCAAAGGCTGACCTAGGTAGACTGGAGGCTTTCTTTAACTTTGATGTTCAACATGCCCACCTATATATATATAAATAATTAGTGAGCTAGCGCCTAGTGAGTAATAACAGAATAAAGAGGTTATGTGAGTGAAGTTCGATAACATTGCCAAACCAATTCTCCTTTCAGTTCTCAATAATCAATAAATTTCATTGTTGATATCATTCAATATCAAATTAACCGGTACATCCATGGAGCAATAATATTCTAATCACAATGAACCATATGGGTCTAACACTGGAGATTTATGTGTTTCAATCAATCCAATAGCCATGGTATTGTTACCCCCAGGCAAAGGCCTATGGAAAGGGCCTATGTTCAATGGATGCCACAATAAAATTCAAAAGTGACAATCATAGAAAATAATTCTTCATCAAACCATCCATTCAATCATTCATATATCAATTTCGATAATCAAAACAATTTCAAAAATAAGTATTGTTTGAACATATCTTTATAAAATTACTACTCACTATGGGTTAAGTTGTTACTATATCCTCGAGCGTCCCCCTAAACAAAACACATAACATACAATTAAAGCACCATTCTATAACTGTAATATTTAATTTAACTCTCTTTAACTATTCCTAGCTTGTTCCATGATTATATGTATCTAATTTGTGCCTAAGAGTACTTGAAATGACATGAGGATGCGGGTATGCAATTAAAAGAGTTAGTGAAAATTTGCTGAAAATAGGGTCTCCGGTCGAGCACAACTTTGGTTGCTGGAGTGGTTTGCAAAACTCTATAAAAGTACTGGTTGCATGATTTTTACGCTCGAGCAAGCTTTCAGTCGCTCGAGCGATAAGAAATGCAAAATAGGGTTCGCTCGAGCGGAGCTTTGGACGCTTGAGCCACCGTGCAATTCTCTGTAAAACTTCTGAGAGATTGATTTTTACGCTCAAGTGACACTTCTTTTGCTCGAGCGGACAGGTCGAATTCTGGAATTTCCAGAATTCTGTTTGAAGTACAACTTGATATTCAAAGGTCCGAAGCTCAAGTTTTTGGTACAAAAACATGAAAAAACATTTTACAACTTGAAAACATTTCCAATTAGAATCCGATTACTCAAAATCATGTCAAATTTTCAAACCCAAAACTTAGAACTTCATGTTATGATCCATGTATGCCTTCAAAACATGTTTAAGTACTAATACTTGAGGAATCCATAAAGTTGGTGTGTGGAAGTGCCATACATGTAAGAATCTCATGAATTCCAACTCCAAATATGCATGCATGTATGCAATTCAACTATATTCTTCCATTTCATGATATTCCTAGCTTCTTTTCTTCATTGACATGTCAATGAGCTCAAAAATGAGAGGAATTCTACTTCTACATGCCATATCTACATGAATTAGGGATGAATGTTATACCTAGTGTAGAATTCAAGTGTTGTCTTCGCTTGATTCTCCAAATCCATAGCAATTCTCTTCAAATTCTCCTTTCTCTATCTAAAGTGTTGAGTTCTCCTTCATTCTCTCTCTCTAAATCTCAACCCATGTGTTGTATAAGTGAGTTCAAGACATGAATTAAGCTTATATAGGGTGTAATTAGCTTAGTCTAATCAAAGTTGATTAAGGTTAATTAATTAGGCTCAATTCTAACTAAGTTCATTCAGTTACTCTAATTATTTTGATCCGAATCAAATTTCAACAAAAGTTGCCAAAATATTCTAAAAATTGTAATTAGCCTATCAAGCTAATCAGTTTCATTTTTTGAAGCCATTTAGGCTCTCAATTCCTGTCTCTAAGTTGGCAATTTAAACAAATATTCCATGTATTAACAGATAATCACAAAATTAAACATATATATACACACATTAACACAACAATCATGCAATTATACTTATCAAAATAGTGTGATATAATATTATGGAGGTCGTGGTCATCACAGAAGAGGACCTTTAATCTAATATCACATTCCACCAATTACATTATTCATTGGTTTAATCTATAAGTTAAGTTTATGCTTATTATAGGATGTGTTGTTGGGTTAATGTGGAATGGAAATAATGAATAATGTAATTGGTTTAATCTATGAGCTCACACTCATGCAAGATGCTAAAGCATAAAAGCTTACCTAGTACTCCGAGCCAAAACAATAGCTAGTTAGCAATCAATGCATGGTCCTAGCTATGTTAAGATGGCTAAAGCAACACATGCAAAATGCAACTAGAAATAGGTTCAGCTATTCTAAAATGGCATATGAGATGCAACTTGATAATCATGTATTCAAATCAGTATTGAAATACAATGCAGTTAGTATGATGCGCCGAACCTGGTGCATGCAAGACAGATGAATGAATGCAAACATGCAAGCATAAGGATGCTAATCAAAACATGACCTAGAACTAACCATCGTAAGCGGTTAAGTAAAAGGGAGAAAGACGTGGGGTTGGAAGACATTCACACACGCATGCACACTTATTACAAAATTCGCCCTCTCGACGGAGGGTTCGAATAAATAATACAAACCAACTAATTAATTAACTAATAAGCTAATTAATTATTATAAAACCTTAACTAATCAAGCAAATTAATTAAGTTACAAAACAGTTAAAGTAGCCTCAAGAAGAGGGACATATGCATGCTCGGTTGGCTTCACTCGAAAATCCGTTGCCATACCTCATGTTGCCTCTGTTTGCACTGTTCTGCACCCCTGAAAATTGTACAAATCTCTGTGATGTTTCTGAACCACCTCATGGACATGCTGAGAGGCCATCGGCCAAGGGAAAAGGGTCATCGACCACTTTTGAGTCCATCAGCCAAAAATTGTTAGCCAATCGGCACTGCAGATAGCCGATCGGCCATCTCTTCCTGCAAACTAATCCTTTTGCTGTAGCAGAGCACAAACAGAGGCATGGCAATACATTCGCAAGAAAATGTTGTGCAACTACACCCCTTATCATGTTTGAGACTCAAAGGAGTGTAGTCCTCGGCCCTCGAGCCATTAATCACGCATTTCGATACATGATGGCCAAAGGGACCGAGTTGCACAAATCAATATCACATGAATGCACAAAAAACATACAAATGCCTTAAACTCTCTCATGTTTGATCAAGAGTGTCGGTGACCGAGGATTGAGGCATGTTTCATCACTTCAAGTATGAAACGTGCCTCGTTCCTCGTGTTTGGCTTGACACCCAAACCAAACACAATGCAAATAACAAGCATGCAAACAACATGTAACAAGTATGCAACAATGTCATGCAATGCAACTAGCATGCAACAACATGCAAAATGGACTTAAACTAAAATGGACAGACCTCAATCATGCCCAAATCAGTGGCCAAAATGTTGAAATAAAGGCATGAAATGCAAGACAAGCATGCATGCCAATTGGCTCAAGAATTAAGGCATAAGAGGACAACTCTCAAGAGCATTTAAAGAGTGACAAGCATGGACATGTGACAACACCTATAAGCTCTGAAATGATGTACGGAAAGGTGCCAAACCACTCAAACAATACAAGTATGGCATGCAAGAGGGCTCAAAGCTCGAAACTAGCACATGTCTTTGCACTATAGCTATATGAAACATGAAGCATATGGAAAGTAGAACCCAAAACAGTCCTAGATCATGCCAAAATGAGTCTAAAACATGCATGGAGCAAAGCCAAAACAAGCTAGCATGAAGGGTCAAAACATGGAGTATGCAAGGCCAATAAGGAGGTTTACACTACACCTACCAAAGCCAAGCATGAGATGATTTAACCAACAAAAATTAGAGTTATGGCATGTCAAACTAACACCAAAAATGGGCTAATACCAAGTCAACACATGCTAGAATAACAAGCTCACTCATTAGGCATGCAAGACTAGTAAAGAGGACTTACACTGCAAGTGTAAGAAGCAAATGAGGGATGCTCTAACCAAGTAAAAACAGAGCTATATCATGGCAAGATAAGACCAAATACACACTGAAATGGTGACCCAAAAGCCTAGGCAAGATAGCATACACATATGCTCATTCTTAAGGCATAAAGAACCAACCCTTCAAAACATTGAAAGAGTGACAAATGTGAGGGCATGGCAATGAAACATGCCCTGAAATATCATTCCAAATGATACTAAATCATGAAAATAGCCCAAGCAATACATGCTAGTGACTTGGAAACTTAAGGCTAGTGAGCTAAAATGCACTATGGCTATACAAAGCATGACATGCATGACCAAAACAACATAAATCAGACCTTAAGCATGCTAAAACATGGCCAAAAGCTTCTTGGAGTTAAGCCAAAATCATGCTAGAATGGTATGTTAAAGCATGATACACATGTTGGGCTAGTGTGCAAGTTTACACTAAAAGTGTATAAAGCATGCAAGAGGTGAGTCCACCAATCAAAATCAGAGTTATAACATGTCAAAATAACACTAAAAACATGCTTGGACTAAGCTAATTCAAATCACAAAAGCATGCTACTTTGTAAGGCTAACAAGGCTAGCAAAGAGGATTTACACTACAAGTGCAATAAGCATGCAAGAGATGACCAAGACAGCCAAAAATAGAGTTATGGAAGGTCTGATAAGTCACAAAAATGAGCCTCAACAAAGCCATAAAGAAGTAAAGACACATGCTCATTTGGTTGGCCATCAACACTAGCAAGCAAGACAAGAGGAGAGAGGACCACCCTCTCCCATTTAAGACCTCAAAATCACATTTCCACCACTGAAATTCCTTTGGAATTTAGTGGTTAAAGGGCTAAAACAAGATAGTTTCAAAAGGTTAAGAGATGGCTCAAAAGGCTTTGCAAGCCAATGAGCAAAAAGGGGAAAACACCCCCTAGCCAAACAAGGCTCAAGCTACCATTTTAGAACCTCAAAATCTGAGTTTTTTTATGGTTCAAAACTAGCCCCAAAATAGTACAAAACAATAGGAAAATGATGGCAAAGCAAGTGTTCAAAGCAAGCTAAAAGAAAATAAGTATTATACCTTCGAAGCAAAGAGCACTCTAGGCACAAAGGAGGCACCAAACCAAGTTCAATCCATCTTTTGGAGCTCAAACACAGTCCCAAGAAATCTTGGCCCAAAGGCAAGCAATTTTGGTTAAGGATGCCTTGGCAAACTAGTTGTATATCCTCTCTCTAGGGGAAGAAAGTAAAGCCTCTCTCTCTAGATTCTAGAGAGAGAAAGCTCCCCCCGGTGGTAATTCATGGTGGTGATGCTCTGGTGCAAGTCTGGCCAGGTTGTTTAGTTCTTACATCCACGTTTTGAGTGTGAGTGAGCTTGTTTGGTTATTGTCGTTCTCTTTGGTGTCATCCAGTTGAAAACTTCTCCGTGAATCCATAGAGAGTGTGTCCTGGGTTGTGAAGCCAGCAGGTTCTACAGCAGCTGTGGTTATAGCCGGGCTTCATTAGTTTCTTTAAGCTATTTGGAGGGCTGGAAAATTAATAAGCAGTTATGATGGTCGCTGGTTCCTGGTGGTTTGGTTGTACATCTTCTCCAAAGTTGGTCTGGCCGGCAACGGTGTCTCTGGCGCCGGTTATAGAGAACATCAGCCTTGCCAAAATTGTGATCGGGTTTATGCCGACGTTTCTTCGTCTCTGGTTTTTTCTGGAATGATGACGATGGCGAGGTATTCTGTGGGTCTACAATTCAGTGTATGGTTCTTCAGAGTCTCGCCGACAAAGGTTAGGCGTTTCATCAGTGTCGTCGGCGCTGAGCAGTTGCCGACGCTACGGTGCTGCAGTGATGTGCTTTGGTTTTCTGGTGCTGGGTTGGTGCACTAGTTATAAATGGTTGAACTTGTTTGGCGGCGTCGGGGTGGCTGGCTGCCCGGTTTTTCTTCCGGGGTACTGGTTGTTTCTGATAACGTCGTGGGTTGCATGGTTCGTTTGCCGTCGCTGGAGGTCGTTGCTAGGTGTAGTGTGCGTAACGCGCCGGCGGTGCTTTGGTGATTTGGTATAAGCGTGTTATAGACACTTTCTACAGCTGTTTGTTTTCTTCGATGTAATGTTGGAAATGATGCAGGTCACGTGGGAGTGGTCTAGGCGCCTATTCAAATTTTGGTAAAATGGCTCCTATATGTTTGCCGTTTGTTGTTTTGTGCGTTGGGCAGTGGGATCTTCTCTCGTGGGGCCCAAGATTGGTAATTTTTCTGGCTGTCATTTGCATATAATATTATATTATTTGGGAAGTGAAGCCTGATTCAGTTTGGTTATTGTTAAAATATTCAGTTTCATGGTAACTTTGATTATCACATGGAGCATATAGGGTTATTCTTTTTGGTAATTGGTTATGTGAATTTTGACCCACGGGTTTTGGCCTACGGTTTTTTTTAGTGGGCGGTGGGCCCCTTGTTTTGACTCACGGGTTTACAACTTTGGCTGCCGCAGTTTTTTTGTGTGCATGTTTTGTTGTGTGTATTGGGCTTTTTGTACTGTTTGGTTTATTTGGGCTCATTTTGAATAGAGTGCTTATATTTATATATTGGTGAGCTCATTTATTTCTGTTTAGCCATATCGCAGCAGACCATTTATAGTTGATTCTTTCATTTTGATTGATCGTGTGATCCTCATGTGACTCGATACGAGGTGAGTTTTGGACCATCTCCACCAAGAGTGATTGAGGGGTCACTGCTATAGAGAACAGTGGTTCGATGACTTTCTAAATTAGAGACTAGGAGATGAACGGGAGGATAGCTGTAGGTTTATGGTTGCTTCTTGTCTTCATGTGACCCATCCTAATTGATTTTATTGCCACGCCTGACATGGAGTGAAGGGCACACTGCTATGGGGTTTGAGGCTTGTGATCTACCAAGGGAGGGACTGGGGGATGTGATGTTTGATCTTATGTGATTTTTGGCTATGATTGGTCTGTTGCTATGGGGCTATTGGTTTTTTGCTACAACTCCCAAGGCCGTGGATTATGGTTACTACTCGTACTAGCTTCATGTGACTTTGTCGAGATTCGTCATGGGGTAGATTTTTTCCTCCATCATCGCTTTGGTTAGTGGCTAGAACGTCACAGCTGTGAGGAGTGGAAGGCTTATTGGACTCCATGTGCTTATCTTCGGTAGAGACTAGCGGCTTGTGGGGGTGGCTATCCTTTTGGATCGGGATTGTGGGTTGCAACTTTGTGTGTGTGTCTGTTTTGTCTATCTAGCTTTGTGGTATTTAAATAGTATCTTCGCTCATATATCCATCCCAAGTTACCATCTATTATCTCTGATGATAGGGGTTATGTAATAACCCGACCCTTGTATGTGTTTCTGGCATAATTTAGTCTCTTGTTCTGTGCATTTAAATGTTTAATGTGAAATCTCTCGAGAAATTTAGTTCAAGCACATGGCTCTTATAAATTGAAACCTCTATTTGTTTGGTAAGGAAAGCATCTGTCACAATTATAATGATTGAATCGGAAATTGGAAGCTTTAGAAACTTAATTACCTGAAATTGATTTTACATCTGAGATCAACATAATTTTAAGTAATAATAAGTACTTTTGTAGAAATTTGATTAGGGATGATTAAACTGATTAAATTTTGTCTTTACTCACTTTTAGTGTAACGACCCCAAAATCTGTATTAAATATTACCTTTATGGCCCTATGGATTAATGCATTTTAATTTAATGATATGTGTTTAAATTGAGAAATTAATTGTTGAGCCACGGCTTTAAAATTGAAATTACCGACCTTTACGGGTTCAGAAATCACAATTAAGGACTTGGATGTGTTAACTGAAATTTTTAGAACTATTTAGGAAACTTAATTGGAAATCTAATTTATCTGATTTGTTAATGTACGTTTGGGTAGTTAATTTGGTACTGCAAATTGAAGGCCTTAGAGGCTTTAGAAACCAGAACAGGGGGCATATTTATGATCATCATAATTTTTAGAGCCATCTGGAAAGTTTAATTGAAATTTAATTTTGTGCGATTCGTAAGGCCACGTTTGGCTCTCCTTTGTATTAAGCTTAAGTATGTGATATATACATATATGGATAGGCCATGTGAGTTGGGGGTTTTATCATTTTGAAGTCAAATAAAATATCTAAGGGAGAGGGAGAGAGAGAACCGTGAAAGAGAGTTAGAGAGGAAAGAGGATCATCCATGGAAGCTTGGAAAATTGAAGAGATCAAAGGGGAAAAACAAGGAATTAAGTTAAGGTATGTGGCTTCAACTATTATCTTTGTAAATAATGCATCTACTACATGAAATCAATGATGGATTTGGGGAAAATTAATATGCAAATGAACAAGTATGTTGGGTTATGAATGAAATGAGTTAAACTCAAGGAATTGAACCTTGATTTCTTTAAATTTGCTTGAATTGGGTTCAATCTTAAGAATGATTCATGGAATACAAAGTTGTGGTGTGAAGATCAACCATGTGTAAGATGTGTTTGTATGATTTTGGGATATATATATTATAGAAGCTTGATTATATGGAAGATGAGACTTGAATTTCTATTTTTGAGGCAAAGATTGATTTGTTTAAAATGGAATTGCACTTGATTCATGTTAGTTGATCATGTTATGAGATAATTTTACATGTTTTTGAGTGATTTATGTTAAGGACCAAGTTTAAAAATGGGAAAACCAAGTGTTGGAGGAAAAAGAACCATTTTCGGACAGCAAACTGCCCAGAGCCGCACGTGCGGCTCTGTTTCCCGCACGTGCAGCAGACAGCTTGTCCAGCCAACTTTGAATAAGCATATCTTTTTCCTCGGGACTCCGTTTTGGGTGATTCTTGAGCCTAAAATCAAACCCCAGAAGTCTAGTTTCTAATGGCAGTGGTCTCACTCCCAAATTCTAAATACAGAAATAGTTATGCCCAAAATAGTGACAACTGTTCACTTTTTGGCAACCAGTTTTGTACCATTTCTTCACCTGAACCATTTTCCATCAACTTCTCCTGTTTTTTTTAGACATGAATTATAACTTATTAAAGAATAATGAGCTTGGTACCACCATGGCTAATTGATTGAATGATCAAAGAGAATAAGTAAAGGATCGAGTATAATCTCATATTATGTGTTGTACACTGTGCTGTAGGTCGAAACGAGGACACCGTCCCATTGCTACCTGGAGCCGATCACTGTGAGTAGTAGTATTGGCGTAGTACGTTTTAATTACAGTTAATGGTCACCATGAACACTCTGTTAATTGCAGGTTAATTATGTTATCGTACATGAACGATGAAATATGTGTATGCTCCGTAAGTTAGTATTAATCTTTTATTCTCCATAAGTGAACTATGTCGCGCTTAATGACTAAAAGGAACTTAGACTCAATCTGGAACAACGGTTTCAGTGTGAACATTGAAGGATTTTGGCGTACCTCGGTACAACTCTGAACCTACTTGTATTCCGATTAAGGTTAATGATCATCGTTAATATATCAACTTGAAAGTATTTATGATTCCGTATAAGAATTGCGTACAAACTCTTAATAGAGAGGAATTGAGTATCAATAACATTACTACGTGACTCATGTTTTGGTGTCCATTGTTCTGACATGATATGGTGTGAATTGTTCTGACCTATTAATGTAATGGTACCCTTACCTTTGGATTATCGTTGGACTTAACGTTCTGTTAATGGCAAGACAAGTATGTTGATTTACAATGAAACTATGAGGAAATCTAAACGCATCATTGGGTCATACATTGTTTACTGTTGACAGTTAAGGTTAACATTCTATTATCTGTAAGTTAGCCGTATTGGTTCATAACAAGCAAATGGAATGTATGTGCACTAAGGTATAACGGTTTTCTTAGGCACTGAACGTCTTGTTCTGTTTATCTGTTCTACTTCTGCTATGTTATGACAACATATGAATGATTCGGAAAACAGTGTGAAGTTATGGAAACATCAAAAGAATTTGTAAAGTTATGAATCTATGTGAATGTGTGAATGTGTGAACCTATCTGGTATGGAGCAAAGTGCTGTACGGAACTAAGTGCTGCAATGCGAGCCACCTCTAGAATCCGTACGAGCCACCTCTTGAGTCCATACCTATGTGAACTTGGCTTAAAGCCGATGTGAAAATTATGAGGCTTATAGTCGTTCTGTGGCATCTATCTGGGCGTAAAGCCGATGTGAATCTATGAGGCCTATGGCCAATTTGTGAACTTGTGAACTTATGAGGCCGAGGGCCAACTTGTAAAATATGAAATTATGAGGTCGAGGGCCAATTTGTGAAGCATGAAACTGTAACTTGTGAAACTATGAATCCCTGAGGCCGAGGGCCAATTTGTGAAGTTGTGCATTTAAGTTATGAAACTAAGAAGCCAAGGGCTAATTTGTGAATATGTGAACCCATCAGGCCAAGGGCCAATCTGAGAAGTTATGAACCGACAAGGCTGTTTTGAAATGTGTATAAAATTAGACTAACCACAAGATTTTTGCATTTACTTATGTAATTAGATGAATGTGTACGTTGGAAGTCAAGTTAATCTTTAAATTGTTTATGTACTCGCTCACCGAGCTTGACTCACCTCAGATATGTCTCTGCTCAGAGGCACTCAACCTGGAAGTCAATCTGAATCTATGGCAATCATTCCTCTTGGGTCAACCTTAGAGTATCCAGGCACCTAAAGAAGGCAGCTCATTTTTTTTAGCTTTTATTTTTGCACCCTGATTGTTTGTCGAAGGTTAAAGTGTATATAATCCTTTTTCTTTCAATGTCTTTATGGGTTGAGTTTGTATATGTATTTGTGCGTAGTTAGATTCTCAAATGCATGGCACTATATGTTTATTTGCCTTATGTTCTATTTGTGATCCTGGCATAGTAGTGATGGCTCAATGGATATTCTTTATGTTATTATTTGATATTAACTGTTTCCGTTCAGGCCCCATATGATATGTATATCAGATTTATTGTCCGTTTTCGAGTAGGTCATGCCCAACCTTTTAGGGGCAGGTTTGGGGTGTGACAGGTTACTTGGGGTCAAATAGGATATATGGGCAAAGTTTGGGTTTCTTTGATTTCTGTTGTTCTCCCGCTTTTGTGGGGTTGGGTTGTATTTCTCCCCCCTTCTCAGGGGGGGAACAGTGTTAGTTTAAGGTTGGTTTTGTAATTGTTTATTTCTTTGTTGTTGGGCGTGCCTGGGGTATGCCCCTTGTAAACTTGTACATTTCATTGTTTTAATTTATGACTTACTCAAAAAAAAAAAAACTAGTTGTATATCTCTACTTCTATGCACTTCTATGCACCAAACTCTACTTTTATGCACTTCTATGCACCAAAGAGCAAGAGAGAGAGGAAACTAGAGAGAGAGGCAGAGATTTAGGTCTGAAAATTCTAGAGAGAGAGAGTTTTTGTGAGAGAAGCTCTCAAACTTGCTTAAGAAGTTCTATCTCCTTGAATATGAGATATTTGGCTTCATTATATAGCAATTCAAAGCTTTTGGTCGAAAATATCTAAGTATGGGACAGCTGGAGGTTGTGTGGAACAGCTGGAGATGAAATATCTTCAAAAAATCTGAGTTTGGGTCATTCTTGGCTGATCGGCCATCTTTTGTGCTGATCTGCCACTTATCTGCTACTTTTTTGGTCGATCGGCCAACAAAATCTGCATTTCAGGCCCAACTTCAAAATGGGCATAACTCCTTCATATGAACTCCTTTTTAGGTCATTCTTGTGTCCAAATTGAAGCCCCGGAAGTAATCTTTCCAATGGTGGAATCCTTGCATCAAAATGCCAACTGTGGAAAAAGTTATGCATGTTTTGGTGAAGCTGCTCAGTTTCGGTCCAACCAAATTGATGCCCAACTTCAACCAATCATATCTCCCCCATCCAGACTCGACTTTAGGAGATTCTTGAGTGCAAACGAAGCCCCGGAAGTCTTGTTTCCAACAGTGTGGCCTCATAGCTTAAATCCAAGTGTATAGACAGACAGGCCTGATTTAGCGAGGACCGCTCGACTCTCTCTTAACGATTCATACCTAACTTCTTCCTCGACTAGGTTTCTTCTCTCCACTCTTCTTTTCTTCAACTCCAAACCCCGGAACAAGGTGTTTTGAAAGATTTTTCAAAGATTTCATCTCTCTTTCATTCATTTCCACTTTGTCCTCGCTCGATTTACCGAAAAACGCAACATTTAACGAAATATGAGCCTCGGAACATTGTAGGAACCTCATTTCAAAAATATTTTGAAAGAGAGGGTTTTAAGGTCTAAAAATCATCCAAAATAGCTTTGGTCCAAAATGGGGTGTGAGGTTGGGATTTGACTCTCCTCTTGCCGAAGAAATCGAACTTTTGCTCTGCACATCTTTCACCATCAAGTAAACCATCAGTAACGCCCAAGTCTTAAGGATGGTAAAAAATTAGGTGTCTACAGGTTGTTTTCCAAATCAAAACACCAAAAATACCATAAATCTTCAAGCAAGAAAGATCAAAATCCTTGTTTAGTTCTTTATCAAACTTTTCCAAAACTTCTTCTTCTAAACTCATGTAGATCTTCATTTCATATATGATTAACCACACAAAACCTCAAGATTAAGGCTCAACATCTCATAATCAACTTCAAGATAATCAAATGTAAGGAAATTAACCCTTAAATCAAGCAAATCTAAAGAATCAAAGTTCAATTCCATGAAGAGAGCCCATTTAAACTTATACTTCTCAACCCCAACACAATTAGGTGTTTACTCTTCATCTTAGGTCATGAATTCAAACAAATAATAGGTCAATCTCAAGAGGTTAAGTTGATTACACATACCTTAAGCCAATCTCTTAAATTCTACTTTAATTCCATCAATTTCCCCATCTTTCTTCTTCATTCTTAAGCTTTCTCTTGCTTCTCTCTTGCTCTCTCCAGATTTTTCTTTCCCTTCTCTCTTTTGTTGAGTCTCTATCTCAACCAAGACATATATATATATATATATAAATGTAAGATATAATATTAAAAAAACTCAATTTAATTCGTTCCAAATCAATTTTTTACAAAACTTCATACTAGGCTCTAAAAATCATGCTTATCATAAATATGCGATCGGTTTTGGTTTATCGCACCTCTAAGGCTTTCAATTTTCAATCCAAAGGTCACAATTTCAACAGATTTTTTGATAACCGACAGATACAACTTCAAATCCTTATAATTCACATTCTTAAACATGTAATTCCACATCAACAACATAAAATCATGACTACTCACAAGTCCCACATAATTTAATTAACCTAATTTGACTTCCATTAGAGCCCAATTAATTGCATTTAAATATATCAGTCTGAATCATATTTTTAATCAAGCTCCCAAAAGGCTCCAAATATCAAATTAAGCTTATTTCCATCATCAATTGTGAAATCTCACATCAGTAAATCCCTCAATTTCAGGTCAACTCAAGGTCTCCGATAATAAATTATATACTCAAATTAAATACCTCATAAATAAATTTAACCCACAATAACCTTAATTCCCAGTCCTCATAACATAATTAACTCCAATTCGAACCCAATTAATCAAATCCCAATTTTATAAATCTAAATCAAATATTTAATCACACATCCATATGGTCCGATATTCGAATTAAAATAATTCGGCTCATTAGTTATTCTTTCTTGAGCTACTTAGGCTTTCAAGTTCTAATTCCAAAATAAATCTCCTATAAAATCGTATACAAATTAGTCTCCTTGATTTTCATAATTCCCAAATTAAATCAGAATAGTAGGCCATAAAATTCAAATCTCTGTCATTAATTAAATATAAGGTATTACGCGATGGGGTTGTTACACCACCCCTAACTTAAACCTAGATCCGTACTTGGAATGGATTCCCGAAATAAAGGAGTCGAAACAAAAAACAACTCAATCCTACAAAAGCTAAATTCGTACTCAGGATAAATTCTCGAATTCCGGTCCAATACCTCGAGGCCCCAAGGACATCCGAACAAGAAGAATCACGAGGAAGATATCACGAATGCCTTTTCAACCCACATACTCATTGGGGTCTAAAAGACAAGGGACACCATCAATCACTTGCACCATCAAAGACAACAACAACCCCCCTCGTAACCGACAACAACACGCACAACCACCACTGAGTGATAACCCGATTATAGAGGGACTGGAAACCACCAATGAACAAATACCCAGCCAACAATGGTAAAAGAAGAAGACACATTATAACACACGGCCCAAACCAAATCTTTATACAACCAAACCAAGCCTTAAGTCCCATCAAATGGGGTTGGCTGCATGAATCCTTTTCTTCCCTCGACTCTATCAAAAACTATTTCGTTAGTCAAATTAAGGAGATTCATATGTCTATTTACTACACTAGTCCACGTCAATCTAGGTCTACTCCTTCCCCTAACACTACCATCTACTGTCACTGTATTGCATCTCTTCACTAATGCCTCTGTTGGTCTCTGTCATATATGACCAAACCATCTCAATCTATTATCTCTCAACTTATCTTCTATCGGAACTACTCCTACCCATTCTCGAATATACTCATTCCTAACTTTGTCTTTTCTAGTCTTGCCACACATCTTCCTTAGCATCATTATCTTAACAACACTTATCTTATCTACATGTTGTTTTTTAGTTGTCCAACATTCCATTCCATATAACATCACTAGTCTAATAGCTATTCTATAGAACTTTCCTTTTAGTCTAATGGATACTCATTTATCGCATAGTACTCCAAACACACTCATCCACTTAAGCCACCCTACCTTAATTATGTGGACCACATCCGCTCCAATCTTCCCAGTTGTTGTGATAATTGATCCTAAATAACAAAAATGTTCATTCTTAGGTAGTTCTTGGTTCTCAATCTTCCCTTTTTCCTTTGCTTCCATTGTGATTGTTACTATAATTACACTCCATATATTTCGTCTTAGTTTTGCTTATCCTAAATACTTTAGATTTAGTGCTTTTCTCTAAATCTTTATACAACCTCGTTGTATAAAGGTAAAACAGTGAACCATCTCTTCTTGTTTAAATTTTTTTTTTCCACTTTTCTTGAGAATCGTTCATTTGTATATGGCTTCTTTCTCAGAAGGTGTTCCAACTTACACTGTTCACAACCCAAATCCATTTTTTTTGTTTTCTTGCAAACTTAAATTTTTCATACATCTCCCGGAAACAGAAAGTGTTACTCAAAACACTTAACTAATCACACCATCATGACTCGTTAACATATAGTTTTCACTAAACTAAACAAGTTACCCATTAACACAATTGAGAGTAAATCTTTAGCATTTGGTTTAATTATGCCATCTCAAGCCACAACACAAGGAAAATAAATTTTCATTTTTCCAAATCATTCTTAACATTTCACCCGGTAAATCCCAACACAACACCCAACAATATCCATCACTTTCCAAGTGATGCCATAACACAATAAGGTTCTAACCAACCCCTTACACTCAGAAGGTTCCATCTCACTCCAATTACATCCCTTTAGAACTACACAAATACGTCCTTGCCACATTCCAAGATTGATCTTATCAACATACAACTTCATCTTCTCAGTAAACACTCTAATTCAAATTAAGGCTCATAAGCCAATACAGGCTTTATTCAAAAAAATAATAACAGTTACACAGCAAGGTTAAGATTACAAATTTTCACAACACCTTCCAACATTGGCAAGTTCTAAAATTAATTACATACCCACATTGTTGGGTCACATAGACAACATCCGTAGGCACAGGTCCCTCCATAAAAGGGAAGTTACATCACAGTACTATGGCACCAAAACCTCACCATTACATAACATCACTATCATCCATGCCTGGACTATTGAGATGGACCCTACCCACGCGAAGGGCAACGACACCTAACATAGCCCAAATGCCTAGACCGACTCAAAGATACTTAAGTCTAATTGAATCTCACAAAGGATGAACTCGATAAGGTAAAGGCAGATTGTGGTTGAGACTAGGCTTGTGATTGAGATTCTTCTCTCCTTTGCCTCCTACTAGGTCTGGTGTGATCTCATACCAAAGTACTCGCCAATATGGCCCTTTTCCCTCTATCCATGCCAACCTCAAGGTTGGTGGCTTCCACATGAGCCACTGCTTCTACTAGTGTGTGATAATTCCTATGCACCCAATAACCTTCCAGCGAATACCATCACTTAAACTCTCTTCAAACTCAATACAATGACACTTCTCTGTTGCCACCAACTCTAGAGCAAATCTAGACAAACTGGTGAACCTCACCTTAAACTATGCCAAAGAAGTAGTACCTTGGTGCAACTCCACAAATTGTTTCATCAATCTTTCCCAAGCGGATGAAGGAAAGTATTTGGCCCAAAAGGCATCAGTGAATGAAGCCCAAGTGGTGCCTTTGGTAGGGCTTACATGCTTTCACCAATACCCAACATCTCCCTTTAGTAGAAAACTTGCTAGTGCCACTCTCAACCCTTCATCTGTGACTCTGACCATATCAAGAGTCTTAATGACCTGCTCTAACTAGTTTTTTGCCTCTAACGGTTTTGGCCCTCCTGCGAACTCCAGTGGGTTAAATCAAAAGAACTCCTTAGTGATCTTGAGGACATGAGACTCATCTCCCTCATTGCGAGTTAAAGCCTCTCTTATAGCTCTTACTATCTTGTGTGCAATCTCCTCGCCCATAGCCGGTGTTGTGGGTACAAGTATTACTGGAACTGTTGTGCCCCTACCGGCACTCCTGGTCCCAACACGACCTCTACTAGCTTGTCCTAACATCCTATCAATGACAACCTGAAGCTTAGTGAATGAAACTCTAACCTTTCCCAAAGCACTTACTCTATACATACCAAATTACATAACCCGCCTATCATATAATCACATAACTCATACGCAATTTAGAAACCCAATCACACAATTGAGTCAAGTCTACAAGGATGACTAATTGTCCCAGAACTCTTAAGGAACTCGCATTAGAAACTACGATGATCAGATGCATTTCCAATGAGATCTTGAAGCAAGTTAACCAGCTACAAGCATTATCTGTAAAACTCAACTCCATGCCCATACAATGCAACACACAATTTACAACACCTCATACTTTCTACATCAAACGTCCTCACCAAGCGAAGCCAACCCACTGTGGTAAAAATCACTTCCACGGGCTCATGGTTTTCAAACCTGGTTAGCTTAGATACTAAGTTGTCACGCCCCAAATTTTAATACTCGGATGCATTACTAAAACCTTTAATGTAAGTCCAGTTACATAACAAGCATTGGAATAATAACTACAATTGAGTAAATAGAAAGTGTTCCCTTACGAATAAATACAACAATCATACATGCCCAAGATTTATATTGAAATATTCCAAAAAAATAATTACATGAGAATACACTCATCAATTCCAAATCACAACATATCTCTTGTGTACTCTTTATGTAATAAATACACACAAAGGACAATAGAATTTTTGAATCTTCAAACCGGTGCTTTCAACTTTGTTCCTGAAAATGGTAAAAATAATGTAGGATGAACAAATATTTCCAGTAGGGATCTACAATGATTCTCAATAATAGGATCAATAGATATATGTGATCATGAATGCCAAAAGGTGATACATAAATAAATAATGTGCCTTTTATACTCTAATGAAAATACACATGGGTAATGCCTTCATCATAAGAATCCGCTAACTTTTGAAAGAAAACTCATTCTTTTATTTTTTTTACCATTCTTGTATGATTTCAAATAATTTTCTCAAAACCCTTATTTGACATGACATAAGATCCTTAGGCTTAGTAATCATGTACTACTAATGATCATGCATTTTACTCCATAATTCATAACTAGCCAACACCACCTCACCGAAATCCACTCAACTTCAATATATACATGTATCTATACTCATTTCAACACATATCACATAACTAATCCATGTAAAAACAAATCAATTCATTTTTGTCTTTCCAAACTTACACAGTTCAATTCTTTGTTTCTAATTATCACATAAAAGTGCACAAATCAACAACCGACTCCATTACCAAGCCATACCAACAAACAACACGCTTTTTCGAGCGCTACTCCGAAAGGATCGCAGAACCTTTATTAAGCGCCACGTCGTACTGATCATAAGCCGGAAGCAATACAAAACCTCCACATATCTCAACAAACCACACGCTTTTTTGGGTGCTAATTCAGAAGGATTGCGCCACGTTTTACCCGTCACAAGTCAGAAAGAAACGGACCCTTAATCCAATATCACATTCCACCAATTCGTCATGTTATTCATTATTGCAACTCATAGATTAAACCAACCGCATCATTCATTATTTCTATTACACATTAACCTAACAACACATCACATAATAAGCATAAAGATTTATCCTCAGAAATAATTACAATTTGTTTTCCACAATCTTTTTTTTTTTTTACTTATCTACATTAACACCAACTCTTTATATTCAAATATACAACACTATTGGTATCCTACATTCCCAAATTTATTAATTCAATTTACATTATCAATTTCTCCAACATACCCTCATATACCACAATCATTTTCACAACAATTAATTATCATGATTTGTACTCATCTTAACCAATCATAAGTTAGATTTCAAGAATTCAAGAACAACAAAAATGATTCATCATTTTGAAGATAAAATCCATAACTAGGGTTTGATTAAAAATTAGGGCTAAAATCATGTTCCAATTATCCAAACTTCCTGAAATCCTTACTCACCAAAAAAAAAAAAAAAACTTCCTGAAATCCCAAAAATCATGAAGTTAACTCCCTCGATTTAGAAAGCCCATACTCCCTCTATATGCTTTTTAAGAAAATCCATCGACATGAGGTTTTTATGCAATACAAACATACTACTCATTTATCTATAAGAAAATATAATAGAGCAGTAAGGAAATCCCTACCTTTAACAAGAAGGAAAAGAACCCCAAAATTCCAACTTCGATGAACACCCAATCTGCTTAGATTGATAGGAATCCCTCGTTGTGCTCTTCGTTTTTATATAAGAAACATAGGGTAGGAAATTAGTAGAAAGAGATGAAAACCAAGCTTTTCTGAGATTGGAACTCAACAATAACAAAGGGAGAGAGAGAAAAAAGCTAACAAAATGAAGTGGACCAAAAATGACTTTTAAAGATGTTGATCCCAAATAGACCGCTTGAGCGACCAACCCTACGCTCTAGCGAACATCAATATCTCCCAGAAGATTTGACATACAAAAGTACTGGAAGCATTGCAAGACCGCTTGTGACAACCGACCTTTCATGCATATGCATATCATGTCATTTATGCATGTTAATCTCATGTTAAGTGCTTACTTGTTTAAATTAGAACTCGATGGGAGAATAAGAGAAGGAGAAGTTAGTTTGAAAACCTGAGTTAGAAATTAATGCATGTTCTATGCTTTGAGTTAGGGGATACTTTAGAACTTGATTTGAAAATAATAGGAAATGCGTTAACCTTAATTGTGGAGCTTAATGAGCTTGGTCTGATGTACTTGTACGTGTCATGCAATTTGCCAAATTGTTAAATATGATTAATTAGGATAAGTATGATTAGGATTTTTGATAAGATTAGATTATTTAATTTTAAACTTAGCTAATTAAGCCAAAGCAAGAAGTTTAGCTAATTAAAGAAAACTTATAACTTTGGCTCCAATCACACCTTCATGTTTCCCAAAACCAAACAAAAAGAGTGTTGTTGGAGGAATTCAAGAACAATTGGGAGAAGAGGAAGAAAAGAAGAAGAAAAAAGGAAAAAGAGAGGAATAGGGAGAAAATGAAAGAAAATTCGAAAGAGCTAAGGATTCGAGCTTAGAAATTCTAAGAAAATCACTACGAGGTAAGAAACTCAATCCTCTTCCATTATTTCATATTAAAACTTAGCCAACAATTGATTAGGAATAAGTTTTGGAAGATTGAAATAGAAAGAAAATAGGAAAGCGTAGAAACTAGAAAATAGTTTGAGGAATTAATAGAAAACCATGTTTTGAATTACTTTTATGTAAAATTTGAGTAGAACAATTGTTATGCTATGAGCATACACCATTTATTTGTGACTAGGAAGCCTTAGAGCTTGGTTTTAGAAGATTGGAAGCTTTGGATAAAAGAGGGGTTAGAAAAGATTGAGAACTTGGATTAAACTATCTATTACTTGTTTAACCTTCAAATTAATACATAATCATAAGTTTTATTAGTCTTCTATCATTCATATGTATATTAGGATGTTGTAGATCAAGTTTTGGGATTTGAAAGCTTGAAAAATGAGTTTGGCAGCCCTTAGAACAGCCATGAACATAGCAAATTCGCAAACTGTAGAATTCTATTATGCAAATCATCGCTTGAGCGAACAACCTAGAAACCTGTATGAGTCGGTTAACTACTCGAGCGGTTAAAGAGTTGCTCGAGCTCACTTTAGACACTCTCATAATCTCTTTTGCAGGCCTAAACATCTGGAAGGTACCTATTCACTGTTCGAGCGGACTGACCAGTTTTAGAAAGCTGAAAACTTGATTTTGCCCATTTTTCTTCCTTTCTTTGGACACTTTTAGGTATGTTTTGGACCTAGACACAAGAATGAAATAATTAGAAACCCACTTAAAATAAGTTTAAATTGGAAAGAAGATTAAAGACCAAGTATATGATAAATTAATATAAGAAGTTTAAGGGTTTTTCGTACTTCAATCATTTGTCATTGTTTTGTATAGGTCAAGACCGAGCTATTTGTGCGTAGTAATTTAGTAACACTATGTTTAATTAAATATGCTTTCAATACAAACCTTGATTATGTTTACAAACTTGATATATCTTGTCATGAATGAACATTTATACTTTTCTATCATGTACTTAGATAACATTCTTGGATCGTGCCCCACAATTGGGGGAATATCTAATCATGTATTATGGCCGAGCTCATCTTGTTACAGTTAGTCGGTACCAGGGTCAGTTAAACACCTTGCAATCCTTGAAATGCTCATCACTATGTATTTTGTTTGCAAGTCCAACTATGTTTTGTCTTATACAAGTTAATACGTTATTCTGAAAGAATGTTTAAAGTTTTCAATGTTCATTCATTTACCGCTTCACTTTATTACTATTCACTGGGCAATGGCTCACCCATTTCCCTTATATGTATGTAGGTAAAGATAAGGAACAAGGACATGAAGAGAAGTCACACTAGAACTCTTTTTTCTTTTATTTCATCTTTTGAGAAACTGTAACCGTGGAACTAGATTTTATCTTTAAGGTTTGGTTTTTGTAAGGACGTCTTTTGTTGTTTGTACATGTAAATATTGGTGTAAGTAAATAAAAAAGGATTCTTGTTTGTTTCTATCTTACTTATGCACATGCTCTGAATGGATTTTGTATAATATAATGAAAGGTTATTCTGTATAAGCCCCAATGTTATAGTGTTGTCTTGTCTCATCTTGTCAGGCCTTGGGTTGTCATACACTACTGGCCGATCATGGCTACTATCCTGTTTGGGCGGTATAGGATCGTGACAGAGTGGTATCAAAGCACAAGTTTGTACACACACACACAAACACTCACACTTGTCCTTTAGAGCACATGACTTCCTAAAAGAATTTTAAGAATGCATTCATGGTGAATGTTTGTGATAAGACGTATATCTTAT
The DNA here is from genome assembly GCA_025200525.1 of Camellia lanceoleosa. Taxonomy (NCBI): domain Eukaryota; kingdom Viridiplantae; phylum Streptophyta; class Magnoliopsida; order Ericales; family Theaceae; genus Camellia; species Camellia lanceoleosa. The sequence goes on from CM045769.1 coordinate 83,443,650, forward strand.
ATGATATTTGAAGCATCACGTGCATATTTATAAATGTTTAACTCATGTTTCATGTACATAGCATCATGGTAAGAGATAGAGGAGAATCATCTGCTAGCCATCTAGATAGTTTGGAACGATTAATGGAGGGTGTAGTAGAGGCTATAAGACAAAGAGATCAAAGAGAACAACAACAAAAACAACAACACCAACAACAACAACCACAGCAGCAACCATCACAATAGCAACCACATCCATAACAACAACAACAATTACCGTAACAACAGACTCCATTATAGATGGACTTTCCAGATCAAGGGACAATGGCTTTGATTCGAGAGTATAAGAAAATGAAACCAACTCAATTTGAAGGAGGCATAGATGCATTGAAAGTGGAGGCTTAGGTGTTGGAAACTAAGAAATTTTTTGAAGTCTTTCCATGCACCGAGACAAAGAAGGTTGCACTTGCTACATTCACTTTAGTGGAAGAGGCACGTTGGTGGTGGATGTTCGTGAACGGTCAATATGAAGGTATTACTTGGAATCATTTCTTGGAAGTCTTTTACAACAAATATTTTTCTCAATCCATCAAAGATAAAAAGGTTGCAAAGTTCCAAGCACTAAAATAAGGCGGAGGCACTGTTTCAGAAGATGATGCCAAGTTTATTGAATTGGCAAGGTTCACAACACACATGGTAAACACGGACTACAACAAAGCAAGAAAGTTTGAGGAGGGATTGAAAGGACCAATTAGACATAAAGTGAACTTATTTGAATTACCAACATATATAGAAGTTCTAGACAAAGCACTGATGGCTGAATAGAATACCGAAGATGAACAAGGGTCAAAGGAATGGTTTAGTAAAAAGCAAGGGTTTGGTGGTAAGAAATGGCCAAGTAATTCACCGATCAAAAGGCCGAACCTGGGAACCACTAGTAGTTCAAGTCAAGGTAGCAAGACTATATCATGTCGGGAATTCGGTAAGAATCATTTTGGGGTATGTCGTCGAGGTACAAGAGCTTGCTTTGAATGTGGATAAATGGGACACCGAGTCAAGGATTGCACTAAGGCCAAGCAAAGTGGTGCAAGTAGTTCATCCGGGTTAGTTCAAAAACCAAGCACAAAGGCTAATACCAGGAAAGAACTAGTGAGACAAGGCAGAGTCTTTGCACTTGTCCCGGGCGATACTTAGAATAACGAATCAGTGGTGTTAGGTACACTCTCAATTTGTGCTCAAGATGCTTATATTCTGATAGATTCGGGTTCTACCCATTTGTTCATATCTAGTGAGTTTGTGATTAAGTTGAATAAACAACCAAAACCTTTGGATTATTTGTTATCAATGTCTACACCATCAAGTGAATCCATGATTTGTACATTTATTTATTGAGATTGTGATATATTAGTTGGGAGTGCTAGCTTGACTATAGATTTTTTTTACCTATTGACATAAATCATTTTGATGTAATTTCGAGAATGGATTAGTTGTCAATAAATTATTCTGCTGTTGACTGTGTATCAAGGTGTGTCACATTCCAACTACCCGATCAAGAAGAATTTTCTTTCCAAGGGAATGGAGTACTACACACATCATGTCTTATTTCGTCGATTAAGGCCAATCAGTTACTCAAGAAAGGGTGTCGCGGCTATTTGTGCAGTGTTTTAGCCGTTCAGGAATCTAATGCTAGTTTGGACAGTATTGTAGTTGTGCGAGAATTCTTAGATGTGTTTCTTGATGACTTACTGAGCAATTGATAGGGAGATTGACTTTACTATTGATGTGGCTCCAGGAACTCAACCTACCTCCAAAACTCCTTATAGAATGTCGCCCACAGAATTGAAGGAATTGAAAATTTAGTTGCAAGGCTTACTGGATAAGGCTTCTAGACCCAGCACATCACCATATGGTGCACCAGTATTGTTTGTCAAAAAGAAAGATGGAACGCTACGTCTATTCATTGATTACAGAGAGTTGAATAAAGTGACAATCAAAAACAAATATTCATTTTCATAAAATTGATGACTTGTTTGTTCAAGTGCAAAGGGCTTAAGTCTTTTCCAAGATAGATCTTAGATCAGGCTACCACCAACTCAAAGTCAAGGTAGAGGATGTAGAGAAGACTACTTTCAGAATAAGGTATGGCCACTATGAATTTTTGGTTATGCCTTTCGGAATTACCAATGCACCTGCAACCTTCATGGATCTAATGAATAGAATTTTTAAGCCTTCTTTGGATGAATTTGTTTTAGTTGTTATTGATGACATTCTTATTTACTCTAAAGTGCGGAGCAACATGAACAACATTTGGGATTGATCCTTGAAACTCTTAGAGATAAAAAGTTGTATGCAAAGTTGAAGAAGTGTGAGTTTTTGTTGACTAATGTAACATTTTTGGGGCATGTGATTGATCAAGAGGGGATTTCAGTTGATCCTCAAAAGATTGAAGCAATAGATACTTAGCCAAGACCAACTATTGTAACAGAGGTCCAAAGTTTTCTTTGTTTGGCAGGTTACTACAGAAGGTTTGTCATGGACTTCTCCAAGATAGCAATGCCACTCACTCTACTGACACAAAAAAGGGTACCATTTGAGTGGACAAAAGAAAAAGATTTGGCATATCTAGAGCTCAAGACTAGATTAATTACAGTACCAGTCCTTGTATTATCGATTGGTACAAATGGGTTTGTTATCTATAGTGATGTGTCGCATAAAGGATTGGGTTGTGTTTTGATGCAAAACAACAGAGTAATATGCTTCACGCCAACTAAAGCCACATGAGAAGAACTACCTAACACATGATTTAGAATTGGAAACTGTCATCTTTGCATTGAAGATATGGCGTCATTATTTGTATGGAGCTTCATGTGAGCTATTTACTGACCACAAGAGTTTGAAATATTTCTTTACACAAAAAGAACTCAATATGAGACAGAGGAAGTGGCTCGAATTAATGAAGGATTATGATCTACAAATTCAATATCACCCTGGTAAGGCAAACACTGTAGCAAATGCTCTTAGCCAGAAATCCATGGAGAATTTGGCGTGTTTACTAACCAAACAAGGAGACATTTTACAAGATTTGCAAAATATGGAAGTGGAGTTAGTCCTACATGAGACAAGAGGTATTTTGGTTGCAATTTCAGCACAACCAATGATCATTGAAGAAATTAAACAAAAGCAGATGGAGGATGCCTATCTAAAGAAATTTTTTGAAGAAATTGATTCAAAGCCAAGGCCGGGATTCGCCATCAAAGATCAACCGTTACAATTTGAAGGCAGAATATGTGTTCCAGACATACTGAACTAAAAAAATAAAGTTATGGAGGAAACACACCATTCTAAGTTTGCAGTCCACCCTGGGAATACTAAGATGTATCAAGATCTAAAGCAAGTTTATTGGTGGCCAAACATGAAAAAGAATATAGCAGAGTTTGTATCTCAATGCCTTCAATGCCAACAAGTCAAAGCTTAACATCAAAGACCAGCTGGTCTTCTTCTATCCCTTCCTATTCTAGAATGGAAGTAGAAACACATCACGATGGATTTCGTATTTGGCTTACCTCGCACACCAAAAGGTATGAATTCTATTTGGGTCATTGTTGATAGACTAACCAAGTCCGCCCATTTCTTGCCTATGAAATCTAGTGTGGACAAACTTGTTACTTTGTACATAATTAGACTTCATTGTGTGCCAGTTTTTATTGTATCAGATAGAGATTCTAAGTTTATATTTAGATTTTGGCAAAGTTTGCAAAAACCAATGGGAACAAAATTGAGGTTTAGCAATGCTTTCCATCTACAGACAGACGGACAGTCATAAAGAATCATATGGACTCTTGAGGATATGCTTCATTTGTGTGTCTTGGATTTTAAAGAAAGTTAGGAAATTCATTTGCCGTTGGTAGAATTCGCCTACAACAATAGCCTCCAAGTGAGCATTGGTATGGCACCACATGAGGCACTGTATGAGAGAAAATGCATATCACCTGTTTGTTGAATAGAGGTAGGAGATCAAACAATAATGGGGCCCGAAATTGTTCAAGCTACTAGTGAAAAGATTAAGGTTATCCAACAAAAAATCAAAACCACTCAAAGTCATCAAAAGAGTTATGTAGATGCAAGGAGCAAAAACATAGAATTCGAAGTTGGACATCATGTATTTCTGAAAGTCACTCCAATGAAGGGCCAAACATGATTTGGGAAGAAAAGGAAATTAGCTCCACATTATATTGGAGCATTTGAAGTCTTGGAGAAAATCAGCCCAGTGGCTTAACAGGTTGCATTACCACCAGAAATGGAACAAGTGCACAACTTGTTTCATATTTCTAGGCAATGAGGTTATGCTCGTGATCCTTTCCACGTGATTGATTATTAGAGACTAGTTATCGAAGAGGATTTGGAGTATGAGGAGCAACCTATTCAAATTATTGACCGTCAAGTAAAGCAACTCATAAACAAAGCAATACCAATGGTAAAAGTAGAATGGCAACAACACTATAGGGGGGATGCTACCTGGGAGAGAAGGAAGATGAAACGAGAATGGGATATCCTAGTTTGTTTTCAAGGTAAGGTAAGACAAGTTTGGAGGACCAAACCTCTTAAGGGGGGAAGAATGTGATAACCGACCTTTTATGTATATGCATATAATGTCATTCATGTATGTTAATCTTATGTTAAGTGCTTACTTGTTTAAATTAGAGCTTGATGGAAGCATAAGAGAAGAAGAAGTTAGCTTGAAAACCTAAGAAAATAATGCATGTTCTATGCTTTGAGTTAGCAGATATTTTAGAACTTGATTTAAAAACCATAGGAAATGCTTTAACCTTAATTGAGGAGCTTAAGGACCTTGGTCTGATGTACTTGTACATGTCATGCTATTTGCCAAAATCGTAAATAGGATTAATTAGGATAAGTATGATTAGGATAAGATTAGATTATTTAGTTTAAACTTAGTTAATTAAGTCAAAGCTAGGAGTTTGGCTAATTAAAGAAAATTTATAACTTTTGCTCCAATCACACCTTATAAAACCTCATGTTTCCCAAAACCAAACAAAAAGAGAGTTACTGGAGGAATTCTAGAAGAATCAGGAGAAGAGGAAGAAAAGAAGAAGAAAAGAGGAAAAATAGAGGAAAATGGAGAAAAGAAAAGAAAATTTGAAAGACCTAAGGATTTGAGCCTAGAAATTGTAAGAAAATCGTAACACGGTAAGAAACTTGATCCTCTTCCATTATTTCATATTAAAACTTAGCCAAAAATTGATCAGGAATAGGTTTTGAAAGATTGAAGGATAAAGAAAATTGGAAAGTTTAGAAACTAGAAAAGAGTTTGAGGAATTAACAGAAAACCATGTTTTGAATTACTTTTATGTAAAATTTGAGCAAGAAAATTGTTATGCTATGAACCGACATCATTTATTTGTGACTAGGAAGCCTTAGAACTTGGTTTTGGAAGATTGGAAGCTTTGGATAAAAGAGGAGTTTGAAAAGATTGAGAACTTGGATTAAACTATCTATTACTTGTTTAACCTTCAAATTAATGCACAATCATAAGTTTTGTTAGTCTTCTATCATTCATATGTATACTAGGATGTTGTAGATCAAGTTTTGGGATTGAAAGCTTGAAAAATGAGTTTGTCAGCCCTTAGAACAGCCAAGAACAGAGCAGATTCGCAACTTATAGAATTCTGATCTGCAGAACACCGCTAGAGCGATGGAAGGACTGCTCAAGCGGACAGCCTAGAAACCTATATAAGTTGGATAACCACTTGAGCGGTTAAAGAGTTGCTCGAGCGTACTTTGGACACTCTCAGAATCTCTTTTGCAGGCCTGAACTTTTAGGGGTACCTATTCATTGCTCGAGCAGACTGACCAGTTTTAGAAACTTGAAAACTTAATTTTGCTCCTTTTTCTTCCTTTCTTTCGACACTTTTAGGTATGTTTTGGACCTAGACACATGAATGACATAATTTGAACCACTTGAAATAAGTTTAAATAGGAAAGAAGATTAAAGACTAATTATATGATAAATTACTATAAGAAGTTTAAGGGTTTTTCATACTTCAATGTTTTGTTATTGTTTTGTATAGGTCAAGGCTTGAAAGAAGACAACCCTTGCCAAACCAAGTTATTTGTGAATAGTATTTTTGTAACGCTATGTTTAATTAAATATGCTTTCAATATAAACCTTGATTATGTTTACAAACTTAATATATCTTGTCATGAATGAACATTTATATTTTTCTATCATGTACTTAGATGGCATTCTTGGATTGTGTCCCACAATTGGGGAAATATCCAATCACGTGTTATGGTAGAGCTTATCTTGTTTAGTTTACCTGGTACCCAAGCCAGTTAAACACCTTGCAATCCTTGAAATGCTCATCACTATGTATTTTGTTTGCAAGTCAAGCTATGTTTTGTCTTGTGCAAGTTAATACGTTATTTTGAAAGAATGTTTAAAGTTTTCAATGTCCATTCATTTACCACCTTACTTTATTACTATTCACTAGGCAATGGCTCACCTCTCTCCCTTATATGTATGTAGGTGAAGATGAGGAACAAGGAAACGAAGATGAGTTGCACTAGAATCCTTTTTCTTTTATTTTGTCATTTGAGAAGTTGTAACCATGGAACTAGATTTTGTCTTTGCAGTTTGGTTTTTGTAAGGATGTCTTTTGATGTTGTATCCTTTTCGTTTGCTGTTTGGACATGTAAATATTGAAGTAAATAAAAAAGGATGCTTGTTTGTTTCCATCTTACTTATGCACATGCTCTGAATGGATTTGTATAACATAATGAACAGGTTATTCCGCATAAGCCCTAAGGTTGTAGTTCAGTCTTGTCTCATCTTGTCAGGCCTTAGGTAGTCAAATGCTACTGGTGGGTCATGGCTTTTTGGACAAGATATGGCCATGACACTGCTCGAGCAATCAACCCATCGCTCGAATGATGAGAAGAAAAAGATATGTTATGGAGTGCTATAGTGACCATATGCATTAATATTTTCATCATCCCTAAAATATGAATCTTAAAACAATCTAAATACAAATTTATGCCTTAATGGCTACAAGTTCCAAAGCTTTGCCCAGTTACAACAATATGGTTTTCAAACCCATACATAGATAGCCCTTGGCTTGCAAAACCAAAACAAATGAACAACCCAGCATTGCACCCCATAAAGATACTCCACATGTTCACTTCAGCGGAGCACACCACAATCACTTGAATAATGGTTTCCACTAAGGGATAAGCATAAAGCCCAACAAAGATAATCTAAATCAATTACATGCAATTTAACAATATCATGAGGTGCAATGCATATGAGATGCCAATGCCTAAAATCATAGGTTTTCTCATTTTGAAATTCTCGTGCCATGCACTTATTCAAAAACATAACCAATTCAGTCATCCATTTGATAAAATAAGTGGCGGTAAATGTGACAAGGGTAATCGCTAGGCTAATGTTTGCAAGTAGGCCTCAAAGTACTACCAAAACCACTTTACTTGCTCTTAACTAGAAGGCACGTGGTACCTACTCCACCGGTGTTTTTGGACTTTCACCATTGACCTCAAGCCAACTTAATTCTCAACTCTACAGCCCCTAACCAGATTCACCATGGTATTAATCCCATAACTTAACAAATTTCAAATATTCTCATTGAAGCAATTTGAAAATCAATATCTTAAATCCAATGTGCTGATTAAATCATAAGATTATGCAACATTCAATACTTTGCATGAATTTGCGAATATTCAATTTACCTAATTCATATGTAATTTTTACAACAATAAATATAACCCTCCACCGATTGCCCAAACAATTATCTCTATACAAAATATAAATTTGAAGAGATAAATATAACTCATAATCTCATATCTTCAATAATTTCAACATAAGAGTAACAATCACACGTTCAATCTCCTCTTTCCCAACTCAATTAAGAATCATAATATTCTTCCAAAAATTTCATCAATTTCCCCATTTTATTCAAACTCAAGGATTCGCCAAGAATCTTCAAAATACTAAAAATAACATAAGTTTCTTTCAACATTTCTCAATACCTCAACATAATAAATAATTTTCATCTTTTTGGACAGTTTAATATTTTCAAATTAAACAATTTCCAAAAGGAACCTCAATGGTTTCTAATATTCCCAACAACATTCTCATCAATCTCATCCATTTGAACATCCACTTTCAAATTGTTATTTATTCAAATAAAAATATGTTTTTTTAACCCTTATAAACTTTTCACAAACTTAGCCAAAAATCTTAATCTTAGCATTTTAAATTTATAGGATTTTACCCAAATTTGCGGATTTCTCATAAAAGAAAACAAAAAACATTCATCAAAGTCCACGAGTCATACACAAAATCTCACTCAACTAACAAGAGATTTGCAAAAAAACTTTGAGAACTTCTCCCTTTTCATGCATTTAATATACTATTAATAAAATCATAATCTTATCAAACATCACACTATCAAAATAATACACAATAAAGTTAGAACACATTCATAATGTTTAGAAAAATCCCTACCTCAATAGCTATAAGGAACGAGAAGCAAAATCCCCAAATTTTGATGTTGTCATATTTCGATCTCCACCAATCAAAATGTTACTCTCACCAAGCTCTTCACTTTGGCCTTAAGAACCGGGGTCTAAAACCTAATAGATTTTGGTGGATCAAACATTTTACATGATAAATGTAAAAAGAAAAAAATAATTCATAGAGAGAGAGAGAGAGGGAGGGAAGGAGAGAGAGAGAGAGAGAGAGAGCTCTGCAATTGAAAAGAAGAAGAAAAGAAGTGAAGTTGAATGGGATGGCACAACCCCTCCACATGGGCTTGATGCCTCGTCACTTTTTTAATTTTTTTTTTTTCAATCTATGCATATATATATATATAATTAAAGGTATATTTTAGGGACACTATAATATTTTGTAACATAAATAATTAAATGATATAATTTTTTTTTCAGAACAAAATATATTTTGTTTGATGGTATACATCATAAATATTTATGACTCTCTCAAGATTATAAAATAAATAACATGAACAATAATAACAACAATAATATATGGTTACAAATAAGTCGTGATTCAATTAATTCGGTTCAAAATAAATGAAGTTTAATAATCTAGATTCAATCTCTAACTGAGATTAAAGTATAAAGTAATTTAAATAGACTCAAGGTGATCCCCACCATTAACATACTAAATATGAACTAAAACAATATAGTTTGGGAATTAAATGAAATCCCAAAAATTAAATCTATATCCATATTTAATACTTATCACGCTGTAACACCCCATTTTTTACCGTCCTCAAGACTCGGACGTCATCGTTTGAACACTCGATGATCATCCATGTTCATGTTCGTTTTAAGTTCTCGGAGGTCTCGGCTACGCGCCTTGCCTCAAGACCTCTCAACTTGTTTGTTTTGTGCTTGGTCATGGACCAAACACTTGTGTTTTTGCTTCTAAGGGAAGAGGGTGGCTTGTTGGCCATCCCCACACCCCACCGGCCATGGCATGAGGCCATCAGCCCCTTTTTCTTGCCATCGGCCAAGAGTGTTGGCCGATCGGCACTATATTTGGTCGACCGGCACTTGTGTTGGTCGATCGGCCATTTTTTGTGGCCGAACCCTGTTCATCTGCTTTATGCAGATATTTTATGCCAGCTAGTGCAGCTGGCATCCACAATTAACCCCCTCCATACACATGTATGGAGAGATTTGCTCTTTGCTTGGCTTCTCTTAGAAGCCTTAGAATTTGAGCCTCTATAAAGAGGGAGTCCCCCCTCCCTCCTTCAAGGTTCAGAGAAATTGGTTCTTGAGAGGATAGATATAGGATTGTATCTATACTTCATTGTTTAGTCTTGTTTTGTGCTCAAAATAGTAGTATTATCTTACTATTGTACACAAACACACACTAGAACACCATCCTTGGTTGCTGAGGTGCTAGGAGGTTGATTTCAGTGTTCTTGGGTTGGTTTGGACTCAGAAAACTTGCTGGAGCCTTGTTCTTGAAGAGGTTCTACAAAGTTGAGAAACTACCCTCTTTATTCCCCATTTTTGCACAAGCTTTTAGTCTATCTTGCATGCTATTTTGAGCTTAACTTATAATTGATAAAAGTTCTGATTTTTCATGCTTTTAATCTTTGTTTAAGATTACTTTTGTGTTTGGGGTTATTTACCCCCTCTTAGGACTTGTTTGGCCTCATTTTTGTGCCTTTTTTGTGAGCTTCGGGACCACCTTGTATTGGCCTTCTCACCACTAAAATCCAGAGGCATTTCAGTGGTGGGGATGGTGTTTTAAGGTCCTAAGAAGGAGAGGGCCATCCCCTCTCCTTGTTGTCTTCAATACTTGTCATATTTGCCTCACATGTGAGCACCTTTGTTAAGTTCATGTTGGCCATGTCTTAACTGGTATTTGTGGTTATTTTTCTATCATATGCCACTGCTTTTGCCTATCTTGGTCATTAAATGCTTGGTTTATACACTCGTAGTGTAAATTTTGCAAACTAGTCTTCTATGCTTCATGTTTGAGCATGTCCTTCTAGCTCATGTTGACCTCATTTCAGTGGGTTTTTGGGGTTTTTTTAGCATGTCATAACTCTATCTAAAGTTGGTTTAATAGCCCCTTACATACACCATGCACTTGTAATGCATTTCCATGAAATTGCCCTAACATGCTTTGTGCTTTGAGCCTTGCTTTTAGCATGATTTTGGCTTGACCCAAAGAAGATTTTAGCCTTGTTTTACCATGCTTAAGGTCTATTTGGTGTTGTTTTGATCATGCTTGCATTGTTTTGTATAGCCATGGTTCAACCTAGCTTGTTGGCTTTGAATGTCTAAGTCATTAGTATGCATTGCTAGGACTATTCTTATGATTTGGCATCATTCCATATGATATATCAGTGCATATTTCATGGTCATACACTTGCATTTGTCACTCTTTCATTGCTTTGAAGAGTTGTTGTTTTGTGTTTCAAGAATGGACCATTGTGCATGCCTTTATGCTTAGGCCTTTAGGATGCCATCTCAGTGGGTTTTGGGGCTTATTTTGACATGCCATAACTTTGATTTTCATTGGTTAAGCCATGCCATGTTTGGTTGTAATAGGTGTAGTGTAGCACCCCTTTGTTGACCTTGCATGCCTCATGTTTTGTGCTCACCTTTCTAGCATGTTTTGGCCACGTCCGATGCATATTCTAGCCTTGTTTTGGTCTGTCTTGGGACTATTTTCAGTCACCTTGGCCCTTTGGGGCTTGGTTGATATGGCCATGGTTCAAGTCCCTTGGCTAGCCTCGAGCTTTAAGTCCACTAGCATGCCTTGCTTGTGTTGTGTGTTTGGTTTGGCACCTCTACTAACATGTTTTCAGAGCTTATCATGCTTGTTATTTGTCCATGTTTATCCTCTTTTAAGTGTGCTTAAAAGTTGCCTTTCATGCCTTAGTCTTTAGGCCAATTGACATGCATGTTTGTATGTGCATTTGTCCTCATTTCCAATGCATATTGGCCGTTGATTTGGACCTATTTGAGAGCTGTCCATATTGGCTTAAGACCATCCCCGCATGTTGTTGCATGCTTGCCTTGTATGTTGTCACATACTTGTTGCATATTCGATAAATTGCATGTTGTAACATGATATTTCAATTGTATCTTGTTGCATACTTAGTCCATGACATGTTGTTGCATGCCTAAATTGTAATGCATTTGGCATGCATTCTCTTTTTAGTTGCTTTAACATGTTGTTACATGTTTGCCTAATACGTTATTATATGCTTGAATGTTGCTACATGCCTTGCATATTCGCATACTTAAGTCACATTTTGCATGCTTGTTAGCTTGCATTTTGTCTTGTGCGTGATATGTTATTACATATTCTCGCGTGTTCGAATGCATGTTAAGTAACATTGCATTGCTTGTTTGCATGCTCATGTTGCATGTTTGTTTGCATATTCATGTTGCATTAGTTTGCTTGCATGCCTAGGTTGCATAGCATTAAGCATGCATCCCTTGCCCCTTGATAAACCATGATAGAGGTTGGGGATCCTTTATGTGTTTTGTGTGCATTTCATTAAAATGCACACTCAGCTCCTTGGGCCATCATGCATTGAAATGCATGATTGATGGTCTGAGGGTCGAGAACCATACTCATTTGAGTCTCAAACATGATAAGGAGGGTGGTGGTGCAAACATTTCCTTGAAAATGCATCGCCATGCTCTGTCTGTCCTCTACTGCAGCAAAACAGGATTCTGCAGGAAGATATGGTCGGTCGGCCATCTTCAGTGCCGGCCAGCTATGCATTGTTGGCCGATATCCCTACAAGTGGTCGATGACCAGTTCCCCTTGGCCGGTGGCCTTGACTCCTAGTCGGTGATATCCCACAATGCTCACAAGGTGGTTTAGAAGCATATTTGAGACTTGCAAAGTTTTTAGAGGTGCAGAGCAGTGTAAACAGAGGCAACATGACCTGGCAATGGATTTCCAAGCGAAGCCGAGCATGCATGCATTCGTCCCTTTTCCCGACGCTGCTTTACTGCTTTCAGTAGCTTAATTAATTTGTTTAATTAGTTAAGTGTTGTGTAATAATTAATTAGCTTGTTAGTTAGTTAATTATTTGACTTGCATTATTCTTTCGGTCCCTCCGTCGAGAGGGCGTAATTGTGTAATAAGCGTGCGTGCGTGTGTGTGATGCATGTCTTCCAACCCCACATCTTTCTCCCTTTTACTTACCTGCTTATGATGGTTAGTTCTAGGACACGTTTCAATTAGCATCCTTATACTATGCATGTTTGCATCCATTCATCTGTATTGCATGTACCGGGCTCGACGCATCATACTAACTTCATTGTATTTCAATTCTAAGTTGAATAGATGTATTGAATTGTCGCATCTCATATGCCACTTTAGATTAGCCGAGCCTATTCTAGTTGCATTTTGCCTGCGATGCATTAGCCATCTTAACATGAACTTGGATCATACATTTGATTACTAGCATGTTCTTTGTTTTGGCTCGAAGTACACTGTGAGTGTTTATGCTTTAGCATCTTGCATATATGTGAGTGTTAACATGACAGCATGCTTGCCATGAGGCTAATTGCTTATGTGATATAACTGCTTGAATGCCTGTGGGTGAAGGTTGGATTGCTTGAATTGGAATGATTCATCGAAATCCGTGTTTTAGCCTACTTGCGAGTAGCAAATTTCAAACCATTTCCAAACCAACGGATGTGCGATGCTTTGTTCCAAATTAGGCGGTCTAGTCTATACTTGTATGTTGTGCGCATCATATAGTAATTCTAGCTAATTAATCGGAATAAGAACGTATGTGTTTTCAAAAACTCGATATCATGCTTAGTACAGGCCGATCTTCAGATCAGGCTAGCGAGGGTGCTCATAGATGACCTTCCCCAATCGTACCCAAGTTCCCGAGCCGAGGCAACTTTGGTGATGACGGACACGTGGCCTTAGGCAACGAGTCAGGGTTTCCTAAATTCCCCCAAAAATAAAATATTTAGGTAGCGACTCTGTATCTGGCAAAGCAGTCCATGTTTGACACTTCTTTCTTAAAAATCAGTTTTCCAAAATGATTTGCCAGATTTGGACTCTTTGGTGATTTATCGGTCTTGCATTGCACTTTGCGAGATTAGATTCAGAACCATGACCTTTGAGTCCGAACTGTGGAAAAGCATGTGAGGCTCTCGAGGCGCGTCCACACACGCCTCGAATTTACGGAGTCCAGCCCACGTGAATAACCCAACAATAAACAATAGATAACAATCATTATGCAAATGTATTTAATATAATCACAAAATACATGTGTTTATCGGATTTCATACAATCCTAGATACAACATCTAAGTCGAATGGATGTTCTGTAATTAAAATATACATAGATGTTATAAAGTAAATTGAACGCCCAGAAGCTTACATCATATACAAAGAGTGTAAACCTTACAAGAATGGCACACAACTAGTAAATAACATGAATGGCCCATAGCCTACAAATAACAGAACCACCCTACACGGTTCCGAACACAACTTCATGCCTCAATCCACATCCACACATGTAAACCTGAAAAACATTTTCAGCCACGTAGGGTGAGCATAAAGCCCAGTAGAGAATATTTCAAAAACTAAACATGCTCCACCAGCATAAATGATCATGATGCAATACGTATATATACAATATGCCCAAATACATTTTCAAATCCATTTGACTTCTCAACAAAATCCTTCCTTTCCAATTACCAAAACCTTACGTTTAATCAAAACTATTTCCGAGTTCAAAACATCTGTTTGGTATAAATTCCGTTTCCAAAAAAAAATCAATCAAGGTATCTTAATACCAACCAACAAATACATTGCTAAATCCATATCCAAACATCCTGTTCCAAAAACCAAAATGATAATAAATAAAATAGGTAAATCTCCAAGGCTAGTAGTGTTCATACGAGTAACTATACAAGTCACAAGGTCATTTTTCCCAGCGATAATCGGAAGGCTCGACACCTACCGCGCTGGTTTAAGTCTTTCGCCATGGACACACAAACCAACTTAATTCTTCTTTAACACCCCCTCATAGCTTTACCACTTTATTTACCTTTTTCCAGTAGCACAATACATGTGATTCAAAATATTGTTTTCCAAAGCAATACAAATGTTCCAGCAAAAAATACGCAAATTTCCAAAACCCCTTTCTAAACGTACGGTTTGAAAAAAAAAAAAAAAAAATTCATTACATGCTCCATGATATGAATGATTTCAGTTTGCCTAATCCATATGCAATTTTTAACACATGGCAATGCTATCCTCCATCGATAGCCAAAACAGTTATCTCTAATACAATAATTAACAGATAACAATACGAATATACAATCTAATAGTTTCAACAATCACCTTTCTAGAACATTTTCAAAAAAGTATTTAAAACTTGGTGTGTTTCCAAAACATCAACATACTTTTACCAACCAAATTCATTTTCCATAACTCTATCCAAATTTCCAAAATCGACTTCATTTAGGATTCTTCCATAAATTGGGGTTTTTCTCTTTTAGAAAAATCATATGCAAGTTTTGTATACCAAAAATACATTTTAATAGCAAAATCGTAACCAACAATCCCAATTTGGACAAACCGTCAACTTACAAAATACACTCCAAAAATCAATCTAAGCACCACAGGATCTATATATCAAAATATGCCACAAATACATCAACGAACTCACATCGAGTTAAGGAAATAGACCCTACCTCTTGAAGTGAAGAGGAGACAAGCCGGAAAAACTACCAATGACAAAAAGACAATCCGCTCAAATTAAATGGAAGCCCTCGCCGAGCTCTACATTTATGACAAGGATACTAGCGTGAAAAAATCAATGAATCTAGATGTATTTGTAGAGAGAAGGTGAGTTCTAGAGAGAGAGAGACTATAGATTTAGAGTTTTTAGAATGTTTAGAGAGAGAGAGAGAGAGAGAGAGATGAAAAAGTGACTCCAAAAGTGACTTTTACGAACTGATATACGCGTAGACGGCTTGAGCGCAAGAAGTGTCGCTCGAGTGACCAGGCACAATAAGTGGGACCGCTCAAGCAAAGAATACCAACTCTCAGAAGTTTTACAGATAAAGGACCACCGCTCGAGCCAACACCGCTTGAGCGCAATAAAGACCGCTTGAGCAAATAATGCCACCCTCTTAGTATCGCTGTAGGCCTACAAAAGTACTGAGAGTTCTCAAAGACTGCTCGAGCGCAAGAATCACCACTTGAATGAAGAGACCAAAATCTGGGCAATAACAGTTTTGAAAAACAAGCTACCAACATGTTCCAAGCGCCACCAAGACAATTCAACAACCAAACTTAATGAAGTTTAAGATGAATAATACATGAAAAACCATATAAGACAATGAAACACGGATCTAGAACACCAAATGGGTCGGATCCAAACCAGAATTGCTAAAATACTCAAACCCAAGAATAATTAAAACTAAAAAAAAAAATTCCAAGTGGGCTTTAGAAAGTCAAAATGGGGAAGTAATATAATTTGTTTTCAACAATTTAAATAGAATGGTCCACAACACCACTACTATAATAATAATAATAACTACACAATCAAACGATTTGGAAATTCATACCAACCCAACTCCAATCAATACTTGAGCTCGCAAAAATATTAAGAAGATTACTAAACAAATACCGGAAAAGGTAATAAATAAATGAATTCAATTTGATTCAACTCGTTACAATCTTCTCCCTTAAGGAATTTTGCGCCCAAAATTTGCCTAGATAAAAAGAATTATGAGAGTTACTCTTAACATAATCACTTGAGCCTTAAACTCTCAATAACCATTTTCTCATTGAGACATTCATTCAACATCCCCAATCACATACTAAGCTTACTCTTATGAATTTAACGCTCTATTGCCTCCCATTGTAAAAGACATTATAACCAAAATCGCAACTCTCAGACACACTTTAATCATAGAGTTGTAAACACAACAATAATTCTTTAATGATGGTATCACTTCTACTTATAGCTTGAAGCAAACAAGAATAACGAACAGTCTAATCCAATCGACCTAACTATCGTGTTGATGTTCTAATTACATCAGCAAAATTATTATACCCATGTGAAGTTACAAATTTTCAGTAGACTCAAACTAAAATTTCTACTCCCACCAGCTGTCTATAATATTAAGATACATTGTTCTATAGAAGCCACCCCTCAACTTAAAACCACTCGTACTAGAATTTCAATGAACAATTCGTAATAGGAAGGGGAAATATAGATGACTTTTGCAACATATAAAGAGTTAATTAAAATCTGTCAAACTTGCAATTGGAATACAACCATGCTCACAATCTCACTTGAACATGTTCAAACACACCCACAAAATTTTCTCACTCCACACAACTACCTTAACAAGTCACAACAACAAAAGAATCCAACTATTTTAAAGAGCACTCAGAAAGGTATTTAAACATTACACACCATTAAAGATGACTCACAACAAACAATCTTTTCATAATCTAGTGCAGCAATCTACTTAAAACCAAACCAAAGTGATTATCTCAAGACTCTTAACCAATGAGAACACCATGCCTTTAAAGACACAATTCAATGATATGTTTTGTAATCACAACCGTCACACAACAACTAACGCATGTCCATATTAAAATGAATCTGCATCATGTACTATTTGAACAAAACTAACACAAACAATGACTTGAAATATTTCATCCCATGAGAACGTCCATTCATCCCCTAGTACAATCGTATTCTTCCCTAAATTATTCAAAATAAAATAAAATTTCACAGATCACCTTAGCCTCAACTGCTTCAAGTAGAACAACAGGAAACATCAATCCTCATGAAACATAATGTAATCACGCCAAACACACTACTCGAAAAGTCTAAGCCATAATCTTAATTGCCCAACCAAGAAATTTTTTTAAACTCTTTTTTTTTTTCCTATCCACTATCCCTTTCACTTGATGAACCAATTAACAGTTTATGAAAATTTGTCTACATCCACTCAAACAATCTCACTCCAACATAGAATTTACCTAAACACTCCCACAATGTACTTCGACTCACTTCGACTCCACATAGAATTCATCAAGACTAAGTACACATTTTAACCATAATAAGGTACTCCTAATAAAAGTTAACTCAAAACTGCTCCCACTCATTAAAATCAATGCCATGACACTAACTCTCAAGTTGCAACATGGCTCCACACCACCTTAATATTATGATAATCCGCAAGATCAAATCCCAATTAAACAACTCTTATTACACAAATTCACTTATCGACAAATATTGATATCATTCTTGAGGCCTGTTAACAAAACATTCTACCTTTCACTCTAGAAGTATATTGAACAAATCACAATAAGACACTTGTAAAGATTAATACTGAAACGACCCTAAAATCTCCAAGTCGTTAATAAATAGATTACCCTTAAATGACAATAAAATCTCTCCAAACGAAATTCAATGTACGTCCCTCACTAGAAGAAATAATACTACACATCTGAAACAAAATTCTAACTAAAATAAACTTTTTAGTATTTTAATGCAATCACTACTAAATCTACTCTGCACTTGAAAAACAATTTAACTCGCGAAGTAATCCACCATAGGTTACTAAAAAGCGAAGAAAATAAAATCGAATCCTTATAACTGCTCATGTCACAAATAATGACACCAACTACCATATCAGAACCACCACGAAAACTCTACACAACTAAAGACGAAAGGTTATACCAACAAATATTCAATCTTGTGGTTATTTCAAAATCTCATCCAAAACCTCTAATCAAACTCATCCTTACACAACTCTAAAAAGGTACTACCACTTACTATAATGCCACATGTTCACTCTAAGAATTTTCTAAGCCAACAATAGTCATTCCATAACAATTTGCAAGGCTAACTAAAATAACAAAAGTACTTTATATCAATTTATTTCCCAATGAGGGGTCTGTCAAATAACTTCTTTTGAGATAATATCACCACAAACATGATGGAATAAAATTAAAGGATCATCCTCTATCAATCAAAACTAAATACCTCAATTATGACCACTACTAACCTCTCATTGTCAAATGCACTCAAATTAAACCCAATAATAATATTAGATCAACATACTAACAACACAAATTATCACCACACTTATAGCAAAACTAAGGATCAATATAAGAGATTCACAACTTTTACACGAATGATACAAAACAATCTTATAGCTGTAGGACAAGAGACACAAAAATAATCTCCATTTCAATTGCATGAAACACACTATCACTACACACGCCAAACTTAACCAAAAATACTCATGTATACTTCTCATCTTTACAATTTCTAATCCATAAGTAAGAGCAACTGTAAAAGTTAACTTCAATTACTCATAATGGATCAAGCGTAACTTTCAATGAAAATACTCAAATCAAAGTCACATTAACTATCTCAAGGCACCAAATCATAATCTACATAGAATCACAACATCATCACAAGATCGTTTCAAAAAAAAGAAAAAAAATTCTAAAGACATTGGTTTGCTGACACAACTCCCGAGACATCATTCATATCATATCCCTAAACAATCCTATATTGCACTTGGGTACATCAACAACCAACTCTAAGACAATTGACTCCACCAAACTTGAAAACATTCAAAACTCAACTACCTATCCCAAAATGTCAACTCACAAGTCAATATTTTTACTATTAAAAATTCAATGAAATGGCACAACCCCAATCAAATTTAATCTCATTCCAATCTACCTCAAAATTATTTCTCATTTACCCTCTTAGGATTTGGAACAAAATTATGAATAAAACAAACTCTTTAAGAAACACATCTCTTACTACAATCTATATTTTATATCATACTAAAACCACAATTATTTCCAAATACATACCAAGACAATTGGCCTAAAGCCCAATACTAATCTCACAAGTAGTTGTGGACTCGCCTTTTTTCGCCCCCCCCCGACTTTCAGAAAGGGTTCAAAAAGAAGGCCTCACAGTTCGGACTTCCGCGGTTCTGAATCTAGTCTCACAAGTGCAATGTGAAACTAATAAATACCAAAGAGTCCAATCTGGCAAATCTTTTTGGAAAATTGATTTTAAGTCAAATAATGCCACAATTGGACTGCTTTTCCAGATTACAG
Source organism: Camellia lanceoleosa (assembly GCA_025200525.1). NCBI lineage: Eukaryota > Viridiplantae > Streptophyta > Magnoliopsida > Ericales > Theaceae > Camellia > Camellia lanceoleosa. The sequence goes on from CM045769.1 coordinate 83,463,311, forward strand.
AGTCGCCACCTAAATATTTTATTTTGGAAAAATTTAAGAAACCGTGACTCATGCCAAAGGCCACGTACCCATCATCACCAAAGTTGTCTTGGCTCGGGAACTCTTGGGTACAAGGGGGGAAGGTCATGAATTGAGCACCCCCACTCGCCCGATCAAAAGATCGGCCTCTACTAATCATGATATGTTCTTTTATAAACCTTATGTGTTCTTATTCTGGTTATTAGTTAACTTTACTATGTGACGCACACAAACAAGTATAGACTATGTCGCAAGAATTGGAACAAATTCAATTCATGTTTGTTTTCGAAAATGGTTTGATTTTCCACCCTCAAGTGGGCTTAAAAGTGCGGATTTGCCACCTCAAGTGGGCTTAAAACATGATTTGCTGCTTCCCAAAGTGGGCTTAAAACTTACATTTGTTGAATCGTTCCAATTCAAACAACAAAGCCTTTATCCACAGGCATTCATGCAGTTTAGCAGATAAGCACATAGCCTCATGGCAAGCATGCGAAATATGGCAATATGACAATCACACGCATGCAAGCATGCTAAAACATGAAAGCTTACCGAGTACTCCAAGCCAAAACAGAAACTAGTTAGGAAATGATGCATGATCCTAACTATACAAGATGCCTAATGCAACACATGCAATATGAATTTAATAGGCTTGGCTACTAATATGGCATATGATTCGATTTGATAACAAGTTGTTAAACATGTATTAAAATAAGATGTTGAAATTGCGATGCAGTTTGAATTATGCGCCGAGCCTCAGTGCATGCAAGACAAATGAATGGATGCAAACATGCAAGCATAAGGTATGCTAATTGAAAATGTTCCTAATCTAACCATCGAAAGTGGTTAAATAAAAGAGAAAAAGACGCGGGGTTGGAAGACATACACACACACACTCACGCACACTTATTACAACATTGTGCCCTCATGAAGGAGGGTCCGAATAAATAAGAGCTAAGCTAATCTAAGCTAAGCTAGGCTAACTAATCTAATTAAACTAATTAGACTAATTATTACAAATCAAATTAATAACTAGCAAACTAATTACTAATTATTACAGCACTTTAACTAATTAAAAATTAATTAATTAAATTTCAACACAAATGTACATAAACTAATCATGCAAAATATTTAAACTACACTGCCTCAGCTCTGCTTCGGGAAGTGGAGGATGTATGCACTCGGTTTTTGCCCTGAAAAGCCACCGTTTTACTCTTGAGAGGCTCTGTTTGCAGGGTTGACCATACTCCAAAATCTTTCTGCTCCACCTTACCAAAAACTTGCTGAGGATTGCACTAGTGGCCTGCCAGCCATGGAAGGTTGCTGCTGGCCATCTGCCAACCAAGAATGAGGCACTGCCGGCCACTGGTGCTCTGAGTCTCCACACTGCAACAAAGCACAAACAGAGGAAAAGAAAGGTTTTTCCAGGGGTTTATTTGTACTATGCCTCTCCTTATCATCTCAAAACCTCAAAGGAGTGGCTCACTTGGATCCAAAACCACCAACCAAGCATTTTCGATGCATGACGGCCAAAGAACCAAGGAGTACAATTTCATTGTATGCAAGAAACAAGACTCAAGGCCATCACCTTATCGTGTGTGATCAAAGGCAATGGAGACCAGGGAGATTGGCTCATTTCATCACTTTGAGTATGAAATGCTCCAATCTTCCTTGTGTTCAATATAACGTCCGATTGAACACATGCAATGCAACACAACATGCTTATCTTGCCCAAGTTTTACTTATCACTTTTGTTTACTCATTTTAAGTTACCAACTCATTCTTTAATTGATTTAGTCCATTGTTGAGAGTCCTCTAGAGAGAAAGAAGTTTCAACCAAGGGATGATGTGAGGCAAGAGAGAGTTCATGCCGTTGGTTAGTAGAAACCCTCAAAAGAGGATTAAAACCATTAAGCACAAACTCTATCTCAAGCTTAAAAGATCCCAAACTTGAAACAACCCTCAAAAGCAATTTAAAGAGTGAAACAAATGAGAATATGACAGAGCTATATATGCTAAAATTGCATGCAGAATGACACTACAACATGCTTTCAACTCGAAATAATGATGCTCAAAGCTTTAAAACACCAAGCTAGTGAAGGAATTAACCTTATAACTACGCAATACAAGCCTCAAATGAATTAACCAGCCCAAAATAGAGCCAAAATAGGTCAAAACAATGGCAAAAACATGCTGGACAAAAGGTAAGTTAGGCTAGAAAAAATGCTAACACACAAAGCTATCTAGGCATGCAAACAAGACACAAGGAGGGGAGGCTAACCCCTCCTATTTTGGACTTCAAAACATGGTTTTTACCATTTAAAATCCTCTGAAATTCAGTGGTTAAAAGGGCCAAAAATTTTGATTTGAAAGTGTTGGAAGATAACACAAAAGCTTTAACAAACCAAGGAACAAAAGGGTGTACCACCCCAAACTCAAAAGGAACCTCAAACCAGCATTTTTAAACCATAAAAACATAGATTTTAAGAGGTCAAAACCGGCCTTAAAATAGTATGTAAAGATGGAAAAACAAGTATTTAAATAAAGCTCAAAATACAAGCGTTCTACCTCTTGAAGACAAGATGCAATTTAGGCACCAAAACCAAGCTAAACCAAGACAAAATCCTCTTCTAAAGCTCAAAGAGGGCCTCAAGGAACCTCAACTCAATGGTGATCAAGTTTGATCAAGGGTTCATATGCAAAAGTGTAGAGAATTTAGGCTATAAGGCACAAAATATCAAGAGAGAGAGACAATTCTAGAGAGAGAGAGAGAGAATTTTTTTGTCTTCAAAATTTTCTAACCCCCCTACATTTAAGAAAGGGCTTCTATTTATAAGAAATGCAAAATCCCCTCATAAAGATCCAGCCACACACGTGTTGGAAGATGCTTTAATCTATGCAAACAGCTAGCACAAAATATCACAAAATATCTACTGATACACTGGTGGTTGGCCGGCCATCAGGGCTTCATTGATGGCCGGCAGGGCACATCAATGGCTGGCAGGCCAAGATCCATGGCTGGCAGTCCTCAAGGATGGCCAGCAGGCCATCAACAAGATCATGCTGAAAAGACCTAGACATGGTCCAAAGATGAGACAAAATGGATGCAGGGTTTAGAAAACTCAAACCTATGGCATTTCGCCATGGACTTCGAGTGCTCGACGAGCAATCAAACTCATCATCGGTTATACCTACAAGAACATCCAAGTCTTGAGGACGGTCAAAAATGGGGTGTCTATAGTTGCCCCTCTTTGACAGAACTTGGAGTCACGAAATGACGTGAGTGAATGTCAAAACCCAGAGACGACCCATTTTGACAAGGCTGCAAGACTTAGACAAACATTTAAGATAACAATATATAGTTGCGCCCACAGGCTGGGCAAGATGCAAATGGTATGCACAATGCAAGAACATAACTTACGATCATGCAATGAGGCTGTAATGAAGCATTTAAATGCCAATGTCATGCAAGGAAAATGCCACATTTTAAACAAACCAACGAGGTACAGTAATCTCATACATGAAAAGAAGTAAGTAAATAAACACGCCATGCGTGAGAATCACAAGCCGAACCACATTTCATGCAGAAAGGATGTAAGAAAATTATGCAAACTTAACTATGCAACGCGCAGGAAAGGCTAAGAGCGATTGTCGGGCGCACCCAAGGTCTCAAACAAGATTCCGACACGTTGCACACAAAAGGAAAGAAGGGATGATGTGAACACCAAGACTCGCCCAAATGTTTCCAAACTGTAACGTCCTAATGCGTCGCACGCGAGAGGAGAAAATGCAACGAGAACACCGGGACGCACCCACGTGTCTCTAACTGAAAATGTCCTAGCGCGTCGCACACGAGAGGAGAAAAGGCAGTGAGAACACCGGGACGCGCCCACGTGTCTCTAACTGAAAACGTCCTAACGCATCGCACGTGAGAAGAGAAAAGGAAATGAGAACATCAGGACACACCTACGTGTATCTAACTGAAAATGTCCTAACGCGCCGCACGTGAGAGGAGAAAAAGCAACGAGAACACCGGGACGCGCCCACATGTCTCTAACTAAAAACGTCCTAACACGTCGCACACGAGAGGAAAAAGGGCAACAAGAACACTGGGACGTGCCCACATGTCTCTAACCGAAAACATCCTAATGCGTCGCACGTGAGAAGAGAAAAGGCAATGAGAACACCGGGACGTGCTAACGTGTCTCTAACCGAAAACATTCTAACACGTCGCAAGCGAGAGGAGAAAAGGCAACAAGAACACCGGGACGCACCCACGTGTCTTTAACCAAAAACGTCCTAACGCGTCGCACGCGAGAGGAGAAAAGGCAATGAGAACACGGGGATGCACCCACATGTCTCTCACCAAAAATGTCCTAACGCATCGCACGCGAGAGGAGAAAAGGCAACGAGAACACCGGGACACACCCACGTGTCTCTAACCGAAAACGTCCTCACGCGTCGCACACGAGAGGAGAAAAAGCAATGAGAACACGTAGACGCACCCACGTGTCTCTAATAAAAAACGAGTGGTGTAAACATCGGGACACACCCACATGTCTTTTAACCAAATCAAGGTGTTCGAAAGACAAGAATGATCTCACCTGGGATTCCTCTGAATGAACCGTACATACAATATCATGCATGTAGAGGAAGACACTTAACAAGTGTGATATGATAAGAATGCACATTCCATGCAAGCTAAACAGCCGATATATAAAGGTGACGGCATACTCTATGCAAAATTGAAAGCATATTCTATGTATGTGACAAGAGCATTTTCTATGTAAAGCTGAAAACATGAGCATATTCCGAGCAACACCAAAATGCATATTCTATGCAACTATGCAAATTCATATTCTATACAAGATTAGCAAATGCAGCAAACACAACGGCGAAATGCATGTGCAATGCAACAACAAAATGCAAATTCTATGCAAATGCATGTTCTATGCAACATCAGAAAATGCACATTCTATGCAATAACGAAGATATAATCGTTTAACCCAATTTTGAGAATAACTTCCGATTTACCACTCGGAAGAGTTGCAATATGTTAAAAAGGATACACCTTGTTTATGTTGATGAGTGACGACCATCACATGCTGGACATGCAATTCTGAGCTTCTGTGAAGCCATTCTGAATCAAACACTGAACAGCCCTTGCACTTCTTGGAATCCAAGAACACAAAATAGAGCTAGGGATACAGGGGAGACTTTTGGAAACCTGCCGGCCACTGGAGTGCCCTGTCAGCCACCAGTGTGCCCCTGCCGGCCATCGATGGCAGATTTGGGCAAAATTGACTTTTCACATTCGGGTCTTTAAGTACACAACTCCAAACTTCATTTCCTCACAAACCCTTACTCAAAAATCACCTCCCTCTCTCTCTAGGTGCTCTTTCTCTCTAGATCCGCGCTTTCTACACATTTTCCAACACCCCACACAAACTTTATTCAATAAACCCTCATAGTTCTCTTCACTTTGAACCGATTAGAATTTGATTTCAACACTTCTTTTCTCATTTCCACCATTCTAGGCTCATTCCCCTCGAGTTTCTCTTGGGTTCGATGCCTTTTCCCGGGCTTCGACTTTTTCTTCCGTTTTCTCTCTCTTAGGGTTGACTTTTTGTAAGTTTTTTCCTTTTCCTCATTTTTCACCCATCTTGCACTTATTTTCAGATGGCGGACGATGTTCCTCATGACAGGGCTCTCCCCGAGCTTCCTCTAGTAGATTTTGAGGCGGACTTCGAGGCTGAGCCTGAGCCATTACCGTTAAGAATACAACCTTTTGATCCAGCGAGGTACCATCCTCAGACACACATAGTACCCACCGCAGGAGGCATCAAATCCTTTTCTGACTTTGCTGAGGACGCGCCAGAGGACCTCCTGCTGAGGGAGCCAACGTCTTATTTGTCGGCCATCGTTGTAGAGGTACGAAAACTGTTTTTCTACATTACTATCCTTAACTGTTTGCATTTCTTACACTGTTTTGATCTGATTGCATCTCATGCATAACCACAGGACGGGTCTCGCGCCTTCAGAGGCTATAGCATGATGACCGCTCGAGATTGGTACGATGAGCTCCCAGCTGGAGTTCACGACATCATTGATGAGACAGGCTTCGGTCTCTTCTACTCCAGTCTAACTTGGGTTATAGCGAGCCGTCCTCTCTTAGGGGCTCTAGTGGAGAGGTGGTGGGACACTACCAACTCCTTTCATTTTTTCACCATGGGGGAGATGACGATGACTCCTTACGACTTTGCCATTATCACTGGCTTAGGCATAGGGGGTGATCCGATCCCTCTTGACCTTGATATGGGGAAGTGGGAGGCAGCATGAGTCGTGCTGCTTGGGGCGCACCTACCGACACTCCAGGCAGGCATGGTCCGGTACAGTTGGTTTGAGGAGCAGTTTAGGGGGACTGAGCCCAAGACAATCGAGGAGATAGAGCAGTATGCCAGAGGCTTCCTCATGTTCATTTTTGGTACCACCTTGTTTTCGAACAGGTGGAATACCGTGGGCCTGTATTTGCTGAGCGCCTTGGTAGTGCTTCATTGAGTTCAGTTCTATGATTGGGGCAGAGCCGACCTCACCACATTGTACGAATATATGAGCTCGACTTCCCGCAAGAGTGGAAGCTTGATTGGAGGCTACTGGCGGGCTTTGGAGGTACACAGCTTAGTCCCTCCCTTTTTCACTTTACATTTTCTGCTCAGTATTTCTTACTTTACACTTGTTCAACACATGTACTTTCTACTTGGCATTTTTTGTACCTGTTCATGCACTGTATGCTTTATGCTTTACATTTTCTGCATCTACTTATCCTGTAAGCTTTCTGCTTCGCATTTTCTGCACCTGTTCATGCACTTATTGATCGCATATCATTGCACTTTCCCTGCAGTTATGGGTGTACACGTACTTCCCGACTCTCGCTCCAGAGCCTGTTGAGGAGGTTCCAGCGGCAGTCCCCTTTTCTAGGGTATACGATGGCCAGCTCCGCCGTAGGACCCGAGAAAACATCATGTTTTTCTGCTAGTATTTTGATGTGGTTGCGACGCATAAGGTAACCCAAAACAAAGTCATCCTAGTTTTCAACCATTTTAATCCACACAATAACAATTAATAGCGACTAAGAATCTGTTACTTTTCTATTTCAAATCACATGGCAGCCTTGGACCATGATACTGTCAAGGCTCCGAGCCCAATATGATACAGCTCGGGTCATCACCCGCCACCATATTCTTCTCAAGGGCCCGATTTGCCAGGCCTGGTTCTTAGGTGAGCATTTTACGTGCCAGACTTTGGGCCTGCCTGCCCCATTCATACCGATGGCACCTCTAGCATTCATAAGAGTGACATACAGTCTATCTACCAATGAGGTGATCCAGTTCATAGTAGGGTTGGAGACAGAGTATTTTCGTATAGAGGGCAATTATGCGACCTTTATCCAAACACACCTAATGCCACCTCTGACCAACGTTTGTGGGGACGAGGGAGTGAGAGCTCCTACCGTGAGGGTGAGACACAGAGCAAGTCGGGCAAGCACAGCCCGTGGCAGAGGGACTTCACATGCAGAGCAGAGGGCTGGTTAGCCGGAGCTTCCGACCGAGCTGACAGGTTGGCGGTACTCCGGAGAGGCTTACCAGATTCCGATCGAGCCTCCGTTGGCTGGTCACAGATACATCAGGGTGCCTGATTCACCTTCGGTATGCACTTTAGTTTTCATTTTATTTTTCATTCTTGCTTAGATACTCAGACATCCAGACACTAATCATTCCAAATTGCATTTGCAGGCCTCCACAGGGTACGTTGAGGGGTTACTCGAGATATTGGCCTCATTCGAGGGTATGATCTTGAGGAGGGAGGCGATACTAAGCTTCTACGACATTGAGGTAAAAAATTTTAGTTTGCTTGCATTTCGATCATCAAATCTATGCTGATATACTAAAATTGGCATTTCAACTGAACACTTCTTTACCCTACACCGATACACTGCGTGTATAGATCACATCTAACACACTGCATTCTCGCATTATATTCAAACTCTATATGTACCTATTCTGCACACCACACTTGCATCTGATACACATACTGTGGCTGACATATACCAACTGCCTTTTTAGGTCCCACCTTTACCGACAACCGCAGCAGGACCTTCAGTACCTCCTCCAGCAGCAGGGAGGAGAGGGAGATAGGCTCCAGCACGCAGCCGAGGTAGAGCTAGGGCCATCTGTAGACACCCCATTTTTTACCGACCTTAAGACTCATATGTCATCATTGTGAACTCGATGATTGTGCATATTTGTGCTCGTTTTGAGTGCTCGAAGTTCTCGACGGAACGCCTTATCTCCGGGCCTCTAAACTCTCTTTGTTCTATGCTTGTGTTTGGACCAAACCTTGGTGCCTCTTGCCTGGAGGGGGGGAAGGGCCTTGTCGGCCACTTTTGGCTATTATTGGCCACTTTTTCCCCTTGTCAGCCACTTGAAGTGATCGGTCGGCTAGGGAAGGTGGCCGACGGCCATTTTTCTCCTTTTTTAGATACTTTCTTTGCCAGTTGTACAAGCTATTAATCACTAAATGCCTCCTCCATACACGTGTATGGAGGGATGAAAGCAAGCTTTTGGCTTGCATTTCTATATAAGGAGAGGTCTCTCCCCCATTTGAAGGGTTACAAAATTTTGTGAGCAAAATTTCCTCTCTCTCTCTCTCTCTCTCTCTCTATTTTGTGCTTGAAAGTGGGAATTCTCTACACTTTTGTTCTAAGACCCTTAGCCAAACACCTTCACCTTGGAGATAAGGTTCTTGGAGGCCTTGTTTGAGCTCTTAAGACTAGTTTTAGCTCAGAATTTTTGTTCTTTGTTACTGTGCTTCAAAGGTATAAGGCTTACCCCTTTTAAGCTTTGTTTTAGTTACTTGTTTGGCCACCTTTGCTTGCTATTTTGAGGCTGGTTTTAACCTCTAAAATCTCTGTTTTTTATGGGTTAAAATGGTGGTTTCAAGTTTTTTTTGGAGTTAGGGGTGATCCTCCCTCTTTTGTAGCTTGTTTGCTAAAGTGTTGAACCATTTTTCAAAGCTTTTAAAGCAATCTTTTTTGGCCTTTTAACCACTGAATTCCAAGGGAATTTTAGTGGTAAAAACTTGGTTTTGAGGTCCAAAATAGGAGGGGGTGGCCTCCCCTCCTAGTGTCTTGTTTGCAAGTGTAGATAGCCTAACATGTGAGTGTAGACCGCCCGAACTCCGCTCTGCGCGTGAGGGCGCAAATTGTTGTTCTAGCTACTACAGTTCGGACTCCTGTCATGGTTCTGAATCTAATCTCATAAAGTGCAATGTAAGACTGATAAATCACCAATGAGTCCAAATCCGGCAAATCGTTTTGGAAAAGCGATTTTAATCAAAAAGCGCCAAACATGGACTGCTTTGCTAGATTTCAGAGTTGCCACCTAAATATTTTATTTCGGGAAATTTAGGAAACCCTGACTCGTGCCTAAGGCCACGTGTCTGTCATCACCAAAGTTACCTCAGCTCGAGAACTTGGGTACGAAAGGGGAAGGTCATGAAATGAGCACGCCCGCTCACCCGATCAAAGGATCGGCCTTTACTAGCATGATATGTTGTTTTTGAAAACACATGCATTCTTATTCCGGTTATTAATCTATCATTACTAATACAAGTATAGACTAAATCACTCAAGTTGGAACAAAACATCTCATGTTTTGTTTTTCAAAAATGGTTTGGAAGTGCTACTCGCAAGTAGGCTAGGACGTGGATTTGCCACCCTTAAGTGGGCTTAGGAAAACAACATGATTTTGCCACTCCGCAAAGTAGGCTTAAAACGCACATTTCGATGAATTGTTCCAATTCAAGCAATGAAGCCTTCATCCATAGGCATTCAAGCAATTATATCAGTTAAGCACATAGCCTCATGGCAAGCATGCTATCAAGGCAGTCACTTACACACATGCAAGGATGCTAAAGCATAAACACTCACAATGTACTCCGAGCCAAAACAGAAGCTAGTTAGTAATCAACGCATGATCCTAGCTATGTTAACAATGCCTAATGCAACACATGCAAAATGCAACTAAGATAGGCTCGGCTATTCTAAGATGGCATATGAAATGCAACTTGATAACATGTATGCAAATTGGTATTGAAATACAATGTAGTTTGTATAATACGTCGAGCCCAGTGCACGCGAGACAGATAAATGATGCACGTATGCAAGCATAAGGATGCTAATTGAAAAATGCCCTAAAGCTAACCATCGAAAGAGGTTAAATAAAAGGGAGAAAGAAATGGGGGTTGGAAGACATGCATCACACACAGGCACACTTATTACAACAGTTGTGCCCTCTCGACGGAGGGTCCGAATAATAAGCTAATTAGCTACGCTAATTAAACTAATTATTACAAACAAAACTAATTAACTAACTTAGCTAATTAATTATTACACAACCGAATTGAAACAAATAGCTATAATAAGCTAGTTGAGATATTACACAACAAATTGAATGACTAATCACGCAAACTAATCATAAGCAGTGAAATGGCCTCGCGGGCAAGGAAGAGATGCATGCTCGGTCGGCTTCGCTCGGAAATCCACTACCGTGCCTCATGATGCCTCTGTTTGCACTGTTTTGGACTTGTAAAAATTGTGCCAACTTTCCAAGATGCTTCTGATCCACCTTAGGAACATGCTGAGGGGTGGTCGGCCAAGAGGAATGGCCATCGGCCAGGGTTTATGGCTATCGACTAATTTTGATAGCCGATCGGCAGACTAAGTGGTCGATCGGCAGCTCTGATGGCCGGTCGGCCACTGCTTCCTGCAAATTCCTCCTTTTGCTGCAATAGAGCACTAACAGAGGCATGGCAGTGTATTTGTAAGAAAATGTGTGTGCAACCACATTCCTTATCATGTCTAAAGCTCAAAGGAGTGTAGTGCTCAGCTCTCGAACCATCAATCACGCATCTCGATGCATGATGGCCAAAGAGGACAAGTTGCACTAATCAATGTTAATGAATGCACACAAATAACACATAAGACTTGACGAAACTCCACCTTATCATACATGATCAAAGGTGTCGATGACCCAAGGAATGAGGCACGTTTCATCACTTTGAGTATGAAACGTCCCTCATTCCTTGTGTTTGGATTGACGTCCAACCCAAACACAATGCAACACACACAACATGCTAACACGATGCAATGTAACAACATGTAAACACAATGCCATGTAACAATATGCAAACAACAATGCAATGGCAAGGGCTATGCAATGCAATACTCAATGGACCAAACCAATCTCAAACAAGCTTCATGCACGCCAAGACAATGGTCAAAAACATGCTAAAAATGAGGTCCAAGAACAAATACAAGCATGCATACACATTGGTTCACAAACAAAGCATGAAGACGACAACTCTCAAACACATTGAAGGAGTGGAAAATGTGAGAGTGTGGCAATGAAATAGGCTCTGAAATCATGCAAGGAATGATGCCAAATCATGCACATAACACAAGCATAGTATGCTAGGAGGCTCAAAGCTTAAGGCTAGCAAAGAGACTCGTATCATGGCCATATCAATCAAGCCCCAAAGAGCCAAGATGACTCAAAACAGTCCCGAGGTAGGTCAAAACAAGGCTAGAAACATGCTTAAATATAGCCAACACAAGCTAGAATTAAAGGCATGAGGCATGGAGCATACATGGCCAAGAGAAGCACTTTGGCTTATTTTCTTTTCATTACTTTGTTTTTTAGCTTCTTTTGATTAATAGTTTCTATATTTTCATTTGGTATCGTTGTTGGTGGAATTAATTCACTGATGGTAGCTTTTATTCTAGTTAGTAGTTTGCTTCTTTTGTATGGTTATATTTCTTCTTTTTAGTTTAGATACATACATCTCTCTCTCTCTCTCTCTCTCTCTCTCTCTCCTCTCTCTATATCCCTTTTATTTGGGCTTTCTATATGATTTTGGCATCATATTTTCTTTTCATCATCTCTATACTCTGCATCCATTTTTCATGCATTAAGGCTCAACTCATTATACTTAGTATTTTTATCATTTCTTTATGTGATTTAATGTGCAATCCCATGTCTTGCTATGATTCACATGTCATATACTAGTAGCCGAGTCTTTATTTGCATTCTTGTGTATGTATTTGCATTATCCTATTGTTGTGACGCCCCGATTCTACACTATTGGTTGTAGTTAAGGAAGAATCACAAATGAGTCCTGTGGTCAATAACCAAGTAAGATCCCAGTTCGTCGGAAGAGTCAAATTAGCCTCCCTTCTAAGTTCGGCTTTCTTAGGCAGTGCACTACCCTTTTGATAGATCTTAAAAGGCATTGATACAAGGTCTCATAAGCAACGATAAGGTTCATACATATACCACGAATATCCTTAATTCAAAAGCTTGTCCATTACATTACTTCCCAAGAAAATTTAAATCTTCACATGAGTCTTACAAAACATCAAAAGGAAATTTCTAACTGTACTAAGATAGCCAAAAGTCTTCGAAGGTTTCAGGCTCTTCGTCTCCAGCTATAAGTTCCTCTTCGTCACCCGGCATGATACGTCATGAGCTTTGAATGCCCAGTAAACACACACACACACCCCGTCCCTTTTTTTTTTTCCAGTCCAATACACAATCTCAAATATAACAACAAGTAGTAAAGCATGATACTCAAAATAGATAAACAAAGGGTTACAAGTTAGATGTTAGTAAACTAGAAATCCCCCAAAGAGATTTCATCCTCCCAACCACAAGAATCGGATTCAGATTATTCGGTATGCCCCCTCTTTTGCTGCTTTGTTGCAGAACTAACCTCGGATGCCTACCATCGGTTATATACCGCGTAACGCCAACCGCAGGGCCTCAAAAGAGACTGTAATAATGGGCTTTGCCCAAATCCCTCCTCACACCAAACCACTTAGGGTCCGAATACAACCGCTCCGTTCAAGAGTTCCGAAAACCACTTGCGCAAGACTTTAACTTCCAAGTAGGGAATGCATCCCAACAATCCACACATCACACATTATCATCATTACTCAAGTGATCAAAAACCCAATACCATCCCAATTAAGTTTCCCGTTGAGTTAAATGTTTTAAAACAAGGTTAAACCAATCTTAACAAGATAATAATATCCGCATAAGCATGCATCATTTAGATGAAGGAGAATAAGAACATAACCATAATATATACAACATCATGCCAAGATATGATCATACGCTAATAAACATTTTCATGAGTACAAGAGCATAAAACACCTATGCATAACAAGATTTCCAGATTCGATATCACATAAGGATTAGAATAGAAGAGCTATTTTAGAATTTTTACCGAACTCGGCCTTCCTATAGTTCGTAGAGAATCTAATCTAGTTTCCAGAACATATTTCGGAAATGGGATAGCTTTTCTAGATTTTAAGTTATTTAGAAAACACTCCAGCGTTGTCCAGATTCGTCGATCGTTACGAAAATTTGATTTTCTTGCAAACCGCTCACTGTTTTAAGGAAACCGAACCTTCATTTCAAATCTAAGTAGTAAGATTATCTAAAACTGGAAACCAACTCACCACGTGCCATGAACAGAATGGTGGACACGCGAGCTAATGGCTATACCGAAACCAGCGACAACACACGGAACCGCCCCAAAAACCAACACAGACCCGTCCCCACAAGGGCTGACATTCCCAATAATCTAGGACATCAAATTTTGGAGGAATTAGGGCAAGTAAGGAACAATCTGCAGAATGCGAGGACTCAACTCTTTTTTGAGTTTCGAACGTAAAGGCCCCCAAAGTTCACAGGTGTACCGGATCCAAAGGTAGCTGAAAATTGGCTTCGGCAGATAGAGAAAATGCTAGACACCATGGGCATAACCGAGGCCACTGATAGAATAGCTTTGGCAGTATTCGAGCTTGATAAGGAGGCTGACCACTGGTGGGAGTTAATCAAGAATACTCGTGACGTGGCGAGCCTATCATGGAACCAATTCAAGGAACTCCTCCTAAGTAAATATTTCCCAAGTACGGTCCACCGAGAACAAGTCAAGGAATTCCAAAACCTGGAACAAGAAAATACGACCGTGACCTAGTATGCTGCAAAATTTGAAGAGTTAGCCCGTTACGCAACTAGATATGTAGCAAATGATGAAGAGAAAGGAAGGATGTTCGAGTGGGGGTTGGACCTTACAATCAGGGAAAGAGTTCTTCCGCAACGACTCCTCTCATATGCCAAGGTGTTGGAAACGGCGTTAGAGTCTGAAAGGGAAGTAATCGACGCTAGAAAGGCTTGGAACAAGAAGAGGGGGAGTCAGACGTCTATTGGACCTCAGAGGAACCAAAAAGGAAACATGACCCCAAAGCCCTACTCCAAACCACAACCACGATAGCAATCGCAGCAACAGATTCAGAAAGGAGGTTATCAACAAAGGCCGACGGGATAAATCCAATGCTTTTATTGCCAACAATTAGGGCACAAAAAGAGCGAATGCCCCTAACTCCCTCCATCTGGGTACCAAGGAGGAGGTTCCTGAACAAATGCCCAGGCATTAGGTGGGTAGAAGCCTTAGACGAACAAGACAGGATCAACCGGGCAGCAGCACCAGAAGAGTGGGGGAACTCAGAACCCCAAGACCAATGGCAACCAGAAGGCAACCGGCAGAATCTTTGCCTTGCAAGAGAAAGAAGCAGACTCGTCTGTAATTGAGGGTAATTTAGTGCTATACAATTCTTGGGTGCATGTTTTATTTGATACTGGTGCATCACATTCTTTTATATCCTCTGCTTGTGCTAAGTCATTAGAACTTACATGTGAACCTTTAGAAACTGCCTTAAATGTAATGTCACCTATGGGAGGATGCGTTCGGATAGGATTGATCTGTAAGGACTGTAAGATCGGAATGTCGAACCTACACTTAACGTGCGACCTTCGTGTCATGGAAATGTCGGACTTCGATATCATTTTGGGCATGGACTGGTTGTCTGCCCACCGAGTAGTGATCAACTGTCATTAGAGGAAAATGGTAGCTCACACACAAGATGGAACTCGTTTCCAGTTTAAGGGGGATAGACAAGACCCCATGGCTTCAACATGACATAGGACGTAGTGGTGCGATCAAATTGCGGGTAGGATAGCAAGTCTGATTTTAAATAAGGAGGGCCAAGAATAATTAGAACTTCTATGCATAATATGTGAATGTGCAGATGTATTTCCTACGGAGTTACCGGGTTTGCCACCAACCCGGGAAGTAGACTTGAGCATCGAGCTACAACCTGGAACCACCCCAATATCCATGGCCCCGTATCGTATGGCACCAGCAAAACTACAAGAATTGAAGACACAACTACAGGAATTGCTCGAGAGAGGATTCATTAGGCCAAGTACTTCGCCATGGGGAGCACCCGTTTTGTTTGCTAAAAAGAATGATGGGTCATTCAGGCTATGCATTGATTATCGTTAACTCAATCAAGTCACGATTAAAAACCGATACCCACTCCCAAGGATTGATGACCTTTTTGATCAACTTAGAGGCTCAAGGTGCTATTCAAAGATCGATCTCAAGTCAGGTTACCATCAACTACGAGTCAAGGAGGAGGATATACCAAAAACTGCCTTTTGTACTAGATATGGCCACTATGAGTTTGTAGTAATGCCCTTCGGACTAACCAATGCACCGGCAGTATTCATGAGCCTAATGAATAAGATCTTTAGACCATACCTCGACCAGTTTGTAATAGTGTTCATTGATGACATCTTGGTATATTCAAGGTCTGAAGAAGAGCATGAGCAACATTTAAGGACTGTCCTTCAAGTTCTTAGGGATAATCGGTTATATGCCAGGCAAACAAATGTGAGTTCTGGTTGAATGAAGTAAAATTCTTAGGGCATGTAGTCTCGGAGAATGGGATTGCGGTGGATCCAACCAAGGTGGAGGCAGTATTAGATTGGAGACAACCAAAGACCCTGTCAAATCATGATTTCTTAGGATTGGCGGTTATTCTGGAGGTTCATCCAAGATTTCTCCAAACTAGCTAAACCAATGACTCGTTTGACGCAAAAGGAGTAAAGTATGAGTGGGACGAAGCTTGCGAAAAATCCTTCCAAGAGCTAAAGAAGAGGTTAACTAGTGCGCCAATTTTGACCATCCCAGAACGAGAAGTGGGGTATACTGTGTATTGTGATGCGTCTAAGAAGGGTTAGGGTGCGTGCTCATGCAAAATGGAAAGGTAGTCGCGTATGGATCCAGGCAGTTGAAACCTTATGAGCGTAACTACCCAACACATGACTTGGAGTTAGCGGCTGTAGTTTTTGCCCTAAAGCAATGGCGACATTACCTGTATGGGGAACAATTTGAGATTTTCACAGATCACAAGAGTTTGAAGTATCTATTTACACAGAAAGACCTTAACTTGAGACAGAGACGATGGATGGAGTATCTTGAGGATTTCCAGTTCACTTTCTCATATCATCCCGGTAAAGCTATTGTAGTAGCAGATGCTCTCAGTCGCAAGAGTAGGGGGATGATGGCTAGAATTTCCGTCAAAGAATGGGATATGGTTAAGACACTCAATGAATTAGGAGTGATTAGGGAGCTTAACCTTGGGAAGTTCAATGAATTAGGAGTGATTAGGGAGCTTAACCTTGGATTAGGCAACACCTAGTTAATTCCTAGTTGAATAGTTTTTTTTTGGGTTTCTAGAATACCATGATTATAAATCTTGAAAATAGGCTTCTCACTTCTCTCTAGGGTGGCCGGCCATTGGGAAGGGTGATGGGGCCATTTTTTTAAAAAAATCAATCTAGGTACTAGGAGCACATTCCTCAATGTATATATTTATATAGATCTCAATTAATTGATGGTTACTTATAGTATAAGGTACATGTACTAGTTTTGGGGAAATTTTGAATTTAAATAAAGAAGTGAGGGCTTGAAGTTAAATTCATGTATTGGAACCTTACTTATGTAGAATTTAATTAAATTATGCTAAAGAACCTAATCCAGCTAGGATATTCCGGTTTTGATTAAAAAAAAAATGCTAATCGACAAAATTCGAAATAATTCAAGTAACTAAGGGCTTTAAGAAAATAATTTAAACATTAGGGTTTTTAAAGAGAAAACATTTTTCAGGGGCTTCACAATTGTATCTAGGATCATGCATGTTTTATACCATTTTTGCACTTGGTGGGTGCAAAGGAGTACTAGGTGAGCCTATATCATCTTGGCATCTTGCTTGTGCGTGTTTCTTTTCTTTACTACATCTAGCATTCTACCATGTGGTTACGTGCTTATCTGAGATACCTCTTTGATTGATAATGGGCGGATGCTTTTTCTCTTAATTTGGGATGATGTTGTTCTTTATGCATATGAACTTTTGTTTTTTTTAGAGTTGCACATCTCAAATCCTTTTCGAAATGCATGAGATCAAAGTATTACAAAACAAGTGATTGAGTCTATATTTGTTTGCTCTATTTAGTAAAGTAGTGTTAACAATTAGAACATGAGCATATATTGGCAATGAATTAGTAGAAGCCAATCTTTGATCGGGTGAGCAAGGATGCTCAATTAATGACCTTCCCCCTTCATACCTAAGTCCCCAAATTGAGACTTTTTGGTTGTGACAAATAGTGGCCTTATGGCATGAGTCATGGGTTAGTTTTCCCAAAACATTAGGTCACAACTCCAAGTCTAGTCCAAGTGCACTTCGTATGATTAGTGGTTTTCTATGTATTTGTCGAATTCGAACTCTCATTTTGTTTCACATTGCACTCGTGAAACTAGACGGGGGTTTGAACTGTCGAGTGCGCTCGGATATCCTCCAGGAGATCCCATAGTCGTACACCCATGTGAATATTGTATAGAATATTTGATAATTCATCTAGGGTCCCTAGTATTGCTCGAATAGAGGGTTTTCTTGTTCAACCATCACAACTAGTCACCGAATTGATATAAAAATAAAATGGCCCAAATCACTTTTATAACTTGTTTAGTTCACTAGAAAGAAATAAAATGATCATTCTTTAATTCCTAAAATGATCATTTTATTACAATGATAAATAATAATAAATTACAAAAAATAAAATAAAATTAGGATTTGATTCTTCTAACAAAATAAACTATAAATCTTTAATTTTGTAAATTTAAAATTATTAACTTTTGATTTGTTTTTAATCTAAACCATCTATTTATTTCTATTAAGTAAAATTGATTGAAAAAAAAGTATTTTAGTCATTAAACTCAATAAAAAAAATGTATTTAGACATTTTTTCAGTGAGTTTAATGACTAAAATACTATTCTTCCATTGATTTTACTGAATGAAAATAGAATGATGGCTTAGATTATCATTGTTTAGATTAACAAAATAAAATAAAATCAAGATTATTTTGTTACAATTGTCAGATCTTATTATATATATATATATAATTTTTCTTATTTTTTTAAATTTCTTTTAATCAAACAAATATGAAAACAAACACTTAGCTAGAATGATCATTTTATTTTATTTCATTCTTTCCTAAAACACTACCTCATACCTCAAAGACCTGTTTTGATTAGCTGAATTATATCATATGATGGATTATTAATCCATGGAACACACATTCAATTGTTTAGTTGTAATTTTTATTATTTGAACTAGATTTTAATGGACATTTTATCCAACAAAATTGACCATTTTTTTAATACTACAACTGATAATACAAAATAAACATATAATTAAGAATGTATATTTTCATATTCATAGCAAAACAAGTATGGATAAGAGAGAATTATTTATCTTACTAATCCACTTGAATAACTAATCCTACTAATCTCATGAATTGTTAAGGAATTAGGCTTATCTTAAGTTCATATCTCAACTTGAGAGAACTTGAGGGGTTTGTAGGGCTCACCACGAGTCTAGTTTTGATGATTCAAATTGTTTATTTTGCAAGACTCATAATGTGTATCATATATGGAAAAAATTAATTAGATTCGATAATTGTAATATTTTATTTTTCAGGGTACATAGGCCATAAGTCCTATTTATAGATTTGTAAGCCTATATAGATCCATGTGCCTTTTTGTTAGGTCTATAAGGATCGTCCACACGCTTTTATATTTCTTTGGATCCACGTGTGTCTATCAATTCAAATTAAACTCTCTCTATACGCAAAGCCATTTCTCTCTCTCTCTCTCTCTCTCTCTCTCTCTATTTGTTCAAATTAACTTCACCTCTCTCTTTCTTATCCTTGTTTCACTCTCATTGTTGTTCTTGAAACCTTAACCTCAATCATAGAGAGAGATGAGCGAAGAAAGAAAGAAGAGTAAAGGATTCGTTGCCGGAGTCGATGGTCGACGTCGCCGTGACAATATTACTATAGGACACTTCATGGCATTGCAAACTACTATCGTCCTCTCTTTATATCTCTCTCTAGAAACCATGGTTGATGCAACACCTTCTTTTCTTCTGCCGAAACAGCTCCTCCTCCGTCATTCATCACCATCGCAATAGTATTACTACGAGACATTTCAAGGCGTCGCAAACTACCATCGTTTGCTTTTTATATCTTTCTCTAGAAACCATGGTTGATGCAATACCTCATTATCTTTTGTCGCAACAACTCCTCTTCCATCATCTGCCGCCGCTAAAGGCTTGAAGAAAAAGATCCTCCAGTCATTGCCGAAGCTCACCTATGACTCTTTGCTGCTAACACCAAGCTTAACAGTGTAATGGAGTGTAGGGTTTGTTATAACGCCCTACTATTTGCTAGCCCAAGTAACTTGTGGGTCGACCAACATGACCCAAAAACTTAAGCTCAAGTTACTTAGTAGCAAGCTAGTGGTGCTTTATATGCCTAAGATTACCCATGCAAACTTCCAATGTGGGACATCGTGTTACATTTGTAGAGGTTTTGAAGCATTTTCTAGAGATGAGTATATAAAGAAGATGATGAGCAAATCGTTGAGTGCTCTCCATTATCACTACAATATGTTCTACTCACTGCTCTATCTTTTTGTACTGATAAAAATTAGGTAAATTACATTTGCCCTCTTATTTTTGACCTTTTTTTGATTTTGATTTTAATTTAGGTTGTGGATGATCTTGATTTCTTTAACTATATCTGGGCTTTGAAGTCAAATTACATGTAAAAATGATTTTGTTTTCAATAGATAAAAAAAGATTTTGACAAATAAGACCTCTCTCTCTTCTATATTCTTTATATATATATATATATATATCTGTGTGTATGTATGAGAATTTGAACATATAGAATAAAAAATTGAACATATAGGAAAAACAAGTTGGTGAATTTCAACAGATAGGAAAAAGTAAGCTTGGAGAATTTCAACAGATAGATACAAATTTGAACAAATAGGTTCAAGCAATTGAATAGATAAAAAAATATTTGAATGAATATATTAAAATAAAAATTTCAATAGATAAATGGTAACGTTCTTTTAACCAACAAATGTCCTTTGACCAACAACTTTCCAAGAAATGTCCTTATATGTCCAATAAATCAAACCTTGTCGTTGATAAGGGTGAGCATAGTCCGAATTGGCTTGGATTAAGATGAAATTAGAACCAATTTGTTATCTACGGTTCTTGAAAAATTAGAACCAATTCAATCTATTTATATCGTGGAACCAATCCATTTAAACACGGATTGGATCGGTTTAGAATTACGAATTTACATAATTAAATATAAAAAATATATATATGTATAGAACATTTTAATTCTATAAAATATAAATATAGCATCATATTAGTTTCACAATAGTAACATATCTTTCAATAATAGTGACATACTATTCTAAAATTTAAACAACCATAAGAAAACTGGTTTCACCATAAGTATTTAGACCGTTACAAATTAAAACTAAAAATCAACAAACAAAAGTAATAAAAGAAAATATTATGTGGATTTAGGTTTTATATGGAATAAGAGAAGATACTATGCAGGAGGGTATATAATATAAATATGGCTATTTGTATACGGTTTAGATCGATTCTAATCCGGAACCGTGAGGTTCAATCCGGAACCGATCTGTGGACAACGAATTTTTAATTTTTTAATCCGAAACCAAACCATGGATTCAAAAAATCAATCCAAACCTACCGGATCGGATTATACTGGATCGAATTACGGATTTCGCGTATTCCTTGATCAGCTTTAGTCATTGATGAGTTATAGAGGTGGGTGAGAATATGTATGGATTTATCACTATTTTTTTATTATATTTGTCTCAAAAAAATAAAAAATAAAATAAACAACAAATATTTTTTTAAAAACAAACATAATAAAATAAAAATATTATAATCAATAAATCAGTTTAATTTTTTTTAATAAATAATATATATTGAAATCCTGCAAAATCAAGGCTCCAATCAGTGGCTTACCGTAGCCGGACCGCGTGTAACAAAATCAGGCTTCGTTTACTGATCAATTGGACATAAATAAAATAAAATATTCTAACAAGGGCTGATTATAATTTTTTAAATTATAATATTTTAATCAAATTTTAAGGAGTATATTTGTAATTTATTCTAATTTTTTAAAAAAAAAAAATAAATTATACTAACGACTCCTGAGATTTATGTTTATTATAGTTATCTCCTTATACCTCCTTGTTAATTTAATTTTATGTATGATGATCATTACGGTGGGGAGGAACTGTTATGAAACTTTAAATCTTATGTAGCAACCTGTAATGAAATTTTAAACTTCAAGGAGGGATGTAATTTCTAAAAAGTGAGGAAAAACTATAATAAACATAAATCTCAGGACTATCAATGTAATTTATCAAAAAAAAAACCAAAAAAAAAAAAAACCCGCAAATACGTTCCCGCCATTTAAACCATTTTCTCCCTCTTTTAGAAGCTCCTGTCATATTGGAGTTACGAGAGAGAGAGAGAGAGAGAGAGAGAGAGAGTCCTCAATGACTTCAATGGCTAAACCTGACGAAGAGAAATGCGACGGTCTCGAAATCATTTCAATCGGAACTCTATACAGTGGTCTTTGGGACAAGAAGTACTGGAGCTCCTCTAGGGTTTGTTTCCACTCTCTGATCTCTACTCTATTCTTTTACATACATAATATACATGTATATATATACATATTAATGACTGGATATTTATATTGGTGTAGAAATTGATTGGTCATGTTCTTGTTAATCAGTGATTTGTTTCGTTTGTGTTGTTCTGGTGACTCTACAAGGGTTTTTAGTTAGGTCGAAATGTAATTTGGTGAGCCTATGAGGATTTTCAGCTAGGTTGAAATGTAATATATGAAATTGTTTGGAGTAGATGCTTTGTTTTTCTTCATAGAATTATGTAGATAGATTATTGATGTATGGATTGGATATGTTTGAAAGGGAATAATACAAATTGAAGCTTTGGAAGGAACACAAGTAGTGAACCTATAGGAAGATGTGTAAGCGCAATTAGGGATTAAAATTGGCTTGCAAAATGCAGGCTGGCCATGAGTATTTTGGGGCCCAAATCGAATTGTAAAGATGGGGCCCTCTATATATATCTTTAAAAAAAAAAAAAAAATTTGCAAGTAAAATTAGTAAGTACACACTTTTTTTTTTTTTTTGACATAGATTAAAACATGAAGAAATCATTACATAAACTCAAAAAGATAAAATAAGGTCTTGTTGTTTCATAGTTTAACAATATCTAGTTTACAAGAAGGAAAAATATCCAAACAAGTTCTAAACCTACAATTCCAAAAATTAATTGAATAATTTGTAACAAAACATTACTTGAACATTATCATTCTCACATTTTTAGCCACAAAATTACTAATTTTTTTTTATTCCCAAGGTTATTATTGAGTTCTATCAAGTTTTAACGTGGACAACAAAATCCTATTTTCATAACTTGTTTAAAAAAAATTATATCTCCATAATGTTATATTTTATTTCAACTTTATTCATTTTCATTAAAATGCAATTACACTATTATGACCAATCATTAAAAAAGGGTAAAGTACACTCATCTCCTCTGAGGTTTTTGAAATGTAACTTACCTCCCCTGTTAGTGAAGCCGAACCCAATTAACAGAGGTTGGTGTTTAGCAAAGTTATCCTTATAATAAATTAATACATTTTGCTCCATATATCTTATATTCGTAACCAAACGACATTAATCTAACACAGCACTCTATAGTTTCATAACCAAACACCAAGTAACTTTATACATAGACGGCTAGCCCAAACTGAGCTGCGTCTCTCCCCATCAAGTTGTTCATCTTCTTCACCATTACACATCAGGTTCATTTCTTCTTGCCGTTTTCTTCTCCACCAGCATCAGCCCCCACCCCCGCCACCAATTAGCTTAGCAGTACAGGAAGCAACAACCTTCGCCACAAACAACCACCTCCCCTTCTCCCTCCCACTCCACTAATAGGCTCACAACCGTAGCTGGAATGCCCCACCACTACAACCACCATGGTTTTTGATTGAAAGCTTCGTTTCACCCCAGGTCTCTCTCTAATTTTGATTCAATATACACGTAATATACACACAGTATATATATAACATATACAAATTAATATAGTTTACAAATAGATACATACTCTATATATACAGTATATACAAATATAGATTTTATAAACTTACTTTTTATGGGTTTAATATATATAGAATATATACCAATTTAGTTTTTATATACATACAGTTAACCTAACTTCCAAAAAATTATACTAAGTGGGACACAAACAGCTCACAAAATAAAATAATTCTAAATAAATTTCAATTGAAAAATTTGCACAAAATTGACATAACAAGCTAAAACCAAATAAATGAATGTCCTAAATGTCCATGTAATTGAGTCCCCGCTACACCATGAGTCCACTCTAAGTCATTCTATCACTTGAAAATGATAAACAACTAAGTCAGCTAATAGTTTAGTGAGTAGAAGCATTGATAGTAAATATAGTTTTGAAAACAGGGTTCAATTCTAAAATAAGATATATATCACAGAAACTAGATTGACATACAGTTTTGATGAAGACAATCTGTTTCAAAAAGAAGGTTCCATAGTTAAACAGTTAAAAATACTCAGGTCTCTCAAGAACATAACAAATGATATTCTCCACTTAAAATAGATTACAATATGATCATCAATAATTTGGGTACCATGATTAACAAGTAACATGCCACAAGGTTCTCAAGGCAATAAGCCTGTTGGATCTAACATCGAACCACGAGTCATCCTCGGGTAGCAACTCGGGCCTTTTCTCCAAGACAATCTGATTGAAGGTCACTTAGCCTAGCCTAGGTCTTTTCTTTACAATCGTTGAGCACTAGAGCCATCACAACCCAACCTGGATCTGTTTCCTAGTGGCCAGAGTCACCACACACAGTGGAATAAATTTCCTGGACTTTTATATATAGATGGTCCTAATAATCAATACCATTCAATTTTGCAAAGTGTGGTAATTCACCATTATAAACATGAAACTATGTCAAACAGTTTACTGTATGCCATGTTTACACATGTTTCAAAAATAATTTAATTCCATTGATAATATAATAATTTTATCAAAACAGTTTAGTCCTGAAACAACAATTTAATTTTCCAACAGTTTAGGATAAGGGAATATTTATAAAAATGTGTAGCATGCAGCTACTCACCTAAAAACGGAACAATATAATCCTTTAATAGAGTATGAAAATCCAACTAGTGTCCTGAATAAAATTTGAAAAACTATGTGTCACTACTAATTCCAAAAATATTAAAAGTAATAATAAACTAAGTAATCCCAAGCTAAAGCGCATTAACACAGCTCAAGCCGACTCACCGTTACTCTTAAATAATATCTAAGTTCATGTTCTTCAAGGTCTCAAATTATACAAGACATAAGTTCAGATTGAAACTTAATTAAGGCCAAGTTTGGCATGTACTAAATAATGCAAAACGTCAAAAAGTCACTATCCTATTTAAGTCACATCATCTTATTTAAATCACATCACCTCTCTAACACATCACATCAAACCCAACCCATATAAGCCAATAAGTCAAAAAGTGCACTTTTTTAGAACATCCCATTTTAAAACAACATTTTAAAAATCCACTAACTTTGAAAATTAAAAATCCACTCCACGCCATTCGAAAAATTCCAAAACCCTCCAAATATCAACTAATATATCCTAAGTTTCAAACCCAATTGGTTTCACTCGATTTCCTTATCAAAAGAATTAGTTACAATTAACTATACCCAAATAGGTCATTTTCTGTAGCACTTTAAAGAAATTAATGGTTCTCTTAGTATACATGAGCAATCAACGCAAGACCAAAAGCGTAAGATACTAGACTCATAATCGGTTCTAATGACATTGATTTGATAATTTTCAGATTTATATCGAAAGAGAACCGTATTTTTAAAGTCAACAGTTTGTGCAGATTTGTTTTTGAAAATATAAACTACACCCATTATTAAGGTACCAATTTTATTCCTATTTTCCAACGCTCAACTAGTAAAACCTTCAAACGCAACACTCACCTATTCACAGCCACCTAACATCCACTATGACACTTTTTACATTGGAGAACCCATCACTAGAATTCACAAAAAGAACCCTATACCCCACGTTCTCAAATTCCACCAACACTACCTATATCAGCACCAATATATATTAATAAAAACCCAATCAAACACCATACAACAACACTGCTTCATCATGACAACCCTCAATCAATGCAAATATGAGCATGGATAATAAGAAATCAAGAAAACAAGGAAGAAAAATGGTGAAAAACGCATACCCAATACAATGAATCCACTCAACAAACAAATGGTGTGACGGTTCACAACTATCTTCCCTTCTCCTCTGACTAAACGGCTGCTCAAGAAAAACTAATGAAAACAAAATAAAATATTAAGGTTCCCTTCCCTACTACATATTTGGTCAACCCCCTAAACTATTATTATTAGCCCTTAAAATTGTGAATTTCCATAATAAATATTTTTATAGTTTAAAATTAATTAAGATACCCTCTAATAATATTTAATTTTCACTTTAATATTTTACCACCAAAATATTTGAGATTTATAAAATCATTATTATTTTTAATAGTGTTTTTTTTTATTTTTTATTTTTTATAACTGGGTTTTCACGATATATACATTTTCCTTAATAGATAACAATTTTAGGTTTTGAATGTAATTTTTTATTATAGAATTATTATTCAGAAGGAAATTTATTTCCATTTCTTTAGGTCTCATAAACATGCTGGGTGTGAATATACATATTGGGTTTGAATATTTCTCAAATTTTGGATTTTTGAATTTCTAAATTATTGTACAAATCTAGAATTTATATACAGTTTTTTGGATTTCTGAATTTTTGTATACATATATATATTTTTTGTTGGTGTTTATAAATAGTATGCGTTTCTTCTTCTTGCAATTCAATTGTACTCTGATTGTTGCCTTCATGAGTCATGACAAGTCAATGTGCTCTGGTTGCTGCAAATATTTGGTCGATTGGGTGGTGATGCACTGTGGCAAAGAGAACTTGCGGGGAGTTCAGTGTGTGGAGGTGGTAGTAGGCAAGGGACGGTAAAATAGGAAATATAATAAAGTAAATTAATGACCTCAGCAAAGTCAGCCAGTGTTATTGACAGTCAACTAGCAGAAGGGGGTATTTGAAACTCAAAAGTAAACGAAAAGGGAAGTTGATGTCATTTTTGAAACCTCAAGGGAGGTCTTTGTAATTGTCAATAACCTCGTGGGAGGTTAGTATAATTTAGCCTTAAAAAAAAAAGAGAGGTGAAAGTGAAATAAAACATACAATTATGAAAACTTGATGGATTTGAACTAAGACTTTGTTCACGTTGAAATTCAATAGGGGACCAATGATAACCTCAAAGGAAAAGTAGTACCTACTAATAAAAGAATTTTTTTATCACCGTATCCACTTCACTCTTATACTTCACTTTTAATGTGTATTCATGCAATAAATGACATTATTAATGTCAAAATATCATATTCAAACAATTATAGAACCCATCATGCCACACAAGAATCCACATGGAAGTGAAAATTTTTCATGAAAAATTATTTGGTATTATCGTTTCAAGTACTTATCAAGCTTATTGACCAAATCCTTTCTAGTGCAAATAATTCATTCATTTAATCTTTTGATTTTAGACTCCATTTAATTGTTCTTTTCTTACTAAAAAATAAACCAAAGGTTGTTTAGATTCTGCATTTAGATTGAAGCCCTTCATTTTATTGAAACTTGATGAATTTTTTTTTGAACTTGGTATTAGGGTTGGACTGAAATGGGCCCCTATTTTTTAGACAAAATTTGGAGGCCCAAAGCGGTTGGTTTGCTGGCTTATGCCTAGGGTGGCCCTGGCAAAATGACAGAAATGCAAATACAATAAAAAAAAGTACATGGAGAAGATTATAGTGTGTAAAGTAATGGACAATTTTAGTGACTTGAGTCCATGAGTGTGTTTGATATTTTGAGCAAATCAAAGTTTGGTAAGAAATACTCATGCTAATTTTCAACAGAGATCAAACTTGGTTGTGACTCGTGAGAGAAAATGTGCCAACAACCTTGGTGTTGGAGGAAAAGGCAAAAAAAATGGAAGAATGACCAACCTTGTATAGAGGTGCCTCTAGAACATTAGGAATATCAGCAACTACAACTCATATTTAGTGGAAGTAATGTTCAATGAGGGGATATGAACTAATCGATTGTGGTATGTGCATATAAAATTATGAACAACATTGGCACTAATATGCAATTTAATGTTTAAAGTGAAAGATTGAATATGCCTGAAAGAGATTTCTAAATCAGATTTCATGTAGTCATCATTTCCTAAATACATTGCCAAAAATTGCCAACTCATTTATTTTATTTAAGCTTTTCTTTTGAAAATTCCATGCAAGTTCCCTTCAGCTGGATGTTGGTCAAATGTATTGACATAGCTTCATTCATTTATTTTCAATTCGATTCAAATATAGCTGAAGAAAAATTAGGACTCTAGAAAGAATTAGCAGTTAGGTCTGCTGATGAAAAAAGATTAAAACACTATTGAAATGATTGATTTGCTGTCCATGCATTTGCTTAGAGTCTAGAAGTTCCTTGGATGACAGGTTTGGGTCTTTAAAAAGCATATGTTCTCTTTCTTGAAGGTAGAACTGTCACACCCTGGTATTTTAATCAAGTTTCAAATATATACAATTCACATATCTCTCTTTCTCATTGAACAACTTCTAGATATTACATAAAATTCTTTACATGCTTCAACTGTAAAGCAAAAATAATTCAGTAAGTTTGAGATAAACAAAATAAAATTGTCACGACCCCAAACCCGCCCCGATAGGTTAGCATCATAACCGGTCAGTAATTATGAGATTACCTACGGCCTCCGACCGAAATCAAATTATATTAAGGCTAAGTTTGGGATGTAAGAAATAATCCAAAAAGTCAAAAAGTTACTCAAAAAGTTAAAAAGTTAATACTATTCATCAAAAGTCAACAATTACGGCTGCACAACTCCCAATTCAAATTTTCCTCTACAAATCAATTTTTACAATTTTTTATTACACATTTTTCCATAAAAAGTCAAAAAGTTAACCCAAACATCCATATTTTCAACCTCAATTTTTTAGTCTAAAAAGACAAAAAGTGCACTTATCCCAAACTTGGCCTAAATTTTAAGGGGCCAGAAACGGAAGCAGAATCGTTAATTTTGTCTAATGAGCTGTGTATATATGGCATACTAAAAACTTTTCTCATTCGTATAATAACTCACACCATACTGTTAATAGAGACATACATTTATCTAGGATCATTCAAAATAGTCTTATCAAAAACCAAGGTTATACATATAGATTTGGTCGCACAAGACCACAAAAGAGAACAAAAGGAAAATCAAAAACAAAAGCCTCATCCGTGAGGCGACCTTGGTTGACTTCAAAATCTCGGTACTCTTGTCACATTTCCACTAAGGCTGGGGTTGGACATCCCGCTGCTCACCTATATACATATAAATACAAAGTGAGTTATAGCCTAGTGAATAATACCAGCGTAAAGGGGTTGTATGAATGAGATTCTCAAATAAGTAGTCCAAACTTATAAGTAATGCATATAAATCATTATGAAAGCAAAACGACCTCGGGTCCATTCCATCGTGCTCAAGGCATATCAAAGGGGCAAAACGACCATGGGTCCAAATTTACTTCATAAACCGACCTCAAGTCTAATGGATCCATATACGAATGACCACCGGTCCTTCATATCACAATACCAACCGACCTCGGGTCCAACATTCTTGTATTCATATTTATGCGCATATTCATATTCATGATCATGATCACGATCACATCCGTATTCATATTCAAAACGACCTTTGGTTCAATCAATTCTTTATTCAAAACGACCTTTGGTCCATTTAAGAAACATACAAAACGACCTTTGGTCCAATTCATATATAAGATGACCCTTAGACGATCTTGTTAAACATTCCAAACGGTCTTAGGCCCAATCCATATTCTTGTCAAATATACCAAACGGCCTTAGGCTCGTTTCATATTCTTTTATCAAACATATCAAACGGCCTTGGGTCCATTTTGTATTCATACATCAATCACTTTACAGATTCTATTATGAATCAAACAGATAGAATACTCATTCATAGTACAAATTTGTAAGTCCAAAAACTTACCACATAGGTAACATTTAGAAAATAATACATACACAAAAATATCTTTACTAAGATATTACTCACAGTGTTCAGATGCTTGACTCATCCTTACAATTGGCCATACATAATTCACAACACATTGGGTCATAATACAATTAAATCTATTTTTTAGTTTGCTTAATTTTCTTGGGCTTCTTTTGTGTTCTTTAATTCATTTAAGATACTCAATGTGTGCCTATGAATGCTCAAAAATGAGAGAGAATAGAAATTGAAGCATAAAACAACTTTTCAAAAGTTCCTGAAACAGGGCCCTTCGCTCGAGCGCGACTTTAGTCACTCGAGCGGGCTGCAAAGCTCTGCAAAAGTACTGGTTGCTTGAATTTTAGGCTCGAGCGCAAGTTTTGGTCGCTCGAGCTATGAGCAGTTCAAAACAGGGTTCGCTCGAGCGCAAGTTTTGCCGCTGCCACCATGCAATTGTCTGCTAAAACATTGGATGCCTGGTAACTTCACCGCTCAAGCGATACAGTCGACATATAGGTTTTCCAGAATGCTGTTTGGGTTTCAAAACATGGTTTTCAATGGTGCAACTTGCATGTTATGTCCTATATTTGAGCCATACAACTACTAACATGAATTTAAGAGCCAATTTTACAAGATTGAAGTTCAAATCATCATAAATTCATCATGCAAGTCCCAAATCATTTCAAATTCTTCTTGATAACTTCAAAACTCATGCAATCAAGTTCCATAACTTCATGGATTATGCATGCATGTGAGATGTAGTCTCTAATTCCATCTCAAATGGTATAAATGATACTTTTATTCATGAGACTCAAGACAATTATGCATGCATGTGTGATTTGATACCAAATTCTTCATATTAAGTTTATATCTTACATTAATTCACCAATTCTTCTTGAATTCACATAGTTATGAACTTAAGCTCATGAATTTGAGTTCAATTACTCACCTAGAGTCTTTAGTCAACTCTTCATAAGCTAGTTCTTGAGTTCCTACACATAATCCTTCAAGCCCCTAGCCAAATCTTCAACATTGAGCCTCATTGTCTCTAGAATTGCACTTCTCTCTCTAAAATGCTCTCTCTACAAGCTGAATTTTGAGCTTAAAATGAGCTAAGCACCTTAATTAGCATATATATAGGCTAGGTTAACTTAATTCACTAATCCATGATTAAATTAAGTAATTGGAGTTTAGTTTAATTGATCAAAGGCTTATTTTAATCAGTTTAATATAATTTGATTTCGGCTTGAGGCCGTAGGTAATCTCATGATTACTGGCCGGTTATGATCCTAACCTATAGAGGCGGGTTTGGGGTTGTGACAAAAAGAGTGCCCTAATGGCTACGCATTTCAATACAAGGGCCTTGATTACATGAAAGATGGACATTCAATCCCAAAACATTTTAGCATGGAGCTTTCACATTTACATTCACTTTAAGAGTCTTCATGCTACATGTAACATACTATGCAATTATTTGGTATGAGAATGAGAATGCACATGCTATATTATGCCAAAAACTTTGATTTCTTCTTTTTCAAAAGGTAATGCTCAATGCATATGAAGTTTTAGAACCAAACAGACATGGGGCAGTAAACTAGCACTAGACCTTCCAAGGCAAGAGTCCCAAACATTATATATATACAGTTGTATATCACAAAATATTCCCACATTTACCGGCTCGATACGAAAGGGCAATGGGCACCTAAAACATTAACACTTTCCACATTTATCGGCTTGATACGGAAGGACCAGCGGACACCCAAAAAATTTCCCACATTCGTTTGGCATCAAGCCCGAGACAGGGCAATTGGGCACCTACACTCCCCGCGTGGATACCAATACAATACTCACATTGTTTCAGAAACCGACTCAACTACCCGAACTTCTATGCTCTTTACCCCCGTCTCAAGCTTCAACACCTTCCAATTGTTCACTCGGTTTCAAATGAAAACTATGTAATGGAAACATGATGCATGGATTTTAAATATCTTCAATTCTTCATAATTCAATTCATTTCCAATAGAAGTAAACAATTAGATTCAAGGAAATATCATCAACATCAACACCAATATATATAATTCTGCGCTTGAGTGTGAAACGCAAGCTCCTAGCATCTCCGCCTGTAGAGCAAGATGCAGGATGCCCTAAAAGACCGCTCGACCGTTAACTCCTGCGCTCGAGCGAACCCTATTTTTCCAAAATTGTTACAAGTACACTTTCTATGCTATTTTATTACTATCCAATATATATTTTAAATGCATGGATTCACAACCACAGATTGCTTTGTTTGATGATTCATACCTTTGATTGCAATGCTCTCAGTGGTTTAAAAAATGGGCATTGCATTATTTTAGAGTAGCTTATTAATTAACTTAACTATGCTATGATGCACTGGTGAAGCTTTTTATGAGTTGGTATATGATGTTTGGTTAGACATGCTGTCCTGTCTGGATAAGAAGGCTCCGTGCACGGTAGTTCTATATACTATGGCATTATGTCATACTTTTCTGTTGGCTTAATTTGTGCAGTTTTGCAGGGTAAAGATCGCTACCCTTACCCGGTTGGATACAAAGCTGTCCGAACTCATAATGGGAATACTTATAAAATGGAAATTTGTGAAGGTCTCAAAGGGCCTTTATTTTCGGTCTGTTGCTATTCTCAATTGCTTTTGATCTTCTTACTTGCCTTGGGTTGTCAAAACTACTAAAGCCTTACCAGCTCCCTCCCTCTTTTCATATTTTGTTCATTTGGCAGATCACTTATACTGATGGAGAGTCATGTTCTGGACAAACTCCAGATATTGCATGGAAAAACTTTCAAAAGAAAGGATGCCCTCACATAAAATTGTGGCATGGAAAGAGATTTTCGTGTAAGATAGATGGTGTTGAGGTATATATCTTGGTGCCTATTATGAGTAGTTGATATTGGTGTTGCATTGTGATAATTGCTCTCCTGATTCTGTGACCTTTCTCCTGTTGTTATATTATTAATTCTATTAAAAATGGCAGAAAACTTTATTTGGATGCCATTATGTGGACTAATACGGACTTTATATTTTTGATAATTTTTATATTATGATTTAATGTGTGTTTGATCAACCAATCTTTGAGGCAGCAGTTCCACTTCTACAAATATGATTCATAGAATAACATGGGCATGCAATGCTCTTATACTGAGGAAACATCACTGCTGATAAAACTTGGTCTGTATGGATTCTATTGCATTGTTATAAATAGAATGCCAGAGAATTAGATGACATGACATCTTTCAAATCAATTATCAAACTGGTTGACAAATGGTCTTCAGGTCTTTCCTTACTAGTGCAACAACCTACATCCTTGATAGCCTTCTCTTTAACTTGACCCACTTAGCTTCGTCATCCTTTTGTCTATCACTGATGCCATCTCTAACCTTAGTTGCATGAAGCTGGGGCTGGGTCTGGGGCAAAGGAGTGGGGGCACATAAGAGAGTCTAAGGTTGATATTGCCTATGTATTTATATATATTAGAAGAAATATTTTTGTTATAAAATTAATGTTAAATGTCTACATTATACTAGCACTTCAAATGTAAAAGCATAAACATAATAAGTTCTCATTACAAAAGTAACAATTTATTACCAATAATATTTATTTTTTACTCGTCAATGCTCACAAACTTGAATTAAAAGATCTATCAAAAAACGTCCATCATTAATTCCTAAGAAGAAAACCAAAATTTAGTATAAATATCTGTTCTTTATTGAATTTGTTTTGACTTGTTAGATTTTCTTCTCTTTCTTTTGGATTCGTATGTTTGAGTAGTCCCATCCTAAATGTTAGTAGGAGTTTTCTGCTTTCTGCTAATTTTTCATAAATGTAGTCCTTTTTTACTCTTTAGTTATCATTAACCCATCATTCTTTTGACGGTCATGCTTTCTACAAAAGAAGCACGAACATGTGTAAAGGATGAATATCCAAAACTCAAATGATATGTTAAAATGAGATATTTTGATAAAAATAAGAGATGAAAACAAGGTACTAAAACGTATATGCATGTGTGTATGTTCAAACATTCACAACAAAGTGGCTTGCCATGATATATACTCATTTGTTATGCTAATTAGTCAATTGTTTCAAAATGAAACTATATCAATCATTGTTTCAAAATGAAACTATCTAAGAAACATGGACACAGATAAGGACATGGGCGGGCATAGACATACGACACATAGATTTTGAAGAAAAGTAGGACACTAACACAATTGAGATATGACATAAAAAAGGGAAAAAAAAAAATATTAGTTATGTATACAAATATAAATTTATGGTATGTATAAGAGACATAGCCACCATGAAAGGTATGCCGACCCCACTACTAGATAGTGGAATCGGTCATAGTAGAACTCTGTCATCATGAGGAGTGTAACAAACGAGAATAGGCATTAGTAGTTGTGGTTAGAGTCCCACTAGCAAGAATTTGATCTTTAAAGCCTCGCAAGTCTTGATCTAAACCAAAAAAAAAGAAAAGGTAATCATAAACTCCTCCCGATTGCGCTTTTGTTGTTCTAATCATTGGTGAAGGGCTGATGCTGTAATAATTGATTCCACAAATTTTTGAGAGTGCTGTAATACTCAGATAAGGGTTGGCTAGACTGCTTAGTGGCAAAAATTGTCTTGTACAACTCATGCACTCAATAACAATTACTCTTATGGTAAAAAGACTTTACAAGAGCATCCTAAGCCCTTAGCTCGCTCATCCTTTTAGTGGCTATCTATCAAGCTGAGCATGTTCAATCTCTATGCTCTAGCTTGAGTTTAGAGGGAGAGTTGGAATAGATGTTATTTTATTTTTTATTGTTATTAATTGTTAATAGTTATGTCCTTGTATTTTATTATTATAATATAAATATGGGTTGAGGTACATGGTATGAGATATAACCCAATACCTATTCCTATAATTCTTTCTTCTGTCCGTCTTTTATTCTCTATCTTTGACCTTAATTTTATAGCTATTTCATAGCTTTTTATACTATAGTTGTCTCCATATATTTTACTTTTACCCCAAATCAATTTTCTAAAACTATAAAAAACCCACAAAGATGTCATGTGGCAAGTCCAAAATAGGACACATGTTCTTGAAGTGTCTTTGATGTGTCTTGTGAAAAATAATA
This sequence comes from Camellia lanceoleosa, assembly GCA_025200525.1. NCBI lineage: Eukaryota > Viridiplantae > Streptophyta > Magnoliopsida > Ericales > Theaceae > Camellia > Camellia lanceoleosa. Next base: position 83,498,157 of record CM045769.1, read on the forward strand.
ATAATAATATTTTTTTTGATATGCTAGGTGGTGTCCAACACACGGATGTGCATGTCCACAGTGTGTCAGTGTTCGATACATGACAGACACGGACATGACACCCATTTTGAATTTTTCATGCTTCCTAGGAAACAATAGTGTTGGTTTCCAATTGTTTAGACCATAGTTAATTCATAAGAGAAGAAAAACCTACGCCAAGGAAAGCTTTGGTAGTAACAAGATTTGCACGGTTGTTTGTGAAGTGTCCTGAGTGGGGCCTTCTAGGAAGATGGAAGGCACTAAAATGGCGTAGAATCACGTGAGGTGGGAAAGGTGAGAGCTTATTTGGTCCTTGATGGACATAGAGGGGTAGTGAAGGTCCAAGATTGTCGGAGGAGGGAGATAGTTAATTGCTTTGTGCTTACATGGCAGTCTCCTTATATAAGGTGGTATAAACTTAGAAAATATGAGGAAGAAGAACTCAGAAAATATGAGGAAGAAGGAATATATTTCTGTTATATTCAAAACTTCTTATTTTACAAGACCAAATGACACTCCTTATATAGGAGATATTACAAACATCATTATAACCCATTATATGCCACTTACATATTATATATTACCACTATCTACCACTATCATATTATATACATGCCACTATCTTATTATATACATTAACACAAATTTCCAGCACTCCCCCTCAAGCTGGTTTGAAGATATCTTCCATAGCCAGCTTGCTAGTCAGCTTATCAAATTGCTTCTTGTGTAGTCCCTTCGTTAGCACATCAGCTAATTGTTCACCTGTTGGAAGGTAGGTCATACTGTTTATGCCAAAGATTGATTTTCTCCTTGATGTAATGTTTTTCCACTTCTAGATATTTTGTGAGATCCTGTAGAATCGATTATGAGCTATAGATATAGTCGCTTTGTTGTCACAATAGACCTTCATAGGTGTCGGGTGAGAAAGCTTTAATTCTTCAAGAATTCTTTTAATCCACATTACTTCACAGATTCCATGGGCAACAGCTCTGAACTCTGCTTCTGCACTACTTCTAGCTACCACATTCTGTTTTTTACTCCGCCATGTAACTAGGTTCCCACCTACAAAGGAGCAGTATCCGGATGTTGATCTCCTGTCTGTAACACTTCCTGCCCAGTCTGGATCTTGGTATACTTCAACTTGAAGATGTCCATGTTTCTTGACAAGCCTCTCCTCGAGTTCCTTTCAAATATCTTAAGATCTTATAAACGGCCTCAAAGTGCTCGCCTCGGTGAGTGCATGAATCGACTTACCATGCCGATCGCAAAGGCAATATCGCCACGATGAGACAAGTAAATCAATTTCTACAAGTCGCCGATATTGTTCTCTCTTTGACTTCTTCACTTGTAACTTCAAGTTAGGCTCGATCGAGTCTCCACCATCTTACAACCAAGCATACTGTTTTCCAAGGAGATCAAGAACATATTTTCTCCGATTAACGAATATACCTTCCTTGGATCTTGCAAATTCCATTCCGAGGAAATACTTGAGGGCTCCCGGATCCTTAATGTGAAATTCTTTATGAAGTTTCTCTTTGAGGGTCTAACTCGCTTCATCATTACCGCTTAAAATGATGTCATCAACATAAACAATCAAAATTGCAATTTTATCGCTTTTTGAATGTTTATAAAATATCAGGTGATTCGCTTGACTCTGAGAAGCCACAATCGATAATCGCTTCCCAAAGCGTTCAAACCACGCTCTTGGTGATTGTTTGAGTCCAGATAATGACTTGTTCAATCTGCATACTCTATCGCCAAGTCTGCTCAAATCCGTGGTAGGCTCATGAACACCTCCTCTTCAAGATCACCATTGAGAAATGCATTTTTAATGTCAAGTTGATGTAGAGGCCAATCAATTTCTGCAAGAGATAACAAGATTCGATGGAATTTATTTTAGCAACAGATAAACAAACGTCTCGATAGTCGATCCCATAAGTTTGAGTGAAGCCTTTAGCCACCGCCTCGCCTTGTATCTCTCAACGCTTCCATCTCATTACATTTTATCGTAAACACCCATTTACACCCAATCGTTTTCTTGTCTTTGGGTAGATCAACTATCTCCCAAGTACCACTTCTCCTTAAAGCATTCATCTCCTCCATGACGCTAATTTCCAATTCGGATCATCAAATGCTTCTGATATTCCTTGGAACAAACAAGTGTGAAATCCTAGATGTGAAAGCTCTATGGTTTTTAGACAGTCTTTGATAGGAGAGGTAATTTGCAATAGGATGTTTAATGCAATTTCGACACCTTTCCTAATTGCTATAGGAACATCAAGGTCGAAATAGAAGGAATAGGATTACCTAAAATTTCGATGCCGTAATCCCTGTGGACATTCGGGTCATTATTCCTCAGATGAAATCGCTTCCTAGTATAAACCTGAAGCTTAGAATTTAGATCATTTTGTAGTACTTCTCCCCCTAAACAAGAATCTTCTTGACTAGGCACCATAGAACTTGGTTCTCCTAAGTGATCATTATCAGACAGATGTGGTTTTTGTGTAGGATAAATGACATTGGGGAGCGGGATAGAAATATCCCAAAAATGGTCTTCTACTCCACTTGTCTCCCCCTGAAGAAAAGTGTTGGGGAAATAGGATTTTGTTTCTACAAATGACACATCCATACTCACATGAAATTTCTTGGTTTGAGGATCGAAACACTTATACCCCTTTTTGTTTGAGGAATAACCCAAAAAAACACATTTTATAGCACGGGGGTCAAGTTTTGAACGAAATTGACTGGGAACATGAACATAGGCAGTACATCCAAAAACTTTGGCGGGTAAATCAGAAAACAACTTCGTGTCAGGAAAAAAAGTTTTGAGACAATCAAAAGGTGTTTTGTATGTTAACACCTTTGTAGGCATCCTGTTTATCAAATAAGAGACTGTTAAAATTGCTTCACCCCATAAATATTTAGGAACATGCATCTAAAACATTATAGCACATGTTACTTCAAGTAAATGTTTATTTTTTCGTTCTGCAATGCCATTTTGTTGAGGGGTATCCCGACATGTAGATTGATGAAAAATCCCCTTTTTTGCCAAAAATTCACCCAACTACTCATTGAAATATTCTGTTCCATTATCAGAATGTAAAATACCAATTTTGGTTTGAAATTGGTTTTCAATCATATTGTAAAAATTTGTGAATAAATTTTTCACGTCAGATTTTTTATTCATCAAATAAATCCAACATAAGCGGGTATGGTCATCAATAAATGTAACAAACCATCTTTTACCAGAAAGAGTAGTGATTTTAGAAGGGCCCCAAATATCACTATGAATCAAATAAAAAGGTTTGGAAGCCTGGTAAGGTTTTAGCAAATAAGTAGAGCGATGAAATTTTGCAAAAATGCAACTTTCACAATGAAAAGAAGAACAATCAATCCCTTTAAATAATTCTGGAAATAAATGTTTCAAATAAAGAAAACTAGGATGTCCTAGCCTATAGTGCCATAGCATTATTTTTTCTCGAACTGAGATTGAACTAGTACTATTAAAGCTTTGAGCTTTTTTATTACTAACAGGTACTTCATCAAAATAGTAAAGACCTTCAAGCATCCTAGCACGCCCAATCATCATCCCCGAGTTCTGGTCCTAAAATTCACAATGGGATTCAAAAAATGTAACACGACAATTAGAATCCTTAGATAGTTTACTGACAGACAAAAGGTTACAGGCTAAGTTGGGGACGTGAAGAACAACATTGAGATTAATTTTCTCAGTTAGTTTAATAAATCCTTTTCCTGCAATAGGTGAAAAACTACCATCGGCTATTCTGATTTTGTCATGACCAGAACAAGGGAAATAGGTACTAAATAAATGGGAAAAACTAGTCATGTGATCGGAGGCACCGGAATCTATGATCCACGGAGAGAAGTTTAGGCAAGAGAAGGCTTTAGGATTTCTACCTGTTTGTGCCAAAAAAACACTAGGAGTACCGGATGAGGAGTTGGATTTTATCAGCTTTAAGAGTTGATCAATCTGCTCTTTGTTGAAGGGACCTAAATCGGCTTCATTAGCAGTAGGAAAGCTACGATTCTTCTTTCCTTGTTTGCTGCTTTTCCAGTTGACAGGTTTGCCATGGATCTTCCAACACGTTTTGCGTGTATGGCGAGGCTTGTTCAAAAATCACACCAGACTCGTGGCTTATCATCAAACCTGCGCTGGTAATTTGCAGCCTTGTTGGCCGCAGCATTGCTAATTAAAGCAGAAATTTCAATTGACTCACCAGTATCTTTTTTCTTAAGCATGACGCTCCTTTGGCTCTCTTCCCTTCTGACTTCGGCAAATACTTCGCCAATGGATGGGAGAGGAGGCCTGCCAATAATTCTTCCTCGTACTTCATCGAACTCAATGTTGAGGCCGGCAAGAAACTTGTAAATACGGCTGTCTTCCACAGTTTTCTTGTGGTGGTTGCAGTCGTCAACCGATTTCCATTCGTATGTGTTGAACATGTCAAGATCCTGCCACAACCTTTTCAACGAATTGAAATATTTGGTGACGGAATCATCTCCTTGACGAATCTCTCCCAACTTCAAAGTTAATTCGAAAACTTGAGATTGATTTCCTAGGTCAGAATATATCTGACTAACATTATCCCACAACTCTTGTGCAGTAGTATAGCACATGTAATTAGAGCTTTTATCCTCCTTCATGGAATTGACCAACCATGTCATAACCATGGAGTTTTCAGCGTCCCAACTGTCGAACAGCGGATCATTAACAGCAGGAGCCTTCTTGTCACCAGTGATGTAACCGATCTTTCCTTGCCCACGGATATACATCCGGACAGATTGTGACCAGCGGAGAAAATTATCACCATTTAGGCGGATGGTGGTGATTTGGACAGAGTGAGAGTTGGACGTTTTCACCGGAATGGCACCGGCAGGGGTTGAAGTGGTTTCGGACATGACTTCCGACATGGCTATGACGGTTTTAGGGCTGCTGTGTTTTTGTTGCTCTGATACCAACTTAGAAAATATGAGGAGGAAGAACTCAGAAAATATGAGAAAGAAGGAATATATTTCTGTTATATTCAAAACTTCTTATTTTACAAGACCAAATGACACTCCTTATATAGGAGATATTACAAACATCATTATAACCCATTATATGCCACTTACATATTATATATTACCACTATCTACCACTATCATATTATATACATGCCACTATCTGCCACCAACACCACTATCATATTTTATACATGCCACTATCTGCCACCAACACCACTATCATATTATATACATGCCACTATCTTATTATATACATTAACACAAATTTCCAGCATATAATCATGTGGGTCTGCTCAATTATGCACTGTGTCTCATGCCAGGGATAAGTGATTCATTTGTTTTAGTCCAACAATCTAGAGGTTTCTAACTACCAACAACATCCATGATTAGAACTCGGAGATCATATTATAGTGTTGAAGTGGTAGGTATGTCAAAGGTCAGGGATGTAAGTTCTTTGTGTATTCAATTGTATTATAATAAAAAGAATACATTTGATTATATAGTAATCCTAACCTTAAGACTAAAAAGGAAAAGAAAACATTGCCATATATATATATACACAATCTCTCAGAAAATCTAACTTAATGTTCTCACACCCCCGCTCAAACTCGAGGTGTTTTAGTAGAAAATACTAAAAGTTTGCCAAGAAGAAATTGAAACCGAGCAGTGGTGTGAGTCTTGGTAAAGAGATCAGCAAGTTGCAGAGCCGAAGAGACGAAAGGAAGCGAGATAGAGCTAGGCTGCAGATGCTGACGGACAAAGTGACAATCAATTTGAATGTGCTTTGTTCGCTTATGGAAGACACTGTTATGGGCAATCTGAATAACACTACGGTTATCACAATAGAGGGAGGTTGGATGAGGGATGCCTAAGTCAGAGAAAAGATAACGAAGCCAGACAACTTCAGTAGTAGCATGAGCTATAGCACGGTATTAGCTTCGGCAGGAACGGGTAACAATAGTTTGTTTCTTGCTTTTTCAAGAAATCAAGAAATCACCAAGAAACATATAGAAATCAAAAGTGGACTTACGATCTGTAATATCACCAGTTCAATCAGCATCAGCATAGGCTATTAAAGCCAAGGAAGAAGTAGAGGACAATAGCAATCCTTGAAAGATGGTACTGCGAAGATAGAAGAATCCGAACCAAATCAGCCAAATGTGTAGAACGAGGAGTAGAAACGAACTGACTAACTACATGAACAACATAGGCAAGATCAGGGCGAGTAACCATTAGATAGACTAAGCAATCCACGAGCTCTCGATATAAAGTAAGATCTAACAGAATAACACCATCAGTAGTGTTAAGTTTCACATTAAGCTCAATGGGACTATCGACAATCTTACTGTCAGTAAGACCAGCACGGTGAATAACTTCATTAGCATACTTAGCTTGAAATAGAAAGTAGCCTTCGGGAGAAGAAGCCACCTCAATACCAAGAAAGTATTGCAATGGGCCCAAATCTTTCATTTCGAAGGTGCGGAGATGTTTAACCTTAGAGATAGCAGAAGAATCAGAGCCAGTAATAATCATATCATCTACATATAGTAATAAGACAATAAAACCAGCAGAGGTGCGGAGGAGAAACAAAGCAGAGTCTTAGGCAGAAGGATGAAACCCAAGCTTAGTAACAGCAGTCTGAAAGTGATCATACCAAGCATGAGGAGATTGCTTCAGACCATATAGAGCACGCCGAAGACAACAAACCTGGCTAAAGGAATGGTGAAGGTTAGAGAGAGGACGCGTGTAAACATCCTCAGTGAGATGACCATTAAGAAAAGCATTCTTAACATCCATCTAATAAAGAGGCCAATGACGAACAGCAGCGACAGACAGATATCTGAGTACGGACAGTAGTCATCTTGGTAACAGGGGAAAGGTTCTCTTCATAATCAATACCATACTCCTGTGAAAAACCCTTGGCAACCAAGCAAGTCTTATAGTGCTCAAGTGAAGTATCAGAATGAGTCATGACTTTGTAGACCCATTTGCAACCAACCAGATTCTTACCAGCAGGCAAAGGAACTAACTCCAAAGTACTAGTTTTCTGCAAAATAGACAACTCATTCTCTATAGCTTGAATCCAATGAGGATCTTGACAGGCCTCGTTGTAAGATTGAGGTTTTGAAAAAGAGTGAATAGTAGACAAAAACGTATAGTATGAAGGAGAAAAACATGTTTTAGCAAAACCAAGTTTGACTATGTGTTTACGGATGCGAAAGGGATACTTACGATTACCAAGATTAGAGTCGTCAGAAGCAAGAGGATTAGCAGCAGGGGCAGAGGCAACTGGGGGATGGAGAGCCTTGCGATGAGAATAAACTAACAATGGAGGGGGAGAAGGAGCTGGCAGGGGGGAGAAGACGGAGAGGATGTAATAGACTTATAGGGTACAATGGAGAGGGACTCAGCCGGAGGGGGGTTAGGAGGAGAAGAGGGAACAAGCTCATGGAGAACAGTAGAGACATACTAATCAGGAGGGACATTAGAAGAAAATGGATCAATGTGAACCAAATCCTCTTTAGAAACTGGAACAGTGAGGCGGAAGCTGAAAGTAAGCTAGATGTTCCAAAAAGGCAACATGGTGGGAGACAAAGGCAACAGAAAACAAAATTGTAACAACGATAGTCTTTCTGAGTAAGACTATAACCCAAAAAGACATACATGACAGACTGGGCACTAAGTTTTATCCTATCTTTCTGGGAAAGAAAAGCAAGACACGCAGACCCAAAAACATGAATGAGAGAGTAATTGGAAAGTTGGGAAAACAGAGTCTCATAAGGAGAACAACCAGATAGTAAGGGGGTAGGCATACGGTTGAGAAGAAAAGCAGCGATGAGAACGACTTACCTCCAAAAGGGAGCCGTAACAGAGGCAAAAAGAATGAGAGATCTAGTTGTCTTAAGGAGATGACGGTGTTTACGCTCAGCACGACCATTTTGTGCATGTGTATCAGTATAGGAAGTTTGGTGAATAATACCTAAATTAGCCAGATACTCACAAAACTCAGTTTTAAAATATTCCCCACCCAAGTTAGACCGTAACAATTTAATGGTAACCCCAAATTGTGTAGTGATCATAGATTGAAAGGTACGGTATATTTGGTAGAAGTCAGATTTGTGAGTCATAAGATAAACTCAAGTATAACGGGTGCAATCATCAACAAAAGACACGTAATATGCAGAACTCCCTTTAGTGAGAACAGGAGAGGGTCTTCAGACATCAGTATGTACAAGAGAAAAAGGAGAAACAGAACTAGAAGTAATTTTATTAAATGGTAAAACTGACATTTTGGCAAGTTTACACCCTCGGCATTCATTAATTTGACTAGGAGAAACTTTACCCAACACTCCTGACTAAGTTAAAGACCATAAGCGGTCAACAGACAAATGACCTAGGCAAGAATGCCATAAATAAAACTGACTCGACTAAGAATTTAACTGAAATGAGGAAAGTGCAATTGAAGAGGTGGATAGAGGGAGATGCAAGCTTTTTATCACATAGAGATCTCCAACTCTATGGCCGGTCCTAATCTGCTTCTTGGACACCCGATCCTGCACACAACAGACAGAAGAGGAAAAATAACATAAAAACCAAAAGCATCAAGTTGACTGATAGATAATAAACCGACAGATTGCTAAGGAACATAAAGAACAGAGAAAATAGTAACTGCAGACATGGTAGAGGGTAAGGCAGACCCAATAGATAGAACAGACATACCAGACCCATTAACAGTATTAATAGTAATAGAAGAGGGAGGGGGGATACAGTTTTAAAATAAGGAAAAGTGAGGAGTCATGATGAGAAGCACCCGAGTTGAAAAACCAAACAGAAGAAGATATACTTAAAGAGGACATAAGCAAACCTGAATGAAAAGAGGTAAAAGCAGAGGCAGATGGGAGTGGCTGAGAGGTAGACGAGGTGCTGAAGCTGAGCAAACTGGGCACTTAACTAAGCCAAGTCAGGATCTGGAGCCGGAGTAGATGCAGTATAAGTGGCGGGAGGCCAAAAGTTATTTTGAGTAGGAGCTCAGGACTGTGATTGAGACTGTTAAGCCAAGTTAGGATTTGGAGCCAGAGTAGATGCAGTATAAGTGGCGGGAGGCCAAAAGTTATTTTGAGTAGGAGCTGGGGACTGTGATTGAGACTGTTGAAAAGACGCACGGCCCTTGTTGGGACAGTTGTACTTTCAATGGTCCCTCTGATGGTAGAAAGCACACTCATCGGAAGCTAGAGGCCCTCTCTTGGGCTTTGTAATGGTTGGAAGCTGATGAAGAGGTGGGGTCGATAGTAGTGGAGGTTGGCCAAGAGCTAGGAAGATAGATGGACACAGAGTCTGACTAGCCATCTTAAGACGGGTTTCCTCGGAGAGAAGCTCACGAAAACAATAGCATCCACAGAGGGAAGAGGAGACCGGTGAAGAAAGTCACCACGGATAGCCTCATATTGAGGGGAGAGAGTTGTTAGGAACTGCACTAATCGACCCTGCTCCCGAAACTCAATATAAGCATCTTGAACCTTGACACTAAATGGTTCCATAATAGCCAACTGATCCCAGAGACCTATCATCTCAATATAGAAGTCTTGAATAGATTGATCTCGCTGACGAGCACCCTGAATAGCTGTTTCCAACTTATATCGCTTGGCAAAGTTGGACTACTAATAAACACTCTGTAAATAATCTCATGCCTCCTTAGCAGTACTGTATTTAGAAAACATCATCCCAATACGGTCATCCACAAACTTATGAAACCATGTCAGAACTTGGGTATTATCACAATCTCAAGTATCATAGGAAGTCAGATATCCTTCCTTCTTCAGGTCTGATGGACGCGGAACTAAACCAGAAACAAAACCTCATTTTTTCTGACTAAGAAGAAAATTCTTCATAACACTGGCCTAATAAGCATAATTGGAACCAGTGAGTTTACAGCTAATAGCTTAGATTTTGGTGTCCGACGTTATAATAAAATAGCGATGGATTAAGGTGTAATAAAGAGAGAATTAATAGGTTAAATATTAATAAGCCGAGAACTGAAGTTTAGGTCTATAATAAACGAATAGCAATACCATGAACACAAAGAGAGACTGAGAGAGATATACACACCAAATCCAGCTGGAGCAGACGAAGGAATAGAGAGACCGTGATGATGTATCGACCTAAGAGGGAGATCGAGACCATCGAACCAGAATCAGAGGCCAAATCGTCATTTGAATAGAACCGAAGAACCACGATGGGTGTTTGAGTATCTGAACTAGAGAGAGAGAGGCGAAAGCCCTCGCGATCAAACAGAGGCCAACAAACTAGAATCAGAGACCAAACTTTGCTCGAGCAAACTCGACGAACCACGATGGGTGTTGAGTATCTGAACCACAGAGAGAGAGTTTCGAACAATCAAGACCAGACCTAAGGTTTTGGCTCTGACTCTGATATCATGTAAGTTTTTTGTATATTCAATTGTATTATAATACAAAGAATACATATGATTATATAGTAATCCTAACCCTAAGACTAAAAGGGAAAAGAAAACACTGCCATATATATACACAATCTCTTAGAATATATACACAATTACACTACTATATATATAAACCTAGCCTAATATTCTCACAATGGTATCAGAGAAGCTGTAGTAGTTGGATATGTATGATGCAACTTACGTGGTATCAACTGCATCAGTTTGGACTTGTCTTCTTGCTGAGGTCGCTCTCTAAGGTCATTCAAGGTGCAAGTCCCCTCAAGGAAGTGTTGACAAGCACTTTGATGAACCCTCAACCCTAGCGTCCAAGCCACAAACCTCTAATGATCACATGTGGGGACATGGTTTGCTTGGGTGTCCCATTGGGCAAAGCACTAATCTTGAGGAGGTTCCTAGTCCTTACTCTCGACTTGGGCAAACATGCATTGGCAGCATTAGGATGCTTTTTGTAGTTGAGCCAAGGCAAGGCATAGCAAACGTCTAGGGATCGAAGTTTTAGTTCTTTGCATTGTTTTGATTAGCATACAAGCAGAAATGTTTAACAAAATGTTTCAGAAGCGACCAAAGGAATTTGAAAATACATGGAAATGCTTGGAAACATAAATTGAAATGCATTCAAACGTATAAAAGTCTAATAATTGGTTTATTAAAACATATTGAGATTTAATATTTGTAAAAAGCATATTGAGATTTATATAGTCATTCACATAAAAGAACAAGTGTTAAAAAAAAAACAATGTTGCTATGAGCAAAAAATTGTTATTGTCAAATAACCGAATTTTGTTAAGCACCAGGGTAAATGTTTCAAAAACTGTGTAAGATCCCAACAAAATAAGGTCCAAAGATTTTACTTCAGAGAGTTGTAATAGCAGTGTTACTGTATTTCTAATAATGATAATCATTAATATAGTAAAATACAACCTTTTATATTTTTTGTAAAAATTATTTATTAAAAATTCTAAATTCATGTCAATGCAAAATTTGGTTTTGATATATTGCACTGCGCTTTGGTGCATTTTGCTATGTTACGGTATGCTTAGATGGAAACACTAGACTTTCATAATTCTTATTTCCAGTAGCGCTTCATTTTGAACTTTTAAGAAACAAAAATGTTTAAGTCATTTTGATGGAAACAAATGGAAATTTGGTTCCTTGAGAATGTCATAGGGCGCACTTGGATGTAGAGTGAGCATACTTAGTAATCTCTGGGGATAAGCATAGGTGGGAACACGCTCTGTTGGAGAGACACTTGACTTAGACAAGGAGGTACTGAACATTGCACCTTTTAGTTTAGTTTGGCTTTATGGTGGATGTTATTTATTGTGGTGTTCATTAGGAAACAAAAGATCCATTTTCCTCCAATTTCCTCTCCTTTAATTTATGGTCTGTAATACGTTGTTTAGGAGCTAAATACGTAATGCAATCCATATGCAAATCAATGATCAAATTGAGAGAGAGAAGACAAATTTGCCAATTAGGGGTGAAACCCCCTAGGGTTAGAGAGAGAAACCAAGTTCTACTCTAATCACATTGTATATTCTTTATTCAAAAACTAAGTACAATGGGATATTACATCACCTATATATAGACTACAACTAATAAGCTATTTAACAAACGCTTAAGTCTATTTATTCTACCCTCTTTAAGAAACTTGTCCTCAAGTTTAAGTAGCAACTAAGTAAACTCGATGTAACACTACTCATGTAACCATAGGTAAGGAAAGGTGTTACATTTCCTTGCTCATGAACAAACATGATTCTCTCAACATAGTCGTTTGCAAATACATTGAACTTCATCCTAACCATAGGTGTGTCCATATCCTCTCGCTAACAAACTCAGATAGATCTCCATTTTCAAACCCCTTCACCTCTAACCTACATACTCGTGCATAAGAGTACTCATTTTGTCAGAATGAGACCAATGGTTGACAAATGACATCGTCACGCCCCAAACCTGCCCCTAAAAGTTTGGGCATCACCTAATCGGAAACGGACACGAATTCTGTTTACATAAACTATGGGGCCTGAACGGAAGCATTTGATATCATAAAATAACATAAAACAATATCCATTGAGCTACCACTACTATGCCAGGATCACACACATTGCATAAGGTAGATGAACATACAGTGACACGCATCTGAGAAATTAGTTATGTACATATACATATACAGACCCAGCCCCATGATTGGGCGTATAACAAAAACGTTGGTGAAGAAAGGGGTTATTTACATTTTAACCTTAGGCAGGCAATTAGAGTACAAAACCAAAAGCTTAGCAAAACTCCACAAAAATGAGCAGGCTTCATCTAAGTGCTTGGACACTCTAAGGTTGACAAAAGAGAGACGAGCATCAGGGTTAAGACTGACCTCTAGGTTGATTACCTACAGAAGCAGACATAACACAAAGTGAGCTAAGCTCAGTGAATAATAGTACTTAAACTTAACGTTAGATAAATTCAAATTATCATGCATACAGCCGCGGAGGCAGATGTTTAATCCCATTCGGTAAACATTTTCAGAACGGCCTCAGGCCCAGATTTTATTCAGAGCGGCTTTAAGCCCAGAGATATACAGAACGACCTTAGGCCGGTTAGGTTTCACAGATTGGCCATAGGCCTAGCAGATTTCACAGATTGGCCATAGGCCTAACAGATTACACAGATTGGCCATAGGCCCAGATATCATCAGAGCAGATTAGTTCCAGAGTCATATAGAGTTTCAGAGTCATACGGAGGTACACACATGTACACACATTTTTTCCAATTGTTCATATAGGTTAACATAGGTAAATTGCAATGAACAGAGTGCCAATAGGAACTATTAGCGATAAGTAAAATGTACTACTACTCACAGTGCGTTGATGGCGCTACTGCTCCTTCCGGTATGTGACCTACGCACACATATAACTCACAAATTAGTCTAAGTCCTTTTTAACTTCACATTTCATTCAATAACTTCCAGTAAATTAAGAAGCATTTTAAAGATTTCAAATACTAATTTTAACCATCCCAGAGGGTTAAATAGGTCAAATGGAGTAGACAGAATTTCAAAGATGGGCCGACGCGGCGGCAGTTGTCCCAAGACGCGCGGGTCAGAGCCTCAAGACGTGCCTTTTTAGCAGTAGCCAAAACCCAAAAATTCCCCATTTCCCGTGACGCGCCATGACTCTCAAGACGCAGGTTGCTCACATCGCGGTTATGACCTCAAGACGTGCGGCGATTCTGCACAATTTCAGTCCGAAATTCAACAAAAACCCTCACTTGGTACACTTAAGGCAAGGCTCAAAGGAAGTAAATTTAGTGCTATATGATAGTTCAATATCACTATAACATGCATTATAAATGCACTTAAGATCATCACCTTCCCTTACACATGCACACCCATTCTCTTCATGATTAAAACATGTTTGGTTCCAACTATATATATAGATATACATATATATAATCATCTAGGTATGTAAATAAACTCCACACAACAAGTAAGATCAAGAGGGAAAGATAAGATTCCCAACACAAGCTTGAGATTACCACAACAACCACAAATACAATTAGACAAGAACACACACACACTCTTGATTTCAATTACAACCTCAACTTAATATTGTAGAGAATTTCTCAATCAATCTTCAAGAGGGCTTAGCAAAAGTAAGGAATACATACCTTGAGCTTAAAATTTCCATAGACCCTCTTAATTTACCCAATCTTCCTCTCTTGCTAGACTTCTCTTCTACCTCTCTAACTTTCCTCTTCCAATTTGCACTCAGGAGATATTTGGGTTATTTCCATATCAATGATCAAAGAGGCATACATATATACATAATAAATAAAAAAATTGAATAGGACAAAACTCAATCAGTTTAATCATTCCAAATTAAAATTTCACAGAAAATCATATTATGACTTAAAAATCATACTGATCTCAAATGTAAAATCGATTTCAGATTATCAAGCCTCTAAGGCTCTCAATTTCTGATCCAAACATGTTAATTGTGACAGATATTTTCTTATTAGACAGATATGAATTGATATTCATAAGTTTTACTTAATTAAACTTCATTTCACATAAAATTTCACAGTAAGCATTTAAATGCACAGAACAAAGGACCGAAAGTATACCAGAAACAGATATAAGGGTCGGGTTATTACAGACATCTTCCAAAGCAAAGCTGAGAAGATTGACACCATGATAGGATAGACGATGCATCCACTAGGCAAAACCATGAGAGTAGCTGATCACGAGTTGGAATTCGACATTGCACGCATTCTTTCTTTCCTCCCTTGGCACAAATGTGAATTGAGCACACAAGAAGCAACCTACTCAACTCGAAACAACTTCCTAAAGAGATATAAAAGAGTCCTAACGATAAACTTAATATAATTTCTTTGAAGCTATCAAAAATTCATTGGCGGCTTGCGATGTGACAAGTCGTCCACTCATTTGTTTCAACTCATCTCTTTGATTATGAGTTTGATTTCGATTAGCATCATTGCTTCTTCCACTTGAGAAATTCATCTCGGTTTCTTTACCAAAATTCTCAGCATAAGCTCTACCTTGGCCACCGCTTCGACCATGACCCCAATTAGCCATTGACACCAAAGGCAACCCAATCCAGCAAAGCAACACAATTCAACAAGTATGCTAGTTCACAGCATAGTGAAACCACAAAATATGACTACCCAAAGCAAGAAATGGAACTCGGCAGTTAAAAAGAAATTCTAGGCACAATTTGCACATTCAAGATCAAAATCAAAGACTAGATTTCTCACAACACCAATCTAGTTCTAATTCAAGAACCAAAGTCAGTACAATCATCTCAAGAACTGAACAGAATGGTTTGTTACTGAAATTGATTCG
Source organism: Camellia lanceoleosa (assembly GCA_025200525.1). Lineage (NCBI taxonomy): Eukaryota > Viridiplantae > Streptophyta > Magnoliopsida > Ericales > Theaceae > Camellia > Camellia lanceoleosa. Next base: position 83,513,534 of record CM045769.1, read on the forward strand.
AAGCAAGAAACTGCAAAAGGGGAAGTCGAATCACTTACCCAACAAGTTGATTTTAGTCAGCCGAGTCCAGGAACAAGCTTCGTTCAACCCAAATTGCTAGATATTCAAGGTCGACTTTGCAGATTGCTAGATCAAGTTGACTTTCAATTTCAAACACTTAGAAGCCCAACTTTGAAGGATCGCAAGTTGAATATTGATCACAAAGTCAAAACCAAATCTTTACTTCAATAGGCTTGACTTGGAATCATTAGAATCTTGATTGCATGTGAGTTCCGGATCTCACCCAATACTTTCTGGTCGATTTCAGATCTTACCCAAGCCTTTTGGATCAATTTTGGATTTTCATCTGGATGTCGGATTCAAACTTGGAAATTGCATTTTGAATTTCTTTGTTATTCATTTAGATCACGGTGGATATTCGAATAAAATCAAGGGCTTCAAACTAGAATACAGGATTCAATTCGGGTTGCAAAATCTAGGCTTAGAATCGATTGTGAGAAGTCCAACTTTGAAGAATCTGGTTCAATTGAAGAAGTTTCAAGTCGCGAATCTTCAGCGTAGGCTCCATCTTTCAAATCTCAACTAGGAACTTTGAATCGAGTTTAGACAACGATCAAGTTCAAATCTGAATAGGATCTTCAAAACAAGTTCAGATCCGAAAAAGGAACTTGGACATGAGTTTGGATCTCGACTAGGTCTTTAGATCTCAACGATTCAACGATCGTGATCAGATAGGGTTTCTGCAAAATCGAAGATCGCAAATCGATTTCAAACTTTAGAGAGAGATCAGATTGCAAAGGTAATCCCCTGGTTTTCTTTGAACTGGGATTTGAACTCGATTCAAGAACTCGGGTCAAGAGTTAGATCACATTTGCAATGAACTCCAGCAACTTCGAATGTGCGATGGGTTTGCGAAGATTGGGTTGTCTCTCGCAGAGTCTGGGTTCACGAAGATTGGGCTCGCAGAATCTGTGTTCCTCCAGGTAATGATTTTACTTGACAATTAAAGGAATAATGAGGCCTCGTTTGGCAAGAGGCTAAAACAAAACCAGCCAAAAAAAAATTTTTTTTTTTAAGCCAAAACAATCAAAAAAAAAAACCAAAATTTTTTTTTCTTTTTTTTTTTTTTTTTTTTTAAAATTAATACCCCAAAGTTGGCCCCCCAAACATTTTTTTTTTTTACCAACCTTTTAATTAGAAAAGTTAAATAACTTTACTGTTTCAACGAGGCCTGAAGGATTAGGATCTAAATCCTTTGCACTGACACCAAATAATGCAATCCATATGCAAATCAATGATCAAGGTTCTGAAAAGCAGTTGCAGTCGCCGTAATGGTGGCGGTGGCGCGGTTGCGGGGTGTAAAGGTCGTAGCGTAACGGTTGCGGTAACCGGAATCGTGAATTTTTTTATTTTTCACACAATTTGAAAAAACTTATCAATATGCATATTTTTTTCCCATGATCATATTTATTGGGTTTAAAATAAATATTGATCAATTTTTGTAAATTTTTAAGTATGATCCAATATATTTCATATTTTTAAATCACTATAAACTGAGTTTTTTGTATTTTATTTTAATAATTAATGACTTTATATCATACAAAAAATCAATCACTACCTATTATATATAAGATAAACAATGACAAAAGTAAGAAAATAAATAAGAGCCTAAATATATATATATACATATTTTAACCAAACCAAATAGATAATGACCACGTTTATTATTATTATTATTATTATTATTATTATTATTATTATTATTATTATTATCAAACAATATATAGATAGACACACAAACAAAATGGTTGAGTGATAGCAGTTGAATAGAATAGCATAGGTCTTACAGCTTCAATAAATTAATAACATGTTCTTCATCTTCTCTCTTCTCGCTCTCTCTATCTCTAGCTCTTGCTCCTCCATCTTCTCTCTTTATCTTCCCTCTTCTCTCTATCCCTTTTTTCCCATTTTTAGCTTTTTTTTGTGTGTTTTTTTCTAAAGAAACAATTCGGAACTGTTACGTAATGGTGCGTAACAGGCCGTTACGGCTATTACGGCACCGTTACGACCGCTACGGCAGCCACTATGGCCGACACACTTGTGAATCTCAATCACATTGCAAAAGCGGCCGTAACGGGTGACGGTCACCACCACAACCGTTATGTAACGGCGTTACGTAATGGTTGTGGCCGCTTTTTAAAACCTTGTCAATGATCAAATTGAGAGAGAGGAGACAAATGCCCCAATTATGGGTGAAACCCCTAAAGGGTTAGAGAGAGAAACCAAGTTCTACTCCAATCACAATGTATATTCTTTATTCAAAAACTAAGTAGAATGGGATATTACATCACCTATTTATAGACTACTACAACTAATAAGCTATTTAACAAACACTTCGTCTATTTATTCTACTACATCAATATGAATTATGAAATGATGCAAGACTGAGTTTAGCATGGAGTGTTAAATGTATTTCCTTTTTGCACGTGCTATGCAGTTTTTTGGATTCAAAAACCCATTTGTTCAGAGGTTACTTCGGGAATTGGTGGCAAATGTTGGTGGAACTGCAGAACAGAGTTTCTCGTCATCCAGCTTTGGCAATGGGGATTCTGGAACAAAGAACCACACTCAATGCAAAGAATCATGTGCCTACCTTACAAGAACACCACAGATCAAAGGGAAGAGAAGCAGGAAGCAGAAAACCATAAATTTCAAGACATTTGAAGGCAGCCTTAAAAAACTCCGACCTAAAGATCAGTTGCATAATAATGACATTTCGGACTCCGGACAAGGGACTCATTGTTATCTTAATGGTGAGACTTCCATGACATACTTTGCTTTAAATGAAGAGTTTAATGTTTGTAATAATTCAGGTGCTTTGGCGGCATCAATAAACTTGGAAACTGTAGTTGAGGGAGAAAATAATCCCTTTATAGCCAAAGATGGTTTTCCTTTGGAATCTTCTCACTCTGACCATCTCAAAGAAGAAGTTACTCCCCATAAAGAAAGCAATCTTGTTAGTTCTGAAAACTGTATATCCGCTGGGATTGCTGGCAATTTATCCATCCATGATCAATCTGTAAGCAACTTACCAAAAATCTGTCATTTTTATATACGTATTTTTGTTTATTTATTTTCTTTTGGATGCATGAGACCTGCATTTTTTGTGTGCTTGTGTGTGCGTCTATGTTTATGTTTTGCACTTATTTTCAATCTTCCTTCTCCACTTACCCATATATTTTAGGATCTGCCACAAAATGCTATCTCAGAAAAATACTTTTCAAGGTTGTTTAAAAACTAGCCACTTTGCTAATTTCTGGTAAATTTGTGTATACACAATTGATAATTCTAATAAACAATGGGTCATGTACAAATAAAAAGGAAAAAAGAATTTGTTTAGTAGAAGAAACATTCTTAATTTCCCACAGCTTGATAGGTCAAAACATGCTGAAATGCAAAGGTTCTATTCATCAATGGCGTCAGAAGATAAAGATGGAGAAGCTCCAATTTCAACAGACACCCAAAATGTCAATGATATGGATCTGTATGCACCTGATACTTTGGATCTTCTGCAGGGTATTACTCAATCATATACTGTTTAACTGCAATATTTATACATGTTGATTTTTTTTTTTTTTACCACTGGTGATCTTTTTTTTTATAAGTGATTGTCTTGTTTTGCAGATAGCACTTCGGATTCTCAACGAGATAGCCTAAACGAAATTCCTTGCAACGGGAAATGTGAGTTAATTGCTCGAAATGTCGCAGTTTCTGAGGTGCCAGCACCTGATTTGCATCCACAAGAAGAGATGGGCACATTGAATGCAAGTTCTGAGAAGAGTGATTTTGATTCAGTTGGTCAGGAAATTACCAATTCAATGATGACAGTTCTGCTTCCTCGAGCACTTCCACTTCTCAAAACATTCTCAAGGAAGCAAAAAAAAGTCATGAAACCTTCAGAAATTTCTCCTTGTAGGGAAAAATCCCCGAAGGAAAATAATAAAACTGACCACCATGTGGATGTAGCATCTTCAGGTGAAGTACAACATGCACGTTATGCAACTTTTTGCCGCCTGTTGCTCATATCTGGCTCGGTTGCTCTACTTTATCTGCATAGCTAAGATTCATTAATGCTTTATTTGGTTCACTAGAATGAGATGAAATGAAATAGTCATTCCTTAGGCTCTCCTATGGAATGATCATTCCTGTAACGCCCCAAATTTCTAACCCCAATGAGAATACAACAATCATGGCTTTTTCAAGGAAAACCGAATATAAATATCCAAACTTACATTACATGATACAATAGTTCTTCATGCAACAATACATTAATCCAGCAACAAGTAAATAAACAAATAAATACCCCCAAGGGTTTACAAGTTTCCAAGGCTTGAGCCTGGTTACACAAAAACCGTTATTCAAACCCACACACATACAGCCCTTGACTTACACACAGAGTCACAGCAAAATGAGAGTCTCGTATTCTCAACACACATTTCCTCGCCTTTAGTTAGGCAGCATCACCACATCTTTTCTTGCACCAAAAATCCGTAGGGTGAGCATAAAGCCCAATAGGAAATCTTTAACAAAGTATATATATTTTATACAAGTCTCAAGAGATGAAATGCACATGCTGTGCTATGCCCCTTTTTGAAGATAAATTACATTTTCATCTTTTGAAAACCATCATGCTCAATGATGTCATGCAATTTCAATTGTTCAAAGCTTAACAATTTATTTCAGCGGTAAATATGACTCTGGTAATCCCTAGGTCGGTGTCTGCAAGTAGACTATACAAGTACTACCAATTTATCATTTTTATCAGTATTAACCGGAAGGCTCAACACCTATCCGTGCAAGTTTTCAGTCTTTCACCTCGGACTCTCAGGCCAACGTATTCAATATCATCTACACCACCTATCAAGACTTACCAACGTATTTATCCCAAAACCATTCCATGAAAACTTGTTTCTCAACATTCTTTTCTCAATGTAAGTTTTCAAATCAACTTTCAAAGTTTAATGTAATCAAATGAATTGTTATGCCAATAACACAATATGAATATAAATACTTTTATTCTAATTCCTCATCCAAGGAATAACACAATTCCCTCTTCTCAAGTATCCTTAACAATTAGTCATTTCAAGACTATTTCAACGTTTTGAACAATAATTTCCAAAATGAACAACAATTTTCATATGCCCTGAAATTCATCATTTATATAAATATAAATAAGAAAATTTTCAAAAATTCATTTATTTTGACACACAAAATAAATATAACAATATCATTCATGGATATTCAGTCTCTTTTAAAAAATCCCTAAATTTTAGGTTTTCTCACAAAAACTATATAACTCAAATCTTTTGAAAGAAAAATTTCCAAAATCATCTTTTCTTCAATCAACGAAGATCAAAACCCATGAAATCATTTTAAAAGAACAAGAGACAAACCCACTTTCAAAATAGCTCAACTTCTTGAATCAACAATCAATTTTCAAAACTATCGAAAGATGATTTCGAAAATCATATAGATCTTGCAAAAATATATATATAACTCTAAGAAAATCCCTTCCTCAAGTTTTGAAGAAGAAATGAGATGAAACCCTAAAATCAACGGTGTCGAAACTCGATCTTCACCTCACACAACGAAGCCCTCGAGAAGTTAACCAACTTTGATGAAGAACTTATGGCAGAACTCTAATGGATCTTGAGAAATGAAGGTTTTGATCCAATTTGGCATAGCATAGGAAAATGTAGAGAGAATGGAGAGGAAATGGTTTTTAGAGAGAGATATACAAAAATGATATGAAATATCAGATTCACGAACTGATATAACATGGTCCGCTCGAGCGTGGAAAGCCCTGCTCGAGCGTCAAATATACTTTCCCAGTACTTTTGCAGACAGGTCAAACTTCTGAAACCAAACATTCTCCGCTTGAGCACATAAACGGCCACTCGAGCGGACAAGCAACCTCGAATGCATTTTGTATTTTTTGCTTCAGGGGCGCTGCCCCTCGACTTCGCTAGGGCGCTGCCCTTGGACCCGCCAAGGAGCGCTGCCCCCTGGACCCCCCGCGAGCTGACCGGGCAGCTCAATCCCCGACCTCCCCAGTTGAAGTGGCAAAACATGAAAGAAGGATCGAAACTGGGATCGCTACAATTTCCTTACAATGGTGAAGGATGATTCTATTTGTAATATATTTTTTATTTTATTTTTAGTCAACCAAATATGGGAATGGATATTTTGATGAATGATCATTTCATTCTATTCCATTCCAATGAACCAAACACTACCAAGTGTAATTGAGATGTCCTTTTTCTTATAATTGCATTACAAATTCCCTTTTTATTTATTTTATTTTTTATATTAAACATGCTACAGAAGTGCATACTCAGGGTCCCCTTTTAGACCAGCAGGAAAACAAGAAGATGCATATCTTGAAAATGGATCCCGGTTCAGTTGTCCCAAGTTCTGGACAAAATGCACCTGTTGATCCTGATAATAGTGTCAATAGTGATCAATCTGGTCCTGATGTTGCTGAAGCTGGTTTAACGACCATGGGTGAAAGCAAAACTAGATCTGACACTTTGGGGTTGCCTGTTGGTGTTGATGCATCAGTTCAGCCATCAATTTGTCAAGTTGGTAGCGGTGACAACAAAAATATTTGCTCTTACAATAAAGGACCTGTGGCCTTGATTGCATGTAATGAGGATATTTGTGGACATTCAGATGAAAAATTTATGCGCCTTGAAATCCATTCCAAGGAAAAGGACCACAATACGTCACCTAATTATACTGAAGGTACTATGTTAGAGCCATTTTTTTTCTTTTTTGTTTTCAATTAGTTCCACTGTTTAAACTAATAACAATTGTAAACTAATTATTTTGAATTTTGAAACAGCATATCTGAGAAACTTTCATCTGTCAAAGTAGGGTAGGTGTAGAAATTTTTCCTAAAGAGGGATATTCTGGAGTCCTAGGTGCAGAGGAACCACACCATCTCTTTCATGTAAAACCTGATTGATTTAGATCAGGAAAATTGTGCGGTTTTATGAAACCATGTGCTTCTATGGCTTGAATTCGCAGTCAATACTAATTTACCACCTTTTTTATTTTTATTTTTATTTTTATATTACTTGTTCAATATTGCCTGATAAACCATTCCAAAGATTTTAAGTTTTCTAGTCCATACTTCATAGTCATTCAAATCAAGTCATATCCTGATTCCATTAATGCTTCTACAACCATAGGTACAATTGATGACAACTCAACAACCATGGCGAGCTTTATTCAAGCATCAGATAAGGAAATCAGTCTTAATAACAGGGTAGCTGGTGCTGGCAATACTTCCTTTACTCAAATCCAAAATAAAGCTACTTCAACAAGAAAACACAATGGTCCTCTCACAGAAAGTATAATTTTCAGAAGCTTTACTGATGGTGATGCCCCTGCCTCCGACACGTATACTGCCACAAACTTTTTTCTTGCCTCAGAGATTCAATCTGCTAGCTCCTCCAATCATCACCCACATAAAAGTGTTTCATCTGGTGTTGATGCCAGACTAGAAAGATGGCCCCACAGTTTGCACCCACAGAAAAATACCAAAATTGCTAATGGTGTACTTCATAATGTGGTTACGGTTTTACCACAAAACCAAGCATTTATTTGTCCCTCAAATATCAATGACAATTTGGATTCTCTTGATCCATCTGCTTCATGCATAGGAAAATCTAATGCCCTTGTTGATGAGGATCCGCAGAGGAACCAAAATCTTGTTGATATAAGCAATTCTGTATCATGGTTGCAAAAACAAGTTGCAGATGATTCAAGCTTAAAGCCTCTGATGAACATGGGGCATATTGACAAACCAGAGAGAATTGTTGAGTTTGTGGGATGTTATGTCCACCCCTTGCCAATTTCATTGGTGTTACTGAGCAAAATAGAGAATGAAATCTATCTTTGTGTTCTATGTGGTATTCTTGTTGATAAGAGTGGAATCTTGTTTATGTACAAGGTATCATTACAAGAACAAAGGGTAGGATGCCCTTCTTTCATTGGTCACACACCAATCCTGTTACCAACTTCAAGAGATGCGTTTGGTAGAGAAGTAAGTTGTTATATGCAAAACTTGCAGGCGTTCATAGTATTTTTCCATTCCTTGGCATAACAGTAATTAATGTGACACTTGTTTTCCTTTACTAGATTGCACTGGACAGATCTGGTTTGCAAGTCACTCCGGATGGGCAGTGTCTTGTTTTACTGGAAAGTGTGAAAGCTCCTTATTGCAGGTGGATTCCTTTTGTTGTGTGCAGTGTTATGCACATTTTTTGCATGAAATAATCGATGATTGGAGCATTAATTTCTGATCCATGTTTTAGGGAAGGTAAAATGCAGTGTCCATGCTCCGCTTGTAGATCAGATTGCTTTAAAAGCAATGTGGTAAAGGTTGTGCAAGTAAAGCATGGCTATGTTTCAGTTGTGGTGAAGTTAAAGGCAGTTGACAATGTTCATTGTATATTAGTTTGTGAACCTAACTGCCTTATCGGTGTTGAAGAGAGTGGGAGATTGCATCTATGGGTCATGAACTCAACATGGAGGTAATATCACTTCTTTTTTTATTTTCTCTTCAGGTCATGGGTTTTTGACATTTGGTTGTACTTCCTGTTTGTTCTTGGAACCATTGCTATTCTTTTGTTTTTGTTTGTTGAGGTTCTTTTTCTTCTAAAAAATAATAAAATTACTTTATTGTTGCTTCTTTGTATATCTGGCACAAATTGTATATTAATTACCTCGTGTGCTTCTCGAAGGGTGTGTGTGTTTGTGTGTGTTGATTCTTAACTCATAGGGATTAGGATGATGGCAGCTTAATGAAGTTAATTCAAGGGAATACATGATTTGATTGGAGCACTGTTAAACCTGAATTTTTAGACAGCTAATTAATTTACTTAAAATAATGTTTAGTCACTTTAATAGTGGTAATTCAATTATTAAATTCTAATAGTATTAGTGCCATGGTTAGTAGTAATCTTAAACTCTTTTAGATTAATTTCTTCTGTGTTTATTTTCTATATCCTAATTAAAGTTGTGAAAACTAAATTAACTAAATTAATTACAGTTTAATTAGGAAGAGACCATCTAGTTAGTAGATTATATATACACTAATATTATATTAATTTTAAATTGCAAGTCAACTCTATTATGTTTGTTTGGCTCCATAGGATGGAGGGGATTAAGAGTACGGTGGGATTGAATAAGGAGATTATTAGTGTTGTGGTATTACGTTGGAAATGTAGGATAAAGAGTGTTTGTTTGTATACCACCGGATTAGTAATACTATAGATAGTATTAATATATAAAATTAATATATTTTAATTTTTAGTATTTTTTTTTAATATTATAATTATTTTTTTCTTTGGTTCTAAAAAATATAAATTTTGCATAAAAATTATTTAAAAATTCACTAATCCCCCTTACTCAATTTCTAATCCCAACCCCACCATGGGATTGATAGTCCTACCAATAGGGGGGATTACTAGTCCAAGGGGACAGTTAATCCTCCCACTCATGACCCCAATCAAACACTCTATAGGTAGGTCCCACGGACTAGTAGTCCAATCCCCCTCACCAAAGAGCCAAACAAACATGGTATAAGGGAAAATGGAGAAAGGATGGCCGGCTGCCCCCTTCCCTAGGGCTTCTTGGGCTTGCCTTGAGCATGGACATGGTGAAAGACCCATGTCATACACTTTGTCTTCTAGTGGGCGTTTTGTGTGAGCATGGGGTGACTAAATAGGCCACCAAGGCTTAGAAGAAAATTAAAACGGTCACTAGAAGAGCTGGAGTGTATGACATGGGTCTTTCACCATGTGCATGCTCAAGGCAAGCCCTCTACTCCCCATTTTTCACACACACGGCAGAAAAGAAAAGAAAATGAAGGAGAGAAGAGGCAAGAAAGGAAGAGAAGAGGAGAAAAAGGAGGTCTCAAGCTCATAGCATTTTTTTTTCTTAAAGCTTCTTGAGGTAGGAATCATCTATCTCTACTCATCCTTAGTAGTTATATTTGATATTTATATGTTTTAAATTAGTCTATGTGTTGAAAGCATGAGAATAATGGGCTGAAATGAAATAATCCCTTGCATGTTCATCCATTAACTTGAAAATGTGAATACATGGCATTTTATCATCCATTTCTTCTTTGCATGCATCCACATGTTGTATTTGCTTCTAATTTAGTTTATAGATATGCTAGATTTCATCTTTTTTTACATTCTTGACTCATCTTGCATGTGGTTAGGAACAAAGATGATGACTTCCCTTGCTTAAATAATAAATTTCCAGAACTGTTTTGGCTTTTATTCAACTTGTAAAGTTTCGATAAATTTTAGAAAACCTCTTTTAAAATCTGAATCTACTGGAGGTTGATTACTATATATAGTACATGTATGGATTTTTATAAAATCATCGGAGGGTATTTTACACCCGAAGCTGCTGCATTCGACACAGCAGCAACAGTCACTTCAAACAGGTGCCATTTTCTCCACAAAATGTATTTTCATGCAAGACCAATTGGGATAGTTAGATGTACGAGTTATCTTTTATTTGCCACTGATTTCATTAAAAACCAGTACATATTGAGAGAGAAATGACTATTTTACTAATCTGTGGCAGATTCTGTCCTATTTTCTTTGAAATTTTTTTGCTCATATTTACAGAAGCTTTTGGTCTTTAATTTCTTCTAGAAATGTTCCTAACTTGTTTATCTAACAAATGGTTCTGATCTTGCCACTGTTTGGCATCGTTTGATGCCTCTTTTTATTTTTGCAATCCAAACTACCTGCACTGGAAATAGCAGAATCTGTTTTAAAAGTGTACCAAGTATTGAGTCTTTTTCATTTTCACCCTAGTTTCCTCACAATCACTTGTCCGCACTCACGTATTATGATTTTAACATCAATTAAGATTATATTTTAAGTGGTTATTCCCGATACACGTGTGGTTTGCCTTGTTATTTGTTCGTCTTTGTTTTTCATTACTTGTGGAAAGTTTCCTTCATTGAAATCTTGTGAAGATATGAATGTGTCTAACAGAGTTGAACCGGGTGGTATGGGGTATGCACAAGACATGGTAATGAGGATATGAAAGTGGCATGTATTGCTAGATGTTCAGGGTGCACCCTGGTGCTATTGTGTGAATTGGATTTTGAACCCTAAAACGTCACCAGAAGTAATTCTGGCTCCTTAACGGATTTGGTTTTGGCGTAAAGGTGACGGTGAGGGTCTTACACAGGGAGAGTATCCCTGGAAGGTCGTTCCCTTGGGGTAGACCAACGATGTTACAACTTTGAGTATGTAATTCGAGACATAGGCATCCTTGGTGTTTGTCGGTATGTTTTAATGTACATAGTCCGGGTCCAGTACTAATGGTTGGGTAAGTACGACGCTCCATGGGGAGTTGCTTAGAACTAACTTAGATAATAGAACGGTAGAGAGATTTGAACTTACTAGCTGCTTCTTATTGATTGTTGGTTCTGCAATTTATCGTTATTATGCCTATCGTTATATTACTCGTATTCTTGTTCATTCTTATTTTTTATCATTCATTTATCATATTGCTTGTATCTATGAGTTCTTGTATTACATTAGGGTGGGTAGTGTTGGGTAGGTTGTTCCTACTCGGCCTCGTAGCTCATTGCTTCTTATGCCAGTTACTGAGCCAAACGAAGGAGCTGATGAGGATTAAGAAGAATGAAATAATGGAATGGCTTACCTTGAGTGAGGCAAGACAATGTGTATATATACTGAATCAATGTTACAAAATAGGAAATAAAATAAACAAGGCATTAAATCCATGATTTGTGCAATCACGGATTTTATACATACTACCATAAATACAATATTCTGAATCTCTAATTTCAACACTCCCCCTCAAGCTGGTGTGAAGACATTCAACAAATGCAGCTTAGCAATAGACAACTGGAGTAATGTTGGACCCATAGACTTTGTGAACATGTCAGCTAACTGCTCAAAAGAAGAGACAAATAATGGACTCACAATACCAGTCTGAATCTTTTCTCTAATGAAATGTATATCAACCTCAATGTGTTTAGTACGCTTATGAAGTACTGAATCAGAGGATAGCATAATTGTTGATTTGTTGTCACAAAGCAAAGAGGAAGGTGTAACCTCTCAAAACCCAACTCTACAAGAATAGATCGAAGCCATAGAATCTCATATGTACCTTGTGCCATAGCCCAATACTCAGCCTCTGCAGAAGATCTAGAAACAACTGCTTGTTTCTTACTTTTTCATGATATAAGATGATCATCATAGAAAGTACAAAAACTAGAAGTGGAACCCCGATCAGTTCTAGATCCTGCATAGTCAGAATCAGTGAAACAGGAGAGTCCAGCTTGAGAACCAGCTGTGAAGAACAGTCCCAAACTAGGAAAAGTCTTCAAATATCGCAAAATGTAGTGTACATTGTCAAGATACTCTGTATGAGGTGCATGTATGAATTGTCTCACAACACTAACCGTGAATGTCAAGTTAGGTCTAGTGTTGGTCAAATAAATGAGATGGCCAACAAGATGCTAATACATGCCTGGGTCTTCTAATAACTCGCTAGACTCTAATGTAAGCTTGATATTAGGGTCCATAGCGGTTAAGACATGTTTGCAACCCAACATACTAGTATCTTCAAGCAAATCAAGAGTATACTTTCTCCGAGACAAAGAAATCCCCTGACGAGAGCGAGCAACCTCAATCCTTAGAAAGTAATTGGGAGACCCCAAATCCCTGATATCAAATACTCTGCTCAACTCCCTTTTTACCTGATTGATGCCGATGGAGTCGTCACCTGTGAGTATGATATCATCTACATGGACAAGCAAAACTATACACTGACCTGCAGAATTGCAACGGATAAGGCAAGTATGATCTAAATGACACTGAACGAACTCCATGGATAAGATGATTGAGTTGAAGCGACCAAACCATGCTCTGGAAGACTGTTTTAGACCATATAAAGACTTGCGTAAACCAGGTGGAGGAGCCATGTAAATCGTCTTAAGAAGATCCCCATGAAAAAACGCATTCTTGACATCAAGCTGATGAAGAGGTCAAGAATGAGAAGCTGCCAGAGAGATAAGGAGACGGACAAAAGTAAGCTTGGCAATGGGCACAAAAGTTGTCCCAAAGTCCTTGTCAGGAACCTGTGTGAAGCCTTGAGCTACCAGTTGTGCTTTGTAACGGTCAACAGAGCCATCGGCCAAATACTTAATTGTGAACACCCATTTGTAGCCAACAATGCTCTCCTTAGATGGTAAAGAAACAAGATCCCAAGTGTGATTCTGTTCTAAAGATGCCATCTCAGCTTGCATAGCTGCTACCTATTTTGGATTCTGAAGGGCCTCTAACACAGAACGAGGAATAGTATCCAACTCAAGCTTTCCAAGGAAAGACCGATATGAATTTGAAACTCTGTCATAAGAAAGATATTGGGAAATGGAATGGTTAGTACTACTTAAATAACCCTAACAGTTTGGAGGATGTCAATCTTGAGGTGAGTTACGAGGAGAGGTGGAGGGGCCGTATCTAAAGGAGAAGAATTACTTGACCTAAGGATTGGAGAGGCGACAGAGGGTAGCTGAGAGCGAGGGTGATGAGAGTATACTTGCAGTGGCAAGGGCGAGAGGGGTGAGGGTAGAGGATGAGAAGGGGAAACAACCTCTTCGTAACCTTGTCCAAAATAGGAACCGACAAGGCACTAGAAACAACTAGAGGGGAACCCTACAAAGAGGGGTTAGTACCAAAAATGGAAGATCTTCACAAAAAGTAACAACCAAAGTGTGGTGAAAGTGACAAGACACAGGATCAAAACACTTGTACCCTTTGGACATGGAGGAATACCCTAAGAAAACACAACGAATAGACTTGCCATCTAACTTAGTGCGAGTGGGACTCCGATCTTGGACAAAACAGGTACACCCAAAGACATGTGATAGGAGAGGAAATAGAGCGGTGTGAGGCATAAGAACATGGAATGGAGTAAGACCATGCAAAACACGACTAGGGGTCCGATTAATAAGATAAATAGCAGTAAGGACAACCATATGCCGATATGACTTGAGAACACCCACACCACGAAGGAGACACCACACAACAGACATAATATGATGGTTTTTATGTTTAGCTACACCATTTTGCTCAGGGGTACGAGGGTATGAGGGCACAAAGTTGAAGAATATCGGTTTGATTAAGATGGGAACGAAATTCATTTGAAATGTATTCCCCAACCATTATCAGAATAGATATTCCGAACAACTGTATGATATTGAGTCTTAACCATTAGTAAAAGTTGAACAAAAATCGAACTGAAATTTTCGCGCATGCTTTCCATGGTGGGTTGTACGTGCGGTAGGCTGGCAGGCGGCAAATTTCCATTTCTTGAGTGGAGTAGTTGCTTGTGTGCCATTTTTTACCTGAAATTGCACGTTCACCAAACCTGCACAAGTAGTCGAAATGCATCATCTTTGCCAAATAACTGTGCTTCAAGGGCTATAAATGTAACTTAAGTGGTCTCAATATGGTACCTTTCGACCCACATTACCAATCTTCATTAGCTTAATTAATCTTGCTTAGGCTTAATTAATCCTACTTAACTTTTGCTAATCCCTCTTAATTTTTAATTAAGTATTCATTAAACTCTTCTCGTTAGACTAAGATCATTAAGTTCCTCACTTATGGTCCTTGAATCATCGAAGTGTTCAGTATTCAAGTTCAAGATGAATTCCCTAATCTTTGATACTAACTAAATCTCATGTCAAAGTTCCATGTTCAAATTCTTCTAAGCTCCTTAGGTTCTCTATCAAGCACAAACATTCCTAAGTTTTCTAACTAATGTATTCATCTTCCAAGTTATCCTAACAATTCATATTTTTATCTCTAGATCATTGTAAGGTAATTAAATAAGGTATTTGTAAAATGAGATAGTCAATGGAATAGTTAATTTTACCTACGGTATTCAAAGATGGATAATGATATAGGTATAGTACGTGGCTTTCTTTGGGGTGTCACATTTCTGAGCCGTGGTTGACCTAGAGCCATCCAAGCCCCTTGCTAGTCCTTTCCTTATTTTTCAACTTCTCTTCTTAAATTTAGTACGAACAAGTGTTGTAACCAGATAATCTTGAAGTCGAAATTTGTTTGTGGTGTACTATTGAATCTCTAATGGTTAAGGTTTAATTATGTCCGGAGACTTCTTTTCATATAAAAAGTTGAAATTGAGGTGGTATTACTTTATCCCCGAGAAATTTGGGAAGTCACAAGCACATTTCACTAGAGCTATTTTCAAGACTTGATAGTTCCTACTATAGTATTTCCGCAAGTTAGTTAATTTTAATCAATACTTCTGTTCTTTCGGTCTTAATATTTTCTTTTTATATTATCAAGTATGATTCGGAAATGCTTTGACTGGATTTTAGTTCATTGGTCACAGTGCACAGGTGGAGGAATGTGATTTATCAACTTCTGACTGCATATTTCCTTGCATAGTGGAGTTGAAGAGAATTCCTAACTGTTCTGCTCTTGTTGTTGGTCATAATGGCTTCGGGGAATTTAGTTTATGGTATGCGCTTTTTTATGTTGTAATTCCTATGTCATTTTATTTCATCTACACATAAATATCTTCATTCATATTCATTTCTGCCCAAAGGTCTTTCAAAATCACTGTAAAATTGGAAGGTTTATGAATCATTAACACTGCAGAAACCTTCACCTTTTCAAATCTCTTTTCAATGTTTCACAATTACAATATTACTGAATACAATTACAAAATTTAGTTATTTGTGTTGTTTCCTTCCCTTCCTGATGGATATATTAAATTTCGTTAACTCTATTATCTTGATTTGTATACTGAAATAATTATATAATTTTCAGAACATCAAAATCTTCCATAGAATTTCTTAACATTTTATTCTTCTTTTGTCCCACTCATGTTGCTGAAGTTATTTTTTAAATAAATATTAAGTTACAAACTATTATATTTCAAGTTTGGCCTCATATTGGTCTTCACCGAATACAAGATTCTGAAACTTTAATATCATCATATACTGTAATTTTGCCCAAGGAAATGAAATGTAATTAAGCTTTGAAAGATTCAGAAACATTTCTCCTCTCTAGTCGTAAATCTGGAATTATTTTGATTTCCACCATAGTCAAAATCCTGTTGTTTTTGTTACTAGTTGTGTAGGAACATGATTTATATGAATATCCCTTAATTTCAAAAAAATAAAAATAAAAAAAGATCTTTTGAACATCTTTTCAACATTTGAGTTCATCATCATAGCAGCTTATCCTAGAAGTTTTTATTTAGTCCATGGGGAAGAAATAGATTAGTGCTGAATTTTATTTTGGTCATACAATAAACCTCTCTCAACTATGACCCGTTTTTTAGTTACTCCTTAATGTTTTAAAGATGACAGTTAATGTATATGAATTAAAAAAGTCATTAACGCCGTTAAACAGAAAATATCAATTTACTTTTTTATCCTTCAATTGGTAACCTTATAATTGTCTTCCTCAACCCCACCCAATCAAATCAATCCCAAATCCTAATCAAATCAAATTAACCCAAAATTCATCTATCCCCCAAAGCAACATACAGAACCATAAACCCTCATTCCATTTATCAATCTGTTCATCTTTAGGGAGATCAACAAACAACAACATTTTAGTATTTACCAAAGCAAATCGACACCCTTTATCAATAGATTGAACATCTCTCTCTCTCTCTCTCTCAATGAAACTTCATCAGTTCAGTGAAGGATCACCAACAAATCATCTCCTCTCGAACCTCAAGAATTAATCCATCAAGCTCAAATTTTTCGTCGTCACCATCTTCAAAGATCTCGGTGGCCTATATGAAGGGGGTTGTGGTGGCATAGACCACTTGTAGTGGTGAATGTGATGGAGGAAGGAGTGGAGTTGGAGGCAATTGGTGGGCGGCGATGGAGATAGTGGTGGTGTTGTCGCTGATGGGTTGTAGGTAGATGTCTAAACTCAAGGTTTTAAAATGATGTGTGTGTGTGTGTGTGAGAGAGAGAGAGAGAGAGAGAGAGAGACTATAGGTAGTAATAGGGTTTGTTCAAAATTGAATCAACCCTTCACATCAACCCTTTATTTATAATAAACTAAAGTCTTACATTATGACATGAATACCCCTCATTACATAAATAATAAAACAACTATTCTAACACTCCCCCTCAAGCTGGAGCATAGATATTGAACATGCCCAGCTTGGCAGAAAGACATTGGAAAGCAGGCCGGGCTACTGGTTTAGTAAGAATATCACCTAGTTGTTCGTCGGACCTAACATATGGAGTCACAAGCTGTTTCCGAAGTAATAAATCCCAAATAAAGTGCTCTCCAAGCTCTCTTCTTTTCCCCTTCTTAGTCAAAGATGATGTTCTAGGTTGATCTCTCCAAGCTCTCTTCTTTTCTCCTTATTTCTCTTATCTTCTTGTTCTTTCTCCTTTCTTCTAGCTTATTCTTGATTCCTACAGATTTTCTTCTCTTCTTGATTTGGTTTTATCTAGTTAGGCAAGACAAGGGTTGTATGAGACAAAAGATAAGGTGCTTGTTTGCTTCACCTAGGTGTATGCTTCACCAATTTTCCTTAATCTCCATCATTAGTTTAATTAATCAACCTTAGTTACAATTAATCAAGGTTAGACTTCTAATTAATGAAGGTTAACTTAATCTAACTTAGCTTAATTAATCATGATTAAGCTTAATTAATCATGATTAAGCTTAATTAACACTAATCCCATTTAGCAAACTAACATATAGTATTAAAATGATGAGCACATCAGTCTAAGATCTTTAAGCTTCTCGGTTAGTGCATAAGCACATTCTAGCATTCACAAATCTTAGACCTAAGGTGTCCTCTAACTTTTAGTAATATTCAAGTATTTCTTTCCTCAAGTTTGTTTCATTGAGGCATGTCTCATCTCTAAGTTCTTGCTAATTGTATTCATCTTCTAAAGTTTCGTCTTATCATTTCATAGTTCTATCTCTGGGATATTGTAAGGTAATTTAATTAAGGTGGGTATTTGGGTATTTGGTCATGTCATGTAACAATGCTTTTGATATGATACACACTTGCTCACTATGTTCAAGAGGTGATTTGTTTTTAAGTCTTAAAAATTGATAGTAAGATTCTCATGCTCAAAGTTTCCTAGGTACTCATTTCTAAGCTTCACTTTAAGTATTTTGTGTGATGAGATAGTTATAGCACATGGCATTGTTTGGGGTGTAACAACATGACTGAATCACTCAAACCAAAAACAAGGAGATTGCTTCAATCTATACAAAGCTTTCCGCAAACGACAAACAAGATGCTCAGAACCAGGAGGTTGGTACATATATACCTCCTTTTGCAAATCACCATGGAGAAATGCATTTTTTATGTCAAGCTGATATAAGGGCCAAGAACAACTAACAGCAACAGAAAGAAGGATTCGAATTGAATTAAGACAAGCCATAGGGGAAATGGTTTCAAGATAGTGAATACCATAAGTTTGGGTGTAGCCTTTTGCAACTGAACGGGCCTTAAGGAATTCAACTGAACCATCAGGGAGATACTTGACAATGTAAATCCAACGATACCCAATAGTAGGCCTCCCAGAGGGAAGAGTAGTGAGCTCCCATCTCTAATTCTGGTGGAGAGCACTTATCTCCTTATCCATAGCATGTTTCCAACCGTAGCTAGACAAGGCCTGTTGATAAGAAGTGGGAATAGACAAAGAGGACAAACTACAAGCAAAAGAAAGGAAAATAGGAGAAACACAAGAATAGGAAACAAACTTGGAAATAGGATGTTGAGTGCAAGTATGTTTGCCTTCACGGAAAGCAATTGGCAAATCAGTAAAGGCCGGAGGAGAAGAGGGGATAGGAACCTCAGACGGAGAAGATGTACCAACCAAGCCATAAGCAACAACATGTCGAGTGTGAGATCTTTGATAGACCTGCAATAGGGAAGACGAAGAAGATGACATATCTAGTAATGGAAGAGGTGTAGGAGTATAAAAGGACACATTAGGCATGGGGAGAGTAGGTGTAGGAGTGGAAGAGGGAAATGAAGGCTCCTCCTTATGACAAGAGATAAGATCAGGAGATAGGTATTGGCCTTGGGAAGAGAAGAACGAGGTGGAGCAAAAAAAGGTGACATCAACACTGACCAAATACCGACCAGACTCAGGATGATAACAATGATAACCATTTTGTGTATGAGAATAACCTAAAAAAACACACTTTCAATCACATTGTAACAACTTATCCTGACCAAATTCAAGAACATGAGCAAAGGCTACACAACCAAAAACTCGAGGAGTAAGAGGGAATGGAGAACAGGAAGGATATAATAGTGAAAACGGAGACTAATTATACAACACAACCGAGGGCATACAGTTAATAAGGGAACATGTCGTGAGGATAACATCACCCCAGAAGTGTTTAGGCACCTACATGTTAAATAATAAGGTTCGAGCAACATCTAACACGACGGTGTGCCATTCAACAACCCTATTTTGCTGAGAAGTGTGAGTAGTTTGATGAACAATACCCTAATCAACGCAAAAGGAATTAACAACAGACTGAGTATATTCTAAGGCATTATCAGAACGAAACAGTTTAATACGCTTACCAAACTGAGTATAAATATCATTAAAAAACTGATTTAATAGATGAGGTAACTCAGATCGCTATTTCATTAAAAATAACCAAGTCATCTGAGAGAAATGGTGGCACTTAAAACAAGAAATGAAGTTAGGCAGGAGCTATCAGGATCCAAATAATACATGTCGTGCTACTCATGCCCTGAACCAATCATCCTCTTGGTCTTGAAGTCTTGCAAAAGACAAGAAGTGGGAGAAAAGGTTATAGAACAATGAAGAGATTTAGTCAATTGGCTAACGGACAATAAATGAAATGAAATGAAATGAAAAATGAGGGACATATAAACTAGTGGGTAAAGATAAAGTGAGAGTGGAACAAAGGGTATCCATTCCACTGACAAGCCAGGAGGACCCATCAGCAAAAACAATATTGTCACGCCCCCAAACTTGCCCCTAAAAGTTTGGGCATGACCTACACAGACACGGACGCATAACCTAGTATACATTTCATATGGGGCCTGAACGGAAGCATTTACCAATATAAATTAACATAAATAAAAGAACTGCATCCATTGAGCGACCACTATCATGCCAGGATCACAGACAGAACATAAGGCAAATAAACATACAGTGACGTGCATCAGAGAATTAGCTATGTACATATATATATATACAGACCCAGCCCTTAGAATTGGGCATAAAACAACATGGACAGGCAAAGGAATTATATATACGTCAACTTTAAGCAGACAATCAAAGTGTAAAATCAAAAGCTTAGCAAGAAGAGTTGCCTTCACTTAAGTGCTTGGACACTCTGAGGTTGACAAAAGAGGCACGGATGCCAAGGGTTAAAACTGACCTCCAGGTGGAGTGCCTACAGAAACAGACATAATACAAAGTGAGTCAAGCTCAGTGAATAGTAGTACATAAACAATTTAAAGATTAACTTAACTTACTTACAATGTACATATTCATTCAATTACATAAGTAAATGCTAAAATCCTGTGGTTAGTTTGTGCTAAGTACATAACGGCCTTAGATTCAATCTTGCAACATAAACATGGTGGCTATAAGCCCTTGAAACATGGTGGCACGAGGCCCTTGAAACATGGTGGCTATAAGCCCTTGAAACTTGTGGCATAAAGCCCTTGTAACATATGGCCCTAAGGCCCTTGAAACATGTGGCATAAAGCCCTTATAACATATGGCACTAAGGCCCTTGAAAGGTTGGCATAAAGCCCTTGTATCATATGGCACTAAGGCCCTTGAAAGGTTGGCATGAAGCCCTTGAAAGATTGGCATTAAGCCCTTGAAAAGTTGGCATGAAGCCCTTGATACAAAGAACTTGTAACATACGTGAACTTGTAACAGACTTAAACTTGTAACATATACTTGAAACATACCTGAACATACCTAAACTTGTAACATACTGGAAACATGCCTGAAACATACTTGAACATCATTCATTAATTCAAATGGAACATATCATAACTAGAGCATTGCTTGTTGTATCATGTCATTATCGTACGCTTAACAATGAGAGACTAATTCACATTCTCATGAGTTGACATAACACATTTTCATTGGATTACAGAGGACTTTATTGGTTTCACAATTTCACAGTTCGGCCCTTGGCCTGAGGGGTTCACACATTCACAATAGCCTTTGGGTTTCATAGATTTACAACTTATCACATCGGCCTTCGGCCCTTTGGATTCACAAGTCATACCTTACATATCTTCACAAATTATATCTTTCATAATTTCACAAATTGTATCTTTCATAACTTCACAAATTATATCTTTCATAAAACGGCCATAGGCCTCTTAACTTTCACATCGGCTTTAAGCCCAGTTCACATAAGTATGGACTCAAGAGGTGGCTCGTACGGATTCTAGAGGTGACTTGCATTGCAGCACTTAGTTCCGTACAACACTTTGTTCCATACTAGAAATTCTTGAAGACTGAACAATTCATATTATGTCATGGCATAAACGAAGTGGATAAACAGAACAAAATAATGCTAGGTTCGTACAAATACCGTTCACAATGGTGCACACAAATTTCCCTTTATGATTCATTACATGGTGCCATAGTCGTCATACGTATAACAAAGCATTAATAATAATTATTTACACAAACACATGTGTCGTTACAGTACTATTCATGAGGATAAAACAATTCACACCGTAACGTGAGTCATATAACAATGTTATTGATATTCAATTCTTTGACGTATAAGGCAACCCATGGTTCTGTTCGATTTTCATTTCGTTAATCCATTCTAGGCAGATGTCTATGTCATAAAACATGTATCGAACTAAATAAGGCTGTAGGAGTCCAGGATAGGACGTTCAAAATATCATATCCCCATTAAGCGGGGTTTATATTCTTAATTCCTTCTTGTCAACTAGTCGCATGGTATTAATAATTCTTGTGCAGAGTCATAGGTAAGTAACAGATTATTACACATTAATGACAACCATTAACCTTAACCGGAATGTAGAGTAGTTTCAGAGTCATACCGAGGTACACATAATCTTTCAATGTTCTCACCGATCCCTAACAACATAAATGCTTACAAAGAACAGTGCATTAACAATAAGAATTATTAACGGTAGGTAAACGTACGATTACAGTACTACTACTCACAGTGATCGGTTCCCAGTGGTAATGGTACAATGTCCTCGTCTCGACCTACAATTACAGTGCACAACACATAACATGAGGTTATACTCGATCCGTTACTTATTCTCATTGATCGTTCAATCAACTAGTCATGGTGGTACCAAGCTCATTATTCTTTAATAAGTTGTAATCCATGTCTTAGAAAATAGGAGAAATCGATGGGAAATGGTTTAGGTGAAGAAATGGTACAAAACTAATTGACATAACGTGAACAGTCATCACTAATTTGGGTATAACTTTTTCTGTATTTAGAATTTGGGAGTGAGACTAGCGCCATTGGAAACTAGACTTCCGGGGCTTGATTTTAGGCTCAAGAATCACTCAAAACGGAGTCCGGATGCAAAAGATATGCCTATTCAAAGTTGGCTGGACAGAGCTGTCTCCGCACGTGCGGGTGAACAGTGCCGCACGTGCGGCCCTGGACAGTAGCAGTCCGAAAATGGCTGAAATTTTGGGACTTCTCATTTTCAAAAATCAAACCTTAATTACATGTAAATCAAAGCCCAAAACCCTTTAATACATGACCAATTTCACATTATTATTCTTCATCAAACACCATAATCTCAAAATAAACAAATTTAATGATTTTACTTCTTCAATCAAGGAATTCTTAGAAAATCAAGGTTCATGGGTTCAAAGCTCACATCTTCTATATCAATCCATGATTTCAAGTAGTAGATGGATTCTATACAAGGTTAGTAATTAGAGCCACATACCTTACCCAAACCTTTGTTCTTCCCTTAGTCTCTTCAATTTTCCCAAGCTTTTGGTTGATCTTTCCTCTCTCTTCTATCTTCTTCAACCATCTTCAAGCTTCCATGGATGTTGAATTCCTTAGGGAGAAGCTTTGCCTCTTCTCTCTCTCCCTCTCTCTCTCTCTCACGGTTCTCCTTCCCCTTTCTCTAGATATTTTTTTTTTTTGTTTGGTTCAAATAGATGAGTTCAACAACTCATAAGGCATATATGTATATATAAAAGCTTCCCACAAATAGGAAGGGCCAAACACGCCCTTATGAATCGCACAAAATCACATTTCAATTAAACTTCCCAGATAACTCTAAAAATTATGCTGATTATAAATATGTCTCTTGTTCCGGTATCTGAAGTCTTTAAGGCCATTAATTTGCAATATAAAGTTAATCACCGAAACGTCCATTAACGAATCAGACAAATTAGATTTCAAATTAATTTTCCCAAATAATTCCAAAAATTCCCATTAACATATCCAAGTACTCAATTTTGATTTTTGAACCCATAAAGGTCGGTAATTTCCATTTTAAG
Organism: Camellia lanceoleosa; assembly: GCA_025200525.1. Taxonomy (NCBI): domain Eukaryota; kingdom Viridiplantae; phylum Streptophyta; class Magnoliopsida; order Ericales; family Theaceae; genus Camellia; species Camellia lanceoleosa. The sequence continues at coordinate 83,537,178 of CM045769.1, forward strand.
TCCGTAACTCAACTGATAATGCTTCAACTCTAATAGATATAATTAAATTAAACCACATCATTTCATAGGGAAATAAAGATGATTTCTTATACGCATTTTGGGGTCATTACAAATATTGTGGGTAACAGGTTGTAAACTCTAAGAAAGTGATGAATTACTAGTGATGTGGGAAGTAGTGCCGGAATCTAGGAGCCAATGTTGGCTAGACTGAGCCATACATGATTTATTACCTGAACTTGCCAGGGTGGCAATAGAGGATGGAAGAGCCGATCGAAGAAGAGAAGTAAGCTCATTAATCCAAGTAGTGAGTGCCTCGTGAGAATCAGAAGGAGCTACAGAGCTAGAGGGGTTTAGAGTAGAGGTAGCAACATTAGTAACTTGATGTATATGATCAAGCTTGCCATACTTTTGCCAACACCAAGGTTCAGTATGACTAGTGGAACCATAATAATCACACTTCCGGTCACCATGAGAAGTAGAACCACGACCACTACAAGAACCACCATAGGAGCCACGATAAGAACCACCACTACGAGAACTATGACCACGAGAACTAGGCTGGGAGCCACGAGAACCAAAGTTGCCATGAGATCCACTGGAAGTGGTAACACTACCAAGAACCAAAGTAGAGGAAGAGCCAATAGAAGAAGTGGAGCTAGAGATACTAGAACTGTGGCCCAATGAAGAATGTAATAAGCTAGAATATGCATTGGTAGCTGAAGGTAAAGTCGCACTGGCTAAAATCTGATCCTAAAAGCCACTCAAATCAGAATCTAAACTAGTAAGCAAGGAAGCAATCATAAGCTCCTTCCAATGTTGCTTTTGTTGGGCCAATTCCGTTGTGAAAAGGCGATCCTGCAACATGTGATCCCACAAATGCTTAAGACTACTGTAATACTCAGAGAGTGGGCGACCAGACTGTTTAGTAGCAAAATTCTGCTCATACAGAGTATAAATGCCAGAGACATTGCTCTGATTTGAAAAAGAATCAGCAAGAGAGCCCCAAATTTGCTTAGACGTCTCACAAAACTCAACAATGGTAGCAACATAGGATTCCAGGCTATGCCAAAGACAACATTTTAGAATGGTCGTGGGTTATTTAAATTATATAATGAGGAGTATTATTGTCATATTGCAACACTTGAGTTTAGTATAAATAAGTGCTCAGGTGAAGGGTTTCATTAAGAACCCAAAACCTAATTTTTTCCATAGTCTCTTCCCTTTTTCTTCTCTTTCCTTAATCCTAACCCTAACTTCTACAAATCTTTACATTTAACTTGGTATCATAGCACTGATTCTTCTCACATAAGTGTTCAATAGAACTTGGAGATCAACACCAGGTGACTGCAATGTGCTGATGTCGTCATCCGTACAATGACATCAGTGTGATGCCACTATCCATATGGACGTTGTGCTTTGGTGAACCTGTAAATCTACTCGGTTTTGCCTCCTAATATTTATGGTTATTTTTTGTGAAATTTTTTGAAGTTGTTTAATGAGCCTTTTTGATTTTTGAATGTTTTTCGAATTTGTGGCCGCTATTTTTGGAATCTGTGATTTTGTCTTGTGTTTGGTGGCTTTGTTGGTTGGGTTCTACCCTATGGTAGCCGACTCAGCCTTCTAAGGCTTGCTTTGGTGTTTGTTTTGCTTTTTGGTGCACCAGAAGTGTTCATTGGTCTCTAAGAGGTTCAACTCTCTCTCTCTCTCTCTTCTGCTACTTCACTTTTGTTACAGCTTCAGTGGTTGTTTGTTAGCATTCTTGCTTCCTATTCTTTGTTATTGCTAGTAGAAGTATTGCCTTGCTCTATCCCTTGCAATTTGGCTTGGTGTTTGTGGTTGCTCAGTGGAAGTTTTAGTACAACAGAGAGTAGCTGTTACCTATTCTGTCTTTTGTTTATCTGTTGGATCTAGTTTTGAGTTATTTGTGTTCACCTGTTTGCATCTCATAGCTGAGAGTAAAACCCCATTGGTTAGGATGATGTGTCTCACCCTCCATTAGTTAAGGATGATGATTTGCCCAAATCTATTACTACCAAGAAATTGAATGGTCTAAATTATATGGCTTGGGCACATGTTGTCAATTTTGAGAAGAGAAAAATTAGAGGTATGAGTGGTATCTCATCCTCTTTTATATTAAATCATCACCATAATTACAAGAGTGCCCTAAGGCATCAAATAAGAATACTGAATATACATCAAAATAAATTAAGGTATATTCTAACATATTTTAACACTCCCCCTGAAGCTGATGCAAAGATATCTCGCATGCCCAGCTTGTTAAAAATGTCACGGAATGGTTTATTCCCTAATCCTTTGGTGAGAACATCAACCAGTTGGTCCCCAGACCTCACGAATGGTGTACATATAGTGCCACTAGTGAGCTTTTCCTTGGTAAAATGCCTATCAATCTCCACATGCTTGGTCCTATCATGCTGAACCGGATTGTGAGCTATATTAATGGTTGTCGTATTATCACGGTATAGCCGCATAGAATCTGTCTGATGAATCCCCAAATCCCTCAAAAGTAGTCTAATCCATAATAGCTCACATACACCTTGAGCCACAGCTCTGAATTCATCCTCTACACTTGACCGCGCAACTACATTCTGTTTCTTGCTTCTCTAAGTAACTAGATTTCCTCCAACAAGGTACAATAGCCAGAGGTTGACCTTCTATCAGTGACTGATCCAGCCCAATCAGCATCTGTATATGCCTCCACACTAAGATGACCATGTTTAGAGAAATAGAGACCCTTTCCCGGAGAAGACTTCAAGTACCTCATAATTCGCATAACTGCCTTTAAATGAATCACATGTGGAGCATCCATAAACTGACTAACCATACTCACTGCGATAGCAATGTCAGGACGCGAATGGGATAAGTAGATAAGCTTACCCACTAGCCGCTGATATCTCCCCTGTCTACAAGCTCGCCTCCGTGATCCTCACTAAGCTTCATTCCAGGCTCTAGTGGTGTATCACAGGCTTTACTTCCAAGCATCCCAGTTTCTTGTAACAAATCAAGCACATACTTTCTTTGACATATGAAGATGCCATCTTTGGACCAAGCAACTTCAATACCGAGAAAGTACTTCAAGCTGCCTAAGTCTTTGATTTCAAACTCATTGGCCAAATACTCCTTTAACCGAGGAACCTCCTTAACATCATCCCTTGTGAGTACAATATCATCTACATAAACAATAAGTGTTGTCGTCTTACCATGTGAGGAGTGTTTCACGAACAAAGTATGATCAGCTTGACTCTGTTTGAAACCATATCGCAGCATAGCCTGAGTAAACCTCTCAAACCAAGCCCTAGGCGACTGTTTGAGTCCATAAAGTGACTTGCGTAGTCGGCACACTTTTCCTTTGGTTTTAACATCCTCAAAGCCTGGGGTAATGTCCATGTACACTTCCTCTTCCAAATCTCCATGAAGGAAGGCATTCTTCACATCAAATTGATGGAGCGGCCAGTTGAGATTAGAGGCAAGGGAGAGAAGGACTCTGACAGAGTTCATCTTAGCAACAGAAGCAAATGTCTCCTGGTAGTCTACTCCGTAAGTCTGTGTAAAGCCCTTGGCCACCAATCTTGCCTTATAACGTTCAATTGAACCATCGGCCTTGTGCTTCACTGTGTACACCCACTTACATCCAACAGGTCATTTGCCCTTAGATAACTCAGCCAATTCCCAAGTGCCATTTTTAGCCAGGGCTCTCATCTCCTCCATCATGGCATGCTTCCATTCAGGAGTAGAAAGAGCATCCTGAAAATTAGAAGGAAGACTCACAGAAGAAACTTTAGACAGAAAAGCTTTATAAGAAGAAGACAGATTAGTGTATGAGACAAAATGAGAAATAGGATGGTGAGTACAAGACCTAACCCCCTTCCTTTTAGCAATGGAAATATCTAGATCAGAAAGAATAAAGTTACCTGGAGTTTCATCTGGAGTTTCATCAGAAGAAGAGGATTCTGGACACTCATTAGGAGAAGAAGATAGCGGTGGAGAATCCGAATTGGTCTCTTGTACCCAAGTAACTTGTTTTCTATCTTTGTCCCTGACATAAACTTTTCCATCTTTCACTATGGATTCAAGCTCAACATTCTCAATAGCTGGGTCAACATTAACATTCTCAACCTGCTCAATCACTGATGGTAGTGACACAAGAATTGCTTCACGCCAAGGCTCCCCCTGAAGGGATGACTGTGACACTGAGGAGGACAGGAAGTAGGACTGAGACTCAAAGAAAGACACATCCATAGAGACAAACCATTTCTGAGAAGGGGGATGATAACACTTGTAGCCTTATTGTGTGGCAGAGTAACCCAGGAAGACATCGAAGAGACCTAGGATCCAACTTACCACGAGTAGGAGAGTGGTTATGAACAAAGCACACACACCCAAAGGTTTTGGGAGGAATGGAGAAACCAGATGAGTGGGACCCTAACAAAACCTGAAGAGGAGTGTGTTTGTGGAGGACTTGGGTGGGCAAACGATTGATGAGAAAGGCTGCAGTGAGAACAGCTTCCCCCTAATATGATCTAGGAACACGCATTTCAAAAGACAGACAACGCGCAATATCAAGAAGATGGCGTTTTTTATGCTCTGCAACACCATTCTGTTGAGGAGTATTGGTACAAGAAGTTTGGTGAATAATACCATGAGTGGCAAAATAGCTGGCAAGGCCAGAGTCAATATATTCCCCCCCCCTCCATTATCAGAACGCAGAATTTTGACAACCGCTCTAAACTGAGTGCAAATCATTTTATGAAAATTTTGAAAAACGGAAAAAACTTCACATTTGTCCTTCATAAGATACACCCAAGTGGTCCTAGAACAATCATCAATAAAGGTAATAAACCATCGGTGACCCTTTAAAGACACAAAACGAGAAGGACCCCATACATCAAAATGAATCAATGAAAAAGAAACTAAACTTTTATTAATAGAAGGAGCAAAAGAAGGTCTGTGTTGTTTTCCAAGTTGACACGACTCAGTGAAACTCAGAAACATTATTTTTCAAAAAAAACGGAAGGAAAAAGATGCCTAAGTAACAAAAAAGATGGATATCCAAGACGACGGTGCCGCAGCCATAGGTCTTCCTTGGTAGATGGTAATTGAGTGGATGAATGAGCCTGCTTGTCAGTTTGATCTAGGATATAGAGACCATTCGCGTTTCTACCACTGCCAATCATCTTCCTCATGATAAAGTCCTGAAACAGACAATGATCAGGAAAAAAGGTTACACTACAATTCAAGTCCCGAGTAATACGTTTCAAAGATAAAAGATTAACACTAAAATCGGGAATATGTAGTACAGAAGACAAAGGAAGGGAAGCAGTGGCATGAATTACACCTTTCCCGGACACAGAAGAAATGGTACCATCAGCAATTCGAACTTTATCCTGTCCTGAAGAAGGGGTGTATGTGGAGAACAAATCAGAAGACCCAGACACATGGTTGGAAGCACCGGAATCGATAATCCAAGGCAACGTTTGATGAGATAGAAAAGCACTTGTAGACGAAGCTAAGTTACCTGAATGAGCAAAGTTACCTGAAGATGAACCAGAGGCCTGACGGTCTAGCAAGTGGCGAAGAGCAACCTCCAACACAGAAGTAGAAAACCCAGATATATCAGCAGATGAAACAACTGGAGCGGAGGACTGTGGCTCAACTGTATCAGAATGATGAGCTCGGGCATTGGACCCTCGGCCTCTAGACTGACCCGAGCGACCCCCTCGAGACCCAGAACGATCTCCATGACCCCCAGATGGCAACCTATGCAACTTCCAACAAGTCTCACGGGTGTGGCGAGGGCGACGACAATAGTCACAGAAAAGGGTATCCTTCTCAAAAAGGGGACGGGAACCACGATCCCCATCTCGAGAGGGTGTAGAAACCAGGGCAGATCGATCAGAAGAGGTAGACGGAAGCATAGCAGAGCGACGACTCTCCTTATTCTGTACATAAGCAAACGCTTCTTGGAGAAAAGGAAGCACATCCATTCCAAGCACACGACTCCTAACAGGATCAAACTCCACATTCAAACCTTTCAAAAACTTGAAGACCCGCACTTGTTCAACAAATTTTCGGTACCCAGCAGAATCAATGGGACAGACAGGCTTGTAGTCCTGAAGATGATCAAGTCTCTTCCACCCATTGCTAAGGAAAGTAAAATACTGGAGGATAGTCATCTCACCCTAGACTGACCTATCAATGGAGCATCGCAACTCAAAAGTCTGTTAAAAATTCCCTTTGCGGGAATACGTAGTGGCCACAGCCTCCCAAATATCCTGTGCCGTGTCCATAGACAAGTATCCTTCACCAATCTCTAGAACCATGGAATGTATCAACCAGCCCATGATAAGAGAATTGGTAATTTCCCATTGATCATAACCCAGATCTGTGGGGCTTAGGGCCTGAACACGCCCATCAACATACCCCAGCTTCTCTTTGCTCTTCAAAAATATAGTCAAACTATGCGACCATGCTAGATAATTCTGACCATTAAAGAGAGAGGTGGTGATTTTCTAGCCATGGTTGAGGGAGTCAGTCATAGTAGTAGGCAAACCAGGACTCGCGCCCTGAAGAGTAGGCTGCGTAGTGGTAGACTCACTAGTCAATTCTGCCATGAATACTCTACTATGGAACCCTCACAACAAACACTGGTCTAATCACAAACCCGGAAGATGGGAGAACATATCAAACAGAACAAATGGAATTTAATAGAACATTATTTTCTTTTTCTTTTTTCTTTCTTTTTTTTTTTTTTTTTTTTTTGAGAAGACGTCAAAAAAGAAAGGAGAGAGAGAGAGAAAAGAAACTACATTAATAAAGCGGCACTAATCACCGAATAAGACCAACGTAACCTAGACCTAAGAGATCGACGACTGAATCACGGAGAACCAGAGAGCCGACTGAACCAGAGAGCTCCTGAGTGGCTATCGACAGCCTGAGGAAGAACCACCAAGCCTGTCGACAGACTTGGGCTGGGAAAAAGAGGAGCTCTGACTCACCCTTGGGTGCAAGCGAAGCCTTCGAAGGCTGCGGCTAGGGCTTCCGACATCCTAGAAGGACGCGACTTAGGACTGTCGGGGCCCTAGGAGGCTGTGAGTGGTCCTGGCGTAACCCTAGGGAGATGGCGACTGAGGTGATGTGGACTGTGGCTGGGGTGGTGGTTCGGTGGTGGTGTGAAGGTGGCTGTAGGTTGTGGTTGCTAAGGTTTTAGAGTGGCTCTAATACCATGTCAATTTTGAGAAGAGAAAAATAAGAGGTATGATTGGTATCTCATCCTCTTTTATATTAAATCATCACCATAATTACAAGAGTGCCCTAAGGCATCAAATAAGAATACTGAATATACATCAAAATAAATAAAGGTATATTCTAACACATTCTAACACATGTTGTGAAGGTGTTTTTGCGTGGAAAGAAAAAAATTGCGCTTCCTTATGGATCTTCCTCCTTTGGGTGATGATAAAGAGTATCATGCTTGGTCTATCATGGAGTCTTGTGTTATGGGATGGCTTTGGCATAGCTTGGAACCAAACGTTGCAACCATGTTTGAGTTTTGTGAAGCCCCTAGGGAGATTTGGGACTCTCTTGATGAGTCTTTTTCACAGCAGAGTAATGTTTCTCGAGTGTATGATCTGTATGATACCATCTTTGCTACAAAGTAGTCCACTATCTGAGTATTATAGTTGTTTGAAAAATTTGCGGGATCAATTATTGCAGCATTGCCTTTTTACTGCAGACTTGACTCAGCAAAAATGGAATTTTGAAGAGTTTATGATTGCCTCCTTGCTTACTGGTCTAGATTTTGATTTGCGTGGATTCAAGGATCAGATTTTGGCCAGTAAGACTTTGCCTTCAGCAGCTAACGCATATTCCCACTTATTACGGTTTTCATTGGGCCTTTGATTATGCAAATCACAGATTTAGTGCCTTTGATTATTTTATTTCTTAATTTGTAAATATTCATTCAATATATATTCATGGCTTGGCCTCATTCAGAGGCAGCCTTTCAATTATTTTCTTCTTCTGGGTTTACTGTAATTTACCCTTCTATTTTGATGTAGGAATGCCTCTTCATGCTGAACTATCATGACACCTTTTACCTTAATATGTATCTACTTATTTTCTATTCTTGTTTCCAATTGCAATATTTTCTTTTTGTCTTCTGTTTAGTACAGTTTAAACTTTTGATAAATTATGTTATGAACACTGTATCTGTGTTAATTTGTAAAGTTGCTACTTATTTCTTTTTTTGGTAAGTAGTAGTTGTAATTTCTTTCAGGGATATTTCCAAGCGCACCTTTTTAGCAAGGTTTTCTTCTCCAAGTAATTCAGTTTTTCAGTTCCTGCCAATCAGTTTAGTTAGGTGGCAAAGCGAAGGTCATGGGGACCCCATCAACAATATTATCGCTGCAACTAAAACATCATTATTGGAGCAGGGTGAGAACCATGTGTCTATTCCAATAGAGGGGGAAGATGTGGCTATTTGGATTTTTGTTTCAACTGTCTGCAATTCCGATGTTCAACATGACTTGGAATCAAGTAATCACAAAATAAACCCAGTTGGATTTTGGAGGCTAGCTCTGCTGGCGAAAAACAGGGTGATCTTGGGAAGTGCATTGGATCCAAGGTAATTTCAGTTTCATTTTGAAGCAATAACATATCTGTTTCATGTTTCATAATATTTCTTTTCTTTATTATCGGAAGTATAGGTTGACTCAGTTCTAAACTTTTGGCATTGTTTTAATTTTGTATGGATATATATTCGTTTAGCGCAATGGTTTACAAAAAATTAATTAGGGTAATGCCATAGAAACAAAATTTTTGTACAAAAATTTTATACATAATGATGTAGTTTATTTAGATCTATTCATGGAACAATAGAAAGTTCATAGATGTGTGGTTCATAATTGCAAAAAAAAATGTCACTGTCACTTCATCATGTATGAGTTTTCTATACAAAAATTGAGTATGCTTGGCATTTTTAAATTAAGGGTAAATTACAATAACTATAACCCATTTGCATTTTGCCACCTTGAACCTCAAAACTCAACAGTTAAACCCCCTCAAAGTATTATCTTGTTACAATTAATCCATTGTGTTAAGATTTTGTTAGGAATTTACACAAAATCAAATTATATGTAAAGCACATGACACATATATTGAATTTTTAGGACAATAATGCCCTTATTTGGTGATCCCGTTTGCACTTTGCCACTAAGATAAGGGTATTATTGTCACTAAAATGGGATCACGAAATAAGGATATTATTCTCCTAAAAAAATCAATAACGGGTATTATTCCAAAAAATTCAATGTGTGCCATGTGCTTCACACATGACTTGATTTCGTTTAAATAAGGTGTTTAGTGTAGCAAGATAATAGTTCAAGGTGGTTGACTCCTGCGTTTTGAAATTCAAGGGGGCAAAGTACAAATGAGTCATAGTTTAAGGGAGTACTCTGTAATTTACCCTTAAATTAATTATCCAGAATTTTTATACTGAATGATAAGGATGATTTGGGTCCTATCACTTTGAAATGAAAGACTTACCAAAATGCCCTACCACTTTGAAATGAAAGACTAATCAAAATGCCCTACCACATTCTGGAGGGGAATTTTGTAAACACCACATCATTACCTTTTTGCATAGCATTTTAAATAAAACATATTTCCATGTAAAAGAAAAAGGATTCTCATTTTCTTTGTAGCATATCAAGTGAATGCATTTTTCCTGCATGTATAGGATTATTTTATATTTAGAATTTCAAGAATTATTTCACTCTCGCTTTCTCTTTTTTGTTTTAAATTGAGTTTACCCTCGAGGATGTGCTTGTTTCCTTCAAATTCTAACCTACATGAATGGGAGTAGAACAGATTTCACTTCACCCCCTTGTGCAAATGTACCAATTACCTTCCTCTCATTTGGAAATAACCACATAATCTCCTTGTAGTTTGTAGATTGAAATGCACCGTTAAACATTCTATGCAATTTAGCGGCAAGTGTGAAATACATGCCAAACATAAAGGGGTTATATGCTCATTTTCAAATTTCAAAGAGGTAAATCGCACATGGAATAAAGTACGTGGGATTAAAGCGCATTTTGCCTTAAAAACAAATGACGAAAATATCCATAGTTCACACACTTAGATTACTTACATACAGGGGTATTTTAGTCATTTTGTTTAAATTGTTAACGGACTTAACAGTGTACTTTAGTCCACAAATCATAATGTGGCTATGTGGTTATTTCCAAATGAGGGGGTAATCACCACAAGGGGATAATTTGAAATTTTCCCATGGGAATATTATGGACATTCATGAATTTGTTTTCTACTAATACAAACCAATTACTGACATGATAAGGCAGAAATGTAAGTACCGATATGTGGAGGTTATTTAGGTTGTGTGTGGATTGTAGATTTGGATCAGGATTGGAAAAGGGAAAGGAGAAAGTGAGAGAAATGTGAATAAAATATAAGCTAAATGTTTTCTCTATTTCCCTCACCATTTACTTTCCCTTTCTAAATCTCTATCCAAAATCCATGATCCAAACACAACCTTAGTGAGTGAGATTAATTTTGATGTGAAAGTGCATCATGCGGTTTATTTCCTGATGAAAAAGAAATGTTTTTAAATCCTAATACAATGAAATTGCTGATGGGATCTTACTAAAAGAATTCTAAAATGTAGTTTTCAATTTACAGTGCTGCTGCAATAGGTGCATCAAGTTATTTTGGCATCATTGGAACATGTGATGGACTTGTTTACATGTGGGAACTGTCTTCAGGAACTAAGCTTCGGGATCTGCATTGTTTCAAAGGTATGCTTCAAGTCCTAACCAGTATCTCTTCTGATATGGTGGTATACAAGGATCATGAACCCTGTATACTAATCTCTTCTCAGTTAATTTTCAACTTGAAAAGGTGTACATTTTCTATCCTTTTTATTCTTCAGATATATGTATATTTTAAAGTATTTCTTTGACGAGGAGTCTTTAACTTTTAGTAGAGGTGGCAAACAGGCGGGTTAAAATGGATTGTGCATTAAAAGAATTCAATTCTAACCCGACCATTTAATAAGGGGTGTAAACGGGTTGGACAAATTAACCCGATTAACTCGTTTATTTTATTAAACTCTTATGTTAATGGATGCAAATTTTCTTTAAAAATGAATTTAATATGTATAACTCAATAAATACCATATATGTACATGTATATATATAGAAGTAAATATTTGTTTTTTGTATTGTTTAGGTAGATATATAGATGTAATGTATACAAACATTTATATATGAGAGTTCAAAATTCCTAAAATGAGAAGAAATTTAAATGCGAAACACAGTTTTTAGAAATATATATAGATATAGATTTTTGATTAAGAACTTGATTGGTGATCACATTTAACTAAGGAAAATAGCATATAAATCCAAAAAGAAGACTCCACATCCGATATGATGGAATCTGAGCCATCAAGCCAAGCCCTTGAACTTCACTCCTAAGCCAGGGCAATAGCAGAGGAGAAGCAGCAACCATTCCGTCTTCTCCTCTTCATTTTCTATCAGCAAATAATGGGATTAGAAGGCACCAAGAATCCCTTCTATCGAGCTATCTCAATATTGGCTTTCTGATCTTACTTATGAGTGGTAGTTTTTGGAGTAGCTAGTGTAAAGCCTGTGTTCTAAGGTTCTATAAGAGAAGAGCAGGCTAGATAAGAATTGTATTATTAGTTTGTATCTCCTTGCCTTTATTGTTGCTAAATGAAGAGCTAAGGCCAAAACAGAATGTATTAGCTGGGAGCTTTCTCCCATAACCAGCCCCAAAAACCAGCCTAGTACTTGGAAAAAAAGAGAGGATCCAATTGACATAGCTCAATTGAAAAGAAACAAACCCATAGTTCGTCATAGATGAGCAAGTGTCTTGCTCAATGACAAAACACACGAAAAAGAAGAGCTTATAACTGAATAAAATTCTATTGGTTATCTTTTTCCAACATTACTAGACTGTTTTTCTTAGATTTTATTGCAAATATTATATATACTAAGCTTTTTTTTTTTTTTTTTTTTTGGGTAAGGCAGTCATAAAATAAATGCAAAGAATGTACACATTTACAAAGGGCATACCCCACGTAATACAATAAATCTAACGCTGCCGCCCCAAAGAGGGGGGAGACTAAAACACAAACAAGCAATAACATACCCCCACCAAAGCAGGGGAATCAAAAGAAAACCACAAAAAACCTACCGAAATAGTAACGCAACACCACATTTGCCCATATATCTTTTATATCCCCAAGTTAACCCCACCATCAAAAGATAATAGATGGGAACTTGGGGAAAATATATGGGCAAGTTTACAAAAGGATAAACAAGCTAAAACAAATAAACAACTAAAAGAACACCTACTCAAACAAGAGTAAACAAGCTAAAACAGCCACCAAGACCAATCAAAAAATGATAACCACCCCGCATGCTCACAGTCTCAATCACAGATGAAACATGGCGCCCAATAACCATCTTGCATCCTCATAGCCGTGACATCCATAGCTACTCAACCAAAGCCATGACAGAGGAAAAAAATCAGTCCCATGAAAGATCCTGATGGAGTCACATGAAGCTCACATGGTCAGTCACCATAATTAACGATCTTAGAGAGTATAACGAAAACCCAAAGCCACTACAACAACTGTCACAGTCGAAGTCAATCCCATCATCAGACCAATCACCCCATCCCCTAAGCCTCAATCCCCGCAGTAGTATCCCTCTCACTCCATGTCGGGAATGGCTTAAAGATCAATATCAGGATGGGTCACAAGAAAACAAGAGGCAAGTAGAACAATCTGGTAGACCTCACATCTCCCAGTCTCTAACTCGGCTGATCATCAAACCACAATTCCCCATAGCAGTGACCCCTTAATCACCCTTGGCGGAAATGGCTCAAGAAAAACCTCATATGGAGTCACATGAGGATCATGCGATCAATCATCATGAATAAACTGGCTATAACCAATATACCGCTGCGTAATGGCTCAACAAAAGAAACCCATCCACCAGTAGCCCTATATTTTAGCAACCTGAAACAAATCTTCACGTGGGCCCAAAAAAGAGATCCCACGGGAACAGCCCACAAGACAGAAAAAATTAGCCCACAAAATCAGCCAAAAATCCTCAAACAACTTGTACCCCTCAAGTGGGCCCCACTCTTCATAAGAATATAAAAAACTGCTCAAATGAGGCACCAATTCAAAGGAGGCACCATTCCAGCAAACAAACAACTTGGCACCAATACACACAATATATATATATAAATATACATATATAATAGATGACATACTTTTCTTTTTGCCACTCCCAAGAAACACACTATCAGCATGTATTGTCCCTGTGCAGAATGATTACCTAGAAGATATTAGGTAAGGACTGAGCAGTACACAGCACGCTTGAAACAATAACACAACACTAGCATGCCTGGGCAGGAAAAACTGAGCCCAAACAGCCACATCAACATAACCACTCACCCTAGGAGCGTGAAGCACACCACCTTCACACTCACAAGGACACCAACATCAAACCCAGGACTGAAGCTGAACAACCCAATAGTGGCGCTACCCACGACTGGGAGCATCAACCCATACCCCAGCTTGACCAGTTCCACAGAAAACCAACGCCGGTAAAGACGACTGGCTACAAACAAACTAGACGCACGCCGGAAATTAGAATTGGCCCAGACAATCAGTTTGACATCCACACAGCACATCTTTAATCCTCCACCCAACACTACTGGCGAAACCAGACAACCCATGGCTGAGAATGGAGGTAGCTTAGACAGACGATGACAAGTAGAATAAAACCGAGCATGTCGGATGATGGACGTTGCCCACCATTTTGCTAAGCTATTGGCATTAAGTTTGTAATATTATAACGAAATTCACTTTACCTCCTTGTGATTTTGCCTCGGAGCAATTTACCTCCTAAAATACTACCATTAGTTTTTCCGTCAAAAGTAATAGGTGTGCTACACTCTCCCCCAAATTGAGAGTGGCAATGCAAAAATCCCAACTCAAAGTAAAAAATTGGATCAAATGCCAAAAATACACTCATCTGCATCTTTTTCCCCAAACTAAATTCTAATCCTAAACAAATCTTAATCCTAACCGTCATCTTCCATCAACAATTTAATTTAAGGTGTTATTGAATGCTAAATTGGGTTTAAAATAAAAATTTAGATTAATGTAATTTTATGGTAATAAATTAGGACATGTTTAATTTAAAATGTTGTTAAATAAGAAATTGGGTTAAAATTTTAAAATTAAAAATAGATTGTGGTAATTTTATGGTTAATAAGGTGTTTAGGTTAATTTGTGGTTCAATTATGTGATTAAGATATATAAAATTATATGTATTAGAGAAGAGAAAAGAATATGGCATGGGAGTATTCAGGTCATTTTGCTCATTTATTAACATAGTAAGTTTTGCACTTTAGTCCAAATCTAGAAGGGGGTTCTCTACTTATATTTGAACCATAGTGGAATAAAGTGGTCTGAGGCAAAACCGCACGGGGTAAAGTGAATTTTGCCCTATAATATATGTAGCATATTCAAATCAATTAATAGTCACTGCCCTGGTGGAGTAGCACAAGCCTGAAGGTTTGCAAACTCATGTAAGCGATGATAGACCTTTTGGCACTTGTGGGTTTACCTCCAATTTTTTCAAGCACCCATGAGTAGACCCATTGAGGACCCATTACCCACCCATTTCAACCCTCATAAATTATTCAGTGTAGCAATGTTACCATATTACAACCCGTGTAATAAATAAGCAAGTTTTAATCCATAAAATGACAAGCGGGAATGGGTGGATTGACAGGTTTGGGCCAATATTGCCAGCTCTAGCTTTTAGATTGCCCTTTTCATTCAATAAAAAAAAAAATAATAATAAATAATATGAGGTCTATGTCATGACCCCATTCAGTCCCAAACAGGATAGCATTATGACCGACCAGTAGTTCTCAACTACCTTCGCCTTACAAGACTAGACTGACAATACTTGGGGCTTATGCGGAATCATTTGTCCATTAATTACCAAGAGTCCATTCAGAGTATGTGCATAAGTCGTATGAAAACAAACATACATCCTTCTTTTATTAATATCTTTCATTATTACAAAGTCCAAACAACAAAAAGAAAGGAAAATACATCTTATACAAGCTTACAAACCAAAACACATATACAAGGCTGTCTTCTTAAGGGTACATCTCTCAAGAGTGCAAACTCAAAAGTAAAAGAAAAGACTTCTAAGTCGACTTCTCATCAGATCCATGATCTTTTTCATCACCTACATACATATAGGGGAGAGGGGTGAGCCATTTCCCAGTGAATAGTAATAAAGTAAAGCGGTAAATGAATGAACACTGACAAGCTTTATATACATATCTTAAAATCATAGTTTGAACATAGTTTAACTTGAGCAAGATGATTTAAAACTTGACTTGCAAACATTTACATAAGGATGAACATTCCAAAGATAACAAGGTGTTCAACTAGCCTGGGTACCGGTTAAACGACCCACCCGAAGGTGGCAAGGTGAGCTCAACCATCAAGATGTTATTGGCATGAGTCCCCCAATAATTAGGACTTCCAAGGGTGTCATCTAAATACATGTTAAAAAAATATATATTGTTCATTATAGCAAAGAAATAACGTAATTTTCATAAGCATAAAGTAGATTTCGCATTTGAAACATAGTCAAACATAGTGTTACTAAACGACTAGTCACAAATGGACAAATGGCTCCTTGAACAAAGGTATACTCTTCCAAAGCTTAACCTACACAAAGCAAGAACAAGGCATTGAAGTACCTAACTTAACTTGCAAGAACATAACAAATTGAGTGCTTTAACTTTACTTAATGTTCTCCTAAACTTCTCTCAAGTGTAAAGTTTTGTTCTAGATTTAATTCGAGTCCCAAACAAGTGTATAGTAAGTGTTAAATGCAACTTGCAAGTATGGAAGTGCTCTAGAGGACTAAGGCTTGAAAAACAGGTATCGGTGTTGGAACAAGGGTGCCACATGTGCAGGGCTCATGGGCTGCATGTGCGGCCTGCAGTGTCAAATTTGAGTTCCAAAAATCTAGCTGCACGTGCAGGCATCACAGCTGCACGTGCGGAAATGGCTGCTTCAAGCAGTCCGAAATTGCAGCTTTGTTCTAAGCTTTCCTCTCTGATTTCTTTAACTTGGGACCTTGCAAACTCAATACAAAACATGCAAAATTAATGGTAAAACTTGAAAGTAAGATATTTTCTAAAACAATAACATCAAAACATGATTTAATTTCAAGATTCAAGGATCAAAACCAAGGTTTTATCAAGATATTCACGAACCCTAGTTCCTATTCAATCTTTTTGTTCTCAACTCTCAAGACATGGAATTAAACTCACAAAAGTTCTTGGAAATCATATGAAGATATGGAGGTGGAACCTCTCATGCAATAAAAACATCAAAACCTAGATGAACATGGCATGAATCAAGATTACTCAACTTGTTCTTCATTTCAACCACCTCTTTTCTATTCTTTTCTTTGTTTCTTCTTTACTAACTCAAATTAATCCTAGTTTCTTCTCAATCCTAGATAGTAGGTAGGATTACTACAAGATTTAGGGTTCAAATTTACTTGGACAAAATTCAATTTACCCCCTTGTGGTTAGCGTCTGGAGCACTACACCTCCCTATAGTTCAAATATAGGCAGAAAACCCCCTTGTAGTTTTGGACTAAAATGCTACTCTAACTCTATTAAAGTTAGTTGTAAAATGACGTTTATGCCCTTTATATCTTCTTCCCCTCCTTTGCAAAATAATTAAATTGGTAAAACTTAATATTTTAATATTATTTCTAATTTATATAGCTTATTAATGAAAAAAATTAATAAAATCAACCAAAATTTTTATATGGCTTATCAATGAAACATTTTAACTTAGTTTTTGTGCAATTACATATTAAATCATATATTTATTTATTTATTTATTCACCTATATATATTTATATATAGGTGTGTGTATAACCAGTCAGTTATTAACATGAAAAGGACAAAACAATCAACAAGAATCCTTATTGTTGTGCAAGCAAAAGAGTAAGAATCCTTAATGCTGTGCAAGTAAAAGAGTTGGCCACCTATCAACATAAAAACCCATTACCCTACAGAAAACAGTCAGCTATTGATGTGCCAGCAAAAGGGAAAACCGGCAACCCACTATAAATCAACCCTCCAAAACATGATCAGAGTAATCAATCTATTGAAATCAAACTTCCAGCAACTTGATTCCACCCAAATATTGAACAAAGCTATTCATTGAATAAGAGGAAAAATTTTGCTTGAGCCTTCTCCTACGGGGAAAAAAATCTAATCTTGATTAGATGCAGAACTTTATTGCAATCTGACATGGCTTTTTTTTTGCACCAAGATTGGCATTTGAAACTCAATTGAATCTTACAGACTCACGATTGAAGTGATGGGGGTTGGTGAGGGGATGAATGGAATTTTGTTGCTCTAGGTAGGGTTTCTCCATGGTTAGGGTTTTCAGATTATTAAGATTTCAAAATGAGGAAGATGAAGATGATGAGGGTATATTTCTCTTTTTTTCCAACAAATAGTTGACTATGAATGAAAATTTTCATTCCTACTCTCAAATTATGCGTGTGACTTACATTTTCCATCAAACTGGACAGAATTTTTAACAGTAGCATTTTAGTCCAAAAGCACAAGAAGGTTCTCTGCCTATTTTTAAACAATAGGAGGGGTAAAGTGCTCCGAGCCTGAACTACAAGGGGGTAAAGTGAATTTTACTCAATTTATCTCATGGATGATAAAAAATGGTGTTTCATGTTGAAGTCTTGAAGCCCTTCTCTTTCTCTTGCTTTCTCCTTCTTTCTCTATTTTTCTTGTTCTTTCTCCTTCTTCTAATTTGTTTCTCCAGCAGATTTTTCTCTTCTTCTCTCTTGGTTTTATTAAGGTAAGACAAGATTGGCAAGGACAAAAAGGTAAGGTGTGTGTATCATGTATGTGCTTGCTTAATTAATTGTCTAATCTTGCTTGCTTAGCCTAATTAACCAAGGTTTGTACTAATTAATCAATGTTAAGCTTAATCATACATAACTTAATTAATCCTAATTAAGGCTCACTAATCATACTTAATTAACATTAATCCCTAATTAGCAAAATAACACATAGCATGAAATGGACAAGCATATTAGTCTAGGATCTTTAAGCCCCTCAATTAGTGTATAGGCATATTCTAGCATTGTCAAATTCTAACTTAAAGTATCCCCTGACTCAAAGCAGAAAGAAAATAAATTCCTAGACTAAAGTTTCAAACTAACTTCTCCTTCTCTTCTAGTTCTTAATAGACCCCAACTAAAACAAGCACATAACACCATGCATGAATGCAAGAACAATAACACATGTATCATGCAAGTATGATTGGGTTATCACAGTCTGACAAGGTTATATATGCTGGCTGTAAACTACCTAATGATACCCTCCTTTACCCGTGCAAAAATTACATACAACGCATGCACAGTTAGACTTTAATAATGTACTTGGAATTTCACACATTGCTTTAATGTTATCTCTAAGGTTTCCAGTGTTTTACGTGCAATCTCTTGATAAATAGTTCAAATTCCATGTAAAAGTTGTGTCTATCCATGAGAAGTGAGCCAAGTCTAATGTAGGTAAATGCAGAAAAACGCCTCCTATCTGGATCATTCAAAGGCTTTGTTCTTTCCAAGATGCTATAACCTTCTCTATCTGGCATGGGAGAGCATTTCTGCTAACTGTTATGAAACATCAGTTGAAGCATTCTGCACCTGAAAATGAAAATATAAATGTCACAAAACTAAAGCTTCAAACAAAGATATGCAATATTTTGCACAACAATCCTCCACATTCTCTTATTGTAATGGGCAATGTATATTAGAGGAGGATCTATCTCCCAGTAGGCAAATTAATCTTTGATTACTGGAATTTATTCCAACTTATATGTTGTAAAGAACACGTTTATATGCTTAAATTCCATTTCTTGGTCTGTCTGACCTAACATTAGATATCTTGTGGATTCAGTTCAGCTTCAAAAGTGCAGTGTACTAGCTGTTATATCCTCCTTATATAGATTTCTTAACATTGTCAAAGATCTTTGCCATCTAAATGGTGCAATTTGTTGTTGTCAGGGTTGGGAGGTGACAGTTTTGTTAGAAGACTATTGGGTCAACCCCCTTGAGTCAAAAGGAGACTATTGGTCCATGCAAAGCTATTCTTTAAAGGAAAAAAAAAAAAAAGAATGTCACATTGATTACCTGATACTACACAGTCACCACCCTCTTCCAATATTTGATTAGCCATCTATGTAGTTGGAACTTATTGTGATATAAATTTAATGAACTTTTTGAGTCATATGTACTTTAGACAATGCATATATTTCTGAGGTTGAAGAAATCATGTGTTCTTGCTAATTTTTCTTCTCATAATATATCAGATGCTGGAGTCTCATGTATTGCGATTGATGATTCAAGGTCGGGTCCTCTGGCTGTTGCTGCTGGAGACCAACTGATGGTTTATTTGCCTTCTTAAGGAGGCATTTTCTGATCACCGTGGTAATAATATGCAAACAAGTTTACTCATTCTCTAAGATGATCTTACATGTGGACCTGTTGGCCAGTAAAGAACCATATCGGTTTCTTAGTTGTGCCATGCAAACTACCAAGCAATCCATAGTGGACAGTTTTTTAGGTGTACAATCTGTCATGAATGTTGTAATTTTGTACCTCTTTTCTGTTCAGTTCAAATTTTGATGAAAATTACACCTATTGCCCTCGTCGGTGTAAATAGGTGTACAATTGTCATAGTGAGAATGTTGCAATTTTGTACTTGTATCTTTTTTCGTTCAAAACTGATAAAAAATGACACACGTGTTGTGTTTAGATCATGAATTTGGAAAGAGAAGGAAAAAAGATAAAAGTGAAATGTGAATGTAATATTATTACATTTCACCTAATGTCGTTATTAGTGTACGTAACGAGTTGAATCAAATTTAATTTATTTATTTTCGGTATCTGTTTACTAATATTCTTGGCAAATATGCGAGTTTGGGTATCGATTGGAGTTGGATTGGTATAAATTTCCAAATCATTTAATTGTATTATTATTATAGATGTGTTGTAGATCATTCTATTTAAATTGATGAAAACAAATTACATTACTTTTATTCGACTTTGCAAGTGAGACCAGCTCAAAAATTTTAAGTTTTAATTATTTTGGCTTCAGCTATTGAATTTGAATATAAATTTAATTATTGAGTTTTATTTGATTCACAATCGAAAACAATATGTGGCCACACCATCACACGTGTGATAGTACTATGCAAGTGTGGCCGCACAACTTATGTTGTGTGGCCGTGAATACGCTGTGCAACATGCATATGGGTGGTGGGGGCGGACTTGCAAATTGTGGTTAGGGTCGAAAAATCCACAGGTCCACTAGATCTTGGGTCTACCATTTTATTCTTAGGCTAACTTATAGCCTAAGAAAGCCCAATCAACTCAAGTGACATTTTTTCTTAAAAATTAGGCCAACACTTCTGTAAAATTTGTGAACTCGGTTTTAATTGGACCTTCCCCCTACTCTCCTTTTTGAAAGAGGCCAAAGAGAGTAGGTTTCGATAAAAATAGGTTTTAGGGGTAAGGTGATAATTTTGGAAAAAATAGGGTTTTGGGTGTAAAAAGCGTGATATAGCAACTCAGAACATTTCTAAAATCAAAGTTTAACACTTTTCATCATCGGGAAGCATCCAAACACCTAACTCTATATGGTTAGTCAAAATGGGGTATCTACGATCCCAAACCCAAGCATGACAAGTTGTGGCCCAATGGGACTTAGCCCAAGATGCACATAACCCTAAACACGAATCCATAATTACATAGAATAAATGTAACAGTAGTCCAGTAATAAATAAATCAGAACTCAATCCAATGACATGTCACAAGTATGCATGGCAAAACAAGTCATAACCAACTTCTAAAAATATATACCAAGTGGGACACAAACCGCCCACAAAATAAATAATTCTAAATAAAATCTAATCACAATATATGTACAAAACCGACATAACAAACTAAAATAAAATAAATGAATGTCCTAGAGGTCCATAAAATAGAGTCCCTATTGAGCCATGAGTCTACTCTAAGTCCTCTCACTTGAAAATGTTTAACAACTAAGTCAACTTATAGCTCAGCGAGTAGAAATATGGATAATAATATAATTTTGAAAACAGATTCAATTCCAAAATAAGATATATATTATAGAAATTAGATTGATGTACAGTTTTGATAAAGACAATCTATTTCAAAAAAAAAGTTAAGCATTTCAACAGTTAAAAATACTCATGTCTTTCAAGAACATAACAATTGGCATTCTCTACTTAAAACATATCACAACAAATCATCAATAATTTGGGTACCAAAAACAAGAAGTAAGATGCCACAAAGTTCTTAAGGTAACAAGCCCATTGGATTCAATATCGAACCAAGAGTCATCTTCAGAGTGGCAAACCGAGCATTTTTTCTAAGACGATCCGATTGAAGGTCACTTAGCCTAACTCAGGTCTTTTCCTTACAATCGTTGAGCACTAAAATCATCACAACCCAACTTGGATCTATTCTCTAGTGGCCAGAGTCACCACACACAGTGGAATAAATTTTTTGGACTTTTATATATAGGTGGTCTCAATAATTAATATCATTCAGTTTCGCAAAACATGGTAATTCACTATTATAAACATGAGACCATAACAATTAATTTAAAGTATGCCAAATTTACACATGTTTTATAGCTCAGTTCCAATACTATCATAATAATTTAACCAACAGTTTAGGGTAATGGAACATTTATAAAAATACGTAGCATGCAACTACTTACCTGAAAACGAAATAATATAATTCTCGAATAGAGTACAAAAGTCCAACTAGTACCCTGAATCAAGTATGAAAATTACACGTCACTACTAATTTAAAAATACTAAAAAGAATAATAAACTAAGTATTCCACACTAAAGCGCACTAACACAGCTCAACCCTACTTACCGTTATTCTTAAATAATACCTAAGTTCATGTTCTTCAAGGTCTCAAATTACTCAAGACATGGGTTCAGATTGAAACTTAATTAAATGTGACTTTGAGATAAAACATAATTTTTGACAAGTTTTCTCAATATATTCGCTAACTTTGAAAATTAAAAACTCACTCCACACCGTTGAAAAATTCCAAAACCTTCTAGATATCAACTAATATATCCTAAGTTTCAAACTCAATTGGTTTTACTTGATTTGCTTATCAAAATAATTATTTACAATTAATTATGTCCAAGGTGTCACTTTCTCTGACACTTTAAAAAATTGACGGTTCTCTTAATATACACGAACAATCAACACGAGGCTAAAAATATAAGAGACTAGACTCATAATCGATTCTAAATTGCTAGTATACACTAGTTTTTTTGATAGATTTGAAAGAATCAGTTTATATAGATTTTGACTCTCAAAAATTATAAAATAAATCAGGTATGAAATTCAATATTTAATTAAGCTACTATAAAAAATTCAATTTAAAATTCATTCGTTTACTATATTTTCTTGATTTTTAAAGTTTATAGCTATGTGCAGAATTTTACACTAGAATTTTTTTTCAATCAACACCTATACACAATAATCGTACATATAATATATTATAGTAGAACAATACCTTAAAGTTGTAGAGCCACAAGATGCGGAAAAATTCTATCTCTCTCTCATGGCTGCTACAAACCCTAAAGTGGCTGTTGTTGTGTTGTGAAATAATAAGAGGTGGTATTTTTAGTTGTTTTTATTTTTTATTTTTTGTAACATAACATAAAAGACTCCAAATAATTATCTTTTGTTTTATTTTATTTTCTCTCTTCACTAATTTAAATAAAATACAATTATTATTATATCAAAATATACTTACTAATTTGTCTCCTATTTTTTTTAAATAATAAATCTTGTCTCAAAATTAAAGACTTTCACCATAAATTTATTTTAGGTTTAAAATTAATTACAAGACCGTCCAATAATATCTAATTTGCAGTCTAAGATTCACAAGCAAAATATTTGAGGTTTATAAAATTATTATTATTTAATTATTTATTTTATTTTTATATTCTAATTCTCACATCTACAATACCAAATTCTTTTTTTGGATCACATGAAAATTGTTTGTAATTTTTTTTTTTTATTCCAAAGTTAGAATCACAGTTTTTTTATTGAGTGATATGGTATCTTCAAGAAATGACTACGGTTTTAAGTATTTATTAGTTACAGTTTCGCAAAATCAATCTCAGTTTTAGTTTTATTGTCACAGTTAAAAATTGTAATGGAAATTCTGGACAAACCCATCATGCCCTCATACATCACGCTTTATGTGATAAATAAATAAAAAATAAAAAATAAAAAATAAAAAATAAAAAGTAATATTAAAATGATCTTTTGCTATTTATGTAGCAGTGATGGGACGTTACCAAAGTCGTGCAAGGGTTATATCTAATGTTGCATTATTGCATGTAAATCGTTGTTAGACGTGTATATTATAGCACATGTATGGAAATTTTAAATTATATTATGATATAACATCAAGTAAGGTGACTATGGCCCGGTAAATCTGAACAGCCAGTTCCATCAATTTACTAAGTACCCGGATTAGATGGATGGTGGGGTGTATCTTGGGTGCACCCGGGGTCAGTGGTTGGTCTTATTCAATGGTGGACTGGGTTTAGATGCAATAACAGATTGAAGGTAATCTGGAGGATAATCCCACTGGCAGTGCTTTGGTCTTTATGGAAGCAGAGGAATGAAATCATTTTTAACGATTCACAGTTGGATTTCGAAAAGTTATGTGATCTTATCAAAACACGGATTGCATTGTGGTTCAGTGCCTATAGTCCTTCCTTTTGTTATTCAGTTGATGATTTTGTGTTTAATTTGCAAAATGTGAAATTCTGCATCATGCACTGAGGGTGTTCCGTGCTGTGTGTCTGCTGTATTGGTTGTTGTTCTGTTCTAGTGCATCTGATTTAGAGTGTGTTCTGTGTTGTGTGTTTGCTGTAGTGCCTGTTCTGTTTGTCTGCTGTAGTGTAGATTACCTGAAGGGCTGATGTGTTGATCTGTAGTGCCTGATTTGTTTTGCTTTGCTCATGGCTGTGTATCTGTTTTGTTGCTGTGTTGGCTTAAACAATCTTGGTGCTTGGAGTGGATGTAGGGCTGCTGTAGTTCAAGGCAGTGTGTTTCGTATGATTGTTGGGCTGTAGTATTTCATGGCAGTTTTGTTCTGTTTTGGATTCTCTGCTTGAAGGGCTGGTTGTCTTCTCTGCCTGTTATGTTTTGGTGATCTGTTTTGGTGCTTGGAAGGGCTGCTGTAGTGCCGCATCTGGTTTTTATTCATGGCAGTGCTGTAGTGCCTAATGTTTCTGTATTTCCTGGCTTTATTTGCTTTGTTTGCTTTGTGTGTTGGTCTCTCACCAACTAGGAGGTTGGAGCTTGTTATAGCTCCAAGCTCCTCTTTATTGATGTACTTATTCATATATTTCATCAATAAAGTCTTATTTTTGGCAATCAAAAAAAAAAAAAAAAA
Source organism: Camellia lanceoleosa (assembly GCA_025200525.1). Taxonomy (NCBI): domain Eukaryota; kingdom Viridiplantae; phylum Streptophyta; class Magnoliopsida; order Ericales; family Theaceae; genus Camellia; species Camellia lanceoleosa. The sequence goes on from CM045769.1 coordinate 83,561,871, forward strand.
ATCTGAACATCACCAATTTAAAAAATTAAAGATAGTAATAAAATTTTAAGCCTAATTAACCACCAGCAGTTTGACATCATTTCTTAGGTAGTGTTTGGTTTATTGGAATGAAGTGAAATAGAATGATTATTCCATCAAAATATTCATTTTCATATTCGGTTGACTAAAAAAATAATAAAAACTATATTCCAAATAAAATCATCATTTACCATTGTATTGGGGAACCAAAGGAATGACCATCTCATTCCATTCCATCTCAATTTAATGAACCAAATATAACATTAGAGTCTTAACATGCACTGCATTCCTTTACATACATTGCCAGTCTTTTAGGAATTGATCCATAAGAAAAGTGATCTCCAATCCTACGTACAATATTTTGCGAGACTATCCTCAATTTTTTTAAATGATTGTTGATTGCACTACTATACTATATACACTAATAACTTTTGCAATTTTTTTTTTTTTGGGGTCATTATGCTCATTTTCACCTGTGCGTCCACAGTAATATTTCATGAATTATGATTTCAAGTCCATGTTGTGGGTGAACCATGAAAATCTGAATCAGGGAATGGACATAGGTTGAGGACAAGGTAAACATGTATTATTGCAGAATCAAGGAGAGTGCTATGTTTGCTTTAATGACTACAAAATTCAAGCCCACACAAGTTTGAGGTCCAAAACCAAAGGGCAAAAATGTTGCCGATGTATTGTTGGTAGCTTTAGCCACCTCTCCTGCAAATCTTTCTAAATGAAAATCTTCTCCCCATATCAAATGGTCATGGTGAAGTGCTAAGGGAGAAATATAAAACTCCATTTTTGGGGAAAGAATAAGCTTCCCTAATTGAACTTCTTTGTCCACTTTCCACTTTATAAAAGGTACCAGAGGGTATAATCTTAAAGATTCTACCAATAATCATATTCATCTGTATCATGGGAAAAAGTATATAGTTGTGGGGATTGGAAAGTTCTGTTAATCTTTTAAACCACATCCCACTACAACAATTTACACTTTTGGCAACCAAATTCGGCGACTAAGAGGGATTTAGTTGCCAAACGTTCAGTATTTGGTAACTAAAAATTATTTTGATCGCCGTTGGGTCGGGTTTTTGCTACTAAATTATTTTAGTCGACCTATATTATTTATTGGCCACTAAAAAAAAACATTAGTCGGTAAATTTTCCACAATAGGCGACTAAAAAATTATTAGTCGTCGTTACTCTAGTTTTTCAGCTACTAAATTTTATTTTAGTCGTAGTATACTAATTTTTGCCGACCAAAATAAATTTAGTCACCAAATAATAGCCACATTTGCACTGTTACTCTTTGGTGACTAAGAATTTGCTCGGCAAATATGCAGTTTTGGCTACTAAAAAATATTTAGTCACGGTATACTCAATTTTTTCCGACAAAGGAATTACCAAATAGTGAACTTATAGCGACTAAAAAATGTTTTAGTCGCTAAAATGTGGGAAAATATTTTACGCGCCCAGATTTTTTTATTTTTTTTTTAAACGGATACACGCCCAGATTTAGGCGCCCATATATTTACATCCCTTTCCTCTGTCTCTCTCTCTCACAAAGAACCTCACCTCTTCTCACTTCACCGAAGTCCCTCACCACCGTTGCTGACGTTCGTCACACATCGCCCCTACCGCAATACGAACAGGTTCTTTATCTTTCTCTCTTCTCTCTCTCTTTCTCTCTGTCGCTCGCTGTCTGTCAGTCAGTCAGTCAGCCTGTCTGTCTCTCTCTCCCCCTTCCTCTATTTCTCCATTTCTCACTCTTGCTCTAGGGTTTTACATGATTTACCAAGTCTAATTTTGTGTTGATTTCTAAAATGGGTTTGGTTTCAGTGCTTTGATTTCTACGGTTTTATGGGTTTGGTAATAATCAATTTGTTTGCCTAATTTTGGGGCTGTATTTTATGACTAAACCCTTATTGTTATTTATTAGGTAGACAAATACAGGAAATTGATTTTCATTTGCATATGGATGGGGTTTACCATTATTGGTGCCTACCCCCATCTCTTTTTTCCATTGCTTTTCATTTTTTGCCCATCCTTTTTGTGAACATTCAGATGAGGTAGGCCCTTCTTCAACTTCCATATGCCATTAGTTGTGCAATCCAGTTCTTAATTTCATTATCCTATGGTTGCTTGATTGAGAATTCTCTTGGCTCTATGTGTCTGAGTTTGGTTTGTCCTCATATTGAATTGGATTCGTGGTTGTTAATTTGTACTTTTTATACATTTGTTCTTTCCCATGAATTTGTTCTTCCTGTCATATCTTTCGCCCTTCAACTGTTTCATGCAATGCCCAAGTAAAAAATTTACTTGCTGTTTGCATATTATTGAAAATTAAATGTAGTGGTTATTTGTACTGATATCATAAAAAGACAAAGAACAATTGTATACAATAAATAGAAGACAGGGAATACAACAAAATTTGTAAGAAATAGAATTTTGATTAAATGGGAGGCAAGAATAACGAAGTACTTGCAAATTTGATCAAACATTGTGCTGATTAGCACTTGTCTAAAAGACTAAAATTATAGTCATGCTGATACTTGAGTGCTATTGTGCTAGTGCAATATAAAGTATAACTTTAGTATTTAAATTTTGATTTAGTTTCATTAGTTATGTTTGATATTAGAGATTTATTGGTTACACTAGAATTGTCAATCTCTGTATTCAATATGTTGGTTCAAATGTGATTGTAGACAAGATGAGAGATAGTGAGACAATATTATGCAAGCATATATGACAGAAAGCAATGTTGGCAACAGTAGGACTGAGGAGTGAATTTGAAGAATGGTTTCATGTTGGATTTTGATGTTTTTAGATAAATAATGTGAAGACAATGTGTAGTGTAATCCTTTACTTCTAGGGAAATAGACATGGTTTTGATGATTCTAGGTATTCATGAATCTATATAACAAAAGATCTAATTGATGAAACTGGTTATAATTTTCTAGTTTCATTGAAATACTTAAATGGTTCTAGCTGTAAAAAATCTATGTAACACCGAAAGATTCATTTAATGATGTTGGTAAACATGGTTGTTTAGTGGAATTAGATCATCATTGCTCATTATTGAATTTTTTTAGCAATTACATCTAGCTAACCAAGCTGGCATTATTTTTTTTTTAATCCTTCATTGCTACTTTAAAAGAGTCTTGTTTCTTGTAAGATTTAACGTTGAGACAGTGAAGTACAAGAACATTAGCTTCATAGTTTGGGATGTTGGTGGTCAGGGTAAGGTATGCATATTTTTTAGGTTCAAATGTTTACTGAGTGACATTGTCACCAATTTTGAAGTTCTGGACATCTCGTTCTTTTTATGCAGTTTTTGGTTTGAACCTAGGTTAGTGCACCAAGATAATTACGATGGTAACTTGATTATAAGTTTTCTGACATTGAAAAATGGTGAATATTATAGTTGAATCTCATTATATATGAATTACTTTGAGTTTTCAGAATGAAAAATCATAGTTTTGAGAACGTTGTGTTATCATCTTTTTCTTTTTCTTTTTTTTTTTAAATTGAATTTATTAGAATTATTTGGGAAAGATTGGGTTTTCCTTCATTTGGTAAAACAATTGTGTTATTCGTTAATCTTGTAAAAGCATTTTTGTGATGCAAGATGAGTGCCTAGTAAAGCAAGTTGGCTTTCACTTGGCACTAGTGGTAGTATTATGAAATGCTTTGAAAGCATTTTTAAAAAGAATAAAGGTTGGGACCCCCTTTGGGGGTCACCCCCTTTACCCCCTTTGCCACGTGGCAAGAGGTGATTGGAGGAGCAGGAAAAAAAAGAAAAGGAAAAAGAAAATGTGACCAATGAGAGAGAGAGGGGGTCCAAAGGGAGTCCTAAAAAGGGGGGATGAATCATTGTTGTTTTAAAAAAGTGTAAAATAGGTGTCTAAAGAGAGCAAATTTGCAAGATCTGGGCCCTGGTCATGAATGTAAATTCAATATTTTAGATACACTGCAAATCCCGCTATGGAAACCAAATTGTTGTTTTGTTATAATTATATAGACTACTTTACTATGATACACAATTTTATTTTATTTTAGTTTTATAATTGTTATAACTTGCAGAGTATAATATATCAGAATTATTAATTTTATAATTGTTATAATTTGAAATGTCAATTTTATTGAATAAGTGCTAATGGCTATTTTATTATTTTTATTTTTTTACAGATTGCTTTTGCATGGGCTATTGAGGATATTTATTTTTATGTACGAAGAGCATTTGTTTTGTATATGGAAGACCTTTATTTTTGTACAATCCTTTGTTTTAAAAATCTAGTGTTTTTGTATGTAATATTTAATTTAGATGGATTATACGTAGTTGGTATGGATTTATATGATAGCTGGAATATAATGTTACAAGTTAAAGTTTTTGGATAGTTAATAATGAAACAAGTATTATTGATAATGGGTTTAGATTATAATTGATAATGGAATGCATATAATTTAAAAATTAATTAAAAATATTCAATTTGTGCATTTTAAAAAAATTAATAAATAGAGCTTTTGGCGACTAAATATTTAGTAGTCAAAAAATAAAAAGGGAACTCGTTGGTGACTAAACAGTTAGTAGCACAAAAAAAAAATGAAAAGTTTTTGGCGACTAAAAAAATTGTAGCTAAAAAAGAGCATCATGATTTTAGCAACTAAAAAATTGGTAGCCAAAAAGGAGTGCCATATTTTTAGCTACTAAATAATTGGTAGCCAAAAAGAAACCAACGGGTTTTTGGCAACTAAATATTTTAGTCGCTAAAACAAAAAGTGCATTTATTGAAAACTTTGGACGACTAAATTTTTAGTTGCCAATTGGCAACTTTTGGTGACTAAAAAAAATTAGTTGTCAATACCTTTCCTGACAATCATCAAGCAACAAAGTTGGTGACCAACAAAGTTCCTGACTAAAAAATGACTTTTGGCGACTAAAAATTTAGTTGCCAAAAGTGTAATTTGTTGTAGTGTCCAATCTATTCATGATAATTGATCGTGTGACCTTCATGTAACTCTAACTGAGGTTGTTCTTGGGCCACTTCCACCATGGGTGATTAAGGGGTCGCTACTATGAAAAATTGAGGTCCGTCGACTAGCCATGTTAGAGACTGAGAGATGTGAGGTCTATTGGATTGTTTTGGTTAGCATATGGTTTTATATAGCCTATTATGTTTTGGATAGTGCACCTCAACCATGATTGCTATTAAACTGTGAGTTTATTGGTATTATGTTGATTGATCATACATTGCATGTGACTTAACTTCGTTTGTTCTGAGGCCACTTCCAGCATCACTTGATAGTGATTTGCGAGGTCACTGTTATGGGGAATCGAGGCTCTTTGATTGGCTGTGGGAGAGATTGGAAGATGTGGGGATAGTTGGCATGGTTTATTGGGCTTACATTGTTTATAGCTTTTTATTCATAGGTTAGGTTTGTTCATGAGATGGTGTTTGCTTTGACTACCATAGACCTCATCTATTGGTTCAACTCAATTGATTAAATTCTTGTCACTGTCCAAGAAATTTCATGTGACTCATCCTAGTGTTGTTCTTAGGCCACTTCTAGCATCGCTTAAGAGTGATTGACGAGTTACTACTATGGAGAATTGAGGCTCTTGATAAGCCATAGCAGAGACTCAAGGTAATAAGGATAGTTCGTGGGGTATGATTTGTTGCACTTGTTCATAGATTTGTGCCTATTGGTGTGTTTGTGGTTTAAGTTGGTCATTTTAGTGGTAGTTTGAGGAAAACTATGCATTGGTTGCTATTTGTCATTTTGTACCTATTGCCAATGTATCGCTCTTAATTTCTTTGTCCTCATTCTTGATTGTAACGCTTGTGTTCCTTACGTCATTAGAGAGTGTATTTAATTTCCTTTCTTTTTTTTTTTTTCCTTTTTCATTTGGATCCTTGGGTTGTTGTTTCATTGTTTTGGTGGAGTCAAATTTGATTTCAACTTGTTAGGATTGTTCGCTCGCACTTTGTTTCGCTGGAAAGTTCATTGGGAACTTATAATTTCTGTTCTGGTGTTGACATTGGGCTTCTAGAGGGTCGACACTTGTTCTCCCTTTCTTTCTTGTTGGTTTTGGTTTCTAGTGTCCACACCACCCCTTCAAGGTATTGACACGGCCTTGCTTATTTGTTCTTGGTATTGCTACGGGTTTCTGGTATTGACATTAGCGCCTTTAGGTGTTGACACCCTGTCTGTTTGAAGCATTAGTGTTTCACCATTTCTTCTTGGGGTTGACACCTCTTATCTATTTAGATATTTGTTTGCTACGTTCGGTCCAACTTTTTGGGACTTTTTTACTTATATTCTTAGTTGACTCTTGGGAAAAACATTATATCTTTGACCTAGTGTCACGACCCAAATCCGCCCCTATAGATTTAGGACGTAACCGGCTAATAATCCCAGATTATCAGACCTTAAAGACAGAATTAATAGAATTTATAATATAATGTATGGGCCACAAGCGGAAGCAGAATTTAAAAATTTGTCCATTAAGTTGTGCATACATGCCATGAGCAAAACATATATGTTATATCTCACAAAATAATATTTACAAACAATCATCTTATAGATACAAAACCCATGATCAAAGCTTATAACATAACAGAATGCACAAAACCAAAGCTTCTCGAGCTTGGCCAAAACAAAACTAAGGCCTTATCATAGAGGCATAACATGGGCGGTTTCACAAAAGGCTGACTCCAACGCAGGCTCTAAGGCTGAACTTCCTGATATTCACCTACATAAGATATGTCATGACCCGAACCCGCCACCAAGGGTTAAGGACATAACCGGCCAGTAATCGTGAGACTACCTACAGCCTCAAACCAAATCAGACATAACTCATCAGAGTAAAGGGGCCAAATGGAAGCAGAATTTAAAACTTTGTTCATAGAGTTGTGCTTACAGGGCACATCATAACAACCATACACAAAGATATTAATAACTCACATTAGACAATACAGTAGCATAAAGTTCTGTATAGACAGGATCGTTCAAGTCTAGGCCAGCCAATCAAAACTATATACAAATGTATCTAAAGTCCTCGCCAACATGACAAAATGACACAAAATAGCAAAAGGGCAAAGACGTGTCTCGTGCATGAGATGCAAGGGCTGACTCTTCAAAACTTTGGTTGTTCCATACAGACTTCACTGAGGCTGGGTCGGGACCTCCCTTGGCTCACCTACAAACGCATGAATGAGCGTGAGCGAAAGCCCAGTGAATAATATCAAACAAAGAAGTCAAACGGCCTTGGGCCCAATTTGTATTTCTATTAGCATATATAATTACAAATTTAGATCAAGTGACTGCGGTTCCGAACACATCATACAGCCTCGGGCCCAATTCGTTCGTGTCATACTAGCCTTTGGCCCATTTATCTTTTATTCAGATCCAACTGGCCTTTGGCCCATTCAGACTTTCATATCAAACTGGCCTGTGGCCCATTCAAACTTTCATTCATGTCAGACTGGCCTATGGCCCATTCAAACTTTCATGTCAAACTGGCCTATGGCCCATTCAAACTTTCATTCATGTTAGACTAGCCTATGGCCCTTTCAAACTTTCATGTCAAACTGGCCTATGGCCCATTCAAACTTTCATGTCAAACTGGCCTATGGCCCATTCAAACTTTCATGTCAAACTGGCCTATGGCCCATTCAAACTTTCATTCATGTTAGACTGGCCTATGGCCCATTCAAACTTTCATGTCAAACTGGCCTATGGCCCATTCAAATTTTCATGTCAAACTATCATTCTCTCATTCGTGTCAGACTGGCCTTTGGCCCATTCATTCATGTCATACGGCCTCCGGCCCATTCATTTATGTCGTACATGTCAAACTGGCCTTTGGCCCATTCACTTTATCATTCATATCAGACTGGCCTTCGACCTATTCACATTTTCATTCATGTCAGACTGGCTTTCGGCCCACTCACATTTTCGTATCGAACTGGCCTTTGGCCCATTCACTCTTTAGGCATAGCAAACGTTTGTCCACAATTCAAATTAACAGACTTATAGGAAGCTAAACAGTTGGACAAAAAGCATATTCTAGATATCTTTATTAAGATACTACTCACAGTGATCGATTGGTTGATTTGCCCTGTAGCTTGACCCTACACATCACATAACACATACGGGTCACAAATAATTCAATCCGTTCTTTAATTCACATATTCCTCTTTAGGCTTTATTCTTATCCCTTTAATTCATTCACAATGCTTAATGCATGCCTAAGAGTATTTAGAAGTGAAAGAGAATGGAAAACGAAACACAGAATGCACTTTTGAAATTTTCAAAAACAGGGTCCCCGCTCGAGTGGACCCATGAGGCCTGCAAAAGTACTGGCTATGTCAAATTTACGCTTGAGCGTGAAGTCGGGCGCTCGAGCTGAAGGCCTCACTACATGGCTCCCCGCTCGAGCGTGAACTTTCCCGCTTGAGCGGACATCATGTCTGCAGAAAATAATGGGAGCTCATATTTTAAGCTTGAGCGGCGGCTTCCCCGCTCGAGCGGACATCAAAATTTCTAGATTTTCCAGAACTTGTTCTTGAGCTTCAACTCGACATTTAAAGGCTCTAGACACATGATTTTGGCTCAAACTCCACATATAAATGTATCAACATGGTACAAACACCAAATTACAACATTATGAAGCTCAATTTCACAAATCAATCACATGCATGTCCCAATTTACATCAAACTCAACTCCAACATAACAAACTCATACTCTTAGGAATTGTACATGCATGTGAGATATAACTTTCATTACCAACTCAAATGGTGCAAATGGTGATCACAAGCATGAACTCTAGCCAAAATCCTACATGGATCATACTTTTCATGCTCAACTATATAAATGCATGGCAATTATACACATGCATGCATTCTATGACTTCAAATTCATCAAATACAACACAATTCTTGTTCTTGATCACCCTTCAACTTTGAATTCGCAAAATTACAATTTAAAATCTATGAATTCATAGCCAATTGCTTACCTAGAAGCCCAATCTTCCCAATTTATGGTCAAATCTTGAGTTGGTCTTCAAATCATTCAAGTTCAAGATCAAAACTCCAATTGTTTTCCTTTCTCTCTCTATCTCTCTCTTTCTCTCTCTCTCTAGCCGGCCCTCTTTCTCTCCTTTTTGAGTTGATTTTAGCCAAATGAACAAAAAGAGAGGGGTTGGGTGCTTAGTGCCCCACTATATACAATTTCACTTAATTACCATTCTTGACATTACATAATTGAGCACTAAGTCATTATTTTAATCCAATTAATCTGGTTTGAATCAATATTCAATTAAATTTTACCATGGGCTCTAAAAATTATGCCAATCAGAATGGCGCAATCAATTTCAGTTTCTGTGGCCGATAGGGCCTTCAATTTAATTTCCAAAACAGATAATCAAACAGATATTCCTACGGTGAATAGATAGAAATTCAAAACCACATATTTTCACATAATGGCACACAAAATCATATCAAACACATAATCATATTCATAATAAGGACCAATTAGCATATTACGTAATAGGGTTATCACAAGATGACTCTTAAGTGATAGGCTTTAATTCCATTTCCCTCGATGATTGCAACACTTGCTTTCTGGTCAAAGCCTTTGTCAATGGATCCACTCTGTTTTCTTTCGACCTTATAAACTCAATGGAAATTATTCCATTAAAGAGCAGTTACCTAATGGTGTGATGTCTATGATGAATGTAACAAGACTTACCGTTATACATATGATTATGTGCCCTAGCCATTATGGTTTGACTATCACAATGAATGCAAATCGTTGGCACAGGTTTCTACCACATTGGAATATCTTCTAAGAAATTATAAAGCCATTCTACTTCTTCTCTTGCTTTGTCTAAAGTAATAAATTCAAATTCCATTGTGGATCTAGCTATGCAAGTCTGTTTAGAAGATTTTCAAGAGACCATTCCACCTCCCAAGATAAAGACATATCCACTAGTAGATTTAGAATCCTGAGTATCAGATATCCAATTAACGTCACAATACCCTTCTAGGACCACTGGATATCTAGTATAGTACAACCCATAGTCTGTTTAGTATAGTCTTTAATTGGGTTGCTAATGTATCTACCCAATTTACTTATTGCATGCGCTATATTAGGATGCATGCAACTCATGAGATACATTAGACTTCCAATTATTAGAGAGGATTCCAATTATGATATGTTCTCACCTTTATTTTTCATTAAATGAAGGTTAGCATCCACATGTGTCTTCACATGACCGTCGTCATGCTTATTGAATTTCCCAAGAATTTTGTCAACATAGTGAGTTTGAGACAAAACATATCCTTAAGATGCTTTAGTAATTTTCATTCCTAAGATCACATTTGCTACTCATATATCTTTCATGTCAAACTTAGTGTTCAACATTTTCTTGGCTGAATTGATCGTCCCACTATTGCTACCAATAATTAGCATATCATTTACATATAGGCAAACAATGACATAATCTTTCTCAGTGTTTTTAACATAAATACATTTGTCACACTCATTGATTTCAAATCCATTTAATATCATGACGTTGTCAAATTTTTCATGCCATTGTTTTGGTGCTTGTTTCAAACCATACAACGATTTTACTAATTTGCACACTTTCTTCTCTTTACCTGGAACGACAAACCTTCTGGTTGTTCCATGTAAATTTCTTCATTCAGATCACCATTCAAGAAAACAGTCTTTACATCCATTTGATATATCTCTAAATTGTTTAAAGCAACAATTGCAATTAACATTCTAATGGATGCGATCCTTGTTGTAGATGAATAGGTATCGAAGTAATCCACTCATTCAGTTTGCCTATAACCCTTAACCACAAGTCTTGCTTTGTACTTGATCCATCCAGTTTCATTTTCCTTTTGAATATCTATTTATATCAAAGAGGTTTAGAACCTGGTGGAAGATTCACCAATTCTTAAGTATGATTTTTTAAGATAGATTCAATTTCACTGTTAATAGCTTCTTTCCATAAAGGAGCTTCAGGAGTTGACATTGCTTCTTTGAAAATTCAAGGCTCATTCTCAATTAGAAATCTTAAGAAGTTAGGACCAAAAGTTTTCTCAACTCTGCCCCTTTTACTTCATCTAGGTTGTTCTTCGAACTCTCCTGCTTGATTTTCTTTAACCAATTCTTGATTATTATCAAATGCAATATTATGAGTCCGTTTAGAAATACTAATCTCTTGAGTGTATTTGCAAGGAAAAATATTTTTGAAAAATGAAGCATTCCTCGACTTAACGATTGTATTAACATGGACCTCTAAGTTATCACTTTTATGTACTAAAAATCGATAGACACTATTGTTGTTAGCATACGCAATAAATACACAATCAATCATTTTAGGACCAATCTTGACATTTTTAAGGTCTGGTCATGCTATCTTAACCAAACACCCCCACACTTTTAAATATTTATAGGAAGGCTTTCGACCTTTCCATAAATCATAAGGTGTTTGAAGGGTTTTCTTGTGAGGTATTTTATTCAAAATATAATTGGTAGAAAGAATAGCTTTCCCACACAAGTTCTGAGGTAGTCCCAACTTATTAACATAACATTCATTATTTCTTTTAAAGTTCGGTTTTTTCTCTCAACAATTCCATTTTGCTGAGGTGTATAAGGCATAGTAGTTTGATGCACAATTCCAAGTTGTGAACATAAGTGTAGCCCGACTTTTCGCGCCCCCTTTCGGAAGTCGAAATAAGCCCTACAGTATTGAACTCCCGCAGTTCTGAATTTGATTCCACAAGTGCAATGTGAAACAAATAATCACCAAAGAGTCCCAATTCGGCAAATCTTTTTGGAAAATTGATTTTGAATCAAATTGCCAAAAATGGACTGCTTTGCTAGATACAGAGTCGCAACCTAAATATTTTTTATTTTGGGTAAATTTAGGAAACCCATGACTCGTGCCAAAGACCACATGTTTATTATCACCAAGATTATCTCGGCTCGGGAACTTAGATACGAGAGGAGAAGGTCATGAATGAATTGAGCACCCCCGCTCGCCCGATCAAAGATTGACCTTTACTAATCATGATATGAATCTTATGTACATTATATGCTCTTATTCCAGTTTATTAGGCTAGCATTACTATATGATGCGCACACACACAAGTATAGACTAACTTGCAAGAATTTGAACACTTGATTCATGTTTGTTTTGAAATATATACCACTTGAAAAAGTGATCGCATAAAAACATTACTCAAATTATTCCAATTCAGGCAATTAGCCTTCATCCACAAGCATTTAAGCAATTTATTAATTAAGCATTTAGCCTCATGGCAAGCATGCTAAACATGGCAACATCAACATTCATGCTATATGCTAAGGCGAGTAAAGGGTCACCTAGTACTCTAAGCCAAAATAAACATAAGTTAGAAAAATGCATGATTCCTAACTATGCAATATGATTAATACAACACACGCGATATGCAATTACTAGGCTCGGCTACTAATATGACATATGAATCAATGAAATAGCATGCGGTCTAAGCATATATTCAAAGAAGTATTTAAACGACAATGCAGTTAGATTGATGCGCCGAGCCTTAGTACATGCAATACAAATGATGCAAACATGAAGAATGCTAATTGAAAACATGATGTCCCTAAACTAACCATCATAAGCTAGTAAATAAAAGGAAGAAAGACGTGGGGTTAGAAGACATACACATTATTACAACATTACGCTCTCACGAAGGAGAGTCTGAATGAACTAAGCTAATTAACTAACTAATTAAAGCTAAGCTAATTAAGCTAATTATTACCAAAAAAAAAAATGAAATTTAGCTAAACTACTTGGCTAATTATTACAACCAATAAATCAACTATTCTAATTAACTAACTAATTACAAAACGAAATTGAATAACTAGTTAACTAACTAATTAATTACAATACCTTACAAAATTAACTAGTTACAACTAATTAATTACAACAATTTAAACTTAAACATGCTCAGTACACGAGGAATACTCATGCACATGCTCGATTTCCACCCGAAAAGCCACTGTTTTGCTTTCGGAGAGCCTCTGTTGCACAATATAACACTAACGCTGTTACCCACTTCCAGAATAACTCTGCTCTGCCTTACAAACAAACTGTTGAATTTTGCAACAGTGGCCGACCGGCCAATGATGAGGCCTGCCGGCCACCAGTGATAGCCGGTCGGCCATCAAAGGTGGCCTACCGGCTTGCCGGCCACTGCTGCCCAGTTCACCTTGCTATAACATAGAACAAACAGAGCAATGCACAGGGTATTTCAAGGGTTTGTTTGCACAACTCACCCCTCATTTTCATGAACAAATCCAAGGAGTAGTGAACTTAAGTCACAAACTACCAACTCAAGCAAATTCATTGCATGATGGCTTATGAACCAAAGTGTGCAAGTTTAACAAATGCAACAAAATAAGACTCTTAAAACCACCTCCCTATCATGAATGATCAAGGGAAGTGGTGATCTTGGAACCTTGAATCATTTCATCACTAATGAGTATGAAATGGTTCAAGCTTCCATGTGTTCAATTAACATCCGATTGAACAGAACACTTTTCATTATCTTTTACCATTTTTAAGCTCAATTTTATTCCATTTTAAATTACCAACCATTCTTTAACCAATTGAGTCCAAAGGGTGAGTTTTAAGTCCTCTAATGGAGTGAAGTATCAAACAAAGAGTTAACTTAAGACATGAAAGAGATGTCATTAAACCATTAAGCATGACAACCTCAATCTCATACTTAAAAGAACAAGAGGCTTGAAACAACTCTCAAAGCACAAAAAAAGCCATGAAAGGAGGGAGGTTGCAGAGATTATTTGATGCTAAAAATGTGTGAGAAAAGCATAAATAAATGCTATCAACTCAAAGGAGATGGTGTCTAAAGCCTAGAATACCAAATTCATGAGGACTATTACACTACAAGCATGCAAAATAAAGCTCCAATGTAACTAACAGCCCAAAACAGTGCTAAAACAAGTCCTAAAACATGCTGGAATTGAGCTAAAAATAGCTAGATTAACATGCTAAAACATGGCACAAACTAGACTAGTAAGTACGACACAAGGAGGGGAGGCTAACCTCTCCAAATTTAGGCTTCAAAACATGATTTTGGCCACTAAAATAACTCTGAAAATTAGTGTTTAAAAGCTCAGAAAAAAATGATGCAAGGGTGGGAAACACAAGGGCAAAGGCCTCCAACACAAGGTATAAAGAAGGGCTATCAACCCCTTAACCTTTAATGGCCTTAAGACCCAAGTTTCAACCCAAAAATACAGAAGTTTTACAACCTAAAATCAATTCAAAAACAGCAAGTAAAATAGTAGAAAAAGTAAGCAAATAGCCAAAGCCTTATACCTCTTGAAAAGAATAAGCAATTCAAGCAACAAAACCAAGACAACACACCCTTCAAGAGCTCAAACCAAGCTTAAAAGTGCCTCAACTCAAAGATGAGAAGGCTTGGTTAAGGGTGTATAAGCAAAGGTTAAGGATTTGTAGGCAAAAGTATAGGAATTTGCTAGAGAGAAAGAGAATTGTGGAGAGAGAGTCAAAATTTTCTAACCTGAAAACATGAGAGAGGGGCCTCCTAGATATAAAAGACATGAATTCTCCTCAAGCATATCCATCCCTACACGTGGGTGCAAATGCATGCATCTGTGCAAATAGCTAGCACAGCTCTCACAAAATATCTGTGAAAGAAACTAGTCGCCGGCAACCCAAAAGTGATGGCCGATAGCCATAAAAGGTGGCCGGTAGGCCACCAGAAGCTGTAGGCTTGAGGAACCAAGGCTTGGTCCAAGAATGAGGCAGCAGGGGTGTAGGATTTGAAAGGCTCAAAGCTGTGACATTCCACTAAGGACTTTGAACACTTGACGAGCGAATAAACTCATCATCGAGTGTGCATGCGATGGCATCCAAGTTGTAGAGGTCGTCAAAAATGGGGTGTCTACAATAAGTCACCAAAAGGTGCACTACATTCACCACTTCTATCACTTCTTAACGCCTTAATTTTTCTGCCTAGTTGTGATTCAACCTCATTCTTATATTGAATGAATTTTTCCAGGGCTTCATCCTTGCTTCGTAGAAAGTACACATAACAATATCTAGTGCTATCGTCAATAAAAGTAATGAAATATTTTTTGCCACCCCGAGTTTGAACAAATTTCAAATCACAAAGTCACTATGGACTAAGTCCAGTGGCTTAGTTTTCCTTTCAATTGATTGAAATGGTGCTTTAGTTAATTTTGCTTCAACACACTTCACATTTATGATTTGAATCAATTTGAAATATAGGTAAATAATCTAGGTAAATTAGTCTTCACAAAGTAGCATAATTTACATGACCTAATCTACCATGCCACACACAAGAAGACTCAGGCAAGTAAGCAGAGATGTGTTAATTTCATTAAACTTTGGAACAACAGTCATTACATGAAGTTTAAGGAGCCCATCGCTCATGTACCCTTTTTCTACATACATCCATTTTTAATGAATACAAACTTATCAGACTCAAACACTAATTTAATCCCATTCTTGCTCAGCAACAATCTAGAAATCAAGTTCTTTCGAATATCTGGTATATATAGCATATCTTTGAGAGTGAGTTCTTTTCCTGACGTCATCTTTAACACCACGTTCCCTTGTTCCTCAACTTTGGAAGTCAAAGAATTCCCCATGTAGAGTTGTTCTCCATCTTCTATTGCATGATATGATGAGAACATCTTTTTCTTAAGACAAATGTGGTGAGTAGAGCCTATGGCCACCGACCAAGCTTTGGGGTTATACACCAAATTTACTTCAAACACGACACCAAATACATTTAGGTGTGAAACCATTGCACAAAGACTCTCTTCTTTAGTTAGGTTGGCTTGAGCGAGTTTCTTCTTGTAGTTCCCTTCAGTCCTCCTTTTGAGACAATCCTTGGCACAATGTCTCATTTGTCACACACAAAGCACTTGCCATTAAAATTCTGACTGTCTCCACTTTTAGCACCTTGCTTGGAGCTCTCTCCAGGATGCTTCCTTTTCTTATTGTTGAACTTTGGCTTATGTTCCACAATGTTTTCCTTAGATTCCATGAGATGATGTCCATTTTTGTTTTTAGAACCACGATTATCCTCTTCAATCTATAAGCGAACAATCAAATCCTCTAGTGACATCTCTTTGCATTTGTGTTTTAAATAGTTTTTGAAATCCTTCAAAGTTGACGATAATTTTTTAATAATAGCCGCCACTTGAAAAGATTCATTCAGAGACATTCGTTGTACATGAATTTCATGCAAGATAAGTTGAAGTTCTTGGACTTGATTGATCATCGTTTTGGAATCCGCCATCTTAAAATCAAGGAAGCGACAGATATCAAATTTCTTTGTTCCAGCATCTTTTGTTTTATATTTGCGATTCAACAAATCCCACAATGCTTTTGCAATCTTGATTGGACTATCCACATTGTCTAATGTGCTATCCAAACTATTGAGGATATAGTTCTTGTAGAGAAAATCATATTTCCACTCATCTTACGCTGCAACAACTTGTGCATCACTTTCATTCTCACTAAGAGATGGAGCATCTTCTCGCAAAAACCTTGCCAAATTCAAGGTGGTTAGATGAAATAACATTTTCTGTTGCCAACGTTAAAAATTTGTACTGTGGTAGTGTGGTTTGGAAATACCCTTTCACCCAAGCTGACTTTCTTAATCCAAGAGTTGGTACCTGAAATAGGAATGAACACTCCCTAATGTCGGTTAACTGAAGTAGGATGAGGGGCAAACCTCGGGTATGTATACCAACTCCACAACGCACACACTATTTCAGTTAGAGAGTGCAGCTGCCAAGATTCAACCTCACATCCAAACACTGAATACGAGTTGTCCAGCACTTAGAGAATTATTCTAAGACTACTGTACCAAACCCCTAAAATTTAATTTTGGAAAGTATAAAATCTGACACGTCAAAACTAATACCCTAGAACCTTATTGAAGTGCCACAACCCCAAGGATTTGAAGAATAAAGCTCTCTTTCTCCCTTTCTCAGAGAGACGTGAAAAACTAACAGACAAAGAAGTCTCTTTCCAAGTATCTCTCTCTATCTCTATCCCACTGAGTCTCTGTGATGTTTGCTTTGGGGGTAGAAAAATAGTCCCTTCCCGAGGGGTTTGTTGCTAACATACAATTTCTGAATAAAACTGACGTGTGAAAATAATAATATGTTAGCAAATCAGTGGCACCACCAAGACCTCCAAACCCAAACAGTAATAATAACACACACAGCTTTAGCCTTCAAGACACACCCAACTCCACACTCCTCTCCAACCCAAACCCAAACCGAAACCCCGCCACCACCATCACATCCCATTTCTGTGTTCAACAATGAAAAAGTAACCCCATTCATTACATTTATCCCATTTTTCTTTTCTAAGAATAGTCCCAAGTCCCTTTTTTGATTGGATATATATAGTGGGATATCCATATACTTCTTTGACCCAACATAAGAAGTTATTTGGTGGTGTTCGGATATTTGGTGGTGTTCCAAGATCATTATGATTGATGAAAGAGAGTGAAATTTATGATTACATGTTAGGTAAGAGAAGAATAACAAAAGAACATAATATTTGGTAATTGATAAGAGTATTGTCATAAAATATCCTAATATTACCTAATAATTTTAAAATAATTACATTATAAGTGAAATCTTATCTAATGTAAGTTTTTTTTGAATAAAAATATCTATATATATATGTAAGTTTTTTTTGAATAAAAATATCTATATATATTACACCAAATTTAGAAGGGAAAAAGGAAAACCTACACCATACAAAATAAAAAGAAAAAAATTAAATAAAATTAAACCATCATGAAAATGGGATTATTTTCCCACTATCAAACTAAAATGCAATTTCTTCTATGTAATATTACTCATTATAGTATTATATTTTTTTTAAAAAATGTTAGAAATTGATAATTTTAATGAATTCACCCATAATAATAAATCACAAGTTAACACTTATCAAGTCATATCATTATGAATGAAATTATAAAATTTTATTTTGGAGATCTGAAACATTTTCTTGTCAAACGATATGGGTCGTGCTGTATTCTACTTTAATCAAACATAATAAAAATGTTCCTACAATATATATAATGAATAAAGATTGGGACCCCCTTTGGGGGTCACCCCCTTTGGGGGTCACCCCCTTGACCCCCTTTGCTTTTTGATTGGTCAACTTTTTTTTCTTTTTTCTTTTTTCTTTTTTTCTCCTCTCCCAATCCCCAACCCCCATGTGTGTGTGGGGGTGGTGGGGGTGGGAGTTTCAAGGGGGTCTAAATCAATGCCCATATATAATTTATCTCATATTTAATAATGTTATAATAACCATATTTGTGTACTATTTATCTTAGTATGTGAGTTGTCATCATTATCATTAGGTAGTGGGTCCCAATGCTTTTAGTAGGTCCCACCGCTTTTGTCAATAATGACAACTCATATCTCAAGTATATTATATTCTAACATTATGTCTCATATCTCAAGTATATTATAATTTATCTTATATATCTAACTAATAATATATTCTGGTTAATCTCTTAAATCTAATTCAAACAATTAAACAAGTCTACTATTTAAACCATCTAAAAAATAAATAAAATCAAAATGTATTAAAATAATTATCTTTATTTATTATAAAAAGACGTGTGAAATAAAAAATAATATAATTCAAATAAATTAAATAAATTAATAAATTAATTTTTTTAACCCTTCTCAAAAAAGGTCTATGAACTCAAAATTTGTAAAACTAACTACAAAATTATGTCATTACTGTTCTGCCTTTATTTATTTATTTATTCTCTACTTCTATTGAAAAGTTTGCGTAATGTAACCGTTATTTAGCATCTTTTAATGGTAAAAAATGAGTGCAACACCAAATAGTCAACGCTTTTAACCACAATTTAGAATCTGCTAATAAAATATAGATAAAATCTACAATCTAAATGTAATTAGCTATCATTCAACACAATCTAATAACTTGGATTAACAAAAGATAAATGGTACGAGAGATTAATGGATTAATGGCATCTCACCCAATTCCATTTGAGAGTATACTTTTATTTCTTTTTATATATATATAATTAGATGACCAAATGCACTCCAATTAATTCTAAAGTCTAGAGTTAACAATCGAATAATTCTAAAGTCTAGAGTTAACAATTGAACAAATCTCCTATGATCTTAAGATTTGAGATATTTAGCCTTTATAAAATTTATTATCTCTTAAGTTGTATTTGGTTCAAAAATTTAGGAGAGATTTTAAATCTCTTTCTAAATTCTTAAACTAAACACAATCTTATTAGATGATAAACCCTTTGAGAAGTGATTTGCAATTTTTGAATAAATTTATGAATCCACCCTTATCTACTCGAATAATATTGTATGGTTAAAATTTAATTTGTATAATGTGTGATACATGTATAAAAATCAAAATGAATCCTGACATAATAATTTTAGATAATTTTTAATAATTAAATATGACTTTTTAGTATTACTTGCAATTTTGACATGATAATTGTAAAATCAAACACAATTCTGTAACCACAAAAAAGAAAAAGAGAAAAAAGTGAAACACATTTGCTATGAAAAAATTATATCCGATCTTGTAATTGATTTAATCGTGAATAAATTTTTTAGTATAGATACAAAGTTGTATCATCATTTTATTCCCACGATGAAAATGACATGAAAGAACAATTTTGCTATATATATAAAAGAGGACAATTTATTATTATAAAAGTGAACGAAAGACATGAGTAAATAAACATATTATAAAACATACTTTATTTATTATTATAAAACATATTTTAAACCAACCACAAACAATGACATGACACAAAGACATAAAACTACAAAAGATTGCAGAGAGAGAGAGAGAGAGAAAGAGAATAGAAACATGAGAACTTATGAAAAAAAAAAACCCACACAAAACATAAATAAAGACATGAAATGAAAGTTCAATGAATTTGTTTATGCAGATATCTCAGGACTTATCGCACTCTTCTATTGATTTCTTCTTTGTTGTTCTTCTTCTTCCTAGTAAAGATGATGTGGAAGAGAAGTGTGTTGGCTCTAGCCTACATGGAGGAGTAGTTAGAGGTTGGCTCCAAGTCAAGAAGTAGGAGGGAAGAGGAAAGATGGCAGTTGGCAGTCCAATAACTTTTTTTCTTGACTTTGTATTCCCTCAGTTGTGTATAAATTGAGGTGAGAAGGAGGGTCTGAGTACAAGGAAACACAGAGTGTATGTAATCTGTGAGTGAGAGTGCTATAGAGAGAGAGAGAGTGAGGTGTGAGTGTTGTAAACTCCCTCTGGGAAATTCTATAGTGGATATCTCTCCCATGAACATAGGCTACTACCGAACCGTGTAAACCACTTGTGTTATTGTGTGTGATTGATTTATGAGTGTGTCTTAATCCTAACAAGTGGTATTAGAGCCTCATTGATCGATTTTCAGAAAAACAAGGTGTATTTTTCAGAATTGCCTAGAAATCAAGTTGCTCGAAATTCACTTTTGAGCATACCAGAAGGAAGCTCTCAACGAAAGGAGTCCAGAACTGCAAAGCAGAGCCTCAGAATAGCTTCCACGTACCACCTGAAAATAGCACGTGAATCCTAGTCTCACACACGTGTCACACGCGCCTTGAAGAGCGCCGGCGTGTCATTCCAATCTTAGACATGTGCCTGACGCGCAGCAGAAGAAAGAAGCAGAGTGTTCTACACGTCAGCGCCACGCCATCGACACATGTCTACCACATCATCAACACGTATCTGCCACGTTAGTGCCATGTGTCTACCACGTCAATGCCACGTGTCTGTCACGTGTCTGCCACGTCAGCATGTTGTTGACCAGTCAAACAGTCGGGTTGACCCGACCCGACCCAAAGACGGAGGAGTTATCCAGTGCTACGTGGCTACAGTAGATCCGTAGATCTGAACCGTTGAACATATTTTGGCTATTTCTGAGCCATTTGAAATCTGATTTTGGTCATCCAATAATGGTTTCCAACTATTTGGAGTATTCCGGAGAGATCTATACAGTCAGATTTTTTAATCAAATATCTCAGGACTTGTTGCGCTCTTCTATTGATTTCTTCTTTGTTGTTGTTCTTCTTCCTAGTAAAGATGATGTGGAAGAAAAGTGGAACCATCCCAAGTCACCACATCAGACGGAGCAAGGCTATTCAATAGTGCTGGTGATGAAACACCATGGCCTGATATGGACATGTTCGTACTTGAACACCCCTCACTTCCACTAGCACCAGCAGTAGCACCAGCACCAACACCACCATGGCCGGCACCACCGAGCTTTGGATTTCCATGATCATCACCACCGTCGTGAACCACTAGATCAGCACCAGGAAGCCTATAAAACGAGGGGCTTATGAATGTAACCACCATTGGCACCACCTTATTCGCTGCCGTAACATTGCCGCTAACCACCCCTCGAAGCACATGTCCCTGTTGACCTACAAGAGTTATACCAAAAGAACAAAAACCACCAGAAGAAGAAGAATTAGCAGAAGATGATGATGATGGTGTTGATGAACCCAGAAAAGTTCCGGTGATAAAGATAATATTGAATTTGCTATGGAGGGTCAGCAATGGCGCGTGAGAAATTGGGTTGGAGAGAGTGATGTTGAACACAAACCCAGAAGCACTCATTATGGTTACACCACCCAACAGGCATCTACGCTTGAACTGAACCACCGTGTCTATGACATTTGACTTGGCGGCGATCTCCAGCACCGCTGCTTTCACGTCGGGGTCACCATCTCTGGTTGTCAAGACATTTGCTGGTTTTGATTTTTTTTTTGTTGAGCCTAGTGGACGGCCGCGGGCCTCCGGTTGGCACCCTTCGCCTCGGCGGCAGGGCCGTTGTTGAGAGCGTGTCAGGGCTTTATTGATCGGATAAAAGAAGGGTCGTTTTGGTGGCTTTGCTCTTCTTTTCTTTCTTCGAAGGTTTGGGAGAGAGATTGAACTTGAGCGACAGATGATGGCCCAAAAGATTCAACCATTTTTGAGTGAGTGAAAGTCTGATTCTTGTGAGAGAGGCTCTGCCCTAGAGAGAGAGAGAGAGGGACCAACTGAGAGATTGGGAGTGACAATGTGGTTGGCTAGGTTAGTTGCTATTTGATGGGTATTTATACAAGAGGTTTGGTGGAATTTTCTCTAGTTAGAATTTAATAGGGTATGGGTTGTTTGGAAAGTTGTAGATTAGTATATTGTTTGATTTTTTACGAAAAAACGTAAAATATGAGTTGAGTTTGAAGTGATGTGGTAGAGCACAAAAGTGACCTAAATAAGATGATTGTAATAATAAGATAATGTACTAAAATAGCATGTGCTATTTTAGCACATGCCAATCAAGCACTTATTCATAAATTTCTTTTTATCTATTTAATCTAAATTTTTTTTTTTTTTTATGTTCCAATAAGTCTTATGTCAATGTAAATATTCACACTATTAAATATAAATATTCACATTATCAAATTGTTAAGCGTGCAAAAAATATTTGTAAAGATAAAAATTGCCTGTAAAATAATTTAAATATAATAATTAAGCTTAGTAGATCAAATATCCAAATAATAAAACTTATTGAAAGACAAGAATATGTTATAAACTAATTGCATACAAGTACTTGAAAAATTATTTCTTAATAAATCTCCCAATTTAATAATCAAAAATTACAATTACTTATTTTCAAATTTTTAAATGAAAAATAATCCATCCCATAATTTTGTGTCTTAATTCCACCCCCAATAATGTAAAATTAAAAGCATAAAAGATGAGAGAAAGAGGAGTGTGAAACCACTTTACGTGAGTCTTAACCATCTTCTTAGGGATGGAATTAGAAGTTTCAATTAGGAGATGTAGTATATCTCTTTTTAAATGATCATGTTTATTTTTTTAAAATTTATTTAAATAAAAAATGATATACAATCTAATTTATCTGCTTTCTAGACTCAGTGATGTGTAAGTGAGATTATTGATTGGTAATTATAAAAAAAGAAATTGCTAAAGAGAGTTGCATTAACAAATAGACTATCACATCAATAAATTTTAAAAATGAATATAATTTTTAAACTTAAGTAACATATGTGCAAATTATTATTTATTCATCAATAGTATCAATAAAATTAAAGTTACAAATGAATCAAGTTTAGCTTGTTAAGATTTAATTAAGTTCGAACTCAAGCGCAAACTAAATTTTAAAATTTAGTTCAAACTCAGCTCGTTAAATATTTTAGTCAAGTTTAAACTTATTCAAACTCAATTCAATTATTAAATGAGTTTAATAATTAAATTTGACCTCAATCTATTTAATAAAAAAAGTAGAGCACAAATAAATTTTAAACCAATCAAGTTTGTTCAAGAATATTTGGGTTCAAACTACCTAGTAAAATTCTTTTTATACTCTCCTTTGGGAGAGATGGTATGGTATGAAGAGTTGCAAACTAACTGAATGCTAGCTACTCAGTTCATGCCCAAGTGCCAAAGTTGTACATCTTAGATAACAACACCACACCAAGATGGTCTTGTTGTTTTTATCAAAATAGTAAAAAAAAATTGAAAACATAATTATCAATAATTTTTTAAAATGAGATTTAAAAATAAAAAATTCCATGGCCAACAACAGCTAGTGTGACATTGTTTTCATTAGTCTAGAGCAACATATCATAATTGGAAAAAAAATTTCAAAATTTTAATATAGATTTTCTTAACAAAATAACATAATTTTTTTTAAAAAAAAAAATATTTGAACACATCTTAATTAGTTCTATTTTATAAAATTACACGCCCGCAATTCAATAATAAATTTGCTTACTTACCTAAAAAATATAGTCTCATCCTCAGTTTAATAAAAAAAATTATGTACTTACCTATACGAGCGCTCATAATTTATTGATATATTCACGAAGTTACTTAGAAAATTGACACCCTGTCTCACAATTCAACTACATTTTTATAATTTTTTAAATAATTTAATTAATGTCAGTTACGAAGTTACCTAAAAAATGACATCTACATCATTTTTATAATTTTTGAAATAATTTTAGTTAATGACTATTCACGAAATTACCTAAAAAATGACACCCTGACTCAAAATTCAACTACGTCATTTTTTTTATAATTTTTTGAATGATTTAATTAATGATACACTATTTTTAACTCTTTAACACTTTTTTTTTTAATTTTAATTTTTCAGCATTTCGCAAACAAAAGTAAAAAATATAAAGCGTAGTATGAACATCATTATTAATTATTTCTGTAACGCCCTAAAAAAAATAGTACAAGACAACCATTCACAAATTGTCATAAACATAGGAGAAATATCATCTCTTCATTCATCAGAGTTTCCTTTACAAAAGACATTATAGCATGTATGTAACGCCCTCAAAATAATACAATAAACCCACCAATATTGAGATGCATTGATAAACAAAAGACCAATATTCTTCTATTCATCAGAGTAGTTCTTACAACAGCATTACATGTTAACAACAAAGCAAATGCCCTACGGGCTTACAGCTTTCCAAGTCAACACTTGGTTACAAAAAAATAGAGTGCTAACTCAAATACATATTAAGCCCTTGGCTTGAATTACATGTAATACATCAAAAGAAAATAGACAACAAAAAGGTCTGTCCGTCTCTAGCCTCCCAAGCTATGTCCTTGGATGTGGCATGCTACCTGTACCTGAAATGATGTTCCCATATAAGGTGAGCCACAGCCCAGTAGAAATACACTAAACCAATTATAAATAATGACTAAAATAATAGCATTCAACAGATGGTCCATACTTATATTCCCACTTATACCGTGTTACAGTTTCATGACAATCATGTCCAAGTTACATTTCACTTTCCGTTTCTTATCCAATTCTCAGTTCATACCATAGTTCAGAACCTAGCCAAACAACTTATATGAGACAATAACTCATCTTTAACATTTTTTTTTTTTTTCACTTCACGATAGATAAGCATACTAGCTATATCAATACTTCAACAGATAAGCACACAAGCTGCATTAACACTTCAACGACAAGCATATGAGCTGTATCAACACGTCAAAAGATAAGCATATGAGCTATATCTACACTTCAAAAGATAAGCATATGAGCTGTATCAACACTTCAAAAGATAAGCATATGAGCTAAATCAACACTTCAAAAGATAAGCATATGAGCTGTATCAACACTTCAAAAGATAAGCATATGAGCTGTATCAATTTCCGGTTTAGAGGTCCAGCCCCTTTCTTCCAATAAACCGCCTGCACAAAACAACATATATATATACACATCGGTAGTATACATAATCAATCAATACATAAAGTTAATATATTCTTTCAACCGTCATACTCTATGACACGTCCAATTGATTAGTTTTAGTTTGCCTCATCATTATGCATTGTCTACAACAACCAAAACTACCCTCCACTGGTAGCCCAAAGCAATTATTTCTAAACAGAAAGTAAATGCATCCAACGGATATAATAGTCAACATTTCAACTTGGTGAGCGATAAATGATTCAACTACACCCTTTAATCCCATACATTCCCAACCTCGACTTTCTCATTCCAATTTCTCATTTTTCACAATTAATTATACAAATTAATTAATCAATGTAATTAGGGCATTTTCCATAATTAACATTACAACCCTAAGGTTTCATTTTCATCAATGTTTCAACATTAATTCCATTTCTCCATGCCAAACATGCATATAGGTTTTATATATTTAAAACCCCAATTTTTGTAAAATTACACAAAGGCCCAAACTTTCTCAAAATCACCCAATAACCCCCAACATATCAAAATACTAAAATTTAACGACAAAGCTCATAAAGAGGAGTAGGATATCCCTACCTCGAAGTTAGAGCTCAAACGGAGATGAAGACCAAAACCCAACGTGCTCCAAATCCCAACTTTTTCAGATTAAAACGAAGCCCTCGACGATCAACACAACTTTTACAAAGGCCGAAGGGAAGGAAAACACTCTAACTAGATCAAACCCTAGAGAGAAGGGAGCTTCTAGAGAGAGAGGCTCTCAAAATAACTTTTTGAAAAGTAAGAGAGAGAGAGAGAAAGTGTAAAAAATGATTCAAAAATGCCCACCGCCTCTCAAGAGATCTGACAGTCCGCCGAAAGGAAAACACAACGCTCGAGCGTAAAGAACAAAAAACTGGATCCGCTTGAGCTCAAGAAGATCCGCTCGAGCGCCAAGACACAAGAATAAAGTTCATCCGCTCGAGCGTGAAAAACCAGTCTGCTCGAGCGCAATTTTTCCTCTCCCAGAACCTACACCAAAAATGCACTGTCCGCTCGAGCGCCAGTAATCCCGCTCTAGCACTACCCGCTCGAGCGCAAGAAACCCGCTCGAGCGTGAATAATGCACCTGCAGAAGTTTTGCATGGCACCAAAATACTGGGAGTGTGAAATCTCCGCTCGAGCGCTTCAAGATCCACTCGAGCGGAAAGACCAAAAACCTAGCAACAAGATTTTAGACCAAGGCTCAACCCACCTGCTCGAAACAAGCCCAACATATCCTAAAACTCAAACATATGGATTTAAAGGACGACAACAAGATAGATACAACCACCAACTTTACGAAACCGAGTCTAGAATACAACTGAACAGTAAAGGGACAACCGGGATCGCTATAATGTAACTCTAACTTCTAAACAACAAAAATAAGTGCCCAAAGGGCTTACAGCTTTCCAAGTTAACGCTTGGTTACAACAAAAGAAGAGTTCTAACTCTTTACATATAAAGCCCTTGGCTTGAAATTCTACATTTAACACCAAACAAAATATACAAAATGGAGTCTTCAACTCCTAAACCTCCCAAGCTATGTCCTTGGAGGTGGCATGTCCCCTGTACCTGAAAAATGGTGTCCCAAGTAGGGTGAGCCAAAACCCAGTAGATATATGCTAAACAGTATATGAGAATTAACTAAAACATTAGCATCCGATAAATGTTTAACCCTTGAAAACTAGCTTACACCTTCTCCATAACAAATCAACATTGACATCCATACTTCCATTCATTTACATTTAGTTATCCAAATCAATTCATGGACATAGTTCATCATCATTTAAACAATTCAAAATGAGACTACAACTCATTTATCAACACTTCAATCATAAACATTTATTCATACACTTCCATTTCTTGCTATTTTACGGAGCTAAGTCCGAGAGAACGGGCTCCCAAATATATATAAGATTTCAGGACTTTTACCCTGGACACTCCGGCCAACTTAATTATCAATGGAGTCCATCCCCTATCTCCTCCCAAACAATGGAGTACATCCCCCATCTCTTCCCAAACAAGATACATATACAATGTATTTAAATACTTTGTCATATATAATGACTAATCAAAACACATATTCAATGACATAAATCAATCGATTAGTTTCAATTTACCTAATCATCATGCAGTTTTTACAACAATCATGGCTATCCTCCACCGATAGCCCAAAACAAATATATCTAAATAGATAAATAAATTTCTAAACAGACAATTTATCACATTTTCCATAGATGAGTGATTTATTAATCCAACTACACCGTTCAATCACAATTTCCTCCAATTTCATGATTCTCAAATCAATTTCATATTTTCACATTGATTTCATCATTTACACACAAATAATGTATATAATTCAAATTAGGGCATTCTCCCCCTTTATCAAATATTATACCCAAAACCAAATTTCATCAATTCTTCTCAAGTAATAACATGTTTAAGACCTCTCATGCCCATAAAGAACCCAAATAGAAAACACCTCTTTTATATATATAGAAACCAACCAAAATTTCACCAAAACCTTCCCAAAACACACCATTTATACAAGATGACAATATCTAGGTTAAAACCCATATAGAAGAGTAGAATATTCCTACCTCAAGCTTAGAAGAGGAAGAAGGAAGAAAAATCCAAAAGTCGACGGAGGAGAAATGAAGTTTTGCTTCGATCAAAATGAAGCCCTCGACAAGCTCTACAATGTATCTCAAAGGAGCAAGGTGAGGAGAGGCCTTCAAGCAAGTAGATCTAAGGATCTATGAGTGAAAGGTGCTTTTTGAGAAAGAGAGAGAGTCTCACGGTTTAGAGGGAGAAAAGGGAAGAAAACATCAAGAAAAGGGTTAAGTGAGAGCCTATTTATAGCACTAGGAAAAATTAGAAAAAGCCCCAAAGCCAACCCAAAATATTTGGTCCAAATCCCCAAAAAATGGACCCCAAACCGATAAAAAAAATCTGGAGAAAAGGTCGCAGGCATCGACCCTACAACACAGGTGTCAACCCCCAAGAAGAAAAGCTGGAACACTAAGTTTGACAGC
Organism: Camellia lanceoleosa; assembly: GCA_025200525.1. NCBI lineage: Eukaryota > Viridiplantae > Streptophyta > Magnoliopsida > Ericales > Theaceae > Camellia > Camellia lanceoleosa. The sequence goes on from CM045769.1 coordinate 83,590,324, forward strand.
ATAGCAGGTGTCGACCCTTCTCCAGGCTGGTGTCGACACCAAAATGCAGCGAGCAATTTTAGAACAAGGGTCGACCCTTCCTAGATTGGTGTCGACCCTTGCGGCCAACAAAAAGAGAAGGTGTCAACACCACCAAGACCGGTGTCGACACCAAAATGCAGTGAACAAATTCAGAACAAGGGTCGACCCTTCCCAGATTGGTGTCGACCCTTGTGGCCAACTAAAAGAGAAGGTGTCGACACCACCAAGACCGGTGTTGACCGCAGAACATGATTTTCAAATTTTCAAACAACTTTTCAACGTGAACAAGCGTGAACGAACAATCCCAACAAGTTTAGATCAATTTGTACACCTCCAAAACTAAGGTACAACAACACCAAAGATTCCCAAATTAAAATAAAGGGTTCAAATACACTTACCAAAAGCTTTAAAGGACACAAAGTGCTACAACCTCCCCACCTTAGGAAATTTCGTCCCCGAAATTTTAAAACGAGTATTTAAGGCCATGATTAAACCAATCCCAACAATAATAATAAATCAATTTCATCACCATGACCCATCTACCGGTCATTCCATCTCTTCACAAGAGAACAAATCCACAACATATATTACCAATATGCGTATTCCAAGATTTAACACATTTCAACACATACATCTCGTGTTTCCAAACATATTCAATGCTTATGACAAGCTTACATTTCCAAAGCTTAAATAACATATGCAATGTTGAAATTTAACTTGTGTCTCTGTAACATACTCAACATTCACAATGTATTACAATCTTAAAACATATACAATGTTCTTATAGTTCATCAACAAAACAAATTTTTCAACATATACTCAAAAATTAACAAATAGGTCCGAATATTTCTCTTGGACCTCCAATTCTTGTTCACAAGTTGCTTCCTCAACTCCGTGATGTTTCCACAATACTTTGACCAAGGGAATCGTCTTGCCTCGCAAGACTTGTTCTTGTCTATCCAAGACCCTCATCGGTCTCTCCTCATACAAGGCATCCTCATCTACCTCTAAGTCGGTCCAATCCAACACATGCGATGGGTCCGGCTCATACTTCCGAAGCATACTAATATGAAAACACGTTATCCATTCCAAAAAGTTGCGGAGGCAACGCCAAACGATATGCAACCTCCCCAATCCGCTCAAGGATCTCAAAAGGGCCAATAAACCGAGGGGATAACTTCTCACTCTTCCCAAACCTCATCAAACCCCGTCTAGGTGATATTTTCAAAAAGTCATGATCGCCCACCTCAAAAGACAAAGGTCTCCTCCTACGGTCGGTATAACTCTTTTGGCGACTCTGGGCTGTAACCAACCTCTTACGAATAAGTGCCACTTTCTCCGTCGTTTCCCGAACCAACTCTAGACCCAACAGAGGTGCATCACCCACCTCGACCCAATACATTGGAGATTTACACGGTCGGCCATACAAGGCCTCAAACGGTGCCATACCAATACTTGATTGGAAACTGTTATTGTAGGCAAACTCCACTAGGGATAGATGTCTCTCCCACGACCCCTTAAAGTTAAGGACACAGCCTCGAAGCATATCTTCAAGTATCTGAATAGTGTGCTCGGACTGCCCATCAGTCTGAAGATGGTAAGCCGTGCTAAAAGTCAATCTAGTGCCCAAGGCACTCTGCAAACCCTGCCAAAATCGGGCAATGAAACGCAGATCTCTATCTGTGACAATCGACACTGGGACCCCGTGCAATCTCACTATGTCCCGAATATACAAGTCAGCAAGGTAATCTACCGAATCTCTTACGCGCATAGGGATAAAGTGTGCCATCTTAGTCAACCGGTCCACTACCACCCAAATGGCATCACTACCCTGTTAGGTCCTCGGAAGACCCACAACAAAATCCATCGTGACGTGCTCCCATTTCCACTCGGCTATAGGCAAGGGTTGTAACAAACCCGCTGGCCTATGATAATCAATACATAACCCAAACCCTCTCGTGAGGCATCACAATACATTGAATAGCCCAAATCCCTCTCCGGAATAATCAAGACTGAAGCGGTGGTAAGTCTAACCTTAAGCTCTTGGAACGACTTTTCACAAGTCTCACTCCACACAAATTTGACCTATTTCCGCGTCAATCTAGTCAAAGGCAAAGCTAGTCTAGAGAAATCCTTCACAAACTGACGGTAATACCCGACCAATCCCAAAAAACTACAAATCTCAAAGGCATTCTTAGGCTGTACCCAATCTTGCACCGCCTCTATCTTGGATGAATCAACAGTCACCTCTTCCCCAGATACCACGTGGCCTAAGAACTTAACCTCTCTTAGCCAGAATTCACACTTCCTAAACTTGGCATACAGCTTATGGGCCCTAAGCAACTCAAGCACCACTAGCAGGTGTTCCTCATGCTCCTCCTCAGAAGGCGAATAAATCAGGATGTTGTCCACAAAGACGACTACAAAGCAATCTAAGAACTCTCGAAAGATTCAGTTCATCAAATCCATGAATACAGTTGGGGCATTAGTAAGCCCAAAAGGCATCACTAGAAACTCATAATGGCCATACCGAGTACGAAATGCCGTCTTCGGGATATCCTCTTCCATGACTCTCAACTGATGGTAGCTTGATCTCAAATCTATCTTAGAGAAACAACGGGATCCCTTCAACTAATCAAACAGATCATCTAGACGAGGCATAGGGTACTTGTTCTTAATCGTAACCCGGTTCAATTTTCGATAATCAATACAAAGTCTCAAGGCCCCATCTTTCTTCTTAGCAAAGAGTGCCGGTGCTTCCCAAGGCGAAGTACTAGGGCGAATAAAACCCTCATCTAGTAACTCTTGGAGTTGAATCTTCAACTCACTCAATTCAGCTGGGGCAAAACGATACGGTGCCATAGAAATCGGTGTCGTGCCAGGCACTAAGTCAATAGAGAACTTGATCTCTCGATGAGGTGATAAACTAACAAGATCCTTAGGAGAAACGTCCGAGTACTCACAAACCACCCTTGGCAACTCAGTCCGGGTCTCATCACACTCATTACTCATAAAGCTAGCAAGGAGACAACTAAGCTCACTCCGCCCACGCGGATCATACACCGGTGATAAAACCTTACCAACCCGATCTCCCAAGAAATGGAAACAATCACCGCTCAAGGTATATACAGTAACCCTCTGACGGTAGCAATCTATAACAGCCCGGTATGACGATAACCAGTCCATACCCAAAATCACATCAAACCCAGACATATCCATCAACACAAAAAAAAGGGAAGCCGATGATCAGTGACCTCAATATCACGGCCCCGACACCCCTGTTTCAGGACCATCTCACCTTCAATAGGTGATACAACACAAATAGGAGATGCTAACTGCGCTAACTCCAACCCCAAAATAGATGCAAATACAGAAGATATAAAGGAATGAGATGCACATGTATCAATCAACACATTAGCAACCAAGTTGCAAAACAAAAAGATACCTCTCACTATTGATGGAGGAGGTACATGATCCGGCTCTGTAACAGCATACACATGCCCCGTAGGTCTCTGATCTACCTGCTCACCTCTCAAAGCATAAGACTGCTACATAGACTGAGCCGAAGAGGCTCCCTGATTGGCCCTCGAGGCCTGAATTGACTGAGCTGGCTGATAACTCTGTGTCTGCTTCGAACCAGACGCACCAGGTGTGCCACCTAACTATGGGCAAAACCTCTTCAGGTGCCCCGCCTGCCCACACTGATAACAAGTGAGCGGCTGGCCTCTGCTCTGTCTCTGGCCCTGAGAACGGGCCGAAGAAGATGCTGCACACTGCCCTCCTTCTCTCTGCCCACAATTTGGTCCCCAAATTGGAGTTAAAATTAATAATTTTTGACCATTTGTCAATTTTTAAAGTGTACACAGATAAGATTAACAAAAATTTTAATGAAATGACTAACTTGAAACTAGTCTAAAAATGTAGAAATCAAATTATTCAAATTGAAACTATAGGGATTAAAGTAAAATTTGAGTCAAATTTTAGGAGTAAAAAGTGTAATTAACCCTATATAAAAATAATGCACTAATACTATGCACCCGAAATTTGTATTTGAATTTTACTCAACAAATATGAATCATATTTGGATCTATACATGGATTCTACAATACAATAATTGAATCTCAAACCACAGTTTTTATTCTTGGTAAAATTCTTGAATTATGATTTTTTTTTTTTTTGTCCTTTGTTTAAGCTATTTTTTTTAATAAGTTGTAAGCATAAAACTCACCAAAGCAACTAAGATACGCTGCATCAAGAATCCAATGTAAAGAATTTTTGAAATTTGTTTGTTTTTCTATATGAGTGAAAGATAAATAAAGAGATGACATTGAAATATTAAAATACCATACGACTAGTAATGAAGAGAGCAAGCACCACAACTACAGCAATAGAGAGGGTCACAATGAAGAGGGTCTTCATGGTTGTTCTCCAATAGATGCAAACACAACTCAGGTTTTTTGTTTTTTTTTTTGTTTTTTTTTTTTTTTTGTTGCAATATATGTTTGTAACAAAGCAAAATAGATTTTATAGGACCTCGGGGAAGACAGGTGTACCATGTTTATTAAAATATATACTGCCTATTGTAGTAAGCATAGATTATACGGATGCTCTCTCTTGATTTTTTTTTTTTTCCACATAAGCACAATAAACAATGTTAATAGGACTGCTTTTGCAAAGTCAAAATGCATTTATTCTCATAAAATCATTCCAAAATTACCATAAAAATGAAAACAAAAATACAAGTGCCACTTAAAAATACAGGCAGAACCATGTTTTTATGTTTAGTGATAAGAAGATTAGGTAATAAATCTTGTAATATTGTTGGCATATTTTTCCTACGAAGGAAAATATCATAAATGCAAGCGTGTCAGCAAAGATTGAAAAATCCTTAACGATTAAATTCAAGCCAATTATCAAGTGATTGCGTTGACAGTTCTTTTGCCTCAACGAGGAGGACTTCAAAATTGTCAAGTGTAGAGAAAAGAAAAATTAAAAGAAGAAAGAGGGAGAAGGAGAAAGATGATTGAGTTAACAATCAAAGTAATAATTACTTACCTCTACTTCTATGCTTTGAAAAGGAAGTGCATAAAATGCTTTGAAAATAAATGCTGAAAATAAGTGCTTCGAAATATAAATCTATGTTAAAATACTCCTAAAATAAGGAAAATGACAAGAAATATTGAAATCAATTGTCTTTGATTTAAGTTCTCCATCTTTTACAATGTAGCCATGAATGGCTATTTATAAGCAAATATTTGTAGGAAAAAAGTTCCAGCAATAACTACCCAATAATCACCTAAAACTACCCACTCTTCAATCTTCATTCCCACAATGCCACATATCCCTACATGTCTTCATAACTTCCTTTAACCTCCAACTCATGCTCCATATTCTCCACTTTGTTCTCCATTATCTTTTCACATTTCATAACTTCTCATAACCTCCAAATGAGTAGGAGGATGCCACATATCCTGCAACTATATAAATAATAAATAATAATAATAATTGCAGATTTATGGTGCCAACAAATATATAGCATTTCCCTTATTGTTTTGTTCTCATTTTTTAGTCTAAAAATTTGTCTAATAATAAAAAAATTATCATAAATGGTTGCAATTTCTAATTTTTTACAAATGAATAATTAAATTAGCATATAGTGCTACAATTTTTTTCTGTGTACTATTACTTAGTCAGTAAAAAATTTAAAGCATAGTATGACAGTCTTTTTTTTTTTATAATTTTTAAATAATTTTAATTAATATCAGTTACAACATTAAGTAAAAAACTGACACCTTGACTCACAATTCAACTATGTCATTTTTTATAATTTTTTAATAGTTTTAATTAATGATACATTTTTAACTCTTTAATATTTATTTATTTTTTTAAATTTCAGTAATTTTCAAAAAAAAAAAAGTAAAAAATATAAAGCATAGTATGAACAGTATTACTAATTAATTTTTTTCCGTGTAATATTACTTTGCTAATGACATTTCCCTATTTGTTAGGCATTTAATTCTACACAGTAATATTATGAATTTAAAAAAATATATGAATCAAATTTATTATAAATATAATTTGTAACAATTCAAATTTAAAATTCCACTATATTATTATTTTAAAAATATTTTACAAAAAGTGCATGTATTTTCTTGCATGGTAGTTCTCAAAACGTAGGAAAATTTTTGCTAAAAGTTCAAGCATGGCACTGTTTTGTTGTGGAGGTCCGAACTTTAATATTTGTTAGTTCTAACGACACACATATAAAATATTTTAGTTTACAAGTCAAAACATGTGGTGACAAATAAATTTTAATATATTTACCTTTTAATTTTTATTTCTGTGTCAAAAATTTTAAAATGGTATAACTTAATTACATAAATTCATTTAATAAATATCTATAAGGGAAAAAAATCCAAAATTTGAGTCATGTAACAAAATAAATTCTAAATTTTTAATTTTGTCAATTTAAACCTTATATTCTGGATTTGTTTTTAATTTAAAACTATTTGTCGTTTTTTGTTAAGTAAAATTGATAGAAAATTGAATATTTTAGTTATTAAACTCATAAAAAAAAGGTAATTTTAGACATTTTACGTATACCTACATTGAGTTTAATAAATAAAATATCTTTTTTCCATGGATTTTACTTAACGAAAATAGGTAAATGGTTTAAATTAGGGTGAAGCACCAATAAATCCCAAATAGTAATCTTGTGAACTGTTTGGTCATCTCTTTTTTCTTATGGACCCAAAGTGTAATGCCCCCAAAATACACAACAAATACAACCCAAAACATACATTAATAATTGCATACATCAGAGTAAGTAGTTCTTTCATTACATGAAGCTAAAGATACAAAAGAGTTTAATATAAATAAATATCCTATTGGCTTACACCTTTCCAAGCCTTAACTTGGTTACAACAAAAATGAGCTTCGCTCATTACATATTTAGCCCTAGGCTATACAGAAATAAAACAAAACATGAAGCTCTTGCTTCCAAAAGATCCCTCCCATGCTATTGCCTTGGAGGAGGCATGCCATCATTACCTGAAAATTTTATTCCCAAATAGGGTGAGCCACAGCCCAGTAGAAATCAGGGGTGTGCAGCGGATGGTTCGACCCGTCACACCCACCCGACCCGACCCGACGAGTTTTGGGTGGATGCGTGACATGTGGCGGATGGATACGGGTCCATATTTTTCATTTTCTCGGGTTCGGGTCAGGTCGCGGGTAATTCGCCAATTTCATCTGTTCACCCGACCCCCCCGCACCCTCACTTATTTTCCCCCTTTCCCCCCTGTGTTGCCTCTTTTTTTTTTCATTTCACGTTTTGTAGCCCTAGGTTCTTCAACATGTCTCTCTCTCTCTCTACTACCCAACCCATCATCGGACGATCTACAGACATGGCGTCAGCGATCATCTACACGGCGTCGGTGATCGATCTACACGGCGTCGGCGATCGATCTAGATTCTACACTACTGACTGAGGTATCTCTCTCTCTCTCTCTCTCTGCTTTCCTCTTCTTCTCTTTTCTTCTCTTTTTCTGATGATCTGAGTCTAATCTGTGTTTTTTTTTGTTTGTTCTAGTTCTAAAACGAAATAGATGGTTAGATTAATCAATCTACAGTCTACTAGTCTACACTGACTGTAACTGAACTGAGGTACCTCTCTCTCTCTCTCTCTCTCTCCCCTTCTTCTTCTTCTTCTTCTTAACTGGTTTTTTTTTTTTTTTTTTTGGTTCTAGTTCTAAACTTCTAAATCTAATCTTTCAGAGTCTAATCTATTATTATTATTTTGTTTTGTTCCAGTTCTAAACACAGAGAAATGTTCTTCTGTGCTATATGTTTGATGTGCGTGTATTTTTTACGAGTTGAGCACGCAAAAAAGACACAAAATGGCAAGCAACAGTCAATAGGGAAGATTATCCACAAAGGTATGAAATGGCAGTAATGAGTTTCTTCTTTATGGCTCTTTATGGGAGCTAATTTGCAATGTGTCTTATAGGCACTGATAGTGGTAATAAAAGAGCTTCTGGCTCTACCAATGTTAATCTGCCGTTGAACTTAGAGACCTCCAAATGTGGTTCATGTGGTAGTATGAGACGCCAATGCAGCCTTCAAAGTGATAATGCTCGTGCATCTTCAAGTGGTTAGTTGATTTTTTCTAATGCTACTTCTCTAGTCAAGTTTCTAGTTGTCAACCGACTCATTCAAATCGTGTTTTGGTTCAGATTTGTCTTTAGAAATATCACTAGAACAAAACCATCATGATGCTTCCAGTACATATTAACAATGTTCTTGTTTTTGTCATGAATTTCTATTGTTATCATTTGTCTACTGTGCAAAATTTAGTTAAAATCTTTGTATATAAATTCAGGACTGTGAGGCAAAGTCGGCATCCCAGATGAGCAAATCAGATCTGGACTCTGATGGATTGTTTTCTGCTTTGTATTGTGTCACGTTTTTACCAAATAGTTCTAGTCCTGAGTGAATTTCTCATATTGGTCATTTGCTTATTAACTCTGCTTCTCTGTCCTGCAGCAATTACTTGCCCTTGAGACAAATTTATTCCTTGGTGGCCTTGGTTTCTATTCTATGATCAACATAGAGATATGAGACTGGACATTGCTTCTTTCTATTCTATTTTTGTGAGCAAGGGATTTTTGTTTTACTCATGTTCTGTTATTGACATCTCTTGTGAATAGATAAATAAACTTTTTTTTCCCTTCTTTTTCTGGTGCATTTGAGAATAATTTTCTTAGATAATATATGTATTTTTTAACAGAATTATTAACTCTAGAAGAGAAGATGGGTCTTGTGAGCACAGCTCTATCAGAAGAAGCACTATTGAAATGTCTTAAGAGAAGCATCTATCTGCCTACATCTCCCGAGGAAGGAGCCATGAGATGCAGTGGGAATGAAGATATCAAATACAGTATTTGTCAGGTTTTGTTTCTATGAATATAGACTACTATGCTTTCTCATTCTCAATTGATTCTGTCCCTAATTTATCTGCAATTTTCACTAGAATTTGCAATTAGGTTTGTGTTTAGCACGTGTTTGTGTCAGGTCTGTAAACACAGCAAGTTCTAGTTTCTTTCCAAATAATTTTGTCCAAGTGGATTGTATCGAATGTTAGAAAAGTTGGGTAATTTGGCAAAATCAAACTTCAGCAAAATCAACCTATAACAGCTTCTCTTGTGTTGAAAGAAAATAAAAACAAACTTCAGCAAAATCAACCCAAAACTTGGTGGAGAAAGGACATCCCTCTCCCAGTCTCACATAGCCCCTGCGTTTCAGTCACCAACTTAGTTTATGGCATTTTTCGGGTTCGGGTGGGGTGGCGGTTTTTTTGTTTTTTGTTGAAAATTTGTAAAATTTCAAACCGCCAAACCAATTCATATCCATCCGCCAATCCGCCAATCCGCATCCACCGGATTGGCGGACGGATGCGGATTGATTTTCTCCAATTCGCCAATCTGGCGGACAGATGGCGGATTGGAGGTTTCGTCGCCGCAACCGATCCGTGCCCACCCCTAGTAGAAATCATCTAACACAGTATATGAAATTTAGCAAAGGTATAAGTACATGTGCATAAACAATGCATGTGAAAAAACGGTTCACAACTATATGTACTCTTCAGATATCAATTTCAAGCCTTAATCCATTTTCTTTCAATTCATATACCGTTCACTTATCTGTCTCCATTCATGAGTCAATTTCATTATTTCTCAACAACCGAATTTAGGCTACAACTCAATAATTTTCAAATCATATAACACATATGCATAAACACTCCAAACTTCTATTTCACGAAAATTTCGTCTGCGGGCAACCATCAAACGAGACCCATATAAACGTAGACCATACAAGTACTGCAATTGCCATTTTACAGATATTTCGTCCATGGGCTAGGCACCCACGTATAATTTTGGAACTTTCACCTAGGACACTCCAGCCAACTTAATTATAATGGAGTCCATCCCCTTTCTCCTCCCAAACAAGTATCCATACATATGCAATGTATTTAAACAGATAATCAAACATGAAGCACATCCCCTTTCCACTTCCAAACATACATACATATACAATGTATACAAACACAGTCATATTCAATGACAACCACCAAAAGATTAGTTTCAATTTACCTAATCCATATGCAATTTCCACAACAGTCAAAGCTATCCTTCACCGATAACCCAATATAGTTATCTCTAGACAGATATTAAATCTCAATAGATAGTTTATTCAAAACTTCTAAAAGACTGAGTCAATGCATAGCCAAATCCACCATTCATATCAATACCCACTCAATTCCACATTTTCAAACCCAATTCCAATTATTTGTACAAAATAATAATTTGATCCAATTAGGGCAAATTCTCTTTTTTCCCAATCATTAGCCAAGTGCCAAAATCATCAAATTAGACATAACACAACATCATTTTCAAACCTCACAAGTATCTATTTTACCTACACCCAAAACCCCTCTTTCCATTTTATGCCCAAACCCTAGGTTTGTTTAAAACATCCCCAAATCACACCATCATTACACAAGGGATAAATAACTAAGCTAAATATCATATGACGGTGTAGAAAGATCCCTACCTCAAAAGAGAAGACGAGCCAAGCAAGAGTGAAACCCCAAGAACGCCGAACCCACTGCTATTCTGTTCAAAATGAAGATCTTGACGAGCTCTACCTTTTTCTCAAAGGCACTAGGGTGGAAATCTCAATGGATCTAGAAGAAATCTAAGAGAGAAGGTGAATTGTAGAGAGAGAAGCTCAAGAACAAGCTTTTCGGAAAGTTTTAGAGAGAGAGAGAGAGAGAGAGAGAGAGAAAACAAAAGTTGATTCAAAATGTCATCTTCTTGGACTGAAATACACGCAGTCCGCTCGAGCGTGAAAGTTGGCGCTCGAGCGTGGAATGCACATTTTCAGAAGTTTTGCAAACGAAGGTCCCCGCTCGAGCGTGGAACTGGACGTTCAAGCCTTCGATGCACTTTCCCAGTATTTTCAGAATTGCAAAAATATACTGAGAGTTGACGAATCCTGCTCGAGCGCAAGAATGGCCGCTGAAGCGGAAGAGAAAATTTGTGAAGCCTGCTCGAGCGCAAGTATGCCCGCTCGAGCAGAGGAACAAAAATCTGGGCAACAAAGGCTTGGAAAAAAAAAAAAAAAGCAACCAACCTGCCCTAAACACAAAACTACAACCCGATAACCAAAATAAGAGAGAAGACAAGGGAAAGAGATAAGAATAACTATTTAAACCATACCAACCCGAGTCCAAAATGCAATAGGTAACAAGTTAAAACCGGAATCGCTATAACCTCCCCCTCTTAAAGAATTTCATCCCCCAAGTTCAAAGATCGTGTGATACCATTCATAACAATGTTATTCTTACAAATTCAACACTTTGACCCATTCTTCAGTTATCCATCCTGTCACGACCCAAACCCGCCCCTAAAAGTTTGGTCCATGACCGGCCCGAACGTAGGCCTCAAACAGAATTTAGAATAATATTTAAACACATATGGGGCCTTAAGCGGAAGCAATATCAATAAAAGACAACATCCATTGAGCTTGTGCATACATGATGGTTTAATTGGATTTAAACATTTAAATACATTTCCAAATATACATATACAATCACAAAATTTATACAGATCTCACACACACTTACATAAGACTTAATAATTTATATGACTCCCAACAATAAATTAAGGCCTCCACGTGGAGACATACCCCAGGTGACTTGGTAGATAGGTGAACCTCAGTACAACTCTAGTGTCAATCCCCGATGGCTCACCTACAGAAATATACATAAAACAGAATGAGCAAAGCTCAGTGAATAATAACAATGTAAGAAGGTTAATTAAATAAGCAAAACCTTGGATAAAATAAATAGACAGATACCAACCACATGCAGGTCTTATCCATAACTATATTTCAATACGGTCTCAGGCTCACATATAATACAGACTAGCTTCAAGCCCATATGGAATGCAAAACGGCCATAGGCCCAACACATTATGCAGAGTGGCCTCAAACCCAACACATTATACAGAACAGCCTCTGGCCTAACAGATTATACAGGGCGGCTATAAGCCCAGATATGATACATGACGGCTGTAAGCCCAGATATAAAACAGATCAGCTGTAAGCCCACAGATGATACAGAACGACTTTAAGCCCACATATGATAAAGAACGGCTTTAAGCCCAGATATCAACAAATTGGCCTCAGGCCCATCATTAGCAAAACAGAATGATTCTAGATACATCAAGATATCATTGTTCCATAATACACATATGTTCCATTTGTTTATCATGAATTTAGATAGTTAACTTGCAGATAACAGAATGTCAGTATTAACTATTAATAGTAAGCAAAACGTACTGCTACAGTACTATTACCCAATAGTGCACAAAGATTTTCCCATGGTTTAATACAAGTCAACATAGTTGTCTTGCGGATAACAGAACATTAATAATAACTATTAACAGAAGGCAAATGTATCACTGCATTAATAGGGACAGAACAATTCACATCATAATGGCCTCGGGCCCATGTCTATTACTGGGGACAGAACGACCTTAGGTCCATATTAACGCCATTATTCAAGGGTATCGATTAATTGAATCAAAGCACAACATCAATGGAATAGACCATTCACAAATAACAAGACATAAATTATAATCACAAGGAGTAAGTGAAACATATTGTTACACTACTATTACTCACAGTGATCGGCTCCCAATAGTAATGGGACGATGTCCTCGTCTCGACCTACAAGTACAGTGCACAAAACATAATATGAGATTATACTCGATCCTTTACTTATTCTCTTTGATCATTCAATCAATTAACCATGGTGGTACCAAGCTCATTATTCCTTAATAAGTTATAATCCATGTCTCAGAAAACAGGAGAAATCGATGGGAAATGGTTTAGGTGAAGAAATGGTATAAAATTGATTGACAGAAAGTGAACAATCGTCACTAATTTGGACATAACTATTTCTGTATTAAGAATTTGGGAGTGAGACCACTGCTATTGGAAACTAGACTTCTGGGGCTTGATTTTAGGCTCAAGAATCACTGAACATGGAGTTCCGAGGCAAAAGATATGCTTATTCAAAGTTGGCTGAACAGAGCTGTCTCCCGCACGTGCTGGAAACAGAGCCGCACGTGCGGCCCGAAGCAGTTTGCAGTCCGAAAATGGATGAAAAAATGGGACTTCTCATTTTCAAAATCAAACCTCAATTCCATGTAAATCAAAGCCCAAAACCCTTTTATACATGACAAATTTCATATTATTAATCTTCATCAAATATCATAACCTCAAAATAAACAAATATAATGACTTTAATTCTTCAATCAAGCAACTCTTAGGAAATCAAGGTTCAATCAAATATATACATAGAACCCTAACACAAATGGGTTCAAAGCTTCCCTTATTATCATGATTTCATGAAATTGATGCCTTAAACATAAGGATTCAAGATAATTCATCATACCTTAGTTCAGTCTTTGACTTTCTCATAGCTCTCTTTAATTTCCCCAAGCTTCCATGGTTGATCTCCTTCTTCTCTCTTCAATCTCTTCAAGTCATCTTCAAGCTCCCAACAATGGTGAACTCTCTCTCTTACTCTCTCTTGGCCTCTCTTTCTCACGGTTCTCTCTTCCTCAGATATTTTGTTTTTGACTTCAAAAAGATGAGTTCACAACTCATATGGCATATCTCTATATATATAAATATATCACACACACAAGCTTAACACAAGGAAGAACCAAACATGGCCTTACGAATCGCGCAAAATCAAATTTCAATTAAACTTCCCAGATGACTCTAAAAATTGTGCTGATCATAAATATGTCCCCTGTTTTGGTTTCTGAAGCCTCTAAGGCCTTCAATTTGCAGTACCAATTTAACCACCCAACCATGCATTAACGAATCAGTCAAATTACATTTCCAATTAATTTTCCCAAATAGTTCTAAAAATTTCCATTATCACACCAAAGTACTCAATTATGATTTCTAGACCCCGTAAAGGTCGGCAATTTTAATTTTAAAGTCGTGGCTCAACAGATAATTCCTCAATTTGAACAGATATCATTAAATTAAAATGCATTAACCCATAAGGCCATAAAGGTAATCTCTAATACGGATTTTGGGGTCGTTACATCCTCCCCACCTTAAAAAGTTTGGTCCTCCAAACTTGATTCTCCCTGCAACAAGTCGAGTTTCGTCTTGGGTATACAACACTCCCCAATTATCATAATTCCTCAAGGGTTAAGGAAATATTCACTACTCAATCGTGTGAGAACCCGAATATAAAAATTAAGTAAATAATTAAATAATAATATTACAATCTCAAATATTTTGGAGGTGAATTCTAAGGTGCAAATTAAATATTATTGGAGGATCTTTTAATTAATTTTAAATCCGAAAATAAATTATGGTGAAAGTCTTTAGTTTGGAGGCAAAATTTATTATAAAAAAAAAAAGAAAAAAAAAAAAAGAGAAGAGGGTGTGACTTGAACTCTAGACCACAAAATGAATAAATAAGGCTCTTACCATTTGAGTTACATCTAACTTATATATATATATATTTTGTATATTTATCCATTTATTTGACCCACAACTAATATAAAATAAAATATATACAAAACCTACAAAACCCTAATTCTCTTATTAGTTTACAAAACAATATAGCGGCAGCCAGGGGAAGGAATTGAGAGAAGAAGAAGAAGAAGAAGAAGAAGAAGAAGAAGAAAAAAGAATTGCAAAGAAGGAAGGATTTTTGGGTGTGTAGTAAGTATTTATCTTTCTTCTTCCTTAAGGTTTTGTTCTTTATCCTTACTCTATGATTATTTAGTTCATTGATGGAGAGGTTGTAGGTTTATGTATTTTGTATATAGACATCCTATTGAGAAACTTGAGGAGCTAAATTTATGTGTAAAGATTGGGTGTAATTCTTAGTTCAAAAATTCTGTACAGAATCGCAAACTTTAAAAATCAAGAAACCATATCAAACGAACGAATTTTAATCTGAAATTTTTACAGTAGATCAATTACATATTGAATTTAATATCTGAATTTTTTCATAATTTTTGGGAGTCAAAATCCATATAAATTGAGGTATTCAAATCTGTCCAGGAAACCAGTCCGAAACAGTAAATTCGGGAATGTTGTTCTCTTTGGGTATAAATCCAAAAATTATCAAATTAGCGTCATTAGAACCGGTTATGAGTCTAGTTTCGTACGTTTTTGGCCTTGCATTGATTGCTCGTGTATATTAAGAGAACCGTCAATTTCTTTAAAGTGCTGCAGAAAACAACCTGTTTAGATATAATAAATTGTAGATAATTAATTTGATAAGCAAATCAAGTGAAACCAATTGGGTTTGATACTTGGGATATATTAGATCATATCTGGAGGTTATTGGAATTTTTCGAATAGCGTGGAGTGGGTTTTGTAATTTTCAAAGTTAGCGAATAGGTTGGGAAGGCTTGTTTGAAATTCTGTTTTATCTTAAAGTCACAATTAATTAAGTTTCGATAGGAACCTATGTCTTGGGTGATTTTAGACCTTGAAGAACATGAACTTAGGTAATTTTTAAGAGTAACGGTGAGTTGAGTTGAGCCGTGTTAGTGCGCTTTAGTTTGGAGTTACTTAATTCTTATTCTTTAGTACTTTTAAATTAGTAGTGACGTGTAGTTTTAATATTGGTTCAGGGCACTAATTGGACTTTTACACTCTATTCGATTCAAGGATTATATTATTTCGTTTCAGGTGAGTAGTTTCATGCTACATATTTTTATAAATGTTCCCCTACCCTGAACTGTTGGAAAATTTAATTGTTGTTTCATGATTAAACTGTTTTGATAATTTTTATATTATCAAATGAATCAAATTATTTCTGAAACATGTGTGAACTTGGCATACTGTAAACTATTTGTTTTGGTCTCATGTTTATAATGATGAACTACCATGTTTTGCGAAACTGATGTGTATTGAATATTGGGACCATGTGTGTATTTAGTCCAGGGAAATTATTCCACTGTGTGCGGTGACTCTGGCCACTAGGGAACAAATCCGGTTTAGGCCGTGATGACTCTAGTGCTCAACGATTGTAAGGAACAGACCTTTAAAAATAACTAGGTGACCTTCAATCGGATCGACTTTGAGAAAAGGCCCAGGTGCCACCCTGAGGATGACTCCTAGTTCGGTATTGGATCCAATGGGGCTTTTAGCCTGAGAAATGTGTGGCAGATTATTTGTTTTTATTGGTACCCAAAAAATTATTGGTGTTCATGTTATAATCTGTGGAAAATGTCTTTTAACATGTTCTTGCGAGACATAAGTATTTTAATGTCATTTAACATGTTCTTGCGAGACATGAGTATTTAAAATATTGAACTGTGGAACCTTCTTTTTGAAACAAATAGTAATTGTCATTTAACATGTTCTTGCGAGACATGAGTATTTTAAGTGTTGAACTGTGAAACCTTCTTTTGAAACAGATTGTATTTACCAAACTGTATGCCAAACTAGTTTCTGTGATATATATTTTATTTTGGAATTGAACCCTGTTTTCAGAACTGTATTTACTATCCATGTTGCTACTCACTGAGCTATCAGCTGACTTAATTTTTATCACTTCCAGGTGTTAGAAGGTTTTAGAGTGGACTCATGGCATAGCGGGGACTCGATTGCATGGACCTCTAGGGCATACATTTATTTGTTTTAGGTTGCTTATCGAGTTTTGTGCATACATTGTGGTATGTCACTGGATTGAGTATTGATTTATTTATTCCTGGGTTATCATCACAATTATTCTTCATGGTTTTGGGTTTATGTTTAGGCTTACGTGTGCCTTGGGCTAAGTCCCTGTGGGCCACGGCCGGTCATGCCCAGATTTGGGGTGTGACAAATCGGGTTTCAAATGGCACAAACATACTACAACAATTAGGTCCAGAGTAAACAAATGCGCTCTACATTAACGACTTTATAACCCTTGCTCACTGATAAATTAAATATGTAGAACAATAGTTTCAGTAATTTGATGTATCTTCAAGCGCTTTACTTCCATAACAGATAGAATAAGTGAGGTCTAAATTTTGAATATTCAAATTTAGGCTCAAATCCTCAACTTCAATGAAGGCTCAAATAATCAGAATTAAACTTATCACTTAAAATCAGATTCCTAACAGACTTTAAATAGTAACCCAAATTCCAAAATAGATTGTTAGTAAGATCAAATACAGATCAAACCTTAATTGTCACAATTCCCAAATTACAGTAAGGTAATAATCATTTAAAATCCATATTCGCTTGGAAGATCTTAAAGTCAACATCGTGACATCAAGCACAGAATACATTCACCATAAAGCTATTATATTCTTGTTCCATATTTAGTAAAATGTTCCTACCATGAACAAAAACATTTTCCAAAAATATGTAATACATAGAGTTCATCAAACCTTTCATAATTACACACAATACGTTGTTCGGAGGCGTTATTCAGAAACTTATCAAACCTTTCAAAGATTATCAGATGATGGGATAATTCCCAATAGCATTAAACTTATTTAAACCTTAACAAAACAACCTCTAGGCCAACTTATAACAGATAAGACAAAATGACTTCAAGTTCATCATAGAGCATTCATCAAGCATGCCACAATAAATTATCAAATGGGAAACTCATTCATGCATAGCAAAATATCTTTTTCAGAAACTTGTCATATTCTGAACAATCGGAGTTTCGTAGCATGTTTAGTCATTTTGGGGAAATTATTCGGAAAACTCATCATACCATAAACATGTCAGAAGTTCATAGCATTTTTTTATCATTTTAGAAAATACTTATCATATAGAACATTTCGTAACCAAGATATAGATTTCATTAAACATCGTATAGCATAGCCATTTTCAAAATCATTTATACGAAAGTATCTTTACAAGGACATTACTTACTTAGGTCTATAGTCAACTCACACAGGATCACACATTATTCATCTATGTCGGAAGTACCGAATGTAATTGATGGTATGACCTCTCTGAATAACATAGATCACATAAGTTTCTTTCCAATGAGCACTCATTTCCAGATCACAATAAAGGAACAAGCCTTAAATTAATTCTCATACAAATATTTCATCCTTAATCAATAATGGTGAGTTTATGATAACAATACATTAGGTTCAGAACAAAATGTATCAAAACAACACAAATGGCAGTCTACAAAAGAAACACAATTTTCCTTTTATTCACATTCATTCACAAGAATATATGTTCGAATTGAAAGGAGGAACAAAACTTCACTTATCATCCCATAGAAAGATTCACAACATGACCTTCTTTTTGCCAATAATCCACTTCAATAACACAAGTAATTTGATATACAATGTATACAAACACAGTCATATTCAATGACAACCATCAAATGATTAGTTTCAATTTACCTAATCCATATGCAATTTCCACAACAGTCAAAACTATCCTTCACCGATAACCCAATATAGTTATCTCTAGACAGATATTAAATCTCAATAGATACTTTATTCAAAACTTCTAAAAGACTGAGTCAATGCATAGCCAAATCCACCATTCATATTAATACCCTCTCAATTCCACATTTTCAAACCCAATTCCAATTATTTGTACAAAATAATAATTTGATCCAATTAGGGAAAATTCTCTTTTTTCCCAATCATTAGCCAAGTGCCAAAAACATCAAATTAGACATAACACAACATCATTTTCAGACCTCACAAGCATCTATTTTACCTACACCCAAAACCCCTATTTTCATTTTATGCCCAAACCCTAGGTTTGTTTAAAACATCCCCAAATCACACCATCATTACACAAGTGACAAATAACTAAGCTAAATATCACATGACGGTGTAGAAAGATCCATACCTTAAAAGAGAAGACGAGCCAAGCAAGAGTGAGACCCCAAGAATGCTGAAACCTACTTCTATTCAGTTTAAAATGAAGATCTTGATGAGCTCTACCTTTTTCTCAAAGGCACTAGGGTGGAAATCTCAATGGATCTAGATGAAATCTAAGAGAGAAGGTGAATTGTAGAGAGAGAAGCTCAAGAACAAGCTTTTTGGAAAGTTTTTGAGAGCGAGAGAGAGAGAGAGAAAAGAAAAAGTGATTCAAAATGTCATCTTCTTGGACTAAAATAGGCGCAGTCCACTCGAGCTTGGAAAGCCCCGCTCGAGCATCAGACACAAGGTTTCGCTTGAGTGTGAAAGTTGGCGCTCGAGCATGGAATGCACATTTCTAGAAGTTTTGTAGACACTAGGCGCTCAAGCGTCTGATGCACTTTCCCAGTATTTTCAGAACTGCAAAAATATACTGAGAGTTGAAAAATCCCGCTCGAGCGCGAGAATGGCCGCTGGAGCAGAGGAGAAAATTTGTGAAGCCCGCTAGAGCGCAAGAATGCCCGCTCAAGCGAATGAGCCAAAATTTGGGCAACAAAGGCTTGAAAAAAAAAACAAGCAACCAACATGCCCCAAATACACAACTACAACCCGATAACCAAAATAAGAGGGAAGACAAGGGAAAGAGATAAGAATAACTATTTAAACCATACCAACCCACGTCCAAAATGCAATAGGTAACGGGTTAAAATTGGAATCGCTATACAAAGGTCCAATTCTAGTGTGAATTACACAAAAGGCCAAGTATAAATGCGTGTCTGTTATGGGTTGAGGGATAAATGCGAATTTTCTCATAATATTGAAATTATTAAATGTAACATTTTAAAAAAAAAATCTTTAGTATACTTTTTCCAAACGTAACACTCAAATCTAACACTCAAAGAACGTAACATTTCATTGTAACACACTAAAAAACCCATTAGTGTACTTTTCCCAAACATAACAACGTAACATTCTAAAAAAAAAAACTCATGTAGCTTGCTTTTCATGCTCCTTTCGAATACGATAATCCTACAGCTTGGACACCTGTGGTTCTAAATCTGATTTCACAAGTGCAATGTAAAATAGATAAACACAAATGAGTCCAAATCCGGCAAATCTTTTGAAAAATCGATTTTGAATCAAAATACCAAAAAAGGGTTGCTTTGCTAGATTACAGAGTCACCACCTAAATATTTTTGAGAAATTTAGGAAACCCATGACTCATGCCAAAGGTTATGTGTCCGTCATCACCAAAGTGTCTCGGCTTGGGAACTTAGGTATGAGAGGGGAAGGTCATAAATTGAGCACCCCACTCACCCAATCAAAGATCAGCCTCTACTAATCATGATGTGATTCTTATTTTACATTATATGCTCTTGTTCCGATTATTAAGCTATCTTTACTATGTGATGCACACAAGTATAGACTAATTTGTAAAATTTGGAACATTTTGATTGTATATGTGTTTTGAAAGAGTTTGTGAATGCATCACTCGAAAAAGTGGGCTTATGTGCACATTTAATCAAATCATCCCAAGCTAAGCAATTTAACCTTCATCCACAGGCATCTAAATAAGTATATCACTTAAGCACTTAACCTCATGGTATTAGGCTTGATATGACAACAATTACACACATGCAACATGCTAAAGGAAAGAAATGCTTACCCCAACTATCCGAGCCAAACCAAAAGAAAGAAAATAGTTAGTTAAATGCATGCTCTAATATGCAAGATGACTAATTAATGTAACACATACAACATGCAATTAATAGGCTCCGCTATTAGTATGATATTTGAATCAATTTGATGGCATGCAATTAAGCACGTATTCGAGTAAAGAATATGAAACTAACATTGATTAGTATGATGAGTCGAACCATTATGCATGCAAGACAAATGGATGCAAATCATGGAAAATGCTAAGTAAAATATTATGCAAGATGCTATCCATCATAAGCGAGTAAATAAAAGAAAGAAAGAAATAGGGGTTGGAAGATATACACAATATTACAATTTCGCCCTCGTGCGGGAAGGTTCGAATGAATGTTAGCTATTCTAACTAATTAATTAAATACAACACAAAAATTAACTAGCTATTCTACCTAATTAATACAAATTAGAATTAAACTAACTACTTAGTTACAATATGGAATTAATTAACTAAGTAATTAATTATTACAGGTCCATTACTTTAGGTACAACAAACTACTATTAAACATAATTTTAACGGGCCCCGAGGAGCAAGGAATGGCTCATGCGTGAATGCGGATTTCCATCCGAAAATGCCTCCATTCTGCTGCCATAATGGTTCTGTTGTGCAGTCAGAAAATTTTTTCCCCAGCCTCTGTTCTATTTTGCAAGGAAAAAGACACTGCTTAGCTAAAAAGAGGTGGCCGGCCGGCCAGAAGAAGTGGTCGACCGTACAATGAGGTGGTCAGTCGGCCACTAGTTTTTGTTACTGTCCTGCTGCAACAAACATGAAACAAAGCACAAACAGAGTATTTTCAGGAAATGTTTGTCCACCTTGCTTCTCCTTATCATCAAACAGATCAAAGGAGGGATAGGCTTGATTCGCAAGCCATCAATCCATGCAAACTCGTTGCATGATGGTTAATGAATCAAGGGACAAAATCTCAATACATGACAATGAAAGACCCACAAACTTGCTCCCTATCATGGAATTGATCAAGGGAAATGGTAAACCTTGAATCTTGAACCATTTTCAGCAATAAAAGTATGAAATGACTCAAGATTCAATAAGCTCAATTAACGTCCGATTGAACCCAAACCATTTTATTATCTTGTTCCATTTTAGCCCCAATTTTATTACTTCTTTTAATTACCATCCATTCCTTAGTCATTTTAGTCCAAAAATGATAGTTAAGTCCACTAAATGGAGAGAAATGTCAAACATGAAGTTGTTTTGGGCATGAGAGAGAGGTAATGCCCTGGTAATGAACCTTCGAAGAGATTAAACTATTTACTATTGAAAGGTCTCTTTCTCAAGCTTAAACAACACTCGGTTGAAATAACTATCAAATAGTCATTTCCTGACATCTAATCCCATGACTAAATAAACATGGGATAAAAATCCAGTCCAACCAAATAGTCTAGGGACAATGTATCCCATGACTAACAGTTCGGTGGATTCCAATCCCCGCTTATCCAGTCCATCCAAACAAATGTGTTTTTGCCAAATGTAACACTTCAACGTAACACTTCATAAAAACTTCCTAGTGTACTTTTTCCAAACGTAACACTCTAGCATAACACTAAAAAAACTTCTTAATGTACTTTTCAAATGTAACACTCAAATATAACACTAAAAAAAGACTTCTTAGTGTACTTTCGAAACGTAACATTTCAACATAACACTAAAAAAAACTTCTTAGTGTACTTTTCCCAAACATAACACTCCAACGTAATACTCTAAACTCAAAAAAAACTTCTTAGTGTAATTTTTCTAAACGTAACATTCCAACATAACACTCCAAACTCTAAAAAAACTTCTTAGTATAGTTTTTCCAAACCTAATATTCCAAGGTAATACTCCAACACTCCAACGTAAGACTCTTAAAAAAACCTCTTAGTATACTTTTTGTAAAAACGTAACATTCCAACATAACACACTAAAAAAACTCCTTAGTGTACTTTTTGTAAAAATATAGCATTCCAACGTAAAGCACTGAAAACTCCTTATTGTAGTTTTCTCAAACGTAACACTCAAACATGACTTTCTAAATGTAACACTCCAATGTGACGGGCAAATGAGTCATTACATATCTAAAATGATTAAATGAATCACAAAAATATAAATCTATATATATATAAGACTACATAGATCACAAATTCAAAATATGAGACTTATTAATCAATCACCCTTAAAACAAAACCACTTCACAAAATAGTCCATAATATGCAATGTAAGAGTTTTTCAAAGGTAAAAAGAGCTCTCTCTATTGGTTAATGAGTAAACTCTTTAAATTTGTCCTCCGTTGATTTCGGAATTAATTACCTAATGTCGGTTAACCGAAGTAGGATGAGGGGCAAACCTCGGGTATATGTACCGACTCCACAACGCACACACCATTTCAGTTAGAGAGTGTAGCTGCCAAGATTCGACCTCACATCCAAACACTGAATACGAGTTGTCCAGCACTTAGAGATTTATTCTAGGACTACTGTACCAAACCCCTAAAATTTAATTTTGAAAAGTATAAAATCTGACACATCAAAACTTATACCCTAAAACCTTATTGAAGTGCCACAACCCCATGGATTTGAAGAGCAGAGCTCTCTCTCTCTCTCTCTCTCTCTCTCTCTCTCTCTCTCTCTCTGAGAGACGTGAAAAACTAACAGACAGAGAAGTCTCTTTCCAAGTATCTCTCTCTCTCTCTCTCTCCCACTAAGTCTCTATGATGTTTGCTTTAGGGGTAGAAAAATAAACCCTTCCCAAGAGGTTTGCCACTGACATAAAATTTCTGAATAAAACTGACATATATATGGCATCAAATCAGTGGCACCACCGAGAGCTCCAAATCTAAACAGTAATAATAACACACACCTTCAGCCTTCAAGGCACACCTAGCTTAACTGTAACACCCATAAAATAATACAATAAATACCACCCATAAAGTAAATAACAACTGCATAAATCAGAGTGTAAAGTCCTTTCATTTCATATCATTAATAGTACAAAAGAGTCTAATGTAAATAAATGCCCTTAGGCTTACACCTTTCTAAGTCTTGGCTTGGTTACAACAAAAGTGAGACTAGCTCATACAAACTTAGCCCTGGGCTATACAAAAGAAACAAAACAAGAAGCTCTTGCTTCCCAAAAGGTTCCTCCAATGCTATTGCCTTGATGGAGGTATGCCATGTAATAACCCGACCCTCGCATATGTATCTGGTGTACTTTCAGTCCCTTATTCTGTGCATTTAAATGCTTAATGTGAAATTTTATTTGAAGTTAAGTTTGAGCAAATGGATCTTGTGATTAGAGATCTATATCTGTTTAATAAGAAAAATATTTGTCACAATTAAAATGTTTGGATCAGAAATTGAGAGCCTTAGAGACTTGATAATCTGAAATTGATTTTACATTTGAGATCAGTATAATTTTTAAGTCATGATAAGCATTTTTGTAAAAATTTGATTTGGGATGACTAGATTGATTGATTTTCATCCTTATTCACTTTTTTTTATAAATATCTAAGTTCCTTGTACTTTTGACTTAGAGCCATTACTCAAAATACTTCCTGAGAGAAAGAATTAGAGAAGAAGAGGGTTTAAGAGGAAGAGGATAATTCATCAAGAAGAAAGATTGGGAGATTGAGAGGGATTGTGGGGTTTAAAGCTCAAGGTATGTGTATTTTACTTGAATTAAATCCTCTCTTGAATATTAGTAAGATTTTCTTTGAGAATCATGCAAATTAAGGTGTGTATTAGTTAAATTAAAAAGATGTTTTACCATTGGATTGATTTGGAGTTAAGTTGAGTTATATGGAGAAGAATTTCATTTTATTCCTTATCTTCACATATTAAACTCATTTATGGATTGGGATGATTACTTATATTCAAAGTGTTTAACTTATGTTTATGAATTGTAAGGAATTGAAGAATCAATTCATATTGAAATTGATATATGTTTGAAATGCCTATGTACATGATTTTTGGATCATAGTCTAGCAATTTATGGACTTATTTTGAGCCTTATAAATACCTACCAAAGTTGGGTTTTTGCTTGATTTCAGACTGCCCAAACAGGGAAATCGCCGCACGTGCGGGAGTCATAACTGCACGTGCGGGAAATGGGGACTTTTGGGACTTTGGCTACTATAAAAAAGGCACGTGCAGGGCTTCACTGCCGCATGTACGGGGCTCACTGCCGCACGTGCTTGATCCTCGAATATTTTTGAAATCTGTATTTAATGCCTTTTTTGTTTGTAAAATTCATTCGAAGCGAAATGAGTCAGGAAATGATTCACCAAGGAAAAAGGAACTAACTTGTGAATTATGTATGTGTGTAGGACACCCTCCGGGAGGAACTAGCTTTTTGCCACAACACTGTGAGTAGTAGTACTGTGATACTACGTTTTATGAATCACTAATGATTACCATTAGCACTCTTTTAATCGTAAATTAACTATGTTACCTTACATGAACGATTAAAAGAATATGCGTACTTTCGTATGATTCTGAACTCTACAGGACTCTGAAACTACTCTGCTCTGATGATATCTAGGCCTATGGCCAATCTGTAAAATCTGTTAGGCCTATGGCCAATCTGTAAAATCTGTCAGGCTTAAGGCCGTTCTGTATATCTCTGGGCTTAAAGCCACTCTGTTTAAAGACTAGGCCCAAGGCCGTTTTGGAAATAGTTATAGAATTTGATTAACCATATGTCCTCTGCATTTGTATACGCATTGATATGCATTATCATTCAAGTTGATCATTGAATTATTTAGGTACTATTATTCACTGAGTCTGGCTCACTCTGTATTTTGTCTGCTTCTGTAAGTAATCAATCTGGAGGCCAGTCTTAACCCTTGAGGCTCGTCTCTCTTTTGTCAACCTCAGGGTGTCCAGGCACTTAGATGAAGCCCGTGCATTATGTGAAGTTTTGCTAGGCTTTTGGCTTTGTACTCTAATTGTCTGCATAAGATTGTAATGTATATAACCCCTTCATCCCCGATGTTTTTGTTATACACCCAATTATGGGGCTAGGTCTATGTATATGTATGTATGTAACTGAAGCTCAAGTGTAAGTTTTCTGTATATTATCTACTGGATGCAATGTTTGTGATCCTGGCATATTAGTGGTAGCTCAATGGACATGATTTTATGTTATTAGGTGCTTCCGTTCAGGCCCCATAAGTTATATATATCAGGTTTTACGTCTGTTTCCAAAATGATCATGCCGGAAATTGGTGTCTATTTTTTAAGTGTTCACGCCCGAACTTTTAGAGGCGGGTTTGGGGTGTGACATGCATTAACACTTGAAAATGTTTTTCCCAAGTAGGGTGAGCCACAACCCAGTAAGAACAATCTAACATAGTATATGAGATTTAACAAAGATATAGGTGAAATGATCATATACAATGCCCGAGATAAAACATTCATACTTTTGTATTGCCATAGAATACCAATTTCATATTCCATTATACTTTCCTCCTATTCATTTCAAAATATATAAGTCAATTTCATTATTTCTCAATAACCCTAATGAGACTACAACTCAAAGGTTCATCAATTTCACAATTTACATACAAACACTTCCAACTGCCATTTTACGGATATTTCGTCCGCGGGATCAGCACCCATGTATTATTTTAATTTGCCATTTTACTGATATTTCATCCGCGGGATCAACACCCATGTATACTTTCAGGACTTTCACCCAGGACACTCCAGCCAATTTAATTATAATGGAGTCTATCCCCCTTCTCCTTCCAAATAATAGAGTACATCCCTTTTCTCGTCCCAAACAATCATACATATACAATGTATTTAAACACATAATTACACATATGGAGTACATCCCCTTTCTCCTCCCAATTAATCATGCATATACCTTGTATTCATAACATGATCATATTCAATGATAATCAACCATGGACTAGTTTCAATTTACCTAATCCACATGCAATTTCTACAACAATCAAAGCTATCCTCCACCGATAGCCCAATATAGGTATTTCTAAGCAGATATACAATCTCAAGATAGATAATTTAATCAAAATTTCCAAGGATATGAAGCATTTCATATTCAATTCCACCATCCATTCCAATACTTGCTCAATTCCATGTTTACAACACCAATTTCAACTATTTATACAACATAGATATGATAGTCATTTTTGGGGAAAAATCCCCCTTTTCAAAATATCAATCCAAGTACCAAAAAAAAAAAAACACCCATTTTGACACAACAAGACTTCATTTTCAAACCCCAAGTTCATTTATTTCATTTTCAACAAAAATCCCTCTTTTCCATTTACACCTAAACACAAGGTTTGTTCAAAATGCTCCCACAACCCACCATTGTTACACAACCACAAATAACCAAGTTAAAAATCATAACAAAGTGTACAAAATCCCTACCTCAAGCAAAGAAGACAAGCAAAGCAAAGGTAGAACTCCAAAGATGCTCAAACCCAACTTTGTTCAGTTCAAAATGTAGACCTTGAGATGCTCCAACTTTTTCTCAAAGGTACTAGGGTGAAGAGATCAAAGGATCTAGGCCAAAAAGTAGAGAGAATGTGAGTTTTAGAGAGAGAGGCTCTTAACTTTAGGGTTTAGGATGAAAAGATATGAAAAAGTGATGTAAAAAGTCACTTTTGCGATCTAATATACGCACAATCCGCTCGAGCGACGAAGTTGACGCTCAAGCGTCAGACACAACATTTTGTTCTGCTTGAGCGCAGAATACACATATCCAGAACTTCTGCAGACAATAGATAAACCACTCGAGCGCAAGAAAGACTGCTCGAGCGCCCACCTACTCGAGCGTGAAAAACACTCCTCTAGTACTTTTGTAGATGTGCAAAGTGCTGAGAGTTTGCAATAACCGCTTGAGCGCAAAAAGACCTGCTCGAGCGGAGGACCAAAATACTAGGAGTACAAATTTTGAAAACTAAGAACCAACTTGTTCCAAACACACAACCATAACCTGATAACCAAAATAAAGGGGTGACAAGGGAAACAAGATATGAATCACTATTCAAAACCATACAAACCCGAACCCAGAATACAACACGAGACGGGTCAAAAATCAGGATCACTATATCTATACTTCTCTCCAACCTCAACCCAAACCGAAACCCCGCCACCACTATCACATCCCATTTCTGTGTTCAACAATGAAAAAGTAACCCTATTCATTACATTTATCCCATTTTTCTTTTCTAAGAATAGTCCCAAATCCCTTTTTTGATTGGATACATGTAGTGGGATATCCATATACTTCTTTGAACCAACATAAGAAGTTATTTGGTGGTGTTCGGATATTTTGTGGTGTTCCAAGATCATTATGATTGATGGAAGAGAGTGAATTTATAATTATATGTTAGGTAAGAGAAGAATAATAAAAGAACATGTAACGCCCTCAAAATAATACATAAAACCCAATCATATATGACATCCATAGATATACGAGAATAAAACATATATTCATTTATCAGAGTATTCATTACAAACAGTATTACATGTTGACAACAAAAGTAAATGCCCTACGGGCTTACAACTTTCTAAGTCAACACTTGGATACAGCCAAAAGAGAGTTCTAACTCATAAAACTTTAAACCCTTGGCTTGAATTACATGTAATACAAAAGATAACAAAAATAAATAGGCCTTTAGCTTCTAAGCCTCCCAAGCTACATCCTTGGAGGCGGCATATTACTTGTACCTGAAAATGATGTCCCATGTAGGGTGAGCCAAAGCCCAGTAAAGATATGCTAAACCAAATATAAGAAATAACTAAAACATTAGCATTCGACAAATGGTTGACACTTGCAAACCAACTTAAAACATTTCCCAATTCAACAGAAAATACATCTGTGTTTCATTCCACTTCCCTTTATTTATCCAATTCAATTCATAGACATGGCTCATTATTTAGCCAAACAATTTAAATGAGACTACAACTCATCTTAAAAACACTTCCATTATCAACAATTCAAATGAGACTACAACTCATATTAAAAACACCTCCATTATCCACATTATTCAGATGCATATAAGGTTTCGGGACTTTCACCCTGGACGTTCCGGCCAACTTAATTATCAATGGAGTCCATCCCCTATTTCCTCCCAAACAATGGAGTACATCCCCTATCTCCTCCCACACATTGAAGTACATCCCCTATCTCCTTCCACACAAACATACATATGCAATGTATTTAAAACACTTCATCATATACAATGATCACTTTAAGCACATATTCAATGTGTTAATCCAACCGTCATATTCAATGACATAACTCAGTCGATTAGTTTCAATTTTCCCTAATCAACATGCAGTGTCTACAACAATCAAGACTATCCTCCACCGATAGCCCAACACAGTTATTTCTAAACAGATAATAAATTTATCAAATAGATAAATAATCAACATTTTCATAGATGAGGGATAAATTAATCCAACCGCACCATTCAATCTCAAAATTTCCCAATTTCATGATTTTCAACTCGATTCCACATTTCCATAATTTCCAAATTAATTATACAAATTAATTATTTAATTCCAATTAGGGTTTTTTCCCCCTTTTCTCGACTTCAGCCCTAAGGCTCAATTTCCTCAATTTTACACCAATAATCCCATTTCCCAAGGTCTCACATACACATGGAGCTCATCAATTAAAAATCCCCATTTTATAAATTCAAATTCATCCCAAAGTTTCCATAACTCACCATTTATACAAAATGACTAAAATTTAGGTTAAAACTCCATAATAAGGAGTAGATTATCCCTACCTCAAATGAAGAGACTCAAAGGAGAAGATGATGAAAACTCAAGATGCTCCAAATCCAAGGATTTTCGGATCAAAACAAAGACCACGTGAAGCTCAAGCTTTTATACAAAGGAAGTAGTGTAGGAGAACCCTAGATCAAGAGTTCTTGTAAAGAGAAGTGGTGGTTTAGAGAGAGAAGCAGCCGGGGCTAGGGTTTGAGTAAAGAAGATGATGAAAAAGTGACGTTTAACCCGCTGCTATCAACTAATATATTCGAGGCTCGCTCGAGCGAAGAAGTGGTCGCTCGAGCGACCAAACACAGACAAACCTCGCTCGAGCGCACAAAGCCTCACTCGAGCGAACCACACGAGGCTTCAGGTCTGCAACCCAGAAGCACGCTCAAGCGTAAGAGTGCTCGCTCAAGCGAAGAAACCCAAAACATAGACCTCACTTGCTCGAGCAAAGGAAAGCTCGCTCGAGCGAAGAAACACGACCTTCAGGTCCAGACTAGACACAGACACACGCTCGAGCCACGAGACACACAACTCAAGCTCGCTTGAGCAAAGGAACCCTGGCTCAAGCGAAGAAACTAGAACCCAACACTCGCTTGAGCGACAAAAGCCTCGCTCAAGCGAAGATACCAAAATATGGACAGCAACCATTTATTTCAAGACACACCCAACCTGTTACAAACCTGCCCAACACATCTCAAAACTCTAATGCAAAGAATTAAAGGATGAAAATGCGATACAGACAACAACAAACATCCACGGAACCGAGCCCGGAATACAATAAACAATGGAGGGAAAACTGGGATCGCTATAGAACATAATATTTGGTAATTGACAAGAGTATTTCCATATAATATGCTAATATTACCTAATAATTTTAAAATAATTGCATTATAGGTGATATCTTATCTAATGCAAGTTTTTTTAAAATTAAAAAAAAAATACATTACACCAAATTCAAAAGGGAAAAAAAAACCTACACATACAAAATAAAAAGAAAAAAATTTAAATAAAATTAAACCATCATGAAAATGGGATTATTTTCCCACTATCAAACTAAAATGCAATTTCTTTTATGTAATATTACTCACTATGGTATTATATTTTTTTTTTAAAATGTTACAAATTTATAATTTTAATGAATTCACCCATAATAATAAATCACAAGTTAACAGTTATCAAGTCATATCATTATGAATTAAATTATAAAATTTTCCTTTGAAGATCTGAAACATTTTCTCGTCAAATGATATGGGTCATACTATATCCTACTTTAATCAAACACAATAAAAATGTTCCTCCAATATATATAATTTATCTCATATTTAATAATGTTATAATAACTATATTTATGTACTATTTACCTTGTTATGTGAGTTGTCATCATTATCATTAGGTAGTGGGTCCCAATACTTTTAGTATGCCCCGCCGCTTTCGTCAATAATGACAACTCAGATATGAACTATAAAAATATAATTATTCTAACATTATGTCTCATATCTCAAGTATATTATAATTTATCTTATATATCTAACTAATAATATATTCTGGTTAATTTATTATATCTAATTCAAACAATTAAACAAGTTTACTATTTAAACCATCTAAAAATAAAAATAAAAATTGAAAGGTATGAAAATAATTATCTTTATTTATTATAAAAAGACGTGTGAAAATAAAAAATAATAATATAATTCAAATAAACTAAATAAATTAATAAATTAAATTTTTTTAACCCTTCTCAAAGAAGGCCTTTGACCTCAAAATTTGTAAAACTAACTACAAAATTATGTCATTACTATTCTGCCTTTTTTTTTTTTTAATTTTTTTCTCTACTTCTATTGTAAAGTCTACGTAATGTAACCGTTATTTAGCATCTTCTAATGGTAAAAAATGTGTGCAACACCAAATAGTCAACGCTTCCAATCACAATCTAGAATCTACTAATAAAATATAGATAAAATCTACAATCCAAATTTAATTAGTTATCATTCAACACAACCTAATAACTTGGATTAACAAAAGATAAATGGTACGAGAGATTAATGGTGTCTCACCCAATTCCATTTGAGAGTATACTTTTATTTCTCTCTCTCTCTCTCTCTCTCTCTCTCTCTCTCTCTCTCTCTCTATATATATATATATATATAATTAGATGACCGAATGCACTCCAATTAATTCTAAAGTCTAGAGTTAACAATCGAATAATTCTGAAGTCTAGAGTTAACAATTGAACAAATCTCCTATGATCTTAAGATTTGAGATATTTAGCCTTTATAAAATTTACAATCTCTTAAGTTGTATTTGGTTCAAAAATTTAGGAGAGATTTTAAATCTCTCTCTAAATTCTTGAACCAAACACAATCTTAGATGATAAACCCTTTGAGAAGTGATTTGCAATTTTTGAATAAATTTATGAATCCACCCTTATCTACCTGAATAATATTGTATTGTTAAAATTTAATTTGTATAATGTGTGATACATATATAAAAATCAATATGAATCCTGACATAATAATTTTAGATAATTTTTAATAATTAAATATGACTTTTTAGTATTACTTGCAATTTTGACATGATAATTGTAAAATCAAACACAATTCCGTAACCACAAAAAAGAAAAGAAGTAAAAAGTGAAACACATTTGCTATGAAAAATTTATATCTGTTCTTGTAATTGATTTAATTGTGAATAAATTTTTCAGTATAGATACAACGTTGTATCATCATTTTATTCCCACGACGAAAATGACATGAAAGAACAATTTTGCTATATATATATAAAAGAGAACAAGTTATTATTATAAAAGTGAACGAAAGACATGAGTAAACAAACATATTATAAAACATGCTTTATTTATTATTATAAAACATATTTTAAACCAACCACAAACGATGACCAGACACAAAGACATAAAACTACAAAAAGATTGCAGAAAGAGAGAGAAAGAATAGAAACATGAGAACTTAAGGAGGGGAAAAAAAAACCCACACAAAACATAAATAAAGACATGAAATGAAAGTTCAATGGATTTGTTTATGCAGATATCTCAAGACTTGTTGTGCCCTTCTACTGATTTCTTCTTTATTGTTGTTCTTCTTTCCAGTAAGGATTATGTGGAAGAGAAGTGGACCCATCCCAAGTCACCACATCAGACGGAGCAAGCCTGTTCAATGGTGTTGGTGAAGAAACACCAATGCTTGATATGGACATGCTCGTATTCGAACACCCTTCACTTCCACCAGCACCAGCACCAGCACCAGCACCAGCACCACCATGGCCGGCACCACTGAGCTTTGGATTTCCATGATCATCACCACCGTCGTGAACCACCAAATCAATACTAGGAAGCCTATGAAATGAGGGGTTCATGAATGTAGCCACCACCAGCACCACCTTATTCGCCACTGTAACATTGCTGCTAACCACCCCTCCAAGCACATATCCCTGTTGACCTACAAGAGTTATACCAAAAGAACAAGAACCACCAGAAGAAGAAAAATTAGCAGAAGATGATGATGATGGTGCTGATGAACCCAGAAAAGTTTTGGTGATAGAGATAATATTGAATTTGCCATGGAGGGTCAGCCACAGAGCATGAGAAATTGGGTTGCGGAGAGTGACATTGAACACAGACCCAAAAGCACTCATTATGGTTGTACCACCCAATCGGCGTCTATGCCCAAACTGAACCATCGTATCTATGACATCTGACCCCACGGTGATCTCCAACGCTGCCACTTTCATGCCGGCGTTGTCGTCTTTGGTGGTCAGGACAACTGCTGGTTTCGGTTTGTTTTTTGAGCTTGGTGGACAGCCACGGGGCCTCCGATTGGCACCCTCCGCCACTGCGGCAGGGCCATCATTGAGGGCGAGTCTAGGCTTTATGGATCGGATAAAAGGAGGGCCATTTTGGTGGCTTTGCTCTTCTTCTCATTCTTCAGAGGTTTGGGAGAGAGATTAAACTTGGGAGAGAGACAATGGCCCAGAATATTCAGCCATTTTTGAGTGAGTGAAAGTTTGATTCTTGAGAGAGAGGCTCTGCTCTAGAGAGAGAGAGAGAGAGAGATTGGAAGTGACAATGTGGTTTGTCAGCTGCTATTTGATGGATATTTATACGAGAGGTTTGGTGGAATTTTCTCTGTTTAAAATTTAATAGGGTATTTATTCATAATTTTTTTTAATCTATTTATATTTTATTTAGTCTAAATTATTTTTTTTATGTTTCAATAAGTCTTATGTTAATGTGAATATTTATACTGTTAAATATGAATGTTTACATCACCAAGTTGCTAAGTGTATAAAAAATATTTATAGCGATCCCGGTTTTCCCTTTTCAGTTTAATAGTATCCCAGACTCGATTCCGTGGTTGATGGTTGTTGTATGTGTTGCATTTCCATCCTTTAACTTTTGGTAATTGAGTTCAGAAATGTTTTGGGTGTGTTTTGAACAGGTAAGTTGAGCTTTGGTCTCAAGTGTTGTTGCCCAGGTTTTAGGTGATCCGCTCGAGCGGGTCCCTTTGCGCTCGAGCAGAGTCTGCATACTTTCAGTATCTTGTGCATCTGCAAAACTACTGCAGATGTGTTTTTCACGCTTGAGCGGATTTCCTTACACTCAAGCGGGTCGTGCTCGAGCGGGTATCTTGGCGCTCGAGCGGGTGTTCGAACTCTGTAAAAATACTGGATGAGTGTAATCTACACTCGAGCGGGTTTCCCTTTGCGCTCGAGCGGGGGTGTTTTGCAGTTGTGTCTTGGCGCTCGAGCGGGTATTATTACGCTTGAGCGGGTCCAGTTTTTGTACTTGACGCTCGAGCGTCCTATTCTCCGCTCGAGCGGACTAGTCGTATATCAGTTGGCAACTGGGTGATTTTAAATCACTTTTCACACTTTCTTTCTCTCTCTTACTTTTCAAAACCTCCATTGGAGAGCACCTCACTCTAAAACTCAAACTTCTCTCTAGGGTTTGATCTAGTAGGAGTGATCTTTTATCCTTGGGCCTTTGTAAAAAGTGTGGAGCTTGTTGAGGGCTTCATTTTGATCCAAAAAACTTTGGGATTGGAGCACTTCCGAGTTTGGCTCTTCTTTCCTTTTGGTTCTCCATTTGAGGTAGGGATTCTCCTTGTTCTTTTTCAATACTCCGTCTATAGATAGACATGTGGTAGTTTTGTATTGCATGAAAATCATATCATGTTAAATTTCTTTGAAAACCATATGAGGGAACCTAGGGTTGGTTGTTTGAGAATGATTGTTTTATCATTGATAGTTCTTTGGGCTAATTGGAGTGTAAATTAGCATGTTATTGTGGAAAGAAGAAAAAGCCCTAAATTATATTTTGGTTTGGTAAATTAAAATGGAAGGTAGTTGATCAATGTTTGTAAATCTCTATTGTTAATATGAGTTGTGTGAAAATGGTGATGGCTAGGGGTTTAATTATGGCATTGGGGTTATGTCGAAAGGAATGTAGTGGACTACTATGAGTTATGGCTTTATTATCCATGAAGTTGGTTTGTGAAAACGAAAAGAATGGAATTTATTTTGTGAAATGGGAAAAGTATTTTTGGGAATAATTGGTGTAACATGTTGACTTGGAAAGTTTGTGAAAGTTGACCTTGAAAATGGAAGATGAAATGATAACTCAATGTGAGTCTCGGAAAATAGATATGAGAATTGAACTGTTGCATCATAAGTGTTGAATACACACATTTGGGGTTTTACCTTTACCTATCGTACTAGCGTTGTTGTTGGGTTTAAGATCTCATTAGTTGAGTCTTCTAATAGGTGTACTGAATTCATGCATCTAGAGGTTTTGTCCTTGGTCATCGGTGGAGGATGACATTGTCGTAGTGGATTGTTGTGTTTGCATTACACCGGCGTCGATTGAATGCTGTATGTGATGAAGTGCTATGATACATTATATATGTATAATTGTTAGGGAGGAGATAGGTGATGTACTCCAGTGTGTGGGAGGAGATAGGGGATGTACTCCACACACCTATGTGTTTTAACACGTTGCTTATGTATCTTGATAGTTCATGTGTATGTATTACACTTGTTGGTTATGCTCTGTTGTATTGTAATTATTAGTGTTATACACTGCGCTTATAATCAAAGGTACCGTTACCTTCCAACTAGCGCCTGGAGAACTGACTTAGCCGGTAAAGTAGAGCTTTATTATTATTGTCTCAGTCTATCTGAGTATATCATGGATTGCGATGGTTACAGTTTTGGAGGGCCGAGTTGCCTCATTTGTTGATTATATACATGTTGGTGATTTGTTATCTCCTTTCTATTAAAGGCATGCATGTATAGATATGAATGTATTGGGAATAAACCAAAATGCCATTATGAGATTTTGGGAAAGTGTGGAGAAAATTTTGGTATTTGAAAGTATGTTTTGAAAAAGGGAAAATCTGTTGTAAGTATGGAAAATGAGAGAAAAGTAATGGGCTTAGAGAAATTATTTTTTTTCAGAAGTTGTTATTGTTATGAAAGTTTGGGAACAAGGGGTAATGAAAAGAAAAGAAAGATTAATCGCTTATAGCGTTGAATGAAATGGCTGTTTACGAGAAAATTTCATAGTTATGTATATTTTGTATAAACTGCCACATTACTATTCTAGTATGAGATTGAGCATTCATGATCATAGCTATCTGTAAGTTGTTATTGTTAAGGGCCATGTTGAGATCCCTACTTGATTATATGTTCATCCCACGTTGTTGAATCTTTTTCAGGTGTTAAGCAGGATGTGCTACAAGATTTGGATCTTCTTATTTGTTGGCCACGGGGCCACTTTTGTGTTGGCGGAATGCCATATATGTAAAAAGGTTACACCCTTCTTCTTGATTCTTTAATGATGTAAGCATTCGGGCATTTTATTCAGTATGCTCATGTTGTATTCAATTTGCATTCGGATGAGAGAATTGTTATTTATTTCCACTCATTGGACTAAAGAGTTTGTTTCCGCATGTTATCTCTGGACTTGAATTAAGTTAATGAACTTGGTAATGACTTCGAGTAATAAAAAGTAGGGCGTGACAATATTTATAAAGATAAAATTGCCTACAAAAACTTTAAATATGATAATTAAGATTAGTAGATCAAACATCTAAATAATAAAACTTATTGAAATACAAGAATATGTTATAAACTAATTGTATACAAGTACTTGAAAAATGATTTCTTAATAAATCTCCTAATTTAATAATCAGAAAAAATTACTTATTTTCAAATTTTATATAAAAAAATAAATTATTTCCCAATTTTGTCTCTTAATTCCACCCCCATTAATGTAAAATTAGGAGGGTAAAAGATAAGAGAAAGAGGAGTGTGAGACCACTTCACGTGAGTCTTAACCATCTTATTAGGGATGGAATTAGAAGTTTCAATAATTAGGAGATGTAGTATATCTCTTTCTAAATAATTATATTTTTTAAAAATTTTATTTAAATGAAAAATGATATACAATTTAATTTACCCACTTTCTAAACTTAATGATAAGTAAGTGAAATTATTGATTGATAATTATAAATAAATAAAAAATTAAAAACAGAGTTGCATTAGCTAATAGACTACCACATCATTAAATTTAAAAAATGAATATAATTTTTAAACTTAAGTAACATATGCACAAATTATTATTTATTTAAAAATAGTATCAACAAAATTAAAGTTACAAATGAATCGAGTTACATTTTGCATGATTAGAGCTTAACTTGTTAAAATTTTAGTTAAGTTCAAACTCGAGTGCAAACTAAATTTTAAAATTCAATTTAAACTTAGCTCCTTAAATATTTTAATTGAGTTTAAACTTATTCAAACTCAATTCAATCATTAAACAAGTTTAAAAATTAAATTAAACCTCAATCTATTTACTGCTTGTTTGGGAAGAACTAAAAAAGTGTACTTTTTTTACATATATACACTTATTTAGGTCACATCTATCAACATCTCCTCTCTACTTTTCTAAACTTTTTTTTTTTTTTACAAAAGTCAAAAAGTACACTTATTTAAAACATCTCAAACCACTCCTTAATAAAAAAGTAGAGCACAAATAAATTTTAAACCAATCAAGTTTGTTCATGAATATTTGGGTTCAAACTAGTTAGTAAAAATTGTTCTTAAAAAAAAAAAAACTAGCTAGTAAAATTCTATTTGTACTCTCCATTTGGAGAGATGGGATGTAACGCCCCCAAAATATACAATAGATATAACTCAAAAGCATACATTGGTAATCGCATACATCAGAGTGAAAAGTGCTTTCGTTACACGAAGTTAAGGATACAAAAGAGTTTAATATAAATAAATACCCTATTGGCTTACACCTTTCCAAGTCTTAACTTGGTTACAACAAAAGTGAGCTTCGCTCTTTACATATTTAGCCCTAGGCTATACAAAATAAACGAAACATGAAACTCTTGCTTCCCAAAGGTCCCTCCAATGCTATTGCCTTGGTGGAGGCATACCATCATTACCTGAAAATGTTATTCCCAAATAGGGTGAGCCACAACCCAGTAGAGATCATCTAACACAGTATATGAAACTTAGCAAAGGTATAAGTACAAGTGCATAGACAATGCGTGTGATGAAACTTTCTACAATTTTATATATATTCATAAGATATCAATTTCAAGCCTTAATCCATTTATTTCCAAACCACATTCTGATTACTTATCTTTCTCAATTCATGAGTCAATTTTTCAGTATTTCACAACAACCGAATCGAGACTAAAACTCAGTTATTTTCAATTTATACAACACATATGCATAACCACTTCAAACTTCCATTTCACGGATATTTCGTCTACGGGCAACCATCAAACGAGACCCGTGTAAACGTAGGCCATACAAGCACTACAGTTGCCATTTTACGGATATTTCATCCGTGGGCTAGGCACCCATGTATAATTTCGGGATTTTCACCCAGAGCACTCTGACCAACTTAATTATAGTGGAGTCCATCCCATTTTTTCTCCCAAACAAAAATCCATACATATGCAATGTATTTAAACATATAATCAAACGTGAAGCACATCCCCTTTCCACTTCCAAACAAACATACATATACAATGTATATAAACATGGTCATATACAATGTCAACCATCACAAGATTAGTTTCAATTTACCTAATCCACATGCAATTTCTACAACAATCAAAACTATCCTCCACCGATAGCCCAATACAATTATCTCTAGACAAATATTTAATCTCACACGGATAGTTTATTCAAAACTTCCCAAAGAATGAGTTAATACATAACCAATTCCACCATTTATATCAAGGCCCTCTCAATTTCACATTTTCAATGTTAATTCCAATTATTTATACAAATAAATAGTTTGACCTAATTAGGGCAATTTCCCCCTTTTTCCCACACATTAAACAAGTGCCAAAATCATCAAATTAGACATAACACAACTTCATTTTCAAACCCCACAAGCATTTATTCCATCTTCACCCAAAACCCCTCTCTTTCCATTTTGTGCCCAAACCTTAGGTTTGTTTAAAACACCCCCAAATCACACCATTGTTAAGTGACAAATAACTAAGCTAAATATCATATGAAGGTGTAGAAAGATCCCTACCTCAAAAGAGAAGATGAGCCAAATAAGACTGAAACCCCAAGAACGCCGAAACCCACTTTGCAGCAACCCTGAGTTTTTGTAAGTCATTATTTATTAATTAATTAATTAATTTATTATTGTTATTATTATTACTACTTTATTTTATTTTTGGATCTATTAGTTGTGTGGATACATGAGAATGATTTAATGTGGCATTTAATTAATTTAATGCAGTAGTCAATTATATATAAATAATTTGTATATTTATATAATTTATATATATATATATAAGTGTTTGATATATTGATAAAATATATATCATATTTATTTACGTTTTAATTATGTTGTATTTGTATTATATATTATAATAACTATTAGGTTATAAACAAAAGAAAGAAAAGAGAAGTGCCCTATGCGGCGGCAAGCCGAGTGTGAGAGAGAGAGAGAGAGAGAGAGAAAGAGAGAGAGAGAGAGTAATCAAAGAAAGAAAAAGAGAGGGTATGCGGCTGTGTGTGTGAGAGAGAGAGAGTAATCAAAGAAAGAAAAAGAGAGGGTATGCGGCTGTGTATGTGAGAAAGAGGAAAGGAGAGGAAGATTAGGGTTAGGGTTTTGTTTTGGTGGCTCCATTAGTTCTTCAAATAATTCTTTGATCTTCAAAAAAATATAGTGAGTACAAAATCCATGTAATAACCCTCACGCTGCTTTGATCATACTCATATGCATTATGTATGATTTTGCTTTGTTAAGCTTGCATTTGAATCTTGACTTGCTTTGCATTCTTGACTTGTCTTGCATAAGTGATGCTTGAGTATTATGTTCCTTTGGTGGGTGTGTGTGTGTGTTCTGCCGAGGTTATCTTGAGCCTAGTTCACCTTTGAATCCTTGTACCTAGAACCACTCTAGAACAGTTTGTCTGACCTTCATCTTCACCTCAGCGTGTTAGCCGAGATGCTACTGCTTAGCCGAGATGTTATACACTTAGTGACCTTTGTCCCTAGGAAGGTATGACCTAGACTGAGGTGTGGCACATCCCTGGCCGAGGTGTGGCACAGCTTAGTCAAGTGTTGTCCTCCCTAGCCGATGTCTTTGTTACCCTGTTGCCGAAGTCTTGTTGTTAGCCGATGTCATTACTCGCCGGAGTCCCTTGCCGCCTAGCTTGTTGAACACGCTTTGTCATAGACTTGTCTTGTCAATCTATCACCTTTTGAGGAGAACCAACTAACCGCTGCCACGTGTCCGAGCTGAGTGTTAAATCAACCGGCAGAGAGAGGGAAGCCCATCATTTGTTACATTCTTGTTTTGGGAGAAGAGAGAGAAGCTCTAGGAAGAGTTCTAGAGAGAGAAGGTAGATAGCAAGCTTGATCCTTGGTGTTTGATCCGTTGGGTTTGTGATTTGAGGTTAGAATCTTCACCTCCTTTTGTTGTTCTTCATGATCATCTAGTTGCATTATATGATTGAATACGTTTTGAATGTCATACTTTGATTTAAAGTTGGTTTTGGAAAGAGAATATGAACATTCATGTGTTCTTGAGGAAAAGCCATGATTTGATCCGAAAGCTTGCATTGAAATCCATGCTTTTGTGTTTGTTTCACCAAGATCTTCTAGTATGGGTGCCCAGGTCCATGTTTTCCAACTCATAGCATGAAAACTCAGATTTTGTAAATGATAAGTTATGATCTTCGCATTCATATCTTCATGTTCTTCATGATCATGTTCTTGATGTTCTTGAGCAGAGGGAAAACCCAGGGGTTTTTCCCGACTTCATTTG
The DNA here is from genome assembly GCA_025200525.1 of Camellia lanceoleosa. Lineage (NCBI taxonomy): Eukaryota > Viridiplantae > Streptophyta > Magnoliopsida > Ericales > Theaceae > Camellia > Camellia lanceoleosa. Next base: position 83,631,088 of record CM045769.1, read on the forward strand.
CCCTTGAATGTGGCCTCGGAACCTCACCTCGGCGAAGAGGTGTGGAACCTCGGCTTAGACCTGGTTAGGTGCCCAGCATGTTTTCCGAAACAAGAAACAGTGGTTGTTTTGATTTGACTTAGTTTTGGAGCATACCGAGATCATTTGCATGCACGTGAAACTTGTTTGAAAAGTGTATTCAGCGAACTTGCCATGTATTTGTAGGACTTGGACTTGCCTTGACCCCGACGTTCGAAGAACTATGTGAGTGGCATTCTTGATAAAGCTATGTTGCTTTGACTTGATAAGAATATTGTTTTGCCTTGTTTTGAAAGTGTTTGTAAAGCATGAATGGTTAATCCTATCTTGAATATCAAAAGATATATCTTGTTTTGAGGACACATTCTGGAAGTCCGTATGTGCCAGGGGACTTTAAGCATTTGTGGCACCAGTCCGTACGTGCTAGGGGACTATAAGCACTTGTAGCACAAAGTTTGGAAGTCCGTATGTGCCAGGGGACTTTAAGCATTTGTGGCACCAGTCCGTACGTGCTAGGGGACTATAAGCACTTGTAGCACAAAGTTTGGAAGTCCGTACGTGCTAGGGGACTATAAGCATTTGTAGCACATTCTTGTCTTGCCTTGCCACCGACGGTTTTACCGCGTGGGTTGTTGTCCGGAATGTCATCCCTTGTCTTATATTGATGTTAATGAGCATCCCTTGAAACTTTGAAAGATTTGACAGACGAACTTGATTTATACTATGCATTGTTTTGTTAAAAGACCTCGGATATCGTTCATGTAAACCCTTTATTGTTTATGCCATTCACTGAGTATCCAAGCTCACCCTCTATATATATATGTAGGTGATGAGCAGGACGGCGGAGACGCCTAGACTTGTTTGCCGATGTTTTTGCCGACGTATTTTGTATTCATGTTTTGCAACATCTTGAAGATCATGCTTCTTAGTTATTTCATTGTATTTTGTATTCAATGGCCGAGAAGCCTTTTGATCAAGATGTAATTTTTGTACTCCATTTTGTTGTATTAAAGCCATTTTGAGATGTATGACATTCCATTTAACTTAAGCACTGCTCTTATGGACTACTTGGTTTTATTTATTGCTTCCGCATTTGTAAGCCCCACATGTTTTACTCTGTTTTGTGTGTGTGATCTTGTAAGTGGCCTTTGGTAACCTCGGGTTACTGGCCATCTCGGCGCCGACCTTCTGGGGGCGGGTTGGGGTCGTGACAATCCACTTCCCTTGATTTATGTTTAATTTTTTGTTTTTATTTATTTATTTTTATTTATTTGGTGTTGAATTGATTTCATATTTGCATGTAAATGATTGATCGGTTTTAACTATTTTAATTAGTTGTGTATGTAAGGTTTATGATTTTTAGATGATTGATTAATTTTAACTATTTTGTTTAGTTGTGTATATAAGGTTTAGGGTTTTTAGATGATTGATTGATTTTAATTATTTTGATTAGTTGTGTATGCTAGGTATACGGCTTCTATATATATTTATTTTATGGCTGTAATCATACTCATGGATATATGAAATTAAAATAAATTAGGAGCCTATAGATAAGTTCATTATACTCCACGATGACTCCATGGATTGTTGTTTTATTTGAGTGATGGTGAGAAAGAATGTATAAAAAAAAAAAAGTGAGGATTATGAGATTTATTTAACTGCCTTATGCTTGGCATTGCTATGTTTGTTCTCATGAGTAGATGAGAGATTGTGTATACATATATATTGTTGCCTCGTTCTTAGAAGTAGACGAGTGCTTTGATTTACGCACGTACGTATATGCTAACCATTCGAGGAGTGTGGGTCAAACTCGGGACAATATCCCTGTGCAAGTTTGGCTTCGGAGCTGTGTTAGGTATACGGAAGGCACATGGGATATATGTGTAGGCCGGAAGTGGAGGCTGAAGTGGTGGAGTTAAGGTACAAAAAATTTAATTATGAGTTTATTGGTGTAGTGTAAATTGTATTGTTTTGTATATCTTGAAAAATAGTAAACGACCTCAATAAATTATAAAATTTGAGCAGAGACATGTATACATGATTCTACACAACTTTTGTGTTTTAACTTTTTATTAAAAAAATCGATTAGAACTTATAATCAGATAATCTTGGTTACAATAGTTTTTATTCATTTTAGCAGGGCTGACTTTAGATGCTGTTTTAACCTACAAAACGAGCCCATTTTTTTTGGTTTCACGTAAACTAAAGTAAAACATTATTCTGAACACTTTTTGTGTTTTGAACTTTTTCGAAAAAAATCATCTTAAGGCAGTTTCTTTTTGTTTTCAACTTCAGATTTTTCGGTTGAATTCTGTCTAGATTCTCCTATCCAGTTTTTCTCTCAACTTGTTCAGTTTTTACTTAATTCATCTACATTACCTTTTAGGAAATTTGATTCTGTACAACTTTTGTTCTTTGAGTTTTGGTCAATTTGAATTATTTAAGCATGAAACGGTACATTTTTATATTTTTTTAGCAAGTTACTTATAATTAAATTATACTAACTTTATGTTTTTATAGGATGGTGGGTCTTACTAACTTTTTATGCAGAGCTAACCCACCATATTTTTATTTTTATTTTGTTTATTTTATACTCAATTTATATTTCGTTGTGTACGGGTAAGAAACTAAATGCCACCGTATCTCGGGAAACTACCCATTCATCTCGGTGCGGGTGAAACTACTTGTCTTGTCCCATAACAAGAATTAATGTACTTTTTGTTGGTGTCTGGTGGACACATGGGTGTCAAATCTTGTACTCATACCACTATACTTGTATACTGACCTGTTTTGTCTCTTGGCAACTCAGGTGCGTTCTGTTTGAACGACTTTTGCAGGATTAGTTAGGACTATGGTGGTGAGAAGAAATAACTATGATTGTAGGACATTGTAGACACCTCATTTTTGACCGTCCTCAAGACTTAGACGTCATTGCTCGTGCACTCGATGATTGTGTGTTTGTATTCGTTTTGAGCGTCCGAAGTCCTCGACGAAATGCCCTGTCTTTAAGCCTTTAAACCTTGTTCTTTCTCTCCCTTGTTTTGGACCAAAACTTGGTGTCTGGACCTCTTCGTGACTTGTCGACCACCCTCCAAGGCTGTCGGCCATGGATGTGGCCGGTCGGCCACCAGCGGTGGCCAATCGACTATCAACGGTGGTTAACGACCACCAGTCTCTTTTTCTAGATATTTATTGATAGTTGTGCCAACTATTGTACACTGAGCTGCATCTTCATACACGTGTATGGTAGGATGTATCTAAGCTTAAGGGGTGTTTTTCTATAAATAGGGGGTTTCCTTCTCCATTTTTGAGGGTTAGAAGATTCAGACCAAAAATATATCTCTCTCTCTCTAGATTTATCTCTCTCTCTTGATATTTTGTGCCTTGTAGCTTGTTTTCTCTACACTTTTACATACACTACCTTAATCAAACTTGACCACCTTTGAGCTGAGGTCCCTTGGGGCCTTGTTTGAGCTCTAGAAGGAGGTTTGGGCTTGGATTGTTGCCTATTTTGTACCTTAACTTCAAGAGGTATAACACTTGTTATTCAAGCTTGCTTTCAATACTTGCTTTGCCATCTTTTTCTGCTATTTTGGGGCTGGTTTTGACATGTAAAAATTTCTATTTTTGAGGCCCAAAAGTGGTGGTTTGAGCCCTTTTGAGTTAGGGGGTTATCCATCTATTTTGCTTCTTAGCTTGTTAAGCTTTTGTGCCATCTTTTAATCACTTTCAAAACAAATTTTTTGGGCCTTTTAACCACTGAATCTTAGAGGTTTTTCAGTGGTAAAAACCTTGTTTTGAAGTCCAAAATTGGAGGGGTTAACCTCCCCTCCTTGTGTCTTGTTTGCATGCCTAGTTAGCTTCATGAATTAGCATGTTTTTCTAGCTTCCCTTAGCTTTAGTCCAGCATGTTTTTGCCACTGTTTTGGCTCTATTTTGGGCTGGTTAATTCATTTGAGGCTTGTTTTGTATAGTTGTAATGTAATCTCCTTCACTAGCTTGGTGTTTTAATGCTTTAATCATCAATGCTTTTGAGTTAATAGCATGTGTTAGTGTTGTTTTGCACTTCATTTCAACACTTAAAATCTCTGCAATCTCCCTCCATTCTTCACTCTTTTCATTGCTTTGAAAGTGGTTTCAAACCACTTGTTTGCCTAAGGCTTCGTTTGGGCAGTGGTTGGTTTTTTGACTTTTTGATATTTTTAGTTATTTTAGCTTTGAGTTAAAAAGTCTGATTTGAGTAGGGGTGCAACTCGAGCGGGTTCGATCGGATTGGGAGGTTGTTCAAGCCCAACCCAAGTTGTGCTGAGACCTGCCCAAACCCGCCCAAGCCCGAATTGTAACCCAAGGTTGTCTGCCCAAGCCCGACCCGAGTTAAACCCGAATTGCCCGAGTTGTAAATGAATTTCAGTTTTTTTTTTTCCCAGCTACATTATTAAAGTATTAAAATTTGACTCTATTTATATATTTTTTTTTAAATAGAAAATCATTAATACCATCAAAACATATAATTTATATAATGTAAAAGAGATGCCACTATAATAGTCCTTACAATTTATGAGTGAAAATAAAAAGAAAAAAAAGTAAGATTTTATGTTATTTATATATATAATACATATTCAATATGATTTAATAATATAAATTACTTTAATATCATGTAATGGCTAATAATTTATATATATATATATATGTATATATTTAATATTTTTATATATCTATATATGTATAATTCGGGCTTCGGGTTGCTCGGGTTGTTTAACGTCTTTGCCCAAACCCGCCCAAATTTAATTCGAGCTTCTGAATTTTTGCCCAAGCCCGTACCAAATTTGAAAATATTTTGTCCAAGCCCTAAAAAAATCGGGACTGGGCTCGGGTTGCTCAGGTTGAGCCCGCCCAAGTTCCACCCCTAGGTTTGAGAAGGATTTTTGATTTTTTTTTTTTTTTGACTTTTTTGTGAGAGAAAGATAATAATAATTATGGGTTAGGTGTGATGTTTTATCTTATTTGGTTAAAAAGTCTTTTTTTTTTTTTTTGGGCTATTTTAGCCACAAAAAAAAAAGCCTCATAAACTACTCCCCAAACATAGGCAAAATAATTGTAGTTATATTTGTGACAAAATTTACAATTAGGAGGTGTTTAGAAAGAAAGTTTGTTTAAAATAGTTTACTAAAAGATAAAATAAATTAAAATAGTGAATAAAATAAAATATCATATTTAATTTATATTTATTTTACTTTTTTTTTTTTACAACCATCAAATTAATTATTAAAAAAAATCAATTTCTAAAATACAACTATTTTAGTCAAGTTAAAATAGCTAAAAAGTCAAATAGCCAATATTTCCCAAACAAGGGCTCACTAGTATTAGGGTAATTTGCAAACGATTTGGCTTGTCACCAATTGAAAGTTGAACTGGATCAGATAATTGAGATCTCTGACCGATAAGAGTTATTAAACGAAAGACTCTTACTAATAAGAATTTATGAAAATAAGACCTAATTAAATTTTTTTCAAAGACTTTTACTGATAAGAGTCTTCCATTTAATGACTCTTATAGATCAGAGCCTTTCGTTTAATATTTCCTACTGATCATAGATCTCAACTATTTAGTCCAGTTGAAATTTCAACTAGAGACAAGCCACTCCCAATTGCGAATACACTTTCAAATTTACTTAAAATACCGATTGTCTTTGTGATTTAGAAAATTATAAATATTTCTTTCTTAAAAAAATTTATTTAACAAAATTAATTATAAAAATAAAATTTCTAATTACTCTTTTATACAATAATAAAATTACTTGTATTATTAATTAAAATATATTTTTGACATTATTAAAAAAATTTAATTAACTTTATAATTTATTAATAAAAAGACTCTTTTGTTATGTAATTAAAAATTTGATGGATATAATCTAATTTTTAAAATTATAGAGAACAATTTCTATTTTAAATAAATTTCATAAAGTATATTTTTAATTTATTTTATATTAATATCCAAGGAAAAGAACAAGAGTGTCTTTTGTGTATCAGAATATGGCAAATAATTGTAGTTTTTCATTTATTTTTCTAGAGATTTTTTTGTCTTTGTATGTAATTTTGTGTGGAAACTTTGTATAAGTCTATATCTAGGTTTGTAAACTTTGTAGAAAGTTGTAAAGTTTTTGGCCGTATTGGTGTCAACAAATTAGATATGTAATAATGTTAGGATAGACTTTTTGGATTACGATGACTTTTGATTTTTGTTTGTATAGACAAGATGTATTCTATAAATTAGCATTCAAACCAATGAATAAATCAATGTAAATTCTCTCCATCGTCATTGCCGAAACTTCTCCTTTCCTTGTTCTGTTTTTGTTGCTTAACTCAATAAACATAGTAGAATAGAAGTAGTAGAAAGCTTATTTCCTTTATTTGTAATTGGTATCAAAATTTGATGAAGAGCTTTTGAAAGTAAGATCAAGCTATGTAAGTATTTATGTCTATGTATAAATTTGGTAATAGTGTATGGTGTGCTTAATGATATGAAAAAATAAATAAATAAATAAAATCTAAATTTCAAAATCAAAAAAATATTATTAGTCCAGTTTAGTTTTTAATTGTGTATCATTTGTATTTTATATTTTCATAATTATTTGTTTCATTTATAATTGTTGTAAAACCTATATGCTTAGTGTATGTCAAAGCCCATACACTCATTAAGATCTTTTGACTAGTGGCCATAATTAGGCATTTTTAAGTCTTTAAGATTATAAAGAAAGGTTTTAAGCACCAGATAAATATACTAGGAGGGTCTTAGGTACCAATAACAATCTATAATGGCAATTAACCCTGAAGATATAATATGCTTTGGAAATACAAAAAACAGTGTTAATAATAAATATGAACATAGCTTGCATATTACTAAAGAGTCTACAAATATAAATAGTTCGTATTCTAGTTTAAATAATATTACTGATATTATGTGTTCTTGGTATTCTAAATTAGATAAAAATCAAAAAATAAATCAAAACTATCTAGAAATCAAAGTTGAGTCTATAGAATATAAAATAGACAATTTAGGTTCTATAATAAATATTAACTTAAACAAAAAAACAAAAACCCAAATAAACAATTGTTGACAAAATTAGAAATCATATCCTTCATAAACAATGATGGAATGAATACTCCAGGAGATAACTCCATTCCTAGGCAATTTTATGGTACAGAAGATATTACGGTACTTTAAACCAATACCTATAATAGGACTGAATATGAAAATATTGTTGAAATATTGGATTATTGAAGAAAATTATATAAAGATCTAGATTTAGGTATTGATAAAAGAAATAGGCTACTAGATCAGATAAGAGAAACTTATCTAGAACATGAAGCCCTTTTACAACACTTTAATTATGATATTAATATATCAACTAATGATGATGATAGCCAATCATCCTCATCTGAAGAAACAATAGATCAAGTGTTTCACCAGAAATGAATAAGAGAAAAAGAAAGGCAGAAAAGTCAATTGTGTTGGAACAATCTTCTGTGAAAATAAAATAACTTGAAATAAATTCAAACAAAATAAATAAATAACATACCAAATTTATTTATTGAACCGAATTAAAATTAAGACCAAGTCGAGTGTGTGACACTCTGTCCTTAAGACAGATTCGCCCCGCTATGGTGCTTACGGTTGAGTGGCGTCTATCTCCCAGGATACAATGATCTTCACAAATTGTAGTAGCTCTCCAAACAATTTGTTCGGCGAACCAAACATTGTGTTCTAATACTCTCTTTAATTTATCCTAAAACTAGAATGAAGAATAAAATAAAAAGGAAAAAAAACTAGACAGCAAATGCAAAATAAACAAACTAAATTTTTTTTTTTTTCCCCCCGATCCGGACTGCTGGAAAAATAGCAGTATATATAGGCAAACACCTTAGCCCCGAACAAGTTTCACAATGAAGTGAAAAGGTGCTTCAAATAAATGAATAGGTGTAACACTTTTAAGAGATGTTCTGACCGTTGCATATTTGAACATAAAGATTCAAACTTTCTGAAACCAACCGTTGGTCTTAGTTTATAAAAAACTATTGGTACATTATTTATTAAACTATTAAATATATATATATATATATATATTAAATAAATTAAATATATATATATATATCAAACTATAGAAATAGTTTAAATAAATAAATGAAGAGGTATAAATTTTAGGAACCTAAAATTTAAATTTAGAATTAAATTAAATTCTCACAATTACAAATTTTAGGAAACCACTTATGAACCCAAAATTTGAATTTAGAATTAAATTAAACTCCAACAATAATTTTTTATTGAAAAAATTCAAAAGAATTTTATCTAAAAAATTAATGTTAAACTCGAAAACGACATCATCTTTCCATTCACTCATAAATGGTTTTGACGTTCCGTCTTCACCACTTCACCTCTTCGGACCCACCCCAAAACACGTTTAGGGTCCACCCAAATTGGGTTAAAAAATATGCCTATATAAAACCATTTATTCTAACAATCCCCCACATGAATGGAAGTTGACGGAGAGAAAATGCAACAACATGATCTAATCAGAGAGTTTAGAAATTGAAAATATTCTGCAAAGGATAGGTAGCTTTTGGCTTTGAACCTTCCCTTGTGAGACACTATCGGATTTACTAGCTAACCAGTGAACATGATGTCTTGAACTGTTCAACCGTTTGTGTAAACCAAGATAATAAAACTCACACAGTATATTCCCAGACACAGTTTAGTTCTCACTATTGTGTTCATTTTGGCCCTGAACAACCTGGTCTTCATGAGTGCTCTAGAGAATTGTAGCCCTTCACAAATCTCACAGAACCGGCCCAGTTCACACTCACATAAGTGATTCTTATGAAGAGTATCCTGCCATACTCCACAAGGTTACCTAGATATAAGAATCATTAAAATTTTACTTAACCTTTAACGCTGTAGACATCACTTATTTCATCATAGAAATGCGTAGGAGTTAGACTCCAGTGATCCTTCTGAGTCAATCACAACTCGGTTGTCCCTTTGAACCTAGATCTTGGGATCTCCAGTCAACTAGGTTGGGTTGCCGTTGTGGTAACTCTTAATTAATAGGCTTAAGTCCCATTCCCCTCGATGAATTCTCAACTAACTCTCTTGCTAACCCTTTGGTTAGTGGATCCGCTATATTGTCTTTAGACTTAACATATTCTATGGAAATAATTCCATTAGAGAGTAGTTATTTTACGGTGTTATGTCGACGACGAATGTATCGTGACTTACCGTTATACATATGACTCTGTGCTCTACCAATTACTGATTGACTATCACCATGTATGCATATAGCAGGCACCGGTTTTGGCCAAATTGGAATATCTTCAAGGAAGTGGCGAAGCCATTCTGCCTCTTCCCCTGCTTTGTCTAAGGCTATGAATTCAGATTCCATAGTAGACCTAGCAATACAAGTCTGTTTGCAAGATTTCCAAGATACAGCCGCCCCACCAAGAGTAAAGACATACCCACTGGTGGACTTCGAGTCTTTAGTATCCGATATCCAATTTGCATCACAGTATCCTTCAAGTACTGCTGGATATCTAGTATAATTCAGCCCAATATTACGAGTGAATCGGAGATATCTTAGAACCCTTATAATTGCTTTCCAGTGTTCTACTCATGGATTACTCGTATATCTACTTAATTTACTTACTGCATAAGCTATATCTGGGCGAGTGCAGTTCATCAAGTACATTAAGCTTCCAATAATTTGGGCATACTCTAATTGAGAAATACATTCCTATATATTCTTAGAAAGATACAAATTAACATCTACAGGAGTTCTAGCAAGGTGATCATCATCTTTGCTGAATTTGTCAAGTATTTTCTTAATGTAATGAGATTGTGACAAAGTATAACCTTCTGATGTTTTAGTAATTTTCATACCAAGAATTACATCAGCAATGCCCATGTCCTTCATGTCAAAATGTTTATTCAACATTTTCTTAGTAGTTTTAATCATATCATTATTACTACCAATGATGAGCATATCATCTACATAAAGACATACAATGACAAAACCTTTGTCTATGTTTTTAATATAAACACATTTGTCACACTCATTAATTTTAAAACCATTTGACATCATTGCCTTGTCAAATTTCTCATGCCATTGCTTTGGAGCTTGTTTTAAACCATATAATGATTTAACCAATTTACACACTTTCTTTTTTTTCCCTGGAATAGAAAACCCTTCTGGTTGTTCCATGTAAATTTCTTCATGTAACTCACCATTTAAGAAAGCGGTTTTAACATCCATTTGATGAATTTCTAGATTGTATAGAGATGCAATGGCAATTAACATTCTAATAGATGTTATTCTAGTAACCGGTGAGTATGTGTCAAAGTAATCTAGACCTTCTTTCTGTCTAAAACCTTTGACTACAAGTCTTGCCTTGTATTTGTCGATTGATCCATCTGCTTTCAATTTTCTTTTGAAAATCCACTTGTACCCAAGAGGTTTACAACCTGGTGGCAAATCCACCAATTCCCAAGTGTGATTTTGCAAGATGGATTCAACTTCACTGTTGACAGCTTCTTTCCATAAAGGAGTTTTAGGACTGGACATAGCCTCTTTAAAGGTTAAAGGCTCATTTTCTAACAAATATGTTAGAAAATCTGGACCAAATGATTTTGAGGTTCTAGTACGTTTACTACGCCTAGGTTCCTCTTCCTCATTTTGATCTAGCTCTTGCTCTTGATCATGTTCTTGATCATGTTCTTGATCCTAACTAGTAATGGCATCATGAGATCTTTTATTGTTACTAGTCTCTTGTCCAGTCTTCTTTGGAAATACATGTTCAAAGAATGATGCATTCCTTGACTCAATAATAGTATTTACATGCATTTCGGTATGTTCTGATTTATGAATCAAAAACCGATATGCACTACTATTCTTAGCATAACCAATGAAAATGCAATCAATGGTCTTAGGACCTATCTTAGTTTTTTTAGAACTAGGAATAGCCACTTTAGCCAAACACCCCCACACTTTTAAGTATTTGTAGAATGGTACTCTTCCATGCCACAATTCATAAGGTATTTGTTTTACTTTCTTTCGGGGTATTTTATTTAAAATATAATTACCAGAAAGTATTGCTTCCCCCCACAAGTTCTGAGGTAATCCAGAACTGATTAACATGGCATTCATCATTTCTTTTAAAGTCCTATTTTTCCTTTCAGCAATTCCATTTTGCTGAGGTGAGTAAGGAGCGGTAGTTTGATGAATTATTCCATGTTCTTTACAAAATTCACCAAAAGGTGATTCATATTCACCACCTCTATCACTTCTAAGTTTCTTGATATTCTTACCAAATTGATTTTCAACTTCATTCTTATATTGAATAAAAGTTTCCAAAGCTTCATCTTTAGTTCGAATTAAATAAATATAACTATATCTAGTATAGTCATCTATAAAAGTGATTACATACTTTTTTCCACCTCTGGTTTGAATTGATTTAAAATCACAAATGTCACTATGAATTAATTCAAATGGTTCCGTACTTCTTTCAATTGAATGAAAAGGAGTTTTAGATAATTTTGCCTCAACGCAAATTTCACATTTATGATTTGAATCAATGTTAAATTTAGGTAAACATTCCATATTAATTAATCTATGCAAAGATCCATAATTAACATGTCCTAGTCTACCATGCCATAAATTTGAAGACTCAAGCAAGTAAGAAGAAGATGTATCTTTATTAATACCAGAGGGTATAACAGTTATTACATTCATCTTGAAAAGGCCATCACACATGTAACCTTTTCTTACATGCATTCCATTTTTGGTAAGTACAAACTTGTCACTTTCAAAAACTAGCTTAAACCCATTTTTACTCAACAAAGATCCGAAAACTAAATTCTTGCGAATGTCCGGCACATGTAACACATTGTTGAGAGTGAGTTCCTTTCCAGATGTCATTTCCAGAACAATCTTCCCTTGTCCTTCAATTTTGGAAGTTTAGGAGTTGCCCATAAAAAGTTGTTCACTATTGTCCACTGTAGAATAAAATGTGAACATCTTTTTGTCGGCACAGATATGGCGAGTAGCACCAGTGTCCACCCACCATTCTTTAGGATTTCCGACAAGATTTGCCTCGAAAACAACTGCAGAAAGATCTATGACATCTACACCATTGGAAATGTTATCCATTTTGGTCATTTTGGCTTTGGCAACCTTCTTACTTGATCTTCTTTTGCCTTTACGAAAATCAGCTCTTAAGAACTTCTCTGGTTTTCCACCATGATTCACTGGCACAGTCCCAACATAAGGAGAGGTTGGCGTAATGGCAATCACCATACCAGTACTGGTTTGAACATTAGTTTGACCAGTTTTAGTAGCCATAAATTCTAAATTATAAACCACAATTATAATTAGAATTTAATACTACACAGAAAATTAAACCAAATGCATGTAATTAAATTTCAGAAAATAAAAGAAACAAGAACGTAACTTTTATTTTCCAATTAATTTGAAAATAAAATAAAATTTTATTTAAATAAATTAATTCCACACAGAAAATAAAAGAAATAAAAACTATAACTTTTATTTTTTCAATTAATTTGGAAATAAAATAAAATTTTATTTAACCAAAGTAATTCTACATAGAAATAAAATTCTGTAAAATAAAAGAAATAAGAATATAACTTTTATTTTTCAATTAATTTGGAAATAAAATAAAATTTTATTTAACCAAAGTAATTTCACAGTAATTCCACACAGAAAATAAAATTCTGTAAAATAAAAGAAATAAGAATATAACTTTTATTTTTCAATTAATTTGGAAATAAAATAAAATTTTATTTAACCAAATTAATTCCACACAAGAAATTAAATTCTGTAAAATAAAAGAAATAAAAATATAACTTTTATTTTGCAATTAATTTGGAAATAAAATAAAATTTTATTTAACCAAATTAATTTCACACAGAAATTTAAATCTCTTGTTACACTCCAATAATTAAAAAACGGAAAACAGAATTTTAATTAATGAAAACTCAGAAAATAATTTCTAAAACCCAAAATTAATTTCTGAAAAAATTCCACAAAAATATATTCTAAATTGTTAATGACACCAGTATCGTACTACTAGTTGTTGTCAAAGAAAAGAGACAGTATATTACTACTATCTGTCAAATAGCATATAATCACTATTTGTTTTTCTAACCAGAATATTATTTTGTAAATCCACAGAAAATAATTTTCTTTCGAAATTATTTACGAAGAAAGAAAAAGGAAAACAAACGAAAAATTCTGTAAACAGAATAATTCGAATTTGACTTAAGATTGTTGGAACAATCTTCTATGAAAATAAAATAACTTGAAATAAATTCAAACAAAATAAATAAATAACATACCAGATTTATTTATTGAACCGAATTAAAATTAAGACCAAGTCGAGTGTGTGACACTCTGTCCTTAAGACAGATTCGCCCCGCTATGGTGCCTACGATTGAGTGGCGTCTATCTCCCAGGATACAATGATCTTCACAAATTGCAGTAGCACTCCAAACAATTTGTTCGGCGAACCAAACCTTGTGTTCTAATACTCTCTTTAATTTATCCTAAAACTAGAATAAAGAATAAAATAAAAAGGAAAAAAAACTGGACAGCAAATGCAAAATAAACAAACTGAATTTTTTTTTTTTTTTCCCCCCTATCCGGACTGCTAGAAAAATAGCAGTATATATAGGCAAACACCTTAGCCCTGAACAAGTTTCACAATGAAGTGAAAAGGTGCTTCAAATAAATGAATAGGTGTAACACTTTTAAGAGATGTTCTGACCGTTGCATATTTGAACATAAAGATTCAAACTTTCTGAAACCAACTGTTGGTCTTAGTTTATAAAAAACTATTGGTACATTATTTATTAAACTATTAAATATATATATATATATTAAATAAATTAAATATATATATATATATATATATCAAACTATAGAAATAGTTTAAATAAATAAATGAAGAGGTATAAATTTTAAGAACCTAAAATTTAAATTTAGAATTAAATTAAATTCTTACAATTACAAATTTTAGGAAACCACTTATGAACCCAAAATTTGAATTTAGAATTAAATTAAACTCCCACAATAATTTTTTATTGAAAAAATTCAAAAGAATTTTATCTAAAAAATTAATGTTAAACTCGAAAACGACATCATATTCCCATTCACTCATAAATAGTTTTAACGTTCCGTCTTCACCACTTCACCTCTTCGGACCCACCCCAAAACACGTTTGGGGTCCACCCAAATTGGGTTAAAAAATATGCCTATATAAAACCATTTATTCTAACAAATTGATCCCGAATTATTTGGCACATGGGGAGATGGAGAAAATTTTGACTTTATTCAAACAAATTAAATAAAAAATGATATTAACACTGGAAGTACCTCCAATCCTACACCTGAGCCAATAATATCTAGAAAAGATAATAATCATAAGTATCCAACAGCTCAAAATGGTACTTATTTAGACTTGTCTCTTGTTCCATTTAAGAACCAGCCACAAGCAATTGATGATTAGGCATAATCTTTGTCCATCATTATTACCAATTATAAAAATAGTTGGTCAAAGGAAAAATTCCTTGATTATATTGCAACAACTCTCCAGGGAGATGTGTTACAATAGTTAAAACAGTGGGAAAAATCTAAAATTAGAAAAAGTTAAAAAATAGCTTTGTTGGCAAATTTTCTCACACTTGATACCATATTAGCTGAGTTTGCAAATATCATAATGAAAATTTATTTGGTTTTGTAGGAGATATGAATTTGCAAGCAAATGCAAATTATATTTTGACTAAATTAGAATTATGTAATATTTGTCTTTTTGAAGATTATGTTCAAACTTTTAAAAAATATTATTATCTTATTGATCCACCAGCAAATCAACCCTGGTTAGATCAATTTTTCCTTGAACTCCCTAATCCATGGGATGAGTTATGTATTAAAACATATCCTGATTTTCTCAAAAAAATGGGGAAAGAAGAATATGATAATCTTGGTTTTCGCATTAATTATGTTCTAAGACTGATAGCCAATCAATGTCTAGAAGCAAAGGCGAAAAAAAATAAAAAAATTAAATTTCCAACTCACAATATAGTCAAAAATGTTGTGATAAAATTTTGAAAGAAAATTGAAAAATTGGTTGTAATACATTTCCCAAGCGAAACGGATTTTCCAAAAAACGCAAAAAATATAAATGGAAACCTTAGAAAAAGAACAAAACTTTTTCAAAAAAGAAAAAGTATATTCGAAAAAAGAAACCAACAAGTATTTCAAAAAAGAAAACTTGTAAATGTTACATTTGTAACGAAGAAGGTCACTATGCACCTGAATGCCCAAAAAGAACAAGATTTTAAAATAATATATGGCGAAGAAATTTCTGATGAAGAAGAAATTTTGTACGAAATTTCTAGTGATGAAGAAAGTTTAGATAAAGAACTAATCTTCATGATGACTATAATAAAAATAGTCAAGAAATAACTCAAGAAGCAGATAGCATATCTCAAAAAAAATTATAAGCAATTCGACTTGGAGATGTGATTGGAGAAGAAGAAACTTTTACCGAAGAAGAATTAGCAAAATTTGAAAAAATGCAAGAAGTTGTTCCAAAAATTTACAAACTTTCAAAATTCAACTTCTTTTCAGCAAGAGTGCTTGAACAATACAGTGGCAACACTCAAGCAAAATGGTCAGAAGAATGAAATATTGATATTCCTTTTTTTTATAAGAAAATGGTTGCAAGGTGGAAAAAGAAATATCTTGAGATTCAATATATTCATATTGGATTAATACAAGTAACCATAACAGCCTTATTCCGCCAAGGGATAAATACTCCTATTTTAGCAGTAATTTTTTATAAAAGATTTTTCGACCCAATGAAAGCAATCCTTGGAAGAATTCAATCTAATTTGGCTAATGGAGTAGTTTGGTTTAATGTTAGACCAAATTTCTTTATTTTCATAAATGATCTTAATTTTGAGGACGCAGTCAGAATAAGAATTAAAACACAAGGATTAGGAATAAAATCAAATTCTCATGATTTGGCTATTCATTCAAAAACAATTCACGAATTAACCAAATTTCTTGAAACAAAAACAAGATCAAACGATAATAAAATCGTTGAAATCTTTGAACCAAGACCATTTGATACGATAATCCAATCGTGTCTAATGAATTGGAGCGATTTAGAAGTCCCTTGACAATGGTTAATCCATGACCTAGTGGGACAAGGAGAATCTTCTAAAATAAGAAATCCTGCACAAATACAAATGTAAGCATCAGGAAAAAATTTATATATTGAAAATACAGTTCCAAAAATTAAAACATCAACTTCTGTATTTGAAAAAGATTTTCCTAACAAATCATTTTCAAAATTAAACAACGGTGAATCGAGTAATAATTTTAATCAAGAATCTATGACTTCAACAAATATTCAGATTCCTATTTTTCCAGGAACATGAAGACAATCTAAACATATTAAGTCTGCATATATGTATAATTTTCAAACAAAAAATGATGATATTATTTTTTCTCCTAGCCAAGAAAAAAGAAGATATACGCATGTATTGGGAACATTTAATTTTGCAAGTTATAAACAATATAGCCTCAGTGTTCTCATAGATATAGGAGCTACAATCAGCTCATGTAAATAGAATGCCACACCAAAAGAAAAATGAATATTAATGAAACATCTAATTTTGGTTACTGGAATTGATGGCAACCATACTTCCATTCAATTCAAGGCTAAAAATATAGCTATTTAATTAAATGATAGTAAGTTCATTATACCAAAAATTCTATGTTCTCCTTATATGCATGGAGATTTCCTTAAAAATAATTTTATATATAAATACCTGCCAATGCAAATACAGGAAAAAACCATTTCATTAAGCATAAACAATGTCATTAAGCATAAACAATGTCTTAATTCATATTCCATTATTAGAACAATATAAATATATTTGTGATAAAAAGTTTGTGCCCGTTCCACATGGTGATTTAACCCCTATTATCAAAACCAGTGATGAATCAAACTGGATTTATAAAATTTTAGAAGAAAATTTTAGTAAACATCCATTAAAACTATGACAACGTAGTCCGCATTATTGTAGTTTAAAATTGAAAGACTTTAACGTTATCATAGAGTAAGACTAATGATTTATACGAGACAAGATATAGATGAATTTAATATTCAACTTCAAAAACTTTTAGATAAAAAATTAATTGAAGAAACTAGAAGCCCTCACTCTAATCCAACTTTTTTGGTAAGAAACCATGCTGAAATTAAAAGAGGAAAAGCCCAAAGGGTAGTCAACTATAAACGGCTAAATGAAAATTTAGAATTTGATGGATATTTTATTCCGAAAAAAGATGTTTTGATTAACTTAATCAAATGATCAAAAAAATTTAGCAAATTTGATTACAAGAGTGGATTTTGGCCAATTCAATTGACTGAAAAGTCAAAAAAATTGACAGCCTTTAGTACACCTAGAGGACATTACCACTGGAATGTTATGCTTTTTGATTTAAATATAGCACCAGAGGTATTTCAACGGTAGATGGATACAATCTGTAAAGATCTTAAGGATTGCTGTATAGTTTATATTGATGATATACTTATCTTCTCTAAAACTAAGGAGGAGCATAAAAAACATTTATAATTACTTTGTGAAAAATTTCAAAAATATGGAATTATTTTATCACCAAAAAAGATTGAACTAGAAAAAGAATCAATTGAATTTTTGAGAATAATTTTAGACCAGAGATGTTTAAAATTATAGGAACATATTTTGTTCAAAATACGAGACTTTCCTGATACTCTTAAAAATATAATACAATTATAAAGTTTATTAAGTATTTTAAATTATGAATGAAATTTTATCAAAAATCTTTCAAAAATAAAAATTTCTTGGTTAACCAAATTAAAAAAAAATGTTATTTTTGAATGGACAGCAGAAGATATTGCTTTAATTAAATAAATTAAAGAAATGTTAAAATTTTACCAAATATTTATCTTCCTAAAGCAGGTGATAAATTAATTTTAGAAATATATAACTATCTACTCCATCACACGTCACCATCTTCAACACAGTTATGAAGCTACACAGGATCATAACTCTTTTCTTTCTTCCCCTGCTAACCAGTCTCCGTCTCATCCTCCGTTTCCGAGCGGCGGCATAAGGCGGCTCCGTCTTTTGTCTCCACCGTCTGATTAGACGTCGGATCTCAGACCACTCATCGTCACCGCTTCCATTGAAGCCCTCGGATCTTGATCATCGCAGAGGCTTATCTCCATCTACAATCAGACAACTTGTGATTCCATTTTAGGGTAAACATTATTATTTTCTCTGTTCTTGATTCTTGTAACTTCGTTTTCTTGACCAATTCTAACATGTGGCTTATATATTCAAGACTTTCCTGCGAATTCCACTTTGCAATTTCCCATTCTTTGTTTGATTTGGTGGTTGTTTTGGTTCCATTTACATGTTAACTTATCATACTACATACAACTTTGAAATTTGTTGAGATTACTCTCTCATACTATTATATTTTATACAAAGAGATTGCTTTCATTTATTAATTCTGATATGATTTTTAAATCCAAAGTCTTCTTTTCAAAACCCAATAACCTTGTTAAAAATACAATTATGATCCGGAATGGAATGTGCTAGAAGATTAACTTGGAATAGGAACTTGGAACATGGGCTTCATTCCCAATATTATCTATTTGATGTGATTTAGAATTTTGAGCTATGAGTTAGTTAATGAGAGGGAGTTTATTTGTTTGTACGGTGTACGTGTATGTAGTGTTCTTTTGACCCATATTACTCATTTCTTGATCTCCTCTTCACCCCGTGTTGGGTAATTGAATTTTGTATTGGTATTAGATGTATGGGAGTGATAAATGGTTTGAGTCTTTCAAAGATTTTACTTTGAAGTAAATTAACAACTATGTTTCAATGAAACTTCTCTATAATTCTTTGAAATATGGAAGGTTCTTATAGTTTATAAAACTTTGGAGGGTGACTTGAGCACTTATTCTACAAAACCATGCTAGCTACATCATATCTGATAATGGTTCTAAATCAATCTTGACCTTGTTGGGTGTTGATGTTCCTGCTTTTGTTGTGGGTTTAGGGGTTTTTCCATGTAGGGCCGTTGTTGTTTTCATATGAGTGATGTTAGTTTTCTCTTTCTTAGTTGTATTTTCCTCTCTCATCAGTTCTCACTCTCTACCAAACCTACACGCCATCATTTTTGGGTTTGAGGAACAACTTCTAATTGGGTATGTATCAAGCAGCAATCAATAACAGCCACATTCCTAATCTTCATGTGCTATAGTTTTCAGAATATTTGCCGTCATTTGATGCAAATTTTCAATGATTTTATTTGGGAATTTTTTCCCCTCATTCTTTGAATTTGGAACTCTATTAATGATAGTCTTGTCAATATACCATCTTTGGTGATTTTCTTTCCCTCTTTTAAGTATTAGTGGTGGTTGTCTTTAGTTTTTTATAGAATTTTCCAAATTACATAGTTAATTTTGAATTGTTTTATGTCTTATTCACCCAAGTTTTTTTTTGAATTTGTTGAAAAGGATTGGTGATTCTAGCATCGATCTCAGAAGTAGAGCAAGGGTAATAGTTTTTCCTTATTTAAATATTTAGTTTCCATTTTATTCTTGTGGTTATTGTTTATCTTCTTGATTAGCCACAATGATTTGTAATATATGTTGTTGTTGGTCTTACGCAGACTTTTTACTCTTTTTGTACCTTTTAAAGATCCGAAGAGCTTCCCAAGTGGAACTATGATGGATGTAGCATATGCCAAGCTCATGGAGAAAAGTGTTAATTGATCATATTGTATGTCATCTTGTTTTCATTTTTTTTTTTCTTATTATATTGATTGCTCTTTTCTGGTATTATTTTCCATCTTTTGCTAGATTTAAATTTAAATGAAATGGGTGCTTGCTTTTGTAATTTGGTTATATAACATGACAATCCTGAACCAATTTTTAAAGATCCATTTTGGTGGGGTAACAATATATTGGTAGTGGTGAATTAAGCCTGTATTTTGCATTCAATTTTGTTTGGTTTTGGGGAATTTTCATTATGATGTGGTAAACAAATTTTGTTTGGCTGTCTTTCTCATTATATTGTCTTCTTAATTGGGCATGTGTCAATATTTTTCTATACTCTATTTTATGTTTTCTTGCTATTCATATTCTAAGTCTATCATGTTTTTAAAAAATTTATAATATTGACTTTTTTAATACTTTTTTTTTTTTTCCTCTCTAAGAGTTCTTAAACATGTTATAATTGTACACCCAATACACGTGGACGTTAGGATCATGCATCTTTAACAAATTATAGTTGAACAACCAGAATTTTGCTTTAGGTATTTATTTATGTAATTAATTAATTAATTCTTGTATATAATAAGAGGGAGTTGTCATTGCTACAGTGCATTGGCTCCCTTTTCCAGTTGCCAATTTTACTCTTGCTTTTGTGAGCTTTCCATGTGGACTTTACTTTAGGCACTTTGGACTGTTTGGTAAATTCACATGCTTTTCTATTGGCAGTTGGATTAGCATCTAATAAGATAACTGTTGGATTAGCAAGAGAAGTAACAAGGATTGACAAGTTCAATAGCGGGAAAGGCAAACTGAGCAATGGTAATCTCCATTGGCTACTCTTGATTGTTGTAGGTAAAATTTTGGCGTTTGTCAAACAAGCAACCATCACGTGTTGCATCTATTAATCCGACAACGTATATGATTCTTTGAGATTATCTTTTCACTTTTGCTCTTAGTGTTAATCTTATTGTTCTTTGTTAGCTGACTCCAAAATTAGGGTTTTGTAAGAGAATTGGGGATATTTTGGCATAAATAGAGGTTAATTTTGCATTGCTAGTTTGTTCTTATTCCTGATTTTTTATGGGACTTGTTAAGTTGAAGTATTTACTAACATAAAAACGTTGTTGAGCATAATTTGTTGATCACGTATGCTTTAGCTGCTCACAAATGCTCTACCTACTTTTGTTGGTTTGTGAGTATACAGGCATAACTTGTCACCTTGCCACACATATTTTGGATTATATATGCTTAACAGAAATCATATACCATTTGCTAGAATGCTTATCTAAAGGATAAAAATACTATTGACATTGCTCTTTAAAGGCTAATGGCTCACTTGGCTACATATGTATGCCACTATAACCTGTTAAAAGTATGCGAAGTTGTATTGCTTCCATTATTCCTGCAAATGGTTGGATTAACTTACTGACAAAAAAAGCAATGGACTTTACTGACAAAAAGAGCAAATTTTTAAACAGCAATGGACTTTACGGACAAAAAGAGATTGAATCCAAATATAAACATTAGTATGTGATTCACATAAACAATACAGTTCAACAAGAATTAAATTTGTATATCTATATGTGTGTGTGTGATTGTGTGAGGGGGTACTAATGAATTAAAATGAGGCTTTATTAACTCATCAAGCATACTCTTGTTTATGGTCTTAATTTCCAAGTCAACTAGTGGGTCAGCCCAGAAGAATGCAAGGAAGGTTCAATGACTTTGAAATTTCACTTTCCACAACATTCAATTTCAATTTCAATTATAAAAAGGCAAACAAATTGTCAATTCAACTTCACCAATTTCGTTTCAACATTTTGTCAAACACATGGTGAGCAAGAGGGTGGAAAATAACAACAATAAAAGCATAGACCAAACAACAGCAGCAAATAAACTACCAACAACAACAATAGCAACATCATCACACACAAACTAATTGATTAAAAGAAAAATAGAATTGAATGGAAGTACGGTTAAGAATCATTATGTAGGACGATAGAAGAATTAATTGGATTTAATAGGGTGTGCTCCAATGGTTGAGAGAGAGAGAGAGAAGGGGAAATACTAGGGTGTGCTCCAATGGTTGCTGCGAGCGAGAAATAGAGAGAAAAAACACTGCTCTTGCAACAAATAGATAGAAGAGAAGCTCCAACCCTCTTATTTATAACCCAAAAAAAAAAAAAAAAATCCTTTGTTATAAAACCCTAGAAATTGGGTGAAGATATATATATAAAGAGAGAGGAAGAGGCTGAAAATACCTGGTGTGCATTGGAGGAGACACAAATCAAAGTAGCTACTGTTGTTCGTCACTGGTAGGGAGATAGGTGGTACCGTCGCTAGTGGCTCTGTTATCAGAATCTTACGATTCGCGATTCGATTCACGATTTGATACGCAATTTTTGCAAAATCGATACGAATCTATGAGTGAATCTATTTTGGAAGTGAATCTCTAGTGAATCACACGATTCACAATCGATTCACGATTCGATTCACTTTTTACGATTCATGCAATTTTTAAAATTATTGTGTTCGACATATTTTCGACTCATTTTTTTTCATCTTTTTAGTGAAAATGACATAATACAACTAATAATAGCATTTAATATCAAAATAACCAACATATATATATGATTTGTTGTTATTTTAGTGATCATGGAGTTTTTTATAGGATCCAATCAGATTCAGTCAAACCTAACATATTTTTAACCTTTCTTCTCATTTTTTTCCCCTTCAAAAAATTGTAATATATCTTCTAAAGATGTTTAAGATTAAAGTTACACTATGAATTATCTATTATTATTTTATTAAATTAAATATTACATGTGTGAGGTAAGTTATACCTTTTAAAATGTTTTAGGTTTTAAAATAAAATATTCTAAATAATTCTTTCTTATTATTTGCTCACTCTTACTTAGAAAAGTATATATGTTTATTGCCCAAATATCAATATCATTGTTAACTATTGTTACTTTAGAAATTAATAGTTTGTCTATTTGGTTATTATCTTTATTAAGAATGGTTGATAAAAAATATCTATAAAAAAGAAAAGAAAAAGATAAGATAAGATGGTGATTTTACATAGGAACCTTTGTTAACTTCTTACCTATTAAATTATGTGATTATCATTCAAAATAACATTTTTGTTGATTTAAGTCTAAATATTTTATATTCATAAGATATATTTAACATCTAAATGTGTAGATATATGTTTTTAAGTAATTTAGAAAAAGTGACTGAATCTTTACGATTCACGATTCGATTCACGATTCGGTACGAGACCATTTCGATTCACGATATGAATCCCGATTTGACAACTATGGCTGGTGGGGAGGTGGGTTGTACCGTCGCCGGTGAGGAGATGGGTGCTCGTGTGCGATAGTGGTGCGATAGTGGTGGAGAGAGAGAGAGAGAGAGAGAGAGAGAAGGGATGATGAAAGAGTGAAATGGAAGAGGACCCAGAGAGTCTAATTAATGGACAAAGTTTGATCAATCTTGATTAAATTTTTTAATAGCCAAAAACCTTAAGTAACGGCGACTAAATATTATTTTAGTCGCTAAAAGTAGTAATTTGGCAACTAAACATTTTGGTCGCCAATTAATTTTATAAATCCTTCCAAAATTCGAAATTTTACCTTCAAATATTTTGACTCTTTCGTGACTAAAATATTTTTTAGTCGCTAAAAATAAATTTGGTCGCCAAAGATAAAAAGTAAATTTTTATTTTTTATTCGGCAACAAAAAAGTTTTAGCAGCCAAAATTAGCTATACAGCGATCATTTTTTAGTCGCTGAAAATAAATTTTTAGTTCCTAACTTTTTAGTCGCCAAAAGTCTGAAAGTAAATTTTTGTTTTTCATTCGCCAACTTAAAAATTTTAGTAGCCAAAACTATCTATACAGCAACTAAAACATTTTTTAGTCGCCAATTGTGCCATTTTTAGCAACTAAATTTTTTTTTAGTCGCCAATAATCAATATTTCCCGAGTAAAAAAAATTAGTAGCAAAATATTATACTTTTGCTGACTAAAAAAAAATTTTGGTCGCCAATGCCACGCGTTTTGGTGACTAAATTTTTTTTAGTCCCTAAATTTGGTCGCCAAAAGTTCATTTTGTTGTAGTGCAGGGTTTTATTATCTTTCTCTCCCCTATAGAAACCCTAGCGTTGAAACTCCCATCCCCAACAACAACAATCACCATCAGTGTTGGATCTGCCATCACCGATCCGCCGTTGTTGCCCGTTACGCAGCACCTCCTTCTGCCGTAGAACCACCACCTCAGTGCCCGCAATGGCAGATCTTGAAGGACGACCAAACCCTAGAGAGCTACGGGTAATTCAATCGATTCTCACCATACTCGTTTTTTATGTATGTGAATGTAGATATAGGTATTAGCATTGGAATTGGAGTTAATTTTGTTGGAATTAGTTGAATCTACAAGTCTAGGTGTTGCAATTTCTGGATTTATTGTGCATTGATTTAATTACTTGCAAGGGATTGCAATTTGTATAGTTTTGGTAAGCAGGTGATTAAGTATTGTTTGTATGCAATTTCTGGATTTTTTACTTTTTTATTTAGTGCATGATTGTTTATTTGTTTGTTCTGCATCTGTGTGTGTTTTGTACCCCTTTTTCTCTATGTTCTGTTGCTATTTGTAATTCCATTCACTTTTGTATTTTTATGTTGGTCACTGATGTGCTGTGAATCCGGACAACAAGGTATGTAAAATTCTTGTCTTTCACTTTTCTGTTTTCTACGGAAGTGTTGAACTGAAAGATTATTTCATTCAATCGCTTTCTCCATCCACTCAACATTAGATTTGAACTCATTTGAAGAGTTGAAAGTGCTTCTAGCAAGGAAATCATGTTTCAGGTTAAATTTCAGTGGCCAAGTTATAAAGTTTATATGAACAAATATAAATAAAATATTGATGATTTTTTATTGTTTGTAAAGCTGGCACATTTACACTTCTATCTGCACTTCATGGACTAGTAATTATGATCTGCTTGGAAAAATAATATTGCTCTTGCATATGTGTTACTTTTTATACTGGTTTCGAAAGTGGAATTCCAAAAGAAATCATAGCTTGCACCAACTTTAATATTATCAAGCTTCTGTTTTGTTGTGTTCTTTGCCAAGCATGCTTAGTCAGTATCAAGACTCAGTTGTTTCCTTCCTTCATTGATAATCTACTTTATTCCTTCTGTCATTTTCAGCTTGTATGAAAAGATTGTGGAGGGAATCAGAGTTTAGCACTTAAACAATCTCCTTTATTAAGGAAGAGATAATGATAGGACTTCTACGAAGGTACTTTAGTTGAACTTTATTTTTTGTGTGATTATTGTTGGGTCTTGCTTTTCCAGTTACTTCCACTGTTAATATTGGCTAAATTTTTGTTTTTCTGTAATCATTTGATGGCCAAGAAGATAAATGAAAGAAAAGAAGAAATTGGAAATTTACAATGGTTTCTCAACAATTATAAAAGAATTCTATTATTCTTTTTTTATTCAGGGGAAATAATCATTTCGAGAGAAGTTGTATACAATGTTTGTAAAATGACTGCAAAAACACCCAAAACATGCATTAGTTTCTTCAATTGTCATATTCTTTTATTAGTTTTTGTTTTTCTTTAAATATAAATGTTTTAATTACTCATTTTAAGGAAGGACTGTAGATTGTATTAGTGGACATGATGACAATTAATAATTGTCATACAACTCACAGGACACCCTACTTTCTTCTTGGATTACAGAACAGGATGCCATGACGGGGCACTAATATTCTTTAGTCCAAAAAAGCAAAAGATTTGTGTTGTGTTTGGTTAACACTTTAGAAGTACAAATTACTTTTTTGTATACTTTCAAAATGCCATTAAAACTGTCTCTGACTAGATCACTATCTTGTCGCTTCCTTTTTTATAATTGACTACATACTCCTAAGGCCATTGGACCAGATCTTTTCTTGCGATTCACCAAGATCCGAGTGTTTATCAAAACCCCAATGAATACATGGGCATGGCAGGGCAGAGAAGAAGGTAATGAAGAACGGAGAGAGAGGGTTTATCGATTCTTCAACTATTTGTTCACAATGGTTCTTGTATTGCAGTCTTGGAGGTAAATTTTGCCTGTTAGTCCTGAAGTCATAGAAGGTGTTTCTCATTTTGATTTCAATCTGAGAAATGTGTTAACCTTGAATTATTGTTTGTTTAGGTCACAGTGGTTATTATGCTTAGTAGAATCAACGTTGAGTTGAGAAATGAAAATGTTGATGCCAATCTATTTTTTTCCTGCAGAGAATGGATCCAACCCCACAATGGCAGTTGCAGCAACTGCTGCGGGTGATCAGCAATTGCAGCAGACTGCAAATGTATCTGAGAAAGAGAAAGAGAGAGAAACATCAATAGCAAGTAACGACATTGGCAATGGAAGTGGCAAAGAAAGCCCCCATTTGCATGAAGAAAGTGATTTACCAGAAAGGTATATTACTTTTTGGATCAACAGAAATGCAACCCATAATAGCAATCCTCATGTTTTTAATTAGATTTTCCTTAATTATTAGCTTTTTGCAATCCCCTGGCTTTTCTGGGTTTATTCTACTTTGGGGTTTGAAATAATCTCTTTTTAAGTTTGCATTTATTGTTTTGAAAATGTTGTTGTATTTGAATGTAGCTTGGAACACAACGTCCCTGATAGTCCCTTTGCATCTCCTAAAGCTGCTGTGGACTTCTTTGATGATAAGTTAGCCATAATTGGATGATTTAGTTTAGTTTTACAGGGATTTTTTTTGTGGCTCCTTTTCTTCAATCTCACCACTATTGTTACTCTTAAAGGTGTGAAGAAGTTCTCCTCATTCGTTTGTTATTTAAATCCTTTTATTTTCATTTCAGCTTTCAATCTCTTACTCAATTCATTGTTATTTACATGGCTTATTCCAATTATCTGTTTTCCATAACCTATGTTGATTGCATGAAGTTAAGAAGCAAACTTTGGGTGATTGTCAGATCTAAATCAGTACAGCAACAGAGGTTAGCTGCTGCTTCTCAGCTCATGGCTCCTCCACCCCCCCACAACACCCACCCCCCTCTCACTCTGCTGTAGCTGCAAACAAATGCATGAATCTCCTCCTCCAGCCACAGCAAAGTGATAACCCAAAGGTACATATATACATCATATATTCGTTCGGGTTTAGCCTATATTGATTTAAGTTTGGCATAGTTTCACTACTTTACTCGTTAGTGTTTAGGAAAGATTTGGAAAGGGGTTCGTGGATTTGGCTGCAGCAGTGGATCGTTGTTACAGTATCTTATGTCGATGAGAATTATCATTGTTATTTATTTGCCTTTGATGGTTGTAATTTTATACACAATGGATCTTTTTGCATCTGAGGAACTCTTTGTAACTTCAATTTACAGTCTGAGTCCAGATTTGTTTACAAATTTGCTTTTATGATCTGGTTTGTGCTCAGCTCATGTATGGATTTAAACTTGCTTAGACTCCGACATAAACTGTGCTGAACTCAGTCAGACTTCATCGACGGTGACATGAACAGTCCTGAACTCGATTATTTGGCCATTCTTGTCCTTGTTCCACACCTAATGGGAGCACCGCTTTTTGAAGCTTTCTCATTGTTCATTGATATTGCAATGGTAAACATTAGAGAAATCAGTTGGATATTTGTTATGCTCTCTTTTCTTTTTCTTTTTTGGTTTAACTTTTAAATTTTGAATTATTGTTGTGATCCTGTGTTAGATTTCATGGGTCACTTAAATGAAACTTCATGTTTATGTGAAACCAGAAATCCCTTTTTTTGTTTTTTTGTTGACCACAAAAAGAATACTATTAATTAGGAAAATAAAAAGTAGAGGATTGGGGGGTGGTGGATTTGTCTTTTTACTCTTTTTTTGGTATTAATTGCTCCTTTTAAAGGGGGTTTCTCATTTATTTTATTATTTTTATTATTATTTAGGAATTGGAGAGGCATATGTAGGATATGAGCATGTGTTTCTTTTACTTTTATTATTGTTCTCTGTGGTGACTTCTTCTCCTCTTGTACTTTTTTTCCCCTTTTTAATTCAATTTTTTTTTTTTTTTTCTCTTTTTCTGAGAACTCAAAAGCATAGAAGAAAATTTTGTTGGTGCCGATCAAAAATAAAAAATAAAAATTTCATGAAAGTGGAAGGAAAGAAGTGAAATCGATTCATAGATTTATATAGGAAATTGGACAGGAAAATAATAAAAAATACAAGAGAAACTGAAAAAAAAAAAAAAATTTAATTCTGTGTGTTTTGTTTGAATTTTTTGAATTAAGTTTTTTCAAAATTAATTTTTTATTTTTTGTATTTTTTTATTTTTAGTGAATATTTTTATAATTTAAGCATTTTTTTTTTATTTTTTTAGATGTTCTTTATTTAAATGTATTTAAAAAATAAAATAATTGTGAAAAAATATTTTAAAAAATTAATAAATACATAAAAATACGAAAAATATTAAATTTTCATATATTTTTTATATATATTTTTGATATTTAACAAATTTTTTATAAAAAAATTTTACAAAAATTATACTTTTATATGTATTTATGTTAGATGTGTTTAAAAATAAAAATAAAAATAAAAATTGCTTAAAATATTTAAAAAATTCAATAAAAACAAAAAAATATGAAAAACAAGAAAATAAAATTTTTTGAAAAGTGTTTCAAAAACTCAAAACAAGCAAGTTAATTTATATTTCATTTATATTTCCTTCCTTCAACTCACTTTCTAAATCCCTATTTAAATTCAAGAAACAAACTCAATTTTAAAAGATTAGAAAGGGGCTTAAAAACCGAAGAAGCTCAAAAAGAAGACCAATTGCACACTATTACATAAAGAATCAATACCCCTTAAATTTGTCCCAAAAAACCCTCAAAATTGTAAGCCGGAGAGATAGAAGCAACTAATAGAAGTTAAAAAAGAGGACAAATAGGACACTATTACATAAAGAATCAATACCCTTGAATTTGTCCCAAAAAAACCTTAAAATTGTAAGCCGGAGAGATAGAGGCAACTAAGGGTTCTTATCCGGAATCCAAAGCAACACAAATTGAATGATAAACCATCTTCATACTGTCTATGAGACAATGTACAATGGCCCTTCCAGTGCCAAATGACCTAGGCTTTAAAAAAGAAACACAAAACCACACTCCAATTGTGACTTGTACAAAAAACCATACAGAGTTAAATATCTTCCTTCCTGTAGCAAGTCAAAACCATTTAGTCACGAACCATAAAACTGAGGGACACAGACACTGCTTGAAGCATGTTCTCTGTTTAACCAGATGACAACTCAATGCGATCAGGATGATAAAACAGTCTGCATCTTTGTGGAAGCAACATTGCCGTGGGGACATTTTCTTTTTCAATATTATGGCTTCTGCTTTTTGTTGATGTCATAATCCACGCACACATCTGCTGCTGTCTTTATCTGAGAACCATAAAAGGAGTTCCAAGTTAACTCAGTCAAAGTAACTACAGTTATGATACAATACAGTGAAAATAAGAATCCAGAAAAGAATGACATGTCTACACCAAATTCACCAAATATGACTATAATCCCGAGCAAATCTTCTCTATCCTGTCTTGAATCAATCATGAAAAATCAACTTGTGAAGTTCACTTGAAAATTGTAACAATAATCATCATCATAAAAAGAACACCTAACAATTAGACCAGTTTTTGTGAACCCAGGTCTCCATTAATGTAGAATGATATTATGACATTATCATTTTTTAAGTATAATGGACTCATAAGGATTTAGTGACTAATGTTGTGTTTGGATTATGGATTTGAATAGGGATTTAGAAAGGGAAAGAAAAAGACGAGTGAAATAGAGAAAAATATTTCATTCACATTTCTCTTCACATTTTGCTTTCTTTTTCCAAATTCCTACCTAAATCTATAATCCAAACACAACCTAAGTAAAATTCTTAATGAGACTCCCCATACCATAATCATGAGGAACTAAGACAAAATAAAAGGTTATTTTAGATTATCACATGCATCCCCTACATCGGCTGATAGTGTCGGAAGCATCACTGTAAGAGTTTGTTACTCCGTGTTTTCAAGATATGGCAATTTAGATGACACATCTCCTAGGTTGGCTATTATTAATGCTGGTAGCATCATGGCAAGAGTCCATAATTCTGTGCTTCAAACCAAGCTCTTACCCAACCGAAATCACAGCCATTCTGGAAATGCACAACCCACTCTAAAAATTAAAACCAAAAAACCAAAAAAAAAAACAAAAGAATGGTAGAAAATTAGATAAAAGCATATGATTAGTCCAAGTTTTAATGATTTTTTTTTTTCTTTTTTTTTTTGATAAATTAATGAAAAAAATTTATTAAGTGTTATTAGTATCAAAAAGCCTATGAAGAAACAATATTCTACACAAGAAGTGTGTTCTTCTTTATTATCAACCAATTATTAGGTACTAAGAATTTGAGCCTAGTTCAAGTGGTCGTACCCTATGTTACTTGGAACGTAGATCGTTTCAATACATGGAACAGAAATGGGAAAGTAGTACGTTACATGCTCTAAATTGTATGTAAATTGTGGTACAATAGGGGTATACTTATATGGTTTGCACTATAAGAATTCAAGGTACTTCTAATTTAGAGTAATTTTATTTTTTTTTCAACAATTAGAAATCTAATAAAATGTAAGTTATTTTCCAAATTAATCCTGTAGTAACACATTTTTATTAGCATTATGACCCATTTTTTACAATTTTGTCATGTCAAAAGTTTACTCACCTTAGATTTAGTTCATTATATTTGATATTTTTTACTCCCAAGGAAACCTTAAGAAAATATTATTTGAAAAAAAATAAATAATTATGAATTGCTTTGGATCGCTAAATTAATCATTTCGGAACGAAAGTGCACCATATTTCAATATTTTCTGTTAACATTGGTTGTACCTCTAGGTTTCTAGAGGGAGGGGTTTGCCGTTCGAGCTTATGGAGAAGTATCGAATGCCCAGTTGTGCTTAACCTAACTTACTAACATCTTACCAAGTGTTTTGCAGGAAATGTAGTTGCGGTCATTAGGAAAGGCGATAGCATTATATTAGTTAAACTAGTTATTGGAGAAAATATAGTGAATGTTAATAGTGCATACACCCCCCAAGTAAGGATTAGATGATCAGACTAAGAGATTTTTGAGACCAAATGGAAGAAGTATTATAGGAGATACTCGTAAGAGAAAACCTAATTATAAGTGGAGATTTCAATGGCCATATAGGAATAGATAAACTAAGTTATGAGAGGATGCATGGTGGTTTTGATAATAGAAATGAGACTGGAGAGAGTATTTTAGGTTTTGCATTGACTTCTGACCTGGTGGTGGCCAATACTATGTATACGAAGAGAGAGAAACATTTGATAACCTTTAAGAGTGGGTCAATTAGAAGCCAAATAAATTACTTTCTAGTAAAAAAAAGTGGACTATCTAAAATGCAGCAACTATTAGGTGATTCTTGGAGAGAGTGACGTCTCAACATAAGATTTTGGTACTAGATTTATACTTTAAAGGGCAATGCCAAGTTAGGAAGAATAGTGGGTGTCGTAGGACAAGATGGTGGGACCTAAAATGAGATAAACTAGAAATATTTAAGAATAGAATGGATAAAAAAAGTACCTGAGACTTAGACGATGATGCTAACACCATGTAGAACTCAATGGCCAATTGTATGAGGAGAATTTCAAGGGAAGTTCTTGGAGAGTCGAAAGGAAAGGGACCCAACTCTAAGGAAACTTGGTGGCGAAAGGAGGAGATTCAAGCGGTAGTAAAGGCGAAAAAAGAATACTTTAAAAAGTGGCTAAATGATAGAACTGAAGAAAACCTTAAGAGCTACAGATTGACTAATAAAGAGGTCAAAAAAGTAATGAGAGAGACTAAGTTGAAAACTTAGGATGACCTATACACTAAACTAGATAGTAAGGAGGGAGAAAGGAGAATATACAAACTTGCTAAGATAAGAGAAAGGAAAACAAGAGATTTCAATCAGGTTAAAGTGTATCAAGAGTAAGGACTTTAAGGTGTTGGTGAAGGATGAAGAGATTAAGGAGAGGTGGAAGAACTATTTTGAAAAGTTGTTAAATGAGGAACATAGAGGAAGGTCAAAAGGGGAGGAAGTAGCCAGTAATAAGGAAAACCAAAACTACAAATTCTATCGCAAGATTAAGAACTTTGAAGTAGAGATTGCACTTAAGAAGATAAAATCAAATAAGGCTTGATATCCCTATTGAAACTTGGAAATATTTGGGTAAAAAAGGCATTGCTTGGTTGACTAGGTTATTTAGCACGATTTTGTTGACTAGGAAAATGCCAGAGGAGTGGAGGAAGACTATTTTAGTGACAAGCTATAAGAATAAAGGAGACGCCCATAATTGCAACAACTATAGAGAAATTAAGCTGATGTGTCACATAATGAAAATGTGGGAGAGAGTGATAGAGCGTCGATTGCAAAATATAACAAAAGTGTCAGAGAATCAATTTGGATTTATGCCTGTAGGTCAACAATAGAAGCGATCCATCTTTTGAGGAGAGTAATAGAAAAGTATAGAGAAAGAAAAGAGACTTGTATTGTTTTTATCGATCTTGAAAAAGTATATAATAGAGTGCCTCGAGATATAATATGGTGGGTGTTAGAGAAGAAATGGGTGACAAAAGGTTACATTGATGTGATTAGGAACATGTATGAAAGTGTGGTGTACGGGGAGCAAATATTCCGGCAAGCCCGTACTCCTTTCTTCCAAGCTCCGTTTCTGTCCGATCACCTGCGAGCACAACGGCGGTGAGCTACCCGGCGGTGTGGCCGGAAAACCCCTCCGACGATCAAGTTAGCACACACCGTGGGATAGAGAGAGAGAAAGGAGAGTGTTAAGTGTTTTTCTCACCAAAATGTCATCTATCTCATCGTGGGGGGCGCAGACATGCTTATATACCTTCTGCACCTCAAATCTACTCCCAATGATCTCTTGACACGTGGTACTGCTATCCCATCTGTCAGCACAAATCTCGCTGAACATCACCTAACCCAACTGCCTGCCCACTCTATTGGGAGCTCGGCAGCCGGGCAGCATCATCTCGGCTATCAACGACCATGCTTCACTTCACGCCCAAGTACTCCTGTATCCGGGCTCACTTCCAGCCGTGCTCGGCTACATTCCAGCGAAGCCGAGCTTGAGATTGGTCATACCGGTCAACCAAAAGCCTTCCCGCCGAGCTCCAGGCATGAACCTCCATGCCGAGCTAAGGATGCGCGCCTTGCAACCGAGCAACGCATGAACCATGGGACCCCAGCTTGACTGAACCCACACTTGACCAGCCTTCTTGCCAACAAGATCAGGTAGCTCGGTCCCACAAGGAATTTTGCCATTACCGAGCAAAACCATGGCCCAATCTTGTTTGGCCCAAATCTGCTCGGCCAATACCACGGCCCAAACTCAGATCATAAATCTCCCTCTCAATTGCCCCTTAATTCCGTCCGCACTAGCATGACCGGGATTACCTACCCAGACCGGGGTACCACTTCCTCGGTCCTCAGTTTGCAAGAGGTCAACCGGGCTGATTTTTTCGTATTGGGTTTCTCGTCCTGCTCGGTCGACGCCTCGTCTGACCCTCCTGTATCTTCAACTCTGACGCTGCCATTAAGGGGGACACGTGTCAATCTCCCATTGGCCCTTGAGCAGCCAACCCAGCCGTCCCCTCAAATTCAAATTCTTAGCGGTTCTTCTGGCCTATATACATGCCCAGTCCACCTTCATTCCAACCTTACTAAATC
This sequence comes from Camellia lanceoleosa, assembly GCA_025200525.1. Lineage (NCBI taxonomy): Eukaryota > Viridiplantae > Streptophyta > Magnoliopsida > Ericales > Theaceae > Camellia > Camellia lanceoleosa. The sequence continues at coordinate 83,664,832 of CM045769.1, forward strand.
TCTTTCTTCCTTTTCGATCTAGAGCTCCTGCCCTTCATCCCTGCCATTGCTGAGTTCGTGTTCGAAGAGGAAGCCGCTGCCCTTTACTGGTAAGTCCTCAAACCCTTGTTATTGCTATCTTCATTCGCTATTTCTTCACTCTAGGGTGCAAAATCCATAGGTTTTAGGACATGCCCCTCCCAAAACCTTCACTTGACTATTTCCTTCGAAGTTCTTCAAGCTGTTCTTCATTTTCCCTGAAGAACACTGAAGATCTGGGGCGGACCGGGCTCCAGGTCTTTATTTGATCCAAAAAGTCAATCTGACCGAGCAAATAACCAGTTTGTCCCAACCCTAGTAGAAGCCGGGATCGCTAAAGGACTTGGCCGCTCGACCGGGCTAACATCTGGTCCGCTTGGGCGACCGAGCTTCTTGGCTAGTTTTCACGACCGAGGTGGTTTGGCACCCTCCATGACCGAGCTAAAGTCAAGCTCATTTTACACGACCGCGCTCACACTTACAATTCATTGCCATCCTTTTCCTGCAGAGTCCAAGGGGACCATTGCCTAAATATTAAGGCTCTCAAAGACCGAAAGTACCATCAATACACCGGTGCCAAACCTCCTCGGTGAGCTAACTTAGCGGTTTCACATGGGAAATTCCGTTTCTCGTCGATACTCATTGCGGCGCGTTCAGAGGAGAATACGGTCCCATCCAACGTCCACCTTGAGCTCGCAAAAACTGAACAACGCCTTGGGGCAGATTAGAACGATTCTTCACCGCTCGGTTTATCATCGGCGAGGCCTCACTTCCTTGGCCAACCCATTGATGACCGAATTTCTGTGCTGGACTAAGCTTGCACCCACACAAGTATCAACATACACTTACCGAATTATCAACGGCGTTCACGAGCTAAACAACCGGTTAGGCACCAACTTAGGTTTAGCCGAGATACTAAGGCAATACACACTTGGGCAAACCGGCGATGGCCTCGCTTATTATTTAAAAATCCGACCGGGCAAAGAAAAAAAAAATGACCGGCACCCCAGATAAAGACTTACACGACGATGACTTTTTCTGGGTGTCTGGTAACTATGAAACAGCCGACGTACTGGGCTGGGCAATTAGCAAGAACTTTGGTTCCATATGTAAGCCGCGCTAACTTGCTCGGTTATTTGCCTTTCTTCAATATTCTGTACTTAACCATTTTTCCTGTTTCCTTTGCAACGATTCAAGCCTTGCAAGCCAACTACCAATATCCCAACGTTGAAGCCATCCGGACCGTGCTCCGCTACAACCACCGGGATTGTAACGAGCTGCTCGGCTACACCCCAACTTACAGATATTCAGCTCCATGCCAGAGCAAAGTAACAAACTTTCTTTGTGCTCCATCACCTCCTCCAGACCCAACTCTGCCGGACGTTCCGCTAATCCGGTTAACTGAAGCTGAAGAGATGGCGAAAAGAAGTCGCATCAAAAACTTGCACACAACAACTTCAGCCGAGATACCGAGCATCATTACCCGCTCTCCAGCTGTCGGTCAATCCAGCGGCGCCGTGGTTGCCTTGGCATCTCCAGCTGTCGGGCAAACCAGCCAAGAACCCCGCCGAACTGGCAAAAGACCTCGCGTAGACCCATCCGCAAAGCTGGTTGCCGAGCTCACCACCGAGCAACCCGCCATCACGGTCGACCCCACTCATTAAAAACTTGCTCACAACAACTTCAGCCGAGATACCGAGCATCGTTACCTGCTCTCCAGCTGTCGGTCAATCTAGCGGCGCCGTGGTTGCCTTGGCATCTCCAGCTGCCGGGCAAACCAGCCAAGAACCCCGCCGAACTGGCAAAAGACCTCGCGCAGACCCATCCGCAGAGCTGGTTGCCGAGCTCACCACCGAGCAACCCGCCATCACAGTCGACCCCACTCCAGCATGGCGGCCGCAGCAAAAGCATCGGGGCAAAGAGATCCCGGCCACCGCGTCAGTTAAGGGCGATAAAGAACACCTGCTCGCCTTTGACCTTACAAAGGCCCTTCTCCTGTCGAGCGACGTGGTGGGCAGCGACCACGTCCTTGACACACGGTTGGTGAAGTCAGCCGTGAAATCCATGACCAGGGTAAGAATCAAACTTCTACTCAAATTCTTACAAGTGTTTGCACGGTTTCGTCTCTGATCAAACTTACTTCTTGCAGGCCATCCAAAAGCAACACTTGGTCATGGAGAGAATTCATCGATAGCGGCAGAAGGCGAACAACACCGCCAGCCACGTCGAAAGTCTGCAAACCGAGCTCGACCGAGCAAAGGCTTCACTGCAAATTGCTAACGCCGACAACTCCAAATTGCTCGGCCAGCTCAGCGACTCCGAGAAGAAGAGAGAAGAGCTCCAAGCCGAGCTGGATGCACTTAAAAAGACAAGGAAAAAAGAGTGCGAAGACGCCAATAATGCCAGCTTTAAGGAGGCTGAAGACAGCTACAAGAAGCAAGTCTTCGCCACCCAAGACATCTATTTCAAGGCAGGTTGGAAGTCTACCTGCTAGCAGCTCGGTCAAGGTTCTGACACCAACGTGTTTGCCTCTCCTCCAGCTGCCTTCCTGCCGACCTATCTCGTGCCATATGCCAACGACATCTTCAACGCGTTGCAGGCCGAGGCCGAGGAAGGACTTGAAGAGGAGGCCAAGGCAGATGCTGAGGGAGAGGACCACTAAGAGCAGGAGCCCGGCCGAACTAAGCCCGATGCCCAAGACCAATCTCCAACGGTCAATCTGGAGGCAACCGAGGATGAATTCACCAATCTCTCCCCCTTAGCTTAGTTTTCTTTTTTCTTTGCTTTTTTGCTTTGCACATGTAACCGGGCTCTCTGGCCCTCCTTTTGTACCTTTTTTTTTTTTTTTTTATTAATGAAAAAGATCTAGTTTCACCAAGTGTTTGCACGGTCCTAAAGCAGAGTAACTTCAACCGGACAAAGTATCTTGGCAAGACAAATCTCATTAATTAACTCATATAACCGGCATAAATCATCTCGGTAGTACACCCAGAGTTGAGCTAAACATCAAATTTTGCAACCGGAATAAACATCTCGGTTGAGAAGAACTAAGTTGAACAAAACATCAACTCTTGCAACCGGAATAACCCATCTCGGTTGAGAATAACTAAGTTGAACAGAACATCAACTTTTTCAACCAAAATAAAAATCTCAATTGAGAGTGCCTAAGTTGAGCAAAACATCAACTCTTTCAACCGAAATAAACATCTCGGTTGAGAATGCCTGAGTTGAACAAAACATCCACTCCTTCAACCGGAGTAAATCATCTCGGTTGAGAATGCCTAAAACTCGAAACAACAAAAAATGCTAAGGCAAAGATGAGTCACTTCTATATATTGACAAAAAATGAATATTACATGAAGTGTAAGGCAAAAAAAATTCCTTTGCACAAAAAAGAAAGCAAAAGCTAGAAATAATACAGCTTGAGGTTGGTTGCATTCCATGGTCGGGGTATTCCCCTACCATCCAAGTCCTCCAAGTGATATGCCCTCTTGCCCGCCAGACCGGTTATCTTGTAGGGTCCTTCCCAATTTGCCCCTAGTTTGCCTTCTCCTGGCATCAGGGTATTGCCCATGACCTTTCTCAAGACCCAATCACCTACTTTGAACGGTCTGGGGTGCACCGTTTTGTTGTATTTCCTTGAAAGTTCTTGTTGATAGGCGGCCACGTGGATGAGAGCCTTTTCCCGACGCTCTTCCACTAGATCCAGTTCCAGGGCAATGGCCTCGGTGTTCAGCTCGAGCTCAAAACTTTCGCTTCTGAGTGTGGGCATGCCAACTTCCAAAGGTATGACCGCCTCCATGCCATAAGCTAAAGCAAATGGAGTTTCCCGGTAGAACGCCGAGGGGTTGTTCAGTATGCCCACAGGACGCTGGGGAGTTCCTCAGCCCACGTTTCCTTTGCCTTCTCCAACCGTTTCTTCAACCCATCAAATATGGTCTTGTTTGACGCCTCGGCTTGACCATTGGACTGCGGGTAAGCCGAAACAGAGTTGTAGAATTCAATCTTTAAATCTTCACAAAACCTTCTGAAGAGGCGACCGTCAAACTGGGTGCCGTTATTAGAGATTAGAATTTTGAGGACGACAAACCGTGTGACCACATTCTGCCAGACAAACCGCTTCACGTCTTTCTCCTTGATTGTTGCCAAAGGCTCCGCTTCAACCCATTTGGTGAAGTAGTCTGTGGCCGCGATGAAAAACTTCCTGCTGTGCGCGGGAGCGGCCCCACTATATCTAGCCCCCACATCGCAGGGCCAAGGGCCGTGAGGGAAGAAGTTCCCGGCAAGCTAGTGGATCCGTGGGCAAACTTCGCACTTACACTTATGAACATACTTATAAAGGCCGGCTTGCATGCACGGCCACCAATAGCCTTGCGAATAGCTCAGAGGGCCAAGGACTCGCCTATGTGACTGCCACAGATGCCTTCATGAATTTCGTACAAGAAGGCCTCTACGCTGCTCGGATACACACATTTCAGGTAGGGACCGGTAAAAGACTTCTTGTATAAAGCGCCAGATGGAAAGAGTCAAAACTGCTCTGACTTCACCTGCACTTTATGTGGTTCCTTCTTGTCGGCTAGAAGAGTCCGTTCTCTAAGAAATAGGATGATAGGACCTAACTCGACGCAGAGTACTTATGTCTGCCCAGTTTCCTCAATGCTGGGTCTTGGAAGGAATTCAATCAAAAGAGGGTTGGGAGATGCGCTATCGACCATGGAAGCAAGGCCTGCCAACTCATCTGCTCGGCCATTTTCTTCTCGGCCAATCTGTTGGACCCTGATCACCTGAAATCACTTGATGTGGTCCCTAACCAGGGCTTGGTACTTCGCCATTTTATCATCCTTTGCCTCGTAAACCCCATAAACTTGGTTAACCACAAGCTGGGAGTCACTATAAACAATTAGCTCGGATGCTTGCATCTGAAGCGCGCTCTTGAGCCTAGCCAAAAGCACCTCATACTCGGCCTCATTGTTGGATGCTGGGAAGCCAAGGGTGATAGAATGTTCAATAGTCAAGCCATCCGGCGAGATCAGAATTATATCTAGCCCGGCACCGTGACGGTTTGAGACTCTATCAACAAAAAGTTTTCACATCTCCCCCACAAAGAGCTTTCAACATTCTGAGGGGTCCTGAGAGGCTCGAAGGTTGATGGGATCACGGTTGCTTGGCTGTTCGGCTTCAAGTTCTGTGCTGATTGGTTCCACTTCAGCCCCCCTTGGTGATTCGGCACCGGACTCAGCAAGTTGATCTATAATGCCTAAGTCCGTAGGCGAATCACCAGGTTGCCGTATTATGCCGGCCGCAGACTTTGCGTTGAGTAGTTCCATGTCTTTCCCCCTCGGTGATGTGGTACCGGACAGAGCAGGTTGGTAGGGGATACCCAACTCCGTCATCGCATCACTGGGCAGTGTAATCGTACTAACTGAAAGTGCGTCGGTGGAGTGCGCAAATTCCGCGTCGCCAACTCCACCAAGGTGTTGTATCTCGGTCAGGCTTGCATTTACCTCCTTATCTGTTGCGGCAATATCAACCGGGCACACCAGATGAGTTCCAAGTGAGAATTCAGCAACGAAATCGGCCAAGGTCTAGGCTTTTATAGCAGTGCGCGGCTGGAACTTTACATCAAATTGTCCCAATTCGACCGCCCACTTGAGAATTCGACCAGAAAAGTCCGCCCGTTCGAACAAAGCCTTAAGGGAGAACTCGGTCGAACGATGATGGTACGGGCGTGAAATAGTGCGCCAACTTCCTTGAAGCCATCATCAATGCCAACGCAAGCTTTTCCAATGAAGTATCTCGACTCTACCAGAGTAAAGGTTTTACCGACGAGAAGATTGGGAGGTGCTTGATTCCTTCAATCGGACAAGCACCGTGACCGATCGCATGCCGTGAAATGGCCAGTAAGGTAGAGTTCTCGCCAGCTTTGTTACCAACAGATGGCGCCAAGATGATATTTCGAGCTCGCCAAAGTCTTGGCCACACTTTTCATCCCACGAGAACTTTGATTTCAATGTCTGAAAGAAAAGGCGGCAGCGATCTGATGACTGACTTATAAATCGATTAAGCGCGGCGGCCATTCCGGCCAGATGCTGCACGTCCTTAGCCGAGCTAGGCTATTTCAATTCTTGCACGGCTCTAATCTGTGTGGGGTCTGCTTTGATACCTCGATTCGTGACTAGGAATCCCAAAAATTTTCCGGATCCCACGCCAAAGGCACACTTAGACGCATTCAGGCGTAACTTGTGCTTCTTGAGAATGGCGAACATCTCGGCTAAGTCTGACAAGTGATCTTCTGGATGTCGGCTTTTAACCACCATATCATCAATATAAGCGTCCATTGTCCGGCCCAGCAAAGGAGCAAACATCTTGGTCACCATCCTCTGAAAAGTTGCCCCGGCGTTCTTTAAACCAAAAGGCATGACTCGGTAGCAGAAGAGTCGCCTTGGAGTCGTGAAGGAGGTGATCTCTCGGTTGGGCCCATGCATGGCAATCTGATGGTAGCCACGGTAGGCGTCTAAGAAACTAAGCCTGTTATGCCCAGCCGTCAAATCCACAAGTTGGTCAATTCTGGGCAAAGGGAAGCTGTCTTTCGAACAAGCTCGGTTGACTGTCTTGTAATCGACACAAACTCGCCACTTCCCATTATTCTTGGGCACTACTACTGTGTTGGAAATCCACCGAGGGTAGTGCACTTCCTGAATTGCTCGTGCCTCAAGCAAGTTTTTCACCTCCTCCGCAACTACCTCGGCGTGATGCAGCACTGATCTCCTTGTTCGTTGAATGACTGGCTTTGCTCCGGGGAAGACATTGAGGTGATGGCAAATAAAACTTGGATCGAGGCCGGGCATGTCGTAAAGCGACCATGCGAAGATTTCGATGTTGGCCATCAAAAACTCAACCATGTCGGTCCTTTCTTGGGCAGTAAGGCTGGAGCCGAGCAAGAAGAACTTGTTCAGGTGCTCTGTATCAATTCGCACCTCCACCAATTCCTCGACGGCTTTGTCCTCTGCCTTAGTGCCCACATCATCAAGAACTCCCCGGTCTTCCGGTCCTTCTATCATTTGAACGAAGCCTTTGGCCGCTCGGCTCCCGTTCACTGCCACGAAGCACTACTTTGACATGACTTGATCTCCCCAAATCTCCTCGATTGCCCCTATAGCCGAGGGAAATCTCATCATCTAATGGTAGGTCGACACTACGGCTTGCATAGCGTGAAGCCATCCTCTCCCAAGGATCAGGTTATAAGTAGAAGGCACTTGTAACACCCAGAACTCTATTTGCTTGACCACGGATCCCGCTTTGACCGACAGGATAATCTTTCCCAAAGGCCACTCCGATTGCGAGTTGAAACCAACTAGTGGCGAAGTTGCCGGAGCCAAGTCCGTATCCCGGAGCTTGAGCTACTTGAACGCGTCGTAATACATGATCTCGACCGAGCTTCCCTGATCGATCAAGATCCGTTTGACATCAAATTCCTTGACGCAGAGTGTTACTACTAGGGCATCGTTGTGCGGCGTCTGAATACGCTCTAGATCCCTTGAGGTGAAACTGATCACATCTTTCTCTTCGGTCTTCCCCCTCTTGATCGCAGGCTGAACTGACAAAACTTCCCGCATGTGTTCTGCCTTCTTGATCATACCCCGGAGCTCACATACCCGCGCCGGCTCCACTATGCCATGGATGACATTGACAACTCCTTGTGGAGGCGCATCACGGTCACCCGGTCCCCGCGGATCAACCGAGGATTGATTCGTCTTGACGCCTCCATCAATATAAAGGTCCAGGTGTCCGACCACGACTAGCTCTTCCAAGTGTTGCCTCAAGGGCAGACAATCCTCTGTCTGGTGGCCGCGCTCCCGGTGAAACGTGCAATGGTACCGCGGATTGAAGCCCTTCTGACCGTCGCCCAACTTAGCTGGAAACCGGACATATTCCTCGTCACGGATTTCACTAAGTATGCGATAGATCGGAATCTTAAAGACCATGGTGATGCCTGTCCTGGCCTTCAACCTTTTGTTTGCATCAGCCACGTCATCTCGGGGGTAGTCATCCCGGTCATTCCGACGTCCTCTACCCCTGTTTTTGCGATTTGAGCCACGATCCGATTCCTCTGCTCGATCATTTGAGCGGCTGGACTCTTGCCCAACTGCGTGCACTTTGCCAGCTGTCCTCTTGTCTGTTGCTACCGGAGTCACCTTCGCGGTAGACGCTAATGCGTCATCCTCTACTCGGATGTGCTCATTGATGCGCTGCATGAGCTGGCCTATGGATGTCGGCTGGTGCATGGTAAGCGAGTCCCGCAGTCTATGTCCAACCGGGAGACCACGCTTGTATTGAGTGATTGCAAGGTTGACCGGGCAATCCAAGATCTTGTTGAAGGCCTCCCAATATCTGGAGTTGTATGCCTTCAATGTGTCGCTCAGTTCCATCTTGACACTCAGTAGGTGATCAACTTCTTTTGGTGTTTTGGTGTTGGTTTTGAAGCGCGTTACAAAGGCTTCGGCCAACTGATGCCACCTTTCTATGATTCCCTCTGGCAACCTCTCAAACCATTTCAGGCCTAGTTCGCCTAAACTTGACGGGAAGATAAGGCACATAAGTACGTCATTCCGCCTATGTCCGGCCATGACATGTCGGAAGTGGCTTACATGCATGTAGAGATCGGTCTTTCCGTCGTAGAGCGTGAATTTAGGCTGGTGGAAGCCTGCCAGAAGCGGTGTTGTTTCTATCTCCAGGGAAAAAGGGGTGGCGCTCAGCCTCGCCAAGTCTGAATCTACAAGGGGTGGAGGCATTCCGACCTCCTCGCTGGCGTGAACTCAGCCGCTGGAACGCCGGCACCCTCTGCGCCTCCCGCCGGCGAGCTCGCTCCTTTAAGACTGCCCGCAAATCCTCTGAACAAGCGGAATAAGAGTACCTCGACGTTGTCGCCGGACGTGAGGGCTAGTAAGTGCTATCTTGCATGCAGGACTTCTCTGCACGCACATCGGAATCACCAACCTTGTAACTTCTGGTAATAGAAATGGACGGAGTGTGTCGGCCGACTGACCGTCGAACGGCGGGGTTGGGTGCGCTCACTGTGGTCTCCCACTCCAGCTACACCCTTTCCTTTGACATGCCGCTTCAGCTCCTCCATCTCTACCGCCATTCGCCGGATGACGACATCCTGGTCCCTGAGCTTGTGTTCCAGACGTCTCGCATGTGATTCTCTCCGCCGCCGATGACCGTCTGGGCTTCGTGAATGACCATAACTTCTTCCGCGCTTATCTCGCGCGTCTCCCGCCTGGCCTCCTAGGAATGTCTCCAAGTCCGCCATTGGAAGGATGGTGGGATGTCTTTATCTCCGTCTGCCTGACTCCAGGGTAACTCCGTCAATGGCGGACAACGGAATCTCGTCGTTGTTCGCCATGAACAGCGATCAAATGAGCCTGGAAGACAAGGTTTTGTCTGCAAAGTTTCCCACAAACGGCGTCAATTGTACGGGGAGCAAATATTCCGGCAAGCCCGTACTCCTTTCTTCCAAGCTCCGTTTTTGTCTGATCACCTGCGAGCACAACAGCGGTGAGCTACCCGGCGGTGTGTGGCCGAAAAACCCCTCCGACGATCAAGTTAACACACACCGTGGGATAGAGAGAGAGAAAGGAGAGTGTTAAGTGTTTTTCTCACCAAAATGTCATCTGTCTCATCGTGGGGGGCACAGACATGCTTATATACCTTCTGCACCTCAAATCTACTCCCAATGATCTCTTGACACGTGATACTGCTATCCCATCTGTCAGCACAAATCTCGCTGAACATCACCTAACCCAACTACCTGCCCACTCTACTGGGAGCTCAGCAGCCGGGCAACATCATCTCGGCTATCAACGGCCATGCTTCACTTCAGGCCCAAGTACTCTCAGATCCGGCTCACTTCAGCAGGTTTCTACACATATTCCAACGCCGAGCTTGAGATTGGTCATACTGGTCAACCAAAAGCCTTCCCGCCGAGCTCCAGGCACGAACCTCCATGCCGAGCTAAGGATGCGCGCCTTACAACCGAGCAACGCATGAACCATGGGACCCCCGCTTGACTGAACCCACACCTGACCGGCCTTCTTGCCAACAAGATCAGGTAGCTCGGTCCCACAAGGAATTTGCCATTACCGAGCAAAACCACGGCCCAATCTTGAAGCCAAATACCTCGGCCCAATCTTGTTTGGCCCAAATCTGCTCGGCCAATACCACAGCCCAAAATCAAATCATAAATCTCCCTCTCATGTGGTGACCACTATTAGATCGTCTGCTAGAAAGACAAGTGAATTTTTAATTACTATAGGGTTACACCACGGATCAACCTTAAGTCCTTATATTTTTGCTTTAATTATAGATAAGTTGACGAAAAATATTCAAGATAATGTGTCATGGTGTATATTTTTTGCAGATGATATCGTGTTAGTGGATGAGATTAAAGAATGAGTTGACATTAAGTTTGAGACTTGGAGAGAAGTACTTGAATCTAAACAATTTTAGATAAGCAGAACTAAGACAGAATACATGGAGTGTAATTATAGTAACAATAACAATAGAAACAGAGGAGAAATGAAAATTAAAAACCAAGAACTACCTAAGAGTGAACATTTTTATTATTTATGATCGATTATTACAGTAGCTGAGGAGATTAGAGCGGATGTGGTCCGTAGAATTAAGGCGGGGTGACTTAAACACTAGACTAAAAGAAAAGTTCTATAGAATAGCTATTAGACCAGAGCTGTTGTATGGGACGGAATGTTGGCCACCTAAGAAATAACATTTAGATAAGATGAGTGTTACTGAGATGAAGATACTAAGGTAGAAAAGACAAAGTTAAGAATAAGTATATTCGTGACTAGATAGGAGTAATAAATAGAAATATGAATCTTCTTAATTTGACTAACCAAATGGCCGTTGATAGAGTCAAATGAAGAAGAAGGATTCATGTAACCGACCCTATTTGATAGGACTTAAGGTTTAGTTTGATTTGGTTTGGTTTGGTTTCATTCCTTAATACTTACAACAGTCACTAGCAAATGTTTATTACAAAGAATCTTGACATAAATAAGCATCAAAAGCATATGCACAAATCTAACATATGAATACAAACTTAAAAATTTATATACAAAATATAACATGACAAATTAAGCTCACATCAACCCATTGTAGAAATTTAAACTAATATGTGATACATTTAATTAGGTAGGTTAAGTAAAGCAGCACTTTTTACCTGTATAACATTTACTGCTTGCTTGATAGCCCATCCAACCACAAGTAAAACAAGTAGAACAGAAAGAACTGAGTTCTGTTTTGTAGCATCCATTATAACCTAAAACAACAGAATAAAACCAAATAAACCGGGTAAATCCTCACAAGTCATAACATTCAGGCAGAAACTTTAACACACTCAACCAAATGAAGCCTCACATTTTTCAGATTCTCATTCTGGTTCTTTGCAAGAAGAAATAGAATAATGTAAAGAACCTGCAGAACAAAGTCACTCAGACTAAGAGAAAAATAGCATAGACATGAAAGAATTGTCTTAACCATAAAGGTAATCCAAAGAAACATTCACCTCACAAGCAACACAACAGTAGCACATAAATATCCGATTGCCGTAGTATGCCTTGAATAGCCAATTAGTACTGTCTTTTACATCTTTATGACTCACTTTGCCTACCAAGAAAGTACTGCAATGAAGAAGTGGCGAAGGGGGAAAAAAATAATGATTCATCAGAAGTTCTCTCGAAAATAGACTTGTAACATCAAATTGCCAGATCCATTCAAGCTTATTCAGATATACAATATAACATGAAAAATATAAATTCTTATGTCAAAATACCTGTACATCTGCAACCAATGGCTGGCAATATCCAAAGCAAGCAATGACAAGAAAACTAGGCCAGGCCTGGAAAATATCACATAGAAAACCTCAAAAACACATAATAAATCAAGGTGCAGTTACTACAAAAACAAGGTAGAGTAAATTCTACCTATATATTTGGGAGAGAATTACCAGTAGACAAGCAGTGCTAATCCTGAAACAGAAGACATTGTGATCAAAACAGTCAAACTAGAAAATGGAATAATTGAGGATATTTATAATAACAACACTACAGAAGATGACAGAGGAAAATTGTCCCTTTTTTTTCTTCTTCTTCTTCTTCATTTTTTTTGTGTGTGTGTTGGGTGGGGGGGTAGGGGGGTGGGGAGGAGTTTTATAGGAGATTACCTATCTGTAACCATGTCCAAAACTGCTCCAAAGGTTGAAACTGGAAATAAGAGAAGAAAGGGGGAAATGTAAATCAAATTACCCATAAATATTTATGAAATTGCAAAAGACCCTAAATTATAGCAGTTCAGCAATAGTATGCAACCTTGCTATCAAACAAGATGTATAGTCCAGCTGAGAGTCATTTCAGTAACAACTTCAAATTCTCTAAAACAAGAAAATTTCTGTTAATTTACTAAGATTTCTAGAGGAACTCTTCTACTGCTTATCAATAACTAAAATGTGTATTAAGTACATTAGGTTTCAGGGAGGACACACACAGAGGAAGAGATCACATAGTCCATTCTAAAACATAGGCATTAGAATGAGGGGAGGGGAAAGAAACAAGCAAATAAAATTATTGCAGCAAAAATTTTAGAGTTGTATAGATAATAAATAGTTTTAGTGCTCCATTTCATATATAAAGTTACTAGTCATTCCTGTTTTGCTTCAAGCCATGCATCTTATGTAAATAAAGAAACCCAGAGTTTGCAACTTGTATTATCAGGAAGTTATCCCATCTAATTGGGACTAGACACTGAAGTAATGTATAGCTGATCCGGATAGAACTAATGAATTCAAATTCGTACCTTGATTGAATTTGCGAGCAAACCAACCATCCAAGGCATCACAGACAAAGCTGAAACCACACATCCAAGCATTTAATACTTTAACCTCTACACACAAATGGGGGCTACAAAAATCATTATGAACAAAAAATAATACATAATACATAAACAAATAAAATATGTTATCACCTAACAAAATAGAGAACCGAGAAAAGCTTTTTGTTTGAAAAGCAAGTGTAGAAGGCAAAGCAGTTCATAAGAACCCTTATGTATCCTGCATACACATAGAAGCATAAAAGAATTAAATGAAGCAAATGGAAGAATAATATCTGAGTAACCAACCATAGAAAATAATTCTGATGAATCATGCATTCCCATATAAAGGGCATCTCCAATCCTTGGCTGAAACCCATAACAAATTTAAATTTGGATAAAAATCACTCAAAAACACTCTCCACTCCGTAACCCAAACTTATATCAAAACTAAGTTTTACTCGAATTTTCACTCAAGGACTCAAATGTTTACTCAAATTTTCAAGGCTATTTTTTGTGGCTCTCAAATTTACCTCTGTCATTAGTAAAGCTTTCACTCAAATGTATGCTTAAACCTGAGTTTGTCCATTGGAGTGGTTCATATATCAAATTGCCTAAGGCCTTATAAAAAAAAATTCAAAAAATTATTATTGTCGAAAGCCCCAATTTTCCAAAGACTCATTTTAATGTTTGGTCTGACGCCTCTAGAAACCTTGAGCCGCTACTAAAAGCTTTTAAAGAAATTAGGATATGGCTTGAGCATGACTTAACATGAAAATGTGATATACCTACCCATCTAAGCATTAATAACCCAAAAGTGGCAAGATAACAAGATGCAAACCGAATATACAAGTAATAATATATTTGCAGAATAGCAACAAGAATCGAAGTGCATTTAATTTGTTGCATACCCATATAAGCATACCCATGAAATGATTCTATATAATTTGTTGCATACCCATGAAATGAATTTATGGACACATAATACAAAATCAAATGGCAATGCTATACTGTAGTGTTATGCAATCAACACCAATTTTGAAAGGGAAGAGAAAAATCGCAATCTTAAAAAACAATGTTGTGCCCTAACTGGTAAAGAAGAAGAGAGTAAACTAGAAACCCACCAATGATGTTGGGAATGTAAAGGTATACAGATAATTTCCTTGGTCTCGAATTCTTGGCCATTGAATAAATCTCTCTCCCACCGATCAAAACTGCATAGAACAACCCACAAAAACTCTCAAAATCTCAATCGATTTGCATGTACGAAAGTCCAAAATCAATTTACCAATAATATACATACATATATCTATGCGTAGAGAGAGAGAGAAGAGAGAGAGAAAGAGTGGCCGGTGACCCAAAGCCTTGCCTTGCCGACAGGAAGATCAAGCTCCTGCGAACTTTGTTGCAGCGAGTTTTGGGGGCGTTTGTTTTTTCTTTTCAGCATTAACCCTGCAAAATCGATGTATTGCGAAAAAGGACCTGATTAACACCTTCTTTGATGTGAAATTTTGAGTTCAACTCCTATAAAGAGAAGTTCGATATCTTTTATAGGATGGTTTATTTATCCACCATTATGAGAGTTGTAATTGTTGAGCTTGGACTTGTGGGAGTGATAGTGGTTTAATTTAGTATGGGGCTTGGTTTATTAGTTGTATTAGATTCTATTGTTTTTTTAACTATTGTAAATTAGTAATTTATTTGATAATAAATTTTTTTTATATTTATAATTATTCTCTAATCGGTTTAAAAAAAAAAAAAAGTCAACACACTTCCAAAGCAGCCAAAATGGGCCTCTTCAACAAGAGCCCTATCCACATGGGCCCCCTTTTTCTAGCCATGTCATTCAAAAATGCTATCTAAAATTGAAAACGGACTCTTACCTACCATCATCATAAAGCAAATTACTCCCAATATCAAGTAAAAATTTACATGGCCGACATGTCTGCTATCCATACCAAAATAAATAGAAGTAATATTTGATAAAACTTTCTAAATATGATTTGAGAATAGGAGTTATATTTTGAATTTGTGAATTTTGAAATAATGATTTGAGTGTGAAAATTTTGTTTAGTGAATAAGTTTTGAATTGAGTAGGAAATTTTTGATGTGACATATGATATTTGATACAAAAACTTACAACTCATAACCAAACACACAACTCAAAATTCTATTAAAGCTCATAAAAAAAAATTAAAAATTCGGAAAATATTTTTTGTTAAATATGTAAAAATTGATGTGTCAATTACAACCAAAAAAAAAAAAATTTGCACTGTTCCAGTCGGACGACCGGTGACACGTCCGGTAGAACGTCCGATGGGATGACCAGTTAGTTCAAATTTTCCCGCCTTCGACCGAGTTTTCAAATTGAGCGTGGAATTAATTTTTGAAAGTTACTAACAAACAAGTTACAAACAAACACCACGTGAGAACTTATGACTGGAACTAAAATTCCAAAACTCTACCAAACAGAGCTTTTTCCGAAAAAATACTCTTAGTAAAATGAGACCTCCTTTGGATAAGAGATATAGAGTGGGTTTGTTTGGACGGACTGGATAAGAGGGATTAGAATTTATCAGACTGTTAGTCTTGGGATACATTGTCCCCAGACTATTTGGTTGGACTGGATTTGTATCCCATATTTGTTTAGTAATGGGATTACATGTCAAAAAGGACTAGTTGGTTAGATATGATATGAATCCTATGTTTGTTTAGGATATTATGGAGACAGATAAATGTTCAAATGGCTATTTTACCCTTTTTCAATTATTTACTAAGTAATAGCAATATTAAACATATCTTTAATATTTTAATTATTTTTAACTAGATTAAATAAAAAATTATTTTATTTTTTTTACACAATTAAATAAATTTATTTTTTTTAAATTAAATAAATAAAATACCAATAAAAATATATGTTATTTTTTTAATTAAAATTTTAAATAAATTTATTTTTAAAATAATAATAATTAAATAATGAAATTAAATAAAACATCCATTAAAATTTAAATAATGAAATTAAATAAAATATAAACAAAATTTGAAAATAAAACACCTATAAAAAATTATTTTAAAAAATTAAATAAATAAAACATCAATAAAAATTAAATAAAACAATTTTATTTTTTAAATTGAGACATTTAAATTTTATTGAATTTTACTAAATATAATACATAATTAAATAGTAGAAGATCAAAATGATCATTTCACCACCTAATCTCATATTCCTCCTTATCTCTCCATTTGCGTTTCACTCCCCCAATGGGACACAATAGTCCAATGGATTTGGGACTAACAATTCGGTACAAAAATTTTGAACCAAACTCTTTACCAACCAAAACCCACACATGGATAACTTCACTCTAAATAGACATGTATGTCAAAGTATGTACCTGTGTAATTCTAAACATCATAAATGAATTGCACAAAATAATTAAAGTAGTTAGATGTTCATAGTAAGGCTTAATTCAACTAGACCCACATCAGGTCAGCCTGGACAATCATGTCCCTAACAATCTTATTCAAATCAATCAAAAGGATTTCAATACTAGTAAAGCAAATAAACACTAAAATAATCACTGTCCCTGAGCCATAGACTTTGCATCATTCAGGAGGGAGTTCTTGGGGTCAACCCTTCAAATTGAGCAAGCAACTGAGAGAGATGCGTGGAATGAGTTACACTAAACAACTGCATCCCACCTTCCCCTCCAAAAAACGAGAGGCATGTAGTAGCCAATACCACATACATGTGATGCGGACCGGAAAGGCATTGGATGACAACAATTGAAAAATAAAGGAATTTTATTTTATTTTCTTTATTAGGATTATTTCTAGTTTTTATTAAGGGGTTGTTTGGGATGATCTAAATAAGTGCACTTTTTGTCTTTTTACGAAAAAATGTACAGAAAAGTAGAGAGGTGATGTGATGAAAAAAAGATAAAAAGATAGATTATATAGGGGATGCCAAACCACCCCTAAATTATTTGCAAGGGTTTTATTTTTGGTAACTTGAATTTGATTTTGAGACTAGACTTGATGAATATTGAACAATTGATTATTGAGAGTTGTTTTGGAATTGTAATTCCCAATTTATTCTTCTTCCTAGTGCTGCATCAACATGACTGCAAATTTTTCCATTTGTTCATTTTCTTCAATTTCAATCTTACTTCAGCCTTCATGCAGTTATATATACACATAGATAGAAAAAGAGAAAGGAAAAAACATGAAGGAGCTATTCAAGGCATAGTAAAGAATATTCCACACATATATTACATTTCGAGACGAGTATTGCAGGTCCTGTCCGTTATTAATTTCTAGGTGATGAGAGAAAGGTGTGCAGATTTCCATGCCAAACTTGGACAACTTGTCATTCACTTGTGGTAACTATGGTTGGCATAAGGGTGATAAACAAACAAAGGATAAATACTTCCAAAATAATTAGCTAGATAGAAATTTGCTATCAAGTTAAAAATAACTTCACTTACTTTTTCTTGTCGATGTTAGGAATATCACTTCTCTTAGCCTTCTCCACAATCACCTTTAGAGCAAGAGGCAAACATCAAAAGAAGCATGTATTTATTTATTTACTGAGATGATGATTTATGTAAACCAATGGGAAGAATAGTCCTATGAATCTCACATACTGTGGATATAACAGGAACAACAACCACCCACTCTACCCCTCCCAAACCCCCATCCAACGGGGACTAAATTGGGCATACTTTTTAGCATCAACAATAATTTGGACAAATCATAATTGGTTAATCTTATTATTTCTTTTCTTCATTATTTTATTTTATTTTTTCAGATCTTAGGAGAATGGATCCATTCTTTAATTAGTTTTACATGAACAGAGGAGCATTAGCCAATTCAACGGCTGATCAACACAACAAAGTGAAAATTCAACAGTATTGATCAATAATTGATGAAAGTAAACATGAAAGATTGGATTAGTACCTGAAACAATCCCTAAAATCCCAAGACTCTCTCTCTCTCTCTCTCTCTAAAAACCCCTATTTCTGTCTCTACAAGCTAAAAGGGATCAACTTTCCACCCAACATTCTCTTCTCACTCCCTCTCTCTCTCTCTCTCTCTTCTTATTCAATGGAAATGTTAAAACACTCATTTTATTTTGACTATATAAAGCAACCAATCGTCAAAACAGAGATGACCTATTTGCTTAAAACTTAAGGAGTAGCTATATTGATCTTGATCATTTGCAGAGGGAATTGCCATTTTTGTAACAAAGCTTTTATGCAATCCATTTTGACCCTAAACCTTTTTAACATAACATACATAGCAAAGTCCCAAGAAAATAAATAGACAGTAAGTCAATTTCATCTTCCACATGAGAAATCAAAGCTAACAATTTCCAAATGCATCAGAATTCACAACTGATTTAAATCCATAGCTCTAAACAACATTGAATTAAAATTTCCATGAATCAAAGCAACAACTCTGTGAAGCTAACCGTATTTTCTGCTGATTGATGCGTAAGTCTCTTCGACAGGTTTCGCCAATTGCAATAGAGTGCCAACAACTCTGTGAAGCAACAACTCTGTTTGGAAGTTGAGAAAGTGACGAATAGATGAATTTGTAAACACATACAGAACAAGAGAGAAAGAGAGAACGAGAGAACGAGATAGAGAAACTCACCACGCCGGAGAACCACCGTGGTAACGCCGACGGAGATCGCCGCCGCTAGATCGTTGCCTTTGCAAAACCTATGGAGATCGTTGCCTTCGCTGCTATGTGAGAGTGAGAATGAGAATGAGAAGGCGAAGGCGTGAGAGTGAGATTGAGAATGAGAACCCTAACATATGGGGAAATGGGCGGGCACCCATTCCCGACCCATATCCTATGAATATTTAAAAAACTCACTTAATTAATCCTATGGGTTAAAAAAATAGAAAAAATGTATAGGGTAAATTACATTTACCTCCCCTGAAGTTTCTGACGAATATAGGAATCTCTCCTATGATTTGAATAATTACAGTAACCTCTCCTGTTTTACCTGACAATATCAAGATTCCCCTGCTGTCAAAAATCACTAAACGGTGTTATTTTTTCCTTAGAAAATTACCTTATTGCCCTTTCCTTGAAAATATTAAAAAATATTTTTGGGTTGGAGGATAGGTTTGAAGTGTTTGGAACAGTATTTTTGGATTTATTTTTTAAAAATATTAAAAAATATTTTTTTTAAATTTATTTTTTATTTTAAATATATAATTTTTATTTAAATATTTTATTTTATTTTGTAAATATTTTAATATTTTAATTTTAATATTTTAAACTCAAAACATAATTTCACATTCAAATCGTAACCAAACACATAACTCAAAACTCAATTCAAAAATTATTTTCAAACCTTATAATCTGAAGTAGGATGTCTTATTTATAGAATTTGAGCCAATTTTGTTAGAAATATCTTCAAACAAAGCTAGTTGTCCAATTCCCGCCAGTTGTACACGGCCGGGCCCAAAAACACACGGCTGAGCCTAAAAAGAAACTCTGGAAAAGTTTTCATTGAGACCCGACGGGTCTAAATAGGGCATGGTCGGTTCTAAATGGACCCGACAGGGTACAAAAAACTACAGTTTAAGTCCGACTTCAAACGGGCATATCTCCCTCATCCGAACTCAGTTTTAGGTGATTCTTGAGTCCAAATTGAAGCTCTAGAAGTCTACTTTCCAATGGTGATGGCATCACCTCTAAATTCTAAGTAGTGAGAGAGATATGTCTAATTTAGTGAAATCTGCTCATTCTTTCTCAACGATTTGATGCCCAATCTCTTCCCCAACTAGTTTTCTTCCCTCCCCTCCTATTTTCTTCAACTCCAAACCTATAAATAAGATGTTTTTAAAGATTTTTCAAAAAGTTCACGTCCCTTCCATTTATTTCCACTTTGTCTTTACTCGGTTTACCAAAAAGTGCAATATTTTAAATAAAATGTGAGTCTCGAAACATCATAGAAGTATTTGGAAAAATATTTTGAAAAAGAGGGTTTTTAAGGTATAAAATAATTTTGGTCAAAATGGGGTGTAAGGTTGGGATTAGAGCTTGAATCCAAATTTCTTTGCTGAGAATTCAAAAGATTGCATAGTGTAATTTTCATCATCGGGTGTTCGGAATAAAGCGCCCAAGTCTTAAGGGTAGTAAAAAATGAGGTGTCTACAGTTGCCCCTCTTTGACAGAGCTCGAAGTCATGAAATGACGTGAGTGAATGTCAAAGCCCGAAGACAACCCATTTTGATAAGGTCGTAAGACTTGGGCAAACAAACAAAATGCAGATGCAGTTGATTGAACTTGAGGGTTGCTTATGTATCCCATTGCAAGAAATCAAACCAACGTAGTTCAGGGGTAGAATGCAAATAATACACAATGTAATGCAATAATATAATCAAACCACAAGCAATGCCTACCACACAAATATCATAAAGGAATGTGGATGCAAATCAAACTACGTTTTATATAGAAAAGAAGTATAGGCACGAGCCGAACGATGCCTAACACGAGCTAACTGCTTACATCCTCAATACTGGCCTTAGCGCAACATGGATGCTTACACATAATAGAACCATGTTTAATGTGAAAGGGGTATGAGCACCTACAAAACTATGTTTTTCGTAGAAAGAAAAAGAGTACAAGTAATTGGGTGGTATGATATAAGTGAGGAATGATCTGCTGGAGAACGATAATAATCTTAAATGCTGAATGTAACAAGACAAAAGTACAATGCAATAGATGCAATAGATGAAGTGAATAAAGGGCGTAGGCCAAACCACATTTTACCTAGAAAAGGTATGGATACAAAATAGACCACGTCTAACATAGAAAAGGTGTCGACACCCTCAATACTGGCCTCAGCGCAAAATGGGTACTTAAACATGACAAAACCATGTTTCAACGAGGGTAAGGTATGAGCACATGCCGAACTAAGCTTAACATAGAAAGGATGTAGGTGATAAAATGGTATGATGTAATAAATGTGATGGATAGGGTGACATACTCCAACCACGTTGGAATCGTGAGAGGAGGAAAAACAAATCCTAAAACACGCTGAAATCATGTGAAGAAGGGAATACTTAAACCACGCTGAAATCGTGAGAAGAGGTCCCAAGAAAACCGCTCAGGGTCACATTTCATGCATCCTCAGATAAATTCCAAACACATTGAAATCATGTGAGGAACGAAACACTCAAACCACGCTGAAATTGTGAGAAGAGGTCTTGAGAAATCGCTTTGGTCGCGTTCCACGCATCTTGAGAAAAATTCCAAACACGCTGAAATTGTGTGAGAAAAGAAACACTCAAACCACGCTGAAATCATGAGAAAAGGTCTTGGAAAAAAAGGGCTTAAGGTTGCGTTCCACGCGTCTTGAGATAAATTCTAAACACGCTAAAATCGTGTGAGGAAGGAAACACTCAAACAACACTGAAACTGTGAGAAGAGGTCCCGAGAAAACCACTTAGGGTCACGTTCCACACGTCCTGAGATAAATTCCAAATATGCTGAAATCGTGTGAAGAAAGGAACACTCAAGCCACGCTAAAATTGTGAGAAGAGATCTTGAGAAAACCGCTCAGGGTTGCGTTCCACGCGTCCTGAGAAAAATTCCAAACACGCTGAGATTGTGTGAGGAAGGGAATACTCAAACCATGTTGAAATCGTGAGAAGAGGTCCTAAGATGATGTGATGGATGTAAAGAGTATAATGAGATTGTGCGATAGATGCACAGGAAATGCAGTAAACAAACAAAGCGGCACTTTAGAAAGTACCTCATGGGGTGAGTGGCGATGAACCATTCTACTCTGATGGGAATCTCCCTCTTGTGTTCTTTAAACTCTTACCTTTAACGCACAATTCAAAGGCCCTCAAATGCTGACAAGGGGTAACCTCTGGTTGTAGAAGCCACGGATGCTGCTTTCTTCCTGATCATATTCACAACTTTTCATATTCTCCAATGGGGTGACAAACTAGGTTGGTTCAGTATCTAGAATTGAGGCGCATAAATGCTACCTCAACCTATGGGGCTGCCATACAGATTTCAAGCCAAGGATACATTTGAGATTGAAATCGAGGTACACTTATACTTTGGAGAAATGACAAGGTCTGAGAAGGTGCATCCGGAATGCAAACCTGGAATTTGTTGAAGTTGAAACAAACTCAGATGCTCTAATTTTCCCTTTTTTCTTTTGCTTTGTAGTCCAGAACCTATGTAGCTTCAGATAGGTCTTTGTTCTATTGCTCCCTCTTTTGATCGGGGTTGGACCCTGTAGTTTATGAAAGGAAGAATCTTGTTTTACACATCATGTTGGGAATGACACAGCACTCTAAGCACAAAACAATTTATTTTTGCAATTGAAACCAAGAATGAGTTCTTAACCCGGTATTGAGCCTACGATTGACACAGTACACCACGACTCAATAAAGGAAAAACGAAGTAAAAACAACCTAAATGCATCGATTTACACCTACTAAAATCAAAATGACTTAAAACAAGAATTGAGACAAATAAAAACAACAAACACAACACTTGGATGTTTTACCACCAGTGGGAGACCTCTCAGTTCATGGGGAGCCCACTGCTTCTCCAAGTATTGTTTCCCACCCTTTCTCATTTGTGATCCTCACATCATTTTGGCACTCAATCTCTATTTTCTCTGAAAAACCCTTTCCTTACTTTTTCTCTCAAGTAGACATCTCTATTCTTTAATCTCTTTTATTTTTTATCTCTCCCTGGGGTGGTTGATGAATAAGCTAGAAGTTGTGGACCCTATAAAAGGGGGTCGAATATCCTACTCCATTTCTAGTTCGTGCTTCGCACTTGGCTCGATACCACACTGCTTGAAGGATGAGAAAGCCTTTTGGCCCTTGCTGCTAGCTTTAGTTGTGCCCTTTCTGGCGAGTACGTTGACAACGAGAAAACGACAGAAAACCTGACTCAACTGTGCCCCTAGTTCATCATTTTGACCATTTTTTTGAATATTTTTTTGGCTTTCTTCTAAAACAATTTTGACCAACATGAGAGTTAGATTAACATGTTTATTCGACTTTCTGCTTTAAAATCATGTAAGTTAGGCTATGAGCATTGAAAATTTTCCTTTTTGGGTCCAAGAAATGGTCCAGTTTTGGAAAAATGGAATAATTTTTGAGAAAATTAGTCAGCTTTACTAAAAATCCTCAAAAACTGTTTTAGGAAAATGGCCACTTCTCAACCAATGTGGAATTAACTCTTGAGATGCACAGTCTCAGATCTGAACTTGATTTGTCTTGTAGCTGCATCTTTTAATGGAATATGACAATCGACTTTGAACGAAGATGAGCCAATTTGCACATGGATAGGATAGTTGAGTTGAATAAGCCAATCAACATGGATGAGACCAGTAAACCGAAAATGGTTGAGGTCAAACTTCAGGATGAAATTGCCTACGTATCCCAAAGATGGGAATCAGGCCGTACATAGTTCCTGGGGGTTAAGGTTCACTTGGGTATTAACACTCTTCATTTTCTCTCTAACTTTTGCCAAAGCCGCCCTTTCAGGTTTTCAACCTTGCGAGCTTTATTTTTTCTTTCTCTTTCTTTTTCTTCTTCTTTTTCTTTTTCTTTTTCTTTTTTGTTCCTTGTTTCCATTTTTTTTCTTATTTTTGTTCTTTTCTTTTTTTTTTGCTCTAACTTTTGCTTAGGTCGCCCTTCCGATTTTTCGGCCCAACGAGCCCCTTAAGGATAGAAAGGTTTAACTTGTCATGTTGATTGGCCATAGGATCTCTAAGCCATTTGAATCCACGAGAATGGCTATTGATCCTGACTAAATAGTCTTGATGATGTAAGAGCCCATCCAGGTGGGTTTGAATTTGCTCCTAGTGTTATGGATAGGAATGCAATTGTCCTTCAGCATAAATTTTCTTCTCTCCAATTATGGGATTTGGCTTTCTCGCCAATCTCCTTTGGTTTGAGCAATGACCTAGTTTTGAATCTTCATGCATATCTGACATTTTTTGCCCTTAGTTCAAGGATTACTTCTAATCCAACTATGCAAATTTCCTTTGATGACATTTGACCTTCTTGCCCCTAGTTCAAAGGTTGCTTCCAATCTGACCATGCAAGCCTCATATTT
The DNA here is from genome assembly GCA_025200525.1 of Camellia lanceoleosa. Classification (NCBI taxonomy): domain Eukaryota; kingdom Viridiplantae; phylum Streptophyta; class Magnoliopsida; order Ericales; family Theaceae; genus Camellia; species Camellia lanceoleosa. Next base: position 83,688,847 of record CM045769.1, read on the forward strand.
TGGTTGATCGTTGAAAGGTTCAAGGTTTGAAAACAAAGGGGTTGAGTCTCGAGGCCGAGAGTGATCCTATACTGCACAATCTCAAGATCAATTCCGAGCATGTCTTCATTGGACCATGCAAAAAATATTTTTTGAAATCTTTTAATAAAGCGACCAGTCGCTTATGCTCTTTTGAAGACAATGTAGAACCAATTTGGATCAAGCCAGGATCCTTCTCAGTACTCACATTAACAGACATGATCCCATCCATTAAGGGCTTAGCATGCCTCTCTTTCTCTCAGCTGATCAAATTTTGTAAATCCCAAGGAATTCCTCCTTCTTTGTTTTCATCACAGTTTTGGAAACAATTTTGAAAAACTTTGGTCAATGCAATGATTTAAAGGCACAGAGAAGTAGATGAAAATAACCACCATTCCATTCAGATCTTCTGGCTCAACTGGCTAATGATAGAAACAGATGCAAAAGAAAGAGTGAAAAGAGAAACAAAAACAAACAGGGAAGTGATGTCCAAGTTAACACGCCCAAAATCGCCTAACCTTAACACAACAAGACTGACTCAATACAACAAGATTGACTCAACACCCAAGTTCGAAAGTAAAATAGAAAATGTTTTCATTAAATGTAAGGTTTTGGTAATTGGAAAGAAAGGATTTTGTTAAAAAATCAAATGGATTTGAAAATACATTTGGCCATATTGTATATATGTATTGCATCATGATCATTTATGCTGTTGGAACATGTTTAGTTTTTGAAATATTCTCTACAGGGCTTTATGCTCACCCTACGTGGCTGAAAATGTTTTTCAAGTGTACATGTGTGGATGTGGAATGTGACGTGAAGTTGTGTTCGGAACCGTGTAGGGTGGTTCAGTTATTTGTAGGCCATGGGCCATTTATGTTATTTATTAGTCATGTGCCATTCTTATAAGGGTTACACCCTTGTGTATGATGTAAGTCACAAGGCGTTCAATTTAATTTATAACATCTATTTATATTTTTAGTTACAAGACATTCATTCGACTTAGATGCTGTATTTAGGAATGTATAAAACTATTGTGTGACAATATTATATTCATTTGCATGAGAGTTGTTATCTATTATTCATCGTTGGGTAGTTTATTCACGTTAGTTGGATTGTGTAAATCCAAGGCGTGACAACTTGGTATCAAAGTTAACTGAATTTGAAAACCTTGGGCTCGTGGGAAGTGGTTAGCCATAGTGGGTTTATCATGCTCGGTGAGGACATTTGTATGTTGTATGCTAAGTAATAACATGCTTATGTATTGCATTTTATGTGGATATAGTGTTGAGACTCATAGATATTATTCGTTGTCTATTTGTCTAACTTGAAAGTCTTATTGGAAACACATTTGATCAATGTTGTTTCTAATGGGAAATCTAAGTGAGCGCTGTAATGGATAACTATCTTTGTAGACTTAGCACGATTATGTATTATGTGTTATGTGGTAGGTGATGTGTGATTTGAGTGGAGTCTCAATGTGGTTGTTCGAATAATCGTTATGTAATTATGTTAATATTTTGGGGGAGGGTACTAGTGTTATATCTCCTAGGTGGTGGGTATTCTCTCTTTTATATAGATGTCTGGAAAGAAGTAGTAAACTCAGAGTGGGTACCTCGGTGTGTGGTATACTGGTTGTGTATTAGCGTTGGTTGTGAGTTAACATGGGTTGCCTTGGTGACAGTTGGTACGTCTTTGAGAGACGGTAGTGTTTTCGAGTCCTTTGTGACGGTATGTAAGGGTTGAGTTTTGATGCTTACTTGGGTGGTTTTGTGTATGTTTGGTGTTGGTTGGTAATCTTTGGACTAGTATGGTTTTGGAGTAAGTCATGACCTCGGTTGGTCAGGTGTAGGGGATGTAGGTGGTGTCAGAATTTCTAAAACACGAAAAGTTAGGTTTGAACTTGTATGTGTTTGTAGTGGTGGTGTATGGTTCTACCTTCAATGTTGGTAACTTAGAAACCCATGTTGTGCGGTGTGGTTGGTTGGGATGTAGTGTTGTGATTTGACTTCCCTTAGGGTTAATGAAGTTAGTTAGGTCATTTAGGCCATGAGTTGTTCATTATAGATGATGTATGATAGGTTGGAATAGGCGTGTTTATTTCCTGTAATTGGGTGAAGCAATTAGTTGAATACTAGGTAGAGTTATTGTTGTTGTGGGCAATTCGGTAAGGCACGAGGTGTGTTAGGAGATCGTGGATGGTGTGATTGATTTTGAGTTAGTGTTTTGGCAACGCGTTGTCGCGGTTGGCTGGTCTAAGGTTGACCTAATGAACTAGTATAGTGTAGGGATGTATGCAAAGGTGGAGTATTCCTTTATTCTGGGTATAGAAAGACTTAGGATTACTTGTGTTTTGACAATAGCGTATAGTTTTATTGGGTATAGACTTGTACCTTAATGGTAGGTAATGTTAGTGGATCTTGGTATTATTTGTTTGGTTATTTCTTGTGAAGGGATGTTAGTCCCTTATCATAGTATTGGTTGTTAGTGTTTGGTGGGTGGTGTGTTCTGAACACCTTATGTTGTATTTCGGGCAATGATACTGCGGATGTTTCCTAAGTTTTAGAATTTATTTATTGTATTTGGTTGCGAGAGATGTGTACCTCAATTCTAGTTAAGTTAAGAGATGTTTTCAGAAGGGTTGGTCGGGTATGTAACCCATGGTTGGTGCATGACCTATGTATAGGGTCACAATGGTTTAGTGTTTATCGGTCGAGGTTTGGATTAACGGTGATGAGGTGATTGTCTTTGGAGATGGGTCATGTTTTGGCTCATGTAACATTCTAGGTTGGTTGAGAGAGTAGTTGGGAATGTAGTGACTCGGGTGGAGGAACTTGAGAACTTTTTTTGTTCTTTTGTGGAGTTAAGATAGTATGACCTTGAAAGCCTTGTAAGTGTCGTGTGTATGTGACGGGGTTTGGTTTAGGGCAATTGTTCGGTAAGTATTAGCAAGTGGTAGATTGACTAGGGGACTTAGTGTTTTGGTTTGTGGGAGCCAGAAAAAAATATATATCAGCTCATTGGGACTAAACCAAACAAGGCCCACAATGGGTCTAACCCAAACAAATATTAGACCCCCTCCAATCTATATAAAGAGGGGGGCATCCCAAAGAAAGAGGGAGGTGATCTCTCTCCCCCACATAGCACACAAACACTCTTCATTTCTATACATTCATTTTTTCAATCAAGTGACTAACTTCACCATCGGAGTGTCTCTAGTCGGCAATCCCGATTGGGTAGCGTCGATCATGCTCATTTGTGCAGGTCTACATGGACAAAGTTCATCTCTTCGTTGGATCTCCAAAATCCATGTGAGAGGATTTTCCTGGTCTTAAAATTGGCGCCATCTGTAGGAAAGACTGAATGAGATCAACGAAGAACACAACAAACATACTATTGTAAGTAAACATGTACTGGTTGAATTGAGGTTAGTGCACTTTCTACAAAATCAAAATCAATCCCAGGTAATACGGCCCACGGCTAGGTCTCTTACTTTTATTCCAATTCGACTTGGTTCTGTACATATAGTATCTATGATTCCAGTTGTGGTGGGTTGTTGGAATATCATTTTTTGTTTGCTACAACCAACAAAAACAAACAAAATATTCTTGATCAATAAAGCCGTTTAGGTGTATAAATGACGCACCACAAAGTAGGGTTTATCAATAAACCATTTTATAGCCTTTTTTGTTTTGCTTTAAACAGTTGTTTTATGCTCCACGATCCTTTACAAAGCCGTTTTATGGCCGAGAATGTGCATATATTCTTGATCAATTGTTGCCTCAATTACATTTTTTTTATACATTTAGATGCAATGCTCTTGAATCTACTTGAGCATTTTCACTTTCTCTCTCTAAAATTGGGTTTCACATTCTTGTTTATGGAATCTTCTTTTCGGCATTATACAAATGGTTGCTTGGCCGAACCCACTTCTAAAATTGTTTATTTATATCTCCATAGGAGTTTATTTAACATTGATTCTTGCAATATACATGTTATTGAATTAAGGAATTACGTTTTGTGGCTCCCCAACTAAGAATCAAATGGCTCATGTCTTTCCTTAATAATTTAAGATTTGTATCTATGTTGTTTCGGCAACCATACCCATTGTTGGAATTATTCGGCACATTATTGGCAACCAAAATTTGAGCCCAAGCAACCATTATTTGACACATTATTGGCAACGAAAATTTCTGAGCCCAAGCAACCATTATTTGGCACTTTATTGGCAACCAAAATCTGAGCCAAAGTAACCATTATTCAACACAGTATTGGTGCATATTGGGCACATTATTGCAACTTATTCAGCAACTTTTATTTGGCATATTATCAACAAGGAGTTTCAGCAACATATTGGCTTATTCGGGAATTTTTATTTGAATGTTATCAACTGTATATTAACTTTACATGTTATCAACTCGGCTTCGACAACTTATTCGGCTTGTTCGGCATATTAGCAACTCTACAAATCATTACCATTTCAATTTGGCATATCATTCTACATATTGTCAACTAGGCTTCGATAACATTATTCGGCAAAACATTATGCCGCAACATTGCTTATCAACTGTGATTCAACTCTGTGATTCGGCATATCATTCGGTATATTATCAAGAGCATATTAATATCAACTCTGCATTTTATCATCAGCTTGTTTGGCACTAACTTCTTAGCAACAATATTTGGCACTAATATCTCTGCTTCGACAGCAATATTCTTCGGCACTAATCTCAGCATCGACATAGAACTAGCATCTCAACTTGCCAAAATCCACATCTAACAATACCAGAGGATTTGCATCGACTCAAGGAGTCCAAAGCCACTAACCAGAAGAGCAAAAAATTGACCGATGCTTGTCGATAATTGCGCAACAGCCCATAGTTTCAACAAACCGCATCTTTCAACATTCTCAAAACCCAGTTTCGACCATACCAGTGTGAAGTACTCTTTGAGATGAGTCCAACACAAAAAACGGCATCGAAATCGGACCTAAAACGAAGCTATATAGGCCGATCAAAGTTTGCCTTCAAATTCCACTATTTCGCCGAAGACGACGAACCATAGTGGGCAAATAAATAGAAATTATTCAGTGCATTGTAGCTAGGATACATCCCGTTGTTTTGACATAAAGACAGTAGTTAAACAACAATTTAGTTTAAATATATAATTTGCGCAAATTAAACACAAGGCTTTGTTGTGGCACAGTGGTTGAGCATTATTTATTTCGTGTTGGGGCACGTGTTCAAATCTCACAGGCAACAATTTCATTTATATTTTTTTACATAAACTCAGCACATGGCATCACATTACGAGAAATTATCCAGTACTTCGCAGCGCACAATTTTCAATCAATCTGAGCCCCCAAATTGTTTTGGTTACAACTACGCTATCAGAAGTCCGATTACAACGATCCAATAGTCGTTTCCAACTATTTGGCATCTTCTGAACACATCTGTATGGTCTGATTTTGCAAATTTCATACCCAAAATTTGTCAATTTTATATGCAGTGCCACATATCATAGCTCAAACACCACTTTTGCAGCTAAGCCTAGCATTTGATCAATGTCGAATTCAACAATCCGAATTCCTTCCGAATAACCACTGTCCTTCGAAAACAATAGGGAAACTATACTTTGTACTTTGTGCTTGGCATTTTTTTGTACTTGGCATTACTTCTCAATATGGTGATGGTACAATTTAATCGGCTTAACAATCATTGCCAAACTCACTGAACAACTCTTACACTTACTCGGCACTTTACATTCGACAACTCAGCAGTTCGCATATTTTTGTACCAAAGCCAAATCTTCCCCGCAACATAGGGCAATAGGTCAAGTCCAATTTGCATTCCTTCCGACTAACACCTGTCATTCGAAAGCAATGGGGCAAGTCTACATTGGACTAAATGCAAACCGGCCAATGCTAATTGGCCCAAAATTTACTCGACAATTAAATAGTTGGCCCAATATCTACTTGGCAATCCCTTACAAGTGGAGCAATATTATTTGTGATTAACATGTCTACCTCATTCGGTACAGGCCATCACTGACATGATGCATTAGTCAAAATCCTTGCAATATTGGCACTTGATCGCCACTTAAAATTAGCAAAAGTCTCTGAGTACAGCATAATCTTCGCACTTGGCACAGAGTGCCATCAGCAAAGGCCTACACCTACACCCGTGGATTAGAATACCGTGGACTACACCCTCGCCTGGGGGTCATAATACCGCGGCCTATGACCCTTGCCCGGGGGTAACAATCTGGTATTATCGTTATGATTTGTTTGGAACTCATGTGATATTAATTCATAACTATGATCACCATTATTTATTTAACATCTCTCCCTTACATACATATATTTATACATGCATTCAAACATACATACATTCATACAGTTATCCGTTCATTTATCAAAAGACCTAACATTTATTTGAACAGGGTAACTTGGCAAGAAAAACTCTCATTCCTTCTACCGCAGACAATGAAAGTTTTGGGGCAGTTGTGGGAGGTAGAAAAAAATATATATCAGCTTATTGGGACTAAATCAAACAAGGCCTACAATGGGTCTAACCCAAACAAATATTAGACGCCTTCCCATCTATATAAAAAGGAGGGCATCCCAGAGAAGGAAGAAGGTGATCTCTCTCCTCCGCATAGCACACAAACACTCTTGATTTCTATACATTCATTCTTTCAATCAAGTGACTAACTTCACCATCGGAGTGTCTCCGGCCATCAATCCCAGTTGGGTGGCGCCGATCATGCTCATCTGTACACGTCTACAGGAACAAAGTTCATCTCTTCGTTAGATCTTCAAAATCCATGTGAGAGGATTTTCCTGGTCTCACATGGTTGTACTTATATAATGGGTGACGGGATAGAATGTGGATTAACGAGTGACTCTATTGGTCACTAATGTATGGAGGTGTTGTGTTTACTTGTTGTTCGGTTTGGGTTATTACGTGGTGTTGGTGGTGTTGTATTGTGGTAGGCTTTTGCGAATTAGTTTGGTACGAGAGAGTAAATATGTGAAACTCGTTGTTGTGAACTTGGTCGGGATTGTGAGTACATTGGCATAGTGAGGGCATTAGTGTTGAGATAACCTATTTAGGGTTAAAGGTGAGATGTTGTGTAGTGAGTAATGGGTTTTGCTTGTGTGGTGTGTACCGGTGCATGGTTGGGGGTTATTCAATGTTGTGTCGAAAGGGATTGGTCATGGGACTATCCTAAAAGGTTGCCTTGGTGTAACAATAGTGTGTTTAATGTGTTGTTAAGAGTGGTCTAATGTTCAATAGTGCTGGGTCACTTTGGTGTGGTGTTTGTTGTTTGGTTTTGATAGTGGAACTCCATTTCAAAACTAGGGTACTCTAGGTTAACTTTGAGGAATCCGGAAGGATTCAACGCACATGTGAGGTTGTGTATGGAACTCTATTTCAGAGTTAGTGAGGTTGGGCAAGGTGTTGGCATTGATGTTGGGTTATGTGAAGTTAATTGGTATGTCGGTGTTTGGAGGCTGGTGTGGGATAGTGGTGTTGGATAGTTGATTGGTTAGTATTTGGGTTGGTTGATATATAGTCACCTCGGAAATAGGTTGGAATTGAGGGTTGTGTAATTGAACGGTGTCTTGGTGTGGCATGTAAGTCCTGTATGGATAGTTGGGAAGTTGTTCTGACTTTATGGTAACTGGTTTGGGGTTACGGTTGAAAACTTTGGTCTTATGTTGTGCTTTTGCATCATTATGTGATTGGTGGGTGTGAAATTTCTTTATCTTGTGTTATTGCATTGCTAGCATTTCAAAAAAATTTAGGGATTCTCATAGTGAAAAATTTGTTTTGGTATTGTGGCATCATTGTGGATGTGATGGGTTTTGTTGGGTGACTATTTTATGGTTCACCAGAGGAACGCTAAGGAATGATTTTGAGGAAAACAAGTGTGTTTGGTTATATTCACTAAACATATTTCTACCCTATGTTTTGAGTGTGTTGTTTGTTTAGAGTTTTCAAAAATTAATTCCACACTCACTTTTAAAAACTCTGTCCAAGGCAGGAAAATTTGGACTAACTGGTCGTCCCCTCAGACGTTCAACTGATCATCCTCCTGGACATCCGACCGATTGATTGGAACAATGCATTTTTTTTTAATTTTTTACAATTGGCACCTGTTATTTTTTATATTTTAAATAAAAAAAATTGTAAAATTTTAAATTTTTTTATGAGTTTTAAATAGAATTTTGAGTTCTGTATTTGGTTATGAGTTACAAGTTTTTGTATTAAATATCATATGTCACATCAAAAATTCTCCACTCAATTTAAAACTCTTTTCAAAACTCATGCACCAAGCAAATTTTCCACACTCAAATCATAATTCCAAAATTGACAAACTCAAAATACAACTCTATTCTCAAATCATATTTAGAAAACTCTACCAAAGGGTTGTGTTTGGTGGAGCTCTAGAAATGTGATTCCAGTCCTTGGTTTGAATGTTTTTTTTTTTATTTATTTTTATTTTTTATTTTATTATTATTATTATTATTATTACAATTGGCACCCGTTATTTTTTTATATTGTAAATAAAAAATATTTTTGAAATTTTAAAAAAAAATTATGAACTTTGAATAGAATTTTGAGTTGTGTATTTGGTTATGAGTTATAAGTTTTTGAATCAAATATCATATGTCACATCCAAAATTTCAAACTCAATTCAAAAATCTTTTTAAAACTCATAACCAAACAAAATTTTCACACTCAAATCATAATTCCAAAACTCAAAAACTCAAAATAAACTCTATTCTCAAATCATAATTCCAAAACTCTGCCAAACGCTATAAATTTTCTTTTTGGTGTTGTGGCCTTGAGTAGTTTCTTGAACTAAAACGGTTTTGGTTTGAAATGTAAGTTTTTGGTATAATAAAAAGTTGAATCCAACTAATAATAATAATAATAATAATAATAATAATAATAATAATAATAATAATAATAAAATTTGAAAATGAAACTGATTTTGGTGTTATAAGTAGCACTTGTGGTTTCAGAAAAATAGTTTGAAAATCCCTGAGTTTTGTTATGGACTGTTGAAAATGTATTTGGGCTGTGACGGTGCGAGTTTGAACACCTTTTGGGAAAGCAAAGTGTTTTGAAACAAATGGGGAAAATAAGAAATTTTCTTTAACCTGAATAGGGCATCTTATATCTTGTATTGGGAAGTCGGGTTTTGACCTAGCCTGAGTTGTTAGCTACATGTTGTATGTTTATTTTGCATTGGCTTGGAATTGTCGGGCATCAGTATGCCGTAACATTGTTAGGTTAATTATGTTTTGGGTATTGTTGGTAGTTGAGGCGTAGATGACGTCTTTGAGTTCGAGGAGTTCTTGTTGTTGTTGTGGTGGTTGTGGCTATTATTTCTTGTCTCATAGACCACGGAGACTTATGTGGATCGAAGAGTCATCCGTGAGGTTTTCTTACCATTCTTGGTGTTCAGATGTCTTTGGAACCCCGAGGAGTTGGACCGGGACCTGGGAACTTATCCCAAAATGGATCTAAGTGTGGGTGATGCCGTGTTCACCAGTACCGTTAGGTGGCCTTTTTGGTTTTTGGCGTTTCTTCAATTTCGATGTCGAAAGTTTCTAAGGTGGGGAGGTTGTAGCACTTGTGTCCTTTAAACTATTGGAGAGTGTATTTAATTCCTTTATTTTCATTTTTGTAGTCTTTGTAGTTGTTGTATCTTGGTTTTGGAAGAGTACAATTCGATTTTGACTTGTTGGGATTGTTTATTCGTGCTTGTTTATGTTGAAAAGTTCTTTGGGAACTTGGAAAATGTGTTCTGGTGTTAACACTAGTCTTTCTGGGGGTTGACACCACTTTGTTGCCTTGCTCTTAGTGTCTCTGTTGGTTTATAGGGTTGACAACACGGGTCGCAGGGTAGATCCTTGTCTACTGTTGTGTTCTAGGTGTTGCTACTGAAATATAGGGTCGACACCACTAGTTCCTAGGGTCGACCCTTGTCTGCTGCACACATTAGTGTCTCAGTTTTTCTTCTTGAGGGTCAACACCACTGTCTTGAGGGTCGACCCCTGTGAGTTCTTTTCAGAAATTTTGGTTCGGTTTTGGGCCCAACTTTTGGGGGTTTTGACTTATTCTTTTCATTGACTTTGTGACTATTATTCTATTATTACTTAGCCACTATAAATAGGCTCCATAACACTCTTCCCTGATTATTTCTTTTCTCTTTCCTTCTCTTTTCCTCTTTTCACCGTGAATCTCTCTCTCTCTCTCTCTTTCTCTCTCTCTCTCTCTCTCTCTATCTAAGCTCAACTTTTTCACTTAGATCTTTAGATCTACTCACGTAGAGGCATCTTCTCACCTTGGTCCTTTGAGAAAGGTTGTAGATCTCATCAAGGGCATTCTTTTGATCGAAGTGTTTCATGATTTCACCAACTTTGAGTTTTTCCAAGTTCTTCTCTTTGCTTCAAGAGGTACGGTCTATTTCCTAAACTCAATATGAGTTCGGTAGCATATTTGTGACGTATTTTGTTCTTAATATTTGGTATTCATTTGGTTGATTTCGAAATGTTATTTTGGGCTTGAGGGTTTTGTGAAATTGGGGGATTGTTGGGCTATGATTTTGCTACTACAGTTATTTTTTGTCATAAAAAATGCGTATGGTTTTCTAAAAGTGGAAAAGGCCCAATTTGTAGAAAAATCCTAAATGATATTGTTTTGGGCATTGGGTTAATTTTGGTAAATGGTTTGGTTGGAAAGAGATGGGAATGAAATGGTTGTAGGATTTTGAAAATGGGTGTTGTTACTCTTTTGGAAAATATATATATTGTTATCTTTTAATTATTGCATTAGAGATAATTGTTTTGGCTATCGATGGAGGATAACATTGCCGTGTGTTAGAAATTGCATGTGGATTAGACAATTTGAAATCATTCATACCATGGAGCATGTAATGGATTTTTATAACTCAAAACTGTATGTTTTTATTTGAGAGGTTGTTTAAAGACTTTCATATTATGTTTTAAAAACATTGATATTTCTCTGTTGAACGAAGTAAATACCGAGTGGAATCTAGGTAAGAGGTGTGGTTATATTAAATTAAGTTGGCCTATGTGTCCATGGTGAAAGTCTAAAAATCTGCGCGTATACATGGGTGCCGATCCCGCCGACGAAATTTCTATGAAATGGCAATAGTACTGCTTGTATTGCCTATGTTTACATGGGTACCAGTTGCGGTTTCCTGTGGACAAAATTTCCATGAAATGTTACACTTGCCTAGAGTTTCCAGTGTCTGTATTTACCGTCATATTTTCTTTTGAAAAGAATAATACATGATTTTGGAAATTAGAAAAAAAATTTAGCAATGTATTTGCTGTTGTTTAGCGATGTATTCTCATTTGATTTAGCAATGTATTTGCTGGTTGGTATTGAAATACCTGGATTGGTTTTTGTAAAGGGATTTTATATCAAACGGATGATTTGAACTCAGAAAATGTTTAGATTAAACATAAGGTTTTGGTAATTGGAAAGAAAGGATTTTGTTGAGAAATCAAATGGATTTGAAAATGCATTTGGACATATTGTATATATGTATTGCATCATGATCATTAATGTTGTTGGAACATGTTTAGTTTTTGAAATATTCTCTACTAGGCTTTATGCTTCCCTTACGTGGCTGAAAATATTTTTCAGGTGTATATGTGTGGATGTGGACTATGACGTGAAGTTGTATTCAGTGGTTCAGTTATTTGTAGGCCATAGGTCATTTATAGTATTTATTGGTCATGTGCCATTCTTGTAAGGGTTACACCCTTATGTATGATGTAAGCCTCTGGGCGTTCAATTTAATTTATAACATCTATGTATGTTTTTAATTACAAAACATTCATTCGACTTAGATGTTGCATTTAGGAATGTATAAAACTAGATAAACACACGTATTGTATGACTATATTATATTCATTTGCATGAGAGTTGTTGATGTAGGCCAAATGGTATCACATTGAGGCCACTTCAGTTACATTTTTAGTCTTTCAATATTGTTTATTTGGTGGAAATGATGTGTTTTGTGCACTTATACAGATTTGGCAGGTAACATGCAAATTCAATCAAAAAAGGCGCAAAAGCAGATTCTCCGTACAAGGAGTGAAAAATCCCAGCCTGCCACCTCACTGCATGTGCGGCCAAGCCCCACCTCACGTGCAACCCACATGGGCGCTCGAGCAGCCCACCTAGGGTTGCGTACATGAAATTTTAAGGCTCTTCTGCTATGAATAAAAAGGGAAAAAAAAAGTGACTAAAGAGGGGTTCGAAGATTTTTGGGAGAAAAGGAAGAGAGAGGCTAGGGTTTGGAAGAAAATAACTTGAAGCTTGAAGAATGTCTCCCATGGTGGCTTCTTCCTCCTCCACCTCTTTCCACTCCTCTATAAGTGGCTCGGCTACTATTTCTATGGTTTTGATGAAACCCTAGCCAAGTAAATAGGGTTTTCTTTTTGCTTTTTGATTATGTAAAGGTTTGAACAAATTGTATGGTGTTTAAGAAGTTTTAAATATATTTTCAGTATTCTCTTTAAGTATTCTTCTTTCTGTGATTGTTGAATGCTTTCCATACAATAGTTTTCTGTGTTTTCATGTTTAAGCTATGAGACGAGCCATACTATGAGGGTCGAGTTGTGCTGCTATCTTAGTTTAGAGCGAACGACTCGTACTACTTAAGATGGTTCGTGCCTATACGTTGAACATATTAATTTTCTTGTTAAATGCTTCAAACTTGTAGTTGCGAAGTATTATTTAGTTCAAATCGTAACATAATTGAATCTCAAATTGAAGCCTTATTTATGTAACTAGTGGTGGACTCATTACCTTAGGTTTTTCTCAAAAATTAATAATTCCAATTTTATTTATAATTGCTAGTTTAATCTCTTTGTTTAATTTAATTATTATTAGTTTATGACTCCCTCAATCTTTTTATCAAAATTAATTTAGGAATCTAACAATTAAATTAGTTTAATTTCCTATTTGTCCTTGTGGATCAATACCCAGACTTATCACTATTCTAAGGAATTTGGTATAGTTTAGTGTTTATTTTTGGTGTGTGAAACGACCCACCAAATTTTGGCACCGTTGTCGGGAATCTCTGGCGAAATTGAGTAAATTAAAGCTACATTCCTATTTTAATTTTTAGTTTAAGATTTTATATTTTAGTGTTGCTAAGTGTGCAGAATGTTTGCAAGCGGAGTGCAACTGAGCTTTAAAAACAAACCACAGCACCAAAGTGCTTAAAAAAAAAAAAAAAAAACCACAATAGCAAATACTCACAAGCAAAGCACCATAGTGCTAAAACTAGAGAGCTCAAATGAAAATTGGAGACAACGTCCACACATCAAGCACCCGCAAGACGAGTAAAGCATTTTCATTAAATCGCTGTGAGTATTTTTCTTTTTTGGTATTTTGCTTTCATAACTTAGTGCACAAGAGTCAGAACTTAGTGTGTGTGTATGTGTGAGTAGTGTATGCATGGGCACCGTTCTTGTCGCCCTGAATTGTAGAGTTTGGACCTTGAACTAGAAAGAACTCTTAGAAAACTTAGAGCCTCTGCTCGTGTTTCTAGGCTTGAATATCCATATCCATACTTTTTAGCCATTAGAGATGGCGAACCCGAATGGCCTAAATGGGCCCAACCAGACCCTTAAGGATTACTTCACACCCACAGCGTATACATCACCATCATGCATCCAGTTACCCGACACCACTACTGCTCATTATGATATTAAGACAAACACCATCTAAATGCTCCCATCATTCCATGGACTAGCTCATGATGACCCTTCCAAACATCTGCATGAATTTCTGAAAATTTGCTCTACAATGAGGATCTAGAATTTCACAAATGAGGCCTTAATGTTGTGATTGTTCCCATTTTCATTAAAGGACAAAACCAAACAATAGTTGAACTCCTTACCTGCTAATTCTATCATAACTTGGGACCAATTGTAGCAGAAGTTTTTGGAAAAGTACTTTCCCATTGGTAAGATAAACCAACGCCATCACCAATTTTGCTCAAATTGATGGCGAACAATTTCATGAAACATGGGAAAGACTTCGTGACCTTCTCCAACAATGTCCTCACCACCAAGTGCCTGATTGGCAACTTGTGCAGACCTTTTACTATAGCTTAACTGAACCTCACCACCAAATGGTGGATTCTTCTTGTAATAGGACATTCATGTCCAAAAATGACACCAAGGCATGGCAATTATTTGAGAACTTAAGTGATTTCCCTTCACCATGCCTCTGTAGCCCGTCAAGTCCAGCAACCGGTAGTTGGAGCCCCGAAAACCAGGGGCATTTATGAGAAAGGGCAAAACCTAGAGTTAGCCCAATAGATAGAGGCATTGTCCCACAAGATGGACAAATTATTAGATTCAGGACATACCCCTACATAGCAAGATCAGCCTCAATTTCAAGAGGCATGTGCTATTTGTGCGAGCCCTGCTCATGACTTGAGTGAGTGCCTTTCGGCATCACAATTTTTGGAATTAGTCCAAGAGCATATGAATGCAGCTTAAGGATTCTCTAACCTGGGTAATGACCCATATTCCAACACATACAATCCGAGATGGAGAAATCACTCAAATTTTTCATGGAGACCTCCTTCACAAGGCACTTCTTACAATCCTCCACCACCAAGGCATAATTTTAATAATTTTGCCAACCAATCTTCCTACTGACCACCACAACCTTACCAACCCCCACAACCCCCGCTTGTTTCTCAAGGCAATTCTGCCTTTGAGACTCACGTGTTGAAAGTTCTTTCAGAACTTAAGGGGTTAGCACAAGTAGTTCATATCCATACTCACTCTATTGCCAAGCTAGAGGCCCAACTGGGTCAAATGGCTAATAACATAAACAGGAGAGATGAGGAAAAATTACCGAGTCAGACTGTGGCCAACCCTAACGATCAATATAGGGCAGAGGTGTCGGGTGGGAATGGAAAGCACCATGAATAGGTGCAAGTAGTGATCACTTTGAGAAGCGGGAGAGAGTTAGAGCCTCAGCCATTTGTGTCTGAGGCAACTAAGGCTAAAAAGGGTGACCACGGTGGTAAACCCAATAAGAGCAAGGGTGAGGGAGAAACACCTAAGGGGGATGACTTAATCCCTCGTACTTTACATGAGTCTAAGGCACCATATGTGCCAAAGGCACCCTTTCCCTAATGCCTTCATACATCGTCCCCTTTTAATAAGAAGGCGGCATCCATGGAAGCAATGATAGAGGTGTTTAAACAAGTTAAAATAAACCTCCCATTGTTGGAGGCGATTAAATAAGTACCCTCCTAGGCTAAATTTCTGAAAGATCTTTGTACGCAAAAGCGTAAATCTAAGACACATGTGTCCCAAAAGGTCGTACTCATGGAGCAAGTAAGCTCTATTTTATTGAATGACATACTTCCTAAGCTTAAAGAACCGGGTGTCCCAACCATTGCATGCATTATAGGGGACCATTTCATTGATAGTGCCTTGTTAGATTTATGGGCTAGTGTCAATTTGTTGCCATACTCTGTGTACAAGGAATTCGGGCTTGACGAGTTAAAGCCCACTATTGTTACTCTCCAGTTGGCTGATTGGTCCCTCAAAGTGCCACGCGACATGATTGAGGATGTGCTAGTAAAGGTCGATAGGTTTTATTTTCTTGTTGACTTTTTGGTTTTAGATATGGAACCAATTGTCATGACCCGAACCCGTCCCTATGGGTTAAGGACATAACCGGCCAGTAATCCTGCGACTACCTACGGCCTCAGACCAGAACAAACATAATTCATCAAAGTAAAGGGGCCAAATGGAAGTAAAAATTTAAAACTTTGTCCACAGAGCCGTGCTTATATGCACATCAAACAAACCATACTCAGATACGTTAATAACCCACATCAAAAGTACTGTATCACAAAATTCATTACAGACAGGATCATCCAAAACGAGTCAACCTATAACAGAATATGTACAGACATACACAAAGCCCTTGCCAACAAGACAAAACATAAGTACATAAAAAAAAAAGGGCAAGAATGGTCTCATGCGTGAGGCACAAGGCTGACTCTCCAAAACTCATGTTGTTCCTGGCAGACTTCACTGGGGCTGGGTTTGTGCTTCTCTTGGCTCACCTACAAACACATGAATGAGCGTGAACGATAGCCCAGTGAATAATATCAAATACAAAATATACATAACGACGTAGAACAACATGTTCCAAACGGCCTCGGGCCCAGTTCATAATTCTATTTAGTAGATATATATAACTATACGAAATTCCAAACATTCTGGCCTTTGGCCTGTTTAGATTCCCATTCATGTCAAGACGGCATTCGACCCACTCATTTATGTCAAAACGGCCTTCGGCCCGATCGTTTATGTCAAAACGGCCTTCGGCCCACTCATTCATGTCAAAACGACCTTTGGTCCATTCACATATATCAAACGACCTTCGGTCCGTGCATTTCTATCAAAATGACCTTTGGTCCATTCAATTCCATCAAAACGACCCTTGGTCCATTCATGTTTATCAAAACGACCTTTGGTCCATTTAGGTTCATTCATATCAGACTTTCGTCCACAATCCCAAATAGCAACTCATAAAGCTTATAAGGGAATAAACAATTGGACATTCGCAAACATTCGAATATTGATATTACTCATAGTGATCGGCTTGTGGATTCGCCCTGGAGCTTGACCCTACAAATTTCATGAACACAAAAGGGTCATTAATAATTCCATCCGTTCCTTAATTCACATAATCCTCTTTAGGCCTTATTTTTATCTCATTAACTCATTTACCATGCTTAACATATGCCTAAGAGTGCTTACAAGTGAAAGAGAATGGAAAACGAAACACAGAACGCATGAACACAATTTTAGAAAACAGGTCCCTCGGCGAAGGCCAACTTCGCCGAAAGGACCCCTAAGGCCTGCAAAAGTACTGGATAGGTAAAATTTACGCTTGATCGTCCAATATAGCGCTCGAGCGGAAGGCCTCTCAACATAGCTCCCCGCTCGAGCGTGAAATTACCCGCTCGAGCGGAAGCCATGTCTACAAAAAGTACTGGATGCATCATTTTTACGCTCGAGCATGAACTAGAACGCTCGAGCGGAAGTTCATCCTCCATGATCCCCGCTCGAGCGTGAACTTCCCCGCTCGAGCGGACACCATGCCTACAAGAACAAAATACTGGGAGCTCGAAATCCCCACTCGAGCGTGAACTTCCCCGCTCGAGCGGACATCAAAATTCTGGGTTTCCCAGATTGTGTTCTTGAGCTCCAATTCAACTTCCCAACTACAATTCTTGCATGCAATGGCTCAAATCTCAAATATAATCATGCTAACATGGTATAGACCTCAAATCACAACTCAATGAGGCTCAATTTCACAAATAAGTCACATGCATGCCCCAATCTCCCATCAAACTTATTAACAATGCACAAATTCATGCATTCAAGCTCATATCTTCCCAAATTGTACATGCATGTGATGATTTAGCCACATTCTCAACTTAGATAACACAAATGGTGATTAACACATGAGTTTCAACTAAAACTCTACATGAATCATGTATTTCAAGCTTGTACATACTATTTCAACATAATCTCTTACATGCATGCATATACTAGCTTTAATCCCAACAAAATTAATTCAAATCATGCTCTTGGTCCTTACTCAACTCTGAATTTACAATTAGCAAACACAAATCCATGATTCAAGGAATACTTACTCACCTAGGAGCCTTATACACTCAAGTTCTAGCCGAATCTTGAACTAAATCTTCAAATCTTCAAGTCTTAAGACCAAAATTGCCCAATTCTCCTCCCTCTCCTTCTATAGTCGGCTCTCTCTCTAAGTTTTGAGTCCAAGATTAGCCACAATGCAACTAAGGAGGAGAATTGAGGTGTATAGCCTCTTTACAACAACCTCCACTAAGTCCATTATAATAATAATAACAATTGGGCACTTAATTCATCCATTTAATCAGTTTAAATTGACCAGAATCAATTTTCAATTAAATTTCACCGTAGGCTCTAAAAATTATGCCAACCACAATGGCGTAATCAATTTCGGGTTCTATGGCTGATAAGGCCCCCAATTTAATTTCCAAAGCAGATTATTCAAACAGATATTCCTACGGTGAACAGATAGAAATTCAAAACCATATATTTCCACATAATGGTACACAAAATCATAACAAAACACATAATCACATTTATGTTAAGGATCAATTAATACATTACGGAACAGGGGTATTACACCAGTAGCCAGCTCTAGGAAACAAATCCCGATGATCTTAGGTTAACCTTTCTTGGCTACTGCCAATGCATGCATAAATTGTCATACCGGGGTTATGGATGTTTCATTTGGAAATATGAAAGTGAAACTCAATATTTTCCAAGCATCCCAACAACCCCATGAAAGAGAGGAATGTTTATTTATGGATGTTGTGGATGGGATTGTGGAGAAGGCTTTACCCTCAATTCTTGTAGAGGACCCTTTAGAGGCTTGTTTAGCTCATTTTGGGCATTAAAATTTTGATATTAACGGGTCAATGTAGGAGGTGAATGCCTTACTTAATTCTTTTTCTACACTGGATTTTCCTCCATGGAAAGCCTGGTTTAAGCCCCTTCCTCCTCTGTGTAGGGGACCTACCATATCGTCTCTAGTCACACCACCTACACTTAAGTTGAAGCCACTCTCAGCCACACTTTTACTAGTCATCATTGCATCTGACTTGACTGTAGAGAAGGAGAGTCAACTAATAAGTGTTCTTGTGGCACATCAGAGTGCTATAAGGTGGTCGATGGTTGATTTGAGAGGGATAGATCCCTCCGTGTGCATGCATTATATACATCTAAAGGAGGACGCCAAACCTTCTCAAGAAATGCAACGGAGACTTAATCCCAACATGAAGGAGGTAGCGAAAAAGGAGGTGTTGAAATTGTTAGATGCGGGTATTATATACCCCATCTTAGATAGCAAGTAGGTAAGTCCCACACAAGTGGCGCTCAAGAAATCGAGCACCATTGTTGTTGAGAATGAATGAGGAGAGTTAGTCCCCACATGAATCACTACTGGGTGGTGAGTGTGCATTGATTATAGGTGATTGAATTCCATGACTAGGAAGGACCATTTTCCTTTGCCATTTATTGATCAAATTCTTGAGAGGTTTGCAAGGTAGGGTTTTTATTGTTTTCTTGATGGCTACTCGGGGTATAATCAAGTCCTGGTGTACCCCGCTGACCAAGAAGAGACCACCTTCACATGTCCTTTTGGCACTTTTGCTTATAGGCGCATGCCATTTGGGCTATGTAATGCACTGGTGACTTTTCAACGGTGTATGATGGCCATTTTCTCCAACATGGCATTGAGAAGTTTTTAGAGATTTTCTTGGATGACTTCTCCATGTTTGGGCCGTCTTTTGAGGAATGTCTCCAAAACTTAACTAAAGTACTTACTCGATGTGTGGAGACAAACCTTGTTTTGAGTTGGGAGAAGAGTTATTTTATGGTTCACGGGGGTATAGTGTTGGGACGCATTGTGTCCCTTCGAGGTATAGAGGTTGACAAAGCTAAGGTTGACCTCATTGCAGGCCTTCCTCCACCCACTTCTGTGCATCAAGTTAGGTCTTTCCTAGGGCATGCAGGTTTTTATCGTCGATTCATCAAAGACTATAGCAAAATATCCCGTCTTTTGTGTAGTTTACTTGCTAAAGACGCACCTTTTATCTTTGATGACGCATCTTTTATCTTTGATGACGCATGTTTGAAAGCATTTGAAGCACTTTGAGTGGCCCTTTCTATTGCCCCTATCATGCAATCTCCTAAGTGGTCCCTTCCATTCGAGATCATGTGCGATGCATCTGATTATGCCCTTGGTGCCGTGTTGAGCCAAAGGGTGAATAAAGTGCCCCATGTTATATCCTATGCTGGTCGTACTCTTTCTGATGCTCAATTAAACGACACTACCACTGAGAAAGAGTTACTAGCTATCGTCTTTGTACTTGATAAGTTCTGGTCCTACCTTCTAGGGTCTAAAGTCATTGTGTTTACTGATCATGCCACTTTGCAATACTTATTGTCCAAAAAAGAGACCAAACCTAGGTTGATTAGGTGGATTCTACTCCTTCAGGAGTTTGACCTAGAAATTTGAGACAAGAAGGGATCCGAGAATGTAGTTGCAGATCATCTATCCTACATCTTTATTGAGAACACAAGTGATCCCTTAGCCTTGCACGACTCGTTTCCTGGTGACCAACTTCTTGCGGTATCACAAGTAACCCTCCCATGGTTTACTTACATAGTGAATTACTTGGCGGTTGATCAAATTCCTAAAACTTGGTCAAAGCAAGACAAAGACCAATTTTTTTCACAAGTCAAGCACTATTTCTAGGAAGACCCAGAATTGTTCAAGTAATGTCTAAATCAAGTGATTCGGAATTGTGTGCCTGAGAGTGAAACCCATAGCATTTTCACCTTTTGTCACTCTCATGCATGTGGCGGCCATTTCAGTTGGTAGAAAACGATTGCCAAAGTTTTACACTGTGGGTTCTACTAGCCCTTCATCTTCAAAGATGCCCATAACTTCTGTAGACCTTGTGTGTGTTGTCAATGCATGGGCTCTATGTCACGACGAGATATGATGCCAATGACCTCCATTTTGATTGTTGAGATTTTTGATGTTTGGGGCATCGACTTCATGGGTCCCTTTCCATCATCTTTTGGATTTGTATACATTTTAGTGGCTGTGGACTATGTCTCCAAGTGGGTTGATGCACTAGCCACCAGAACGAATGATGACAAAGTTGTGGTTAAATTCCTCCATGAAACCATTTTTTTGTCGTTTTGGGTTCCCACATGCCATAATTAGTGATGGTGGCAAACATTTTTGCAATCGATTCTTGGAGGCATTAGTGCGCAAATACATGATCACTCACAAAGTTGACACTCCCTATTATCCCCAGACTGGTGGTCAAGTAGAGGTTTCTAATAGGGAGGTTAAACACATCCTTGAGAAAACTGTGAGGCCCGATAGGAAAGATTGGTCCACTAGGTTGGTTGATGCACTTTGGGCCTATCGCATTGCATATAAGACACCCATCGGGATGTCTCCATATAGGATTATGTTCAGAAAACCATGCCATCTCCCTGTTGAGTTAGAACACTGGGCTTTGTGGGCCATTAGGAAGTTCAATTTTGATATGACCAAAGCCTATGACCATTGAAAACTCCAACTTAATGAGTTAGAGGAGCTCCGCAATGACACGTATGAGAGCTCTAAAATTTACAAGGCTAGGACTAAGGCATTTCATGATAAACAAGTCCTTCAAGCCCCACCAAAAAGGATGGCTATTCAATGCGAAATTGTGTTTGTTCCCGGGTAAACTCTGGTCTCGATGGGATGGCTTATATGAGGTTATTAAAGTCTTTCCACATGGGGTGGTTTAGATTAAGAATCCACAAGATGGTATGACCTTCAAGGTCAATGGCCAAAGATTGAAACATTTTATGGATGGTATTGAGAAAGGGGAGATACTTGACGAACCTAATATATCTTCCATAGTAATTGCTTTGAGTCTAGGAGACTTTAAATCCTCTAAAGGTGTAATTCCTTTGGTGTTTTCCATGCCCGAACGGCATCTAATGGTCTAGTATAGTCACCTAACTGTCTTTGTATTGAGTTCCTAGGAGACCAACTGAGACAGTAGAAACTACAGTTTGAATGGGAAAGCCTAAAACGCTAAGGTTTGGAATTTCTGAGACTAAAGTTTGGTTTAAATACCCAGAGGTGTGGAGATTACTTCAAAACCATCTCGGCTTGAACTCCGTATGGCAGCTCCATAGGCCGAGTTAGTTTTATGCGCCTCGATTCTGGATATCGAATTAACCTAGTTTGTCACCCTGTTAGAGAATAGGGAAAGTTACAAATATTGTTGGGGAGAAAAGTAATACATGTGGTTTTTGCATGAAGATTATATCATTATTGAGCATTTAGTTATTTATTTATTTTTTTGAACTGCTATATTTATTTCGGATGTGAAATGAAGGTAGAATTGGTTTGAAGAGTTTTTGGATTGTAATTGGGGTTTAAAAAAAAAAAATTTACAACAGACTGCACGTGCGGCCCAAATGGGCACACGAGCGGAGAGTCCATGCATAGGTGCTCGAGCGAAGGGCCAGGCTGTACGAGCGGCCCAAGCCAAGAGCACACTGTGCAAGCGCCGCTAGAGCGGCCCAATTTTGCCGTTGGAAAGGCCCAAAATTCAATGCTCGTGCTGCCCAAATGGGCGCACAAGCAGTCCATGTCCATCCAAAAAAAAAAAAAAAAATATATATATATATTTGAGTGCACGAGCGGAGGCCCAGGACGCAAGAGCGGCCAAGGCCCAAAAGCCTACTGCTTTTATGTCGCTGGAGCGGCCCAATTCTACCACACAAGTAGCCCATAAGTCACCGCATGTGCGGCCCACATGGGCACACGAGCAGCCTTCTTAAAAAAAAAACAAAAAAAAAACGTGCAGATTCTTTATTATATTTACTTATTTTTTTATTTCTTCAAAAAAAAAAAAAAAATTGACTTCATTAAGCCAAACCCTAGACCCACCTTCACCATCACTTTCTAGATATTTTCTCTCTCTACCTCTCATCATCTTCTTTGCTCTCTCTCTCTCTCTCTCTCTCTCTCTAACTCACAAACTCACAATCCCACAAAGTCCCACCATCACCAACCCTTCTTCCTTCAACCTTCACTCAGCTTTTTCTCACCACCACCTTTCCACCGGAGCATCACCATATTCTCCAACTGGCAACCTTCCGACGGCCATTTTTTCCAGCGAATTTACATCTTTTTCTTCCTTTATTTTCTTCCTTTTTTTTTTTTTTTTTAAGATAATCACCCTCTTTTTGTTTAGATTTCTTAGTTTTCACTTGTAATATTAGTCCATTGGTAGTTTAATGGTGATTTTTTAGCCTTGTTCATCATCATTGTCCATGATCTTCATCCTCTCATTTTAAAAAAATAAAAATAAAATTTGCTTAGCATAAACCGACCACCGCACTTGCGGCCGACGCCAGCGCATGTGCAGCTTACCCTACAATTAAAACAAATAAACAAAAAAAAAAAATCTAGGCTTGAACCACCACACGTGCAGCCATCTCTGGCGCACGTGTAACCCAAAAAAAATAAAATAAAACATAATCACTAATAATAATAATAATAATAATAATAATAATAATAATAATAATAATAATTTAGCTTGTTGTAGCCTATTTTTGTATAATGCAGTTATTTAATTTAACTGTTTAGTTAGTGGTTCTTATTTCTTTAATTTCAATTTAATTGTTAGTTTAATTGGTTTGTTTTTATTTTTGTTTTAATTGTTTAGTTAGTGATTTTAGTTTTATTTTTTATTTAGTGACTTAATTGTTAGTTTAATTTTTTAGTAGTTTAGTGTTTTATTTTTATTTTCTGTATTTTTATTTTATTTTATTCTATTCTATTTTCTTTTCTTTTCTTTCCTTTTCCTCTACTAACTTATTTATTTATTTATTTTATTTCATACTTTGGTCTGCCTATATTTTTTTTTAAGTTGGTTATTTATTTCATTTTTATTTTCTTTAAAAAAAATTTGAAAAAAAAATCTGGTGGTGGGATGACAATGACATTTTGAGTGATTTGTGTATGCATGCGCTATTTGATAAGTGCTGATATAATAGTTCCATGTTTTTGGTTGTGTTGGTTGTATTATTTTGTATAGATATATCTACATCATCCCGCCGAGCACCCAAACGACCTTGCAATGCTAACATCGCCGCTAGGGATGTACCAGCCGACACCTGGGCCAACAAACCAATTGCCTATGACACACCTTTGGATGTGGACTTCTCCCACCGCCATCAACCCACTGAGTGGAGTGTCTGACAACTTGAAGACTGAGGCGTCACTGAACCGGCGTATCCTCACATTGTACGAGTCTTTTATCGTAACTCAGACATATTAGTGACGAGGCCCTGGGAGCTCTTTTGTCCATTGTTGACGGAGTGGAGTTAGTGGTCACACCAACTTCCATTACCGAGGTTCTCCACTGTTCCATGGACACTATCAATGAAGAGTAGATCCCAGTGTTCACTCGGGAACTCACAGTCCTAGCACTGGTGACCGAATTTTATGAGGGGCAATAGGATGATGACAACCGAACTAGCATCCGGCGGGCTAACTTGCAGCGCTGCCTCCTCTTCCTTAATGTGGTTCTAAAAAGAATGTCATCCTTCTAGGCCACATGGAACAGTGGCAAGGGGATTTCCTCTGTGCCTTGCATAAATTTGACTTTGGGTTTTGGGTCGACATCCCTATTTTAACCAGATGGCCCGTATCCTTAATGAAATCAAGTTCCGCAACACCTGAGGCGATTCTACATGGGCCCTCCCTTTCGCCAACCTCATCATTGCACTCATAAAAGGTCAAAGGATATACCCACTCGAACCCATTGAGGTTCAGCTTCCGCTACCATTGCTTTATGGTACAATGACGCCAAACCACTGCTCTCCTGTCGCCTCCACTACTCCTCCCTAATGCCCCAGCCAATCCTAATGATGTTCCAGTAGAGCCAGACATCGCGCCAGTGCCATTCCGTATGACGCGGGTGTAATATCGGCTCTTTTGGATAATCAAGCCACTATTCAGCAATCTGTGGTTGATCTCCAAGCTGACTATCAAGCATATCGGGATTACTCGTAGATGGCATTTGATGGGGATCAATAGTCAGTTGCATCTCTGTAAACTGACTTCTACGCATACCGGGAGTTGAGCTAGCAGCGATTTGATTAGCTTGGCGCTAGGGTTCATGATGAGACATTCGAGACTTGGATGCTAATGCATGCCCTATTTGAGCAACATTTTCCACCACCGTCGGATCCAAATCAGTGATATCTATTATATTTTCTTTGTTTTATTTCTTTATTTATTTATTTTTGTTTTGTTTTATTTTATTTTTCTTTTTCTTTTATATTGTACAGTCCCTAAAAAAAATGTATGTGTGTGTGTGTGTGTGTTTGGTGTGTCCTTACCTCGCTGAATATACGCCTACGCCATCTTGTAAGATCCTCTGTCTCTCATTTTACTATCTACTTTCCACTTGCTTACATTGAGGACAATGTTGTATTTTAGTTGGGGGATGAGGGTTTTTATAAAAATAATTCATGTTTGTACTTGCTGCATTTGATTGCACCACTTCACTTGATGTTCACTTTGTACCAGTATGGTAGTGATATGAGCATATGTTAATTGGGGAACATAGTGGGCTTGTATGAAAAGAGTTTATTGGGTAGATACTTGTATGTGATGTTTGCACTAGGAGAGTTTTTTGTATTTGTGGTATTAGTACACTTGTCATGAGTATGCCTTGATTCACATGAACGCACTTTCATAGTGGTGACATCTCTATTCTAATCCCTAGTGTACATCATTGATAATTGCTAGTGTTGCAGAAAATAATAAATGAGTAGCCTTGATTCTCCAAAAAAAAAAAAAAAACCCTTGATTTGTTTGGGTTCATAACCTCTTTAACTTGAGTTATTAAGCTCGTAGGGGTGTCTCTATACCTAGTGCCCTAAAACTATCTGGTTTAGGAGTCATTGGCTCAATACTTGTTACATGGGTTAATTAGAAAACTTAAGGGACCTAGACATTGCACAGTTAAGAAAAAAAATTAATAATAATAATAATAATAATAAAGACTTGTTCGGATTCATAGCCCGTCTGGTTTGGGAGTCATTGGCCCAATGCTTGTTACATGGGTTGATTAGAAAGTTTAATGGATCAAGACATTGCATAGTCTTTCAAAATAAATAAATAATTTGAGAATCCTGGTTGCAAAAATTTAGTTTTTCTGTATATGTTGAGTGTCATTATGAGTTACACTGGGCTATTATAGTGGACAGTTAACTAGTATGGATATTGCACTTTACCCCGAGGGTACTGATGATGTGTCTACTAGCATTCACAAATACATGGAACTTAATTTTTGTAATACTGAATTGCGGTGTTTGCTCAATAGATTCCTTCATGCTTGTCCATTGTGCCTTCAATGACTCATCATGTCTTAATATCACACTGTAGTGGCACATAAATTGATTGTTAGGTGGAGTAGTGTGGTTAATTGTTGTTGAGCAAATATGAATATGTTAATGTTTGTGGATATCATTTCTAGAAGCCCTCATGAGACTATACTCATCCATTTAGGGTAACCTTGTGGTTGAAAGGCTTGCTGCATATGGTAAATGCAATCGTGATTCTTGTGAAAGTGGCTTAAAGTTATTTTACTTTTCTTACTTCTTTTCTTTTGCTTGAGGAATAGGAAAATGTAAGTTGGGGGA
Organism: Camellia lanceoleosa; assembly: GCA_025200525.1. Taxonomy (NCBI): domain Eukaryota; kingdom Viridiplantae; phylum Streptophyta; class Magnoliopsida; order Ericales; family Theaceae; genus Camellia; species Camellia lanceoleosa. The sequence goes on from CM045769.1 coordinate 83,715,275, forward strand.
TGTAATATAGGCCGAAAGGTACCACATTGAGGCCACTTAAGTTACATTTTTAGTCTTTCAATATTGTTTACTTCGTGGAGATGATGTGTTTTGTGCACTTGTATAGATTTGGCAGGTAACACGCAAATTCAATCAAAAAGGGCGTGAAAGCAGATTCTCTGTGCGATGAGCGAAAAATCCTGGCCTACCACCTCACTGCACGTGCGGCCAATCCCCACCGCATGTGCAGCCCACATGGGCGCTTGAGCGGCCCACCTAGGGTTGCGTGCATGAAATTTTAAGGCTCTTCTGCTAGGAAAAAAAAAAAAAAAAAAGACACTGAAGAGGGGTTCGAAGATTTTTGGAAGAAAAAGGAGAGAGAGGCTAGGGTTTAGAAGAGAAGAACTTGAAGCTTGAAAAATGTCTCCCATTGTGACTTCTTCCTCCTCCACCTCTTTCCACTCCTCTATAAGTGGCTAGGCTACTATTTCTATGGTTTTGATGAAACCCTAGCCAAGTAAATAGGGTTTTCTTTTTGCTTTTTGATTATGTAAAGGTTTGAACAAATTGTATGGTGTTTAAGAAGTTTTAAATATATTTTTCAGTATTCTCTTCAAGTATTCTTTTTTCTGTGATTGTTGAATGCTTTCCATACAATGGTTTTCTGTGTTTTCATGTTTAAGGTATGAGACGAGTCATACTACGAAGGACGAGTTGTGTTGCTATCCTAGTTTAGAGCGAACAACTCGTACTACTTGTGATAGTTCGTGCCTATACATTGAACGTGTTAATTTTCTTGTTAAATGTTTCGAATTTGTAGTTGCGAAGTATCATTTAGTTCAAACTGTAACATAATTGAATCTCAAATTGAAACCTTATTTATGTAACTAGTGGTAGATTCATTACCCTAGGTTTTTTCCAAAAATCAATAATTCCAATTTTATTTATAATTGATAGTTTATTCGCTTTGTTTAATTTAATTATTATTAGTTTATGACTCCTTCAATCTTTTTATCAAAATTAATTTAGGAATCTAACAATTAAATTAGTTTAATTTCTTGTTTGTCCCTATAGATCGATACTTGGACTTACCACTATTCTAAGGAATTTGGTATAGTTTAGAGTTTATTTTTGGTGTGTAAAACGACCCATCAGCTGTTATCTATTGTTCATCGTTGGGTGGTTTATTCACATGAGCTAAACCGTGTAAATCCGGGGCATGACAATTTATCGCTGAATATATCTTTGATTCTTGTATTGATTTGTGACGGTAATGACTAGATTTGCTTTTAAATTTTTTTTTTTTTTTTTTTTTTTTTTCACCACTAGATTTGAAGAGGTGGTGGTTGTAGTGACATGATGGAGATCGAAAATGACCAAAAAAAAAATTGTTAAAGGTAGTTGATAGAGGTTGGTAGTGGTCACCGCCAGTCAAAAGCAACGACTAAAGAGGCAACCAGAGGTCGGGTGGTTGTAGTTGGCAGTCAAAGACGACGACCGGAGGTGAACTTAATTCCCATTAAGTTTGATTGAAAGTTAGTCCTAGTAAAATCGTCGCAAAAAATAATTTTTTGTGTCGATTTTTTGCTAATGTCGCTAAAAATTAGAAATTAGTGATTTTTTTGTCACGATTTTTATAATTGTCGCTAAAACTTACAATTGGTGACAATTTTCCTTAGCGAGTTTTTCAAATTGTCGCTAAAAGTTGAAAATTAGTACAGTTAAAAGTTGACATTTTTTGACGATTCTTTTAAACTGTCGTTAAAACTTATAATTAGTGACATTTTTGTAATAAATTTTTTAAATTGTCGCTGAAAATTAACAATTAGTGACTTCTTTTAATAAAGTTTGATGAAATGTTGTTAATTATTATAAGATATATTAGACAATGGGGGTGTTTGGTGGGGCTTTTTTGAGCCAACTTATGGCTTCTGGCTTTTAAAAAGTTATTTTGGACTGTTTGGTTAAACTTATTTCAAACAGCTTCTGATTCTAAAACTTATTTTAAGTCAAAAAAGCTGATTCTGAGAAGCTGCGCACCCATTGCTTTTGATTATCAGCTTTTACTGTGGACATGTTAATTCACGGTTATACTCTTAGAATTTTTTATTTTCTTAAAAATAGAAAAAGACACAAATGGACTTAAAATATTATTATTATTTTTCATGAGAAATGTAGATAAATAGTGAATAATAAAAAAATAAAAGTTAATTAAAAAGCTACTTCATAACTTATTTAACAAACACTACTCAGTAACTTAAATCTATAATTCAACAGGTATACCAAACAGATTAACAACTTAATCTGTTAAGTTATAATCTATAATCTGTTTTAACAGCTATACCAAATAGGACCAATAAATCCACCTATTAAAACCTACATGTGAATCCCTCGAACTATCAATGGTTTGAATTTATCTCTCTCCTTTTGCTCGTTGAATAGAATTGTTTCTTTATTAATTTTTCCCGAACTGGTATCATAAAGAACAGAGAATGGTTCGGCTAATCCCACTTAGCCAAGAAGCAATCCCTAAGCCTTAGTAATGAGTTGGTCCAGCTTAGGCCCAAGCCCATAGGCTTTGACCGATTGATGGCTTGGGCTTGTCCATTGTAAATTTTTAGAGTCCAACTAACCCATGGGTTTCAAAATGTGGACTTGAGGATTTTGGATTGGGCTTGGGTCATCTAGGCTAAATTTGGGCTTTTTTAGTACATTTAAAATTGGGCAAATTACTTGAAAGTCCTTCATAAAAGAGGATAAGTCTATATCATCCCACAATCTTTAGAATATTCTCAAAAGTCTACTATGTATTTTTCTTCTTCATTCTTCTCTGTGCATTCATTTTTCTCTATCTTTTTCTCTTCTTGATTTCTGGTGACCGGTGACCATCCCTTACTTCTTTTCTTTTTTTTTTTTAATGTATAGTCACCGGTGACCGACAACCATCATTGCTTGGGGTTCACCAGCACCACCGACCATTAATTCCTTACTTCAATTTCACTAACAGCAAAAGAGACGAGTTTTCGACGAAGAAGATGAGTAGATCTACTCAGATCTACATGAAAATCTAAGTAAATCTACATGAGATCCAGTTAGATCTAAACCAAAAATAGTTGCCGAAGTACAATATTCTCCATATATCTGTTTCTCTCCTTCTGTTTCTCAATTTTTCTACATTTTTTCTACTACACACTTCTATTTTCTTATTTTCATGGAGAAAATTTTCAAGTTCTGAAAAAGTTGTTTTTAAGTTTTAGTTACAGGAGGTGAAAATTGTAAAATTTTACAATTTTAGTTTTTTTGGTGCTAAAATGAATCATGATTTAAAACTATAAAATTTTACAATTTCATAACATTCTTTAGAACTGTACAATTTTGCAGTTTCATAGAATGTTTTCCAGTTTGATTAATAAGAATAAATGTTTAATAGAATCATACTTTGAAACTGTAACATTTTACTATTTCAAAACTTACTTTTCAGTTGGACCAATATTGAAGATTATTTGCTTAAACCCTACAAAAATTGAAAAATAATATATATTTTTTTCCATTGTTATTTGTTACTGTTATATATGTGTATATATATATATATATATTTTCCCTTATATAATCAAAACCTAACGTAATTCGTCGCTCATTCAACGATCTCCGTAGATCCTCATGACATCCTTCAACATGACTCACATATTGCCAGCATTCACAATTGGGCCCTTCTACTAGTCGTTTTGTGTTTGCGTGCCATAGCGGTGGTGGGTGTTGTGGCTGCCAATGCCAACACCATGGTTTGTGTGAGAGACACCATTGTTTTTTTTTTTTGTGCGTAAATTTTTGTCTTATGAAAAGTTGATGGTTTGTTGGAATGGAGGGCTTGTAAGTCTGTAGGGTTTGGGCTTTAAATCATGGAGTACTATATATAAGAAACTGTTCTCTATTCATGCACTGTTGGTGTAAGGTATAGACACGTAATGAATGTCTATTTTTTACGTCTTAAGTTGGGATTGCTATGCTATTAATGTCTCACATCAAATGTTGTCAGAGTACTTTAGTTCATCTTTTATAGGTAACTATTTAGCAGTTTCGGAGTGTTATATAATATTATTTATGTAGTATTAGAAACTTGTGTAGCAAAAAATTTTATGAGTAAAATAGCAAGACGAAACCAGAATTTCATCTTTGAGAGGACCAAAACGCCATGAAAAAAATACCCAATTTACTGTGAATGAATTTTTCTATAGCTCTCCTGTGATGTAGTTGTTGGTTGAATGATCAATCAGGTCACGCCGTATAATGATCAAGAATTTCCTACACTCAAATTATTTTTCCCATTGTTTGATCAAAACAGTTAATTATTTTTCAAACAAACATGATCCAATTAGTAGCTCTCGATATCCAATTGACCTGATTTTTGGTATGCTTGATTTTCTTAAAATGCATTACAAAATGAACAATTTGAATTATCAAAACGGATCCAAATTGTATCAACAGTAGACTAGAGTGGACCGTCTAATTAAATATCTCAATTGAAAAGCATCCAATCCTAAAGAAATTAGAATCATCCTAGCATTATTCTCAATGAATGAATCAAACAAGTCAGTTGAAAATCGTAAACCAACAAACTTTTATGGGTAATCTACTTTTTTCAAAATAAAATTGATTTTTGATTATACAAAGTAAGGCCTAGTTTGGGAAGACTAAATAAGTGCACTTTTTGACTTTTTATGAAATATGGGTTGGGTTTGGGTTGGGTTTGAAGTGATGTGTTAGAGAGGTGATGTGACTTAAATAAGATGATGTGACTTAAATAGGATAGTGACTTTTTGACTTTTTGTCTTTTTTCAATCTTCCCAAACTAGGCCTAAATAAGTAAAATAATTAGTATCAATTTTCTTTCTTTTCTTTTTTAAGATTTAAAATCCTGGCATAGGATGCAAAGAGCAAAATACAAGTTTTATTGTTGTTTTTGTTTTGTTTTGTTAAGTAAAGGCACCAAAATCTCCTATTTGTGAATATTTGGATGAATAAAACAGAGGTTAATTTGTAGGGGGGTTTGATATTCAGATGGGTTTGATATTCTATAATCTAATTATATGAATCATGGTTCACATATATATATACACACACAAACAAAATGGGAAATTGGATGGAAAATAAATGGAATGGTGCCATTTAACAAAGGACACCAGTGTGGCTTCAAAACCACATCATTTCAACTATTAACAGCAGAAAAACCTTGCCTTATCTGTTTCTTCACTCATGTTTCTTCCTACACAGACTTCATCACTTCTCTTTTCGCCCACACCTAGCTTCATTCATCGCAGCCCCTCAACGAAATTAAACCCTTATAAGAATAAAACAAGGATAATACAGCACTAAAATGCAACAAGTAGATTGAAAGACCAAAATGAGAAATCTCTATGAAATTATGTTACCTGTAAATGGTTATACGATAGGGTACTTCTATAATTTATACTACAAGAATTTAAGGTACTTCTAGTCTATAAAAACATTTTTAACTAGACTTCCAATAAAAATGTAACTTTTTTTTTTTTTCCAAATTAATCATATAATAGCAACACATTTCTATAAGCATTATAATCTATTTTTGACGTTTTGTCATATCAAAATTTCACTCACCTTAGATTTTAGTTTATTGTATTTGAATTTTTTTTTTTTACACCTAAGGGAACCTTAAGGAAATACATTGAGAAAAACTGTTGGGATCACTTTGGATTGCTAAATTTGCCGTTTTGGAACAAAAATGTACCATGTTTCCGAATGTACGTTCCAAAACATAATTCGCTAGGGTATCAACGTTTTTTGGTTAGCTACTAAATACCGCATACAATGTGAGTGTCTGCTAGTTGGTACCTCATTATAATTTTTCTGTTAAGAAATATCTATTTAATTGTGATGATGTTTGCTAGCAGTAGAACTTAGAAGCACTTGCAATGAAGTTTTCTCAAGATATGTATCAACTTTATATATGTTGCAATAACATAAATAGCGGAGATAAATATCTCTACTTCTTTATTAAGTATTTCTAGCATGGAAAATTTAATACAATATAAATGAGAACATACACTACCAAAATTAAGCATTTTTAGAGCAGTCCTCTGGGTAGAAAAGTAGTCTTTTCATTATACAATTATATATGAACCATTGATTCATCTGTTGGTGAGTTTCAGCTATGCTTTTATGGTCATCTATGGCATGGCCAAGCACATATGGTCATGACCATTATTTGATTGAGATCTATGCACTACTTCAAATGACCCCTCAGGCTTTAATAACCAAATTAGCTACCACAGTATGCCAACTTGCTTTGAGGTGACAGGTGATCATAGAAAGGTTCACAAACCCTTCTGCCTTGCCTTGCTCACAGCACAGATCAAATTTCACTGGATTTAAATTGGTCCTCTTCAGGTACAACTGTGAGAAGTACTTTTGCAGTTATCTTTCTAAAATATCATATGCAGGTTTGATAATACAAGAATATCTTATACCAGAGTCAACTATGCACCCACCAGCAATGTGATTGCCTGTTAACGCAAACTGCTTCAAGAGAGATACCAAAGTTTGCTTGTCATGTGATCATGTTTTTAGGACTACTACTTCAAGAGGTTGATCAACATCCTTTTCTGTATCGACAAGGGTATCAATCAAAATCAGAAAGGATGTGAAGCAAGAACTTTGTTCTGATTGACCATGAGAGCATTGCTCAAAAGATTCTTGAAGAGAGAGTTGATTCTCACAAGAGCAAAACTAGCATTGTGAGCATAACAAATGGTGCCTCCACAGGTTGACATCCGATCCAACCTAGTAGTAAGCGATCCGCCAAAAGCAACCAAAAAATTCCTTGGTGAATCGGGCGAAAACTTGAACTACGTACATACATACTTTTAAAAAAAGGTAAAGCCAACAGACATATAGAAACTGGTGCTATTGCGGCTACACCTCCCGATTTGTCAGGTATACTACGAAGAATGGCATGGATCGGTAGGAAATACCATTCCGGCACAATATGAGGCGGGGTGGGCATCGGATTAGCAGGTATATAATTGTCGGGATGCCCTAAAACATTAGGAGCATAAAAAATCCAAATGGAAAAAAAGATAGCAAAAGCTACCCCATTGGTAATTTTAATATTTGTTAAGGAAACAACAATGCTACTGGGTTTGAGCTTGTTTCCATACAATGCTAGTTTTGATTTGTTTCTTATAGTCCAATTGCCTAGCATGTAGCGCATTGGTTTAAAAGAGGGAATTACAGGGTGCAGCAGCTAAAAAGATAATAGTTTGGTGTTTGCCCCAATTTCTCCCCTTTTGCTTCCAAATCTCTATCTAATAGATAATAGTTTGGTGTTTGCTAACTTTTAGCTAATCACTAGCAATGATGTATGTGATTCATGATTATTTTAATTACTTGTGAATTAAACAAGCCCAAATCCACCACTTAGCCATTAAAGCTGCATATTAGTGCTATGATACTACTTGTCATGAAATCATCAAAGACAATCCAACAACTTTTCCTGAAAAATAAAAATTAAACACCAACTAGAAGTAACATGATCACATTAAATTTTTCAGAATGTTTTAACATTTTCCGGCTTGTACTGGTGGAAAGTTTCGAGTTACTCTGAAAGTCCTTAAAGCTGTAGCTGTAAAGCCAAATTAGTATCCGGAGTGTCCGATGGTACTGAATATTGTTGATTATTAATAGCCATAGCCAGCTGAGAAGATTGAATGGTCAGTTCTGCTTGGTGGGTACGCCCAAAAGTCCTTCGCTTGTTGCGTACTTGGCCCAAGGATGATGATGATGGAATTGTACACTCATTAACAGAAACTTGCTGGAATTTGGGTTGCAAGAAACTGACCTGCCCCAAATGATTTGTTTGGTTAAGCTGCTTTTCAAGAAAGGTAGATCAAAAGCAAACGGAGAGACTAATGGCACAACTCCATTTGATTCCACAGTGTGGCCCCTTGCTGCAGGGAGGAGCTACTCTTCTCAGCTTTTGGTCCCACTGCAGCTGCCATGGAGCCATCGGACAGACCCAAACTTGAGACCCCACTGGTATGCCAGATCCATGAAGATGATGGTGTCAAACTGTTACTGTTTCTCAACTTGAATTCAAACTTGTTTGAGCAAGAATTCTCTGAAGCTAAATTCGATGGCTGCACTTGACTATCTGTTTTGCTCAAGTCCACTGTTGCAGCCAGAGACTTGCAGTAATTCAGAACTTCAGCTCCAGAAGTGGAAGAACTCAATCCCAGATGAGTGTTACTGATTTGCGTCTCAAGAACCTTGTCTCTGTCACTAATACTAAAAGTCTTCTTCCCACGCTTATGTTGCCCACAACTTTTCCCCCCAAAGCACTACGATCACCCATCCTATCACTCATATGAGCCTTTTCTCCATCATCAGCGTCAGTCAAATCAATTATGTCAGTAGTTGTTTTAAGGGCTGAACAACACCCAGGAAGGGGATCAAATAAGTCCCAAGACGTATTTGGGATTAATGTATCCAGAGTCCTAGGACCATTATGAGCAGAGGCAAATGCAGCAGGAACTTGACATGTAGCAACTTGTCTGGAAGAGTTTGAAGCTGGAGTTTGAAAATTGGGAGCATCTTTCAAGCATCCTTGTAACTTTCGGTTGGCAATCATTTGGGCTGTTGGTCCTAAACCTTTAGCAAACAACATCAAACTTTCCCTGTAGCTAATATCACACTGATTAACCTACAGCCACAATCACCAAGTAATTATCCTCACTTTAGATAATCAAGACTATCTGACAAGTCAATCTTTATCATTCATAAAGCAAATACTAAAGCGATTCAAAACTACCACTATAAACAATTTAGATGTATTAGAGCACATGAAATTGTCTTAGTGAGGCAAATTTTTAGATGGTTTAATACAATCTAGAAATGAAAATATAGAGTTAAAAGAGATGCAAATAGTTATAAGACAGGTAAGAGAGATCATTTCACTAGAATGAAACAGTAGGAAAGGAATCTTACAGGAGACACCAGTTGTGGGGCACTATGAATTGTTGAAAAAATAGAATCATTTTCATTGTGGAAGGATAACCATGGTTTATATGTGCAACGCCGATCCACTTCAACAAAATTAGATCTTCTACCATCTCTAGCACCTGTTTACAGAATGCAAGGAACACAAGACAATTAAACTACATTTTACAACAAGACTTGCATGCACATTGCACAGAGATGCGCATACACATACACACATGAACACTAATGAAAGCAAATATAAAACTAGAGATTCCAGACTTACCAAGGGAAAATCATGTTCTCTAGTGTCAACACAGCACGAGAGAGAACCCAGGTTTTCCTTGGATATTTCTTCTTACATTTGATGGGCCATTTAAAGAACATCGTGCCTTTTGATTTAAACATCAGTAGTCATACCACTGGATCTGACATTTGTAGTGAACCTAGGACTCGAGTTAAAATTCAAACCCTTGGCTTCTCCCTGGGGCCTCCTACTTGATCTCCGTCTTGTCTTCGTGAACTCCGGTTCAAAGTATTCTAAATCAGTTTTTAGAACATGAAAAACCTTCTTAGCTAGATCATATATGACACGAGCCTGTGAAATATCAGACTATGGTATTCAATTAATGGAGAAAAATCAAGATCTTCGTGTTAGCTACAATTGTTCTAGAATCTGGTAACAATACCTGTTCGAAATAAATGGTACCCGTGGAGTTAAAATGCATCGCATTTCTTGGTATTAAAAATACGTCATGCTGCATATTATAACAGACACTAAATAGATGGTGAAGAACAATTTTACTTGGGAAGTAGATTAATAATTATGACAGTAACTTTCAACAATGGAACAAACCTCAAATTGCTCAAGATTTGTATACATTCCTTCATGATGTTTAGCCCTCATGGTGCCAAAATCCATAGGCTCTTTAATAATTTCGTAATAATCCTCAACCTTACATAGAAGCACGAAATCTCATCAATTATATTGGGTTAGTAGGGATCAAAACAATCAAATGATGAAATCAATAACCAAAAATAAACCTCTTTGGGATCAACTGGTTCAGCAAATATTTCATGTGTATCTTGCCTGATACCAAAGAAAAATGTTTAAACAACAAAATATTTCCTCCAAGAAATATCCTAAATCATTTTCTCCTTTTACCATTCCTAAACTTCAAAAGGTGCAAAATACACTTGAGTAGTACTCACCTTTGCAATATGTCCAAGACAAGCTCAAGGATGCGCTTTTCTGGCATGAATGGAATGGGTGACATAACTGATGGTTGACCTAGTGAAGCGATAACAAGCTACGATTAAGACATTATCCTCATACTCATGATCGATATGATAAATTTGCAAATTTGACAGAAAAATTGCACAACCAGTGGAGGTAGCATTATCATCAAGTTTTGCACTTCCTTCAAGTTTGATAACCAATGGTTGATCTGATGCAGGAAACAATTGAATTACATAGTGATGTGACATGCTATCGAGTAAGAAACCTTAATTTGTGTAATTAACACAGTGACATATGTTATGGAGCAAAACAACTCACCACTATTGGTTGAATGATGTTCATGATTTGGGCTCTCTATGCCCTGCACATAATTTGAAACGGATTTTGAAACCAGCACTTAAAGAACATGTTAAAGATTTGAAGCCCATAAATAATTTCACATGTACACAAATAGCCCCTTAAGATCAGATTGAAAGCAATCTTTATTTTACAATCTTGAAGAATTATTGAGTCATATCGGTTTGTCTCTACTTGACAGACAAATAGAAAATGATGACACCAAATAATTAAGCTACTCGCATCAAGTTCAGCAAACAAACAAATTAATAAGAAAAAATCTACAAAATAAATTAATGGAAAAAAGTTGATGCAGAGAATTCGTTACTTCAACAAACAAACTACAACAATAGCCAGCATTGAAAATAATGATATATTTATTGTACAGGATTATGTCATATGCAAACAAGAATGCATGAATGGCATGCGACTTTGTACTATTTTCTGTGGCTTGCCTTCTGTCTTCCAAGACTTCTGGGATTGAAATACAAGCACATAAAAAGAGCATAACAATTGATAATTAAAAGAAGAAAGAAACAAATATCTACATACAATTACAGAATAAAAATCAGAGATGCAAAGACCTGTTTGGGTTTGGTTAGAAGAGAATTAAGTAGAGGTTGTTGGAGTTTTCTTTTGATGCTGGCCCTGGTAGTGGTATCGGAGGGGGCACCCTGGTGGTGGTGGTCTTCCTCCATCCGCGAGCAGTTGTGTGAGTGCGAACTGGTTGGTGGTGTTGGTTGGTGTGGCACTGGCTTCCATGGATCAGGGGCTGAGATGTGCGGGCTTCTCTTTCTTTGCCCATCTCTCCACACTGATCTTTGTGTTTTCCTATATATTCATACATACAACCATTTACATACATAAACAGGGAAAAGTGAAGATGCTATTGCTAAGTTTCATAGATATCGTGTCATAGGTTACCTGGACATGAACACGAATTACAGAAAACAATATCTTATTGGGAAAAATAATTTTTTTAAAAAAAAAAAAGAAAATGAAGGGCATATGTAAGGGAGATAGGGGAAGAGACTTTATATGAGAGAGACAGAGAGAGCTGTGTAAGAGCTGTGATGTGAGTATGCAATTGGGGTAAGGAAGAAAGACGAGTTGGTAACGGCTGTAAAATAGAGAGAAGAGGGAAGTTTTCTTCTGAATATGTATGGTATGTGAACTAAAAATATGCCAAATCTCCCATATGAGGAAATAAACCCATTAATTTCATTCAAAGAAATTTAAGTTGGGTTAGAATGCAAGCGCCTCCTAGATTCAAAGCAAAAGCAAAAACAAAAACAAAAAAGTGGGGGAAGAGAGATATAAAGACACAAACTACCACTGCACAGGAGCAGTTCCTAACTGCCATTGCACCACTCCAGAGTTTTTAGTAAGACATGAGACAAACTCTCTTCTCTTCTCTTCTATTCTCTTTCTCTTCCTATCATAACGTGTTAAAATAATTGTTAATTTCTGAATTAAAAGTTGACAGGGAGAGTGTTTAAGACATGAGCCAAATAATTGGAAACCAAGTATTGCATGCCACTAATTCCCTCCCTGCTCTAAAAGTAAATTAGAAGATTTTTGTCATAAAATGCTTTCTTTTTTTAAATTTTATTTAATGTTTCCCATTTCAAGCATCTAAATGGCATATTGAGATCCTCTCCGTTAATTTATACTTCTTTGGTAGTTTCCCTCAAGCATTAACATCTCTTGAGCATTAATTCTATTTAGAAGCTTTAATCCCTTTTTTCACTTGCCATATTTCACCTTGTCAATCAGCCTATTACACAATCTTTCCACACAAAGCACTAAAAGATTAGGAGAGAATCTTTACTTAATCCAATTTTGAGGCAAAATTAAGTTTATTGAGTCTTTACTAGAGAAAATCCCATGAAATTCTGTCAGACTTTTGCAAAATTACTTTTCATGCCACCAGTTATAACTTTCTTATCCCCTAAAAGTAAGAATGATTTGCTAAGTTATAGTAATAATATTATTAATGGTTCTCATAAGCACAAAATTACTCTCATTAGAACTAATAAATGTATTCACTAAGGTTTAATCCTATTCACTAGGATTTTCGTTCACATTGCAAGGACTGGGTCTAAATTGTTTCATTTCACACTCTAATATTTACAAACTACTCTCCATTTCTCTCTCACTACTACAAAATCATAAATAAATCACACTTTTTATATGTGATGTATTTTATTTAAGTACACGTTTTAAATTTTGTCATAGTGTGATCTTTGGAAGTGATTAAAGATGATCATTTTTAATCACATTTTAAGTGCCATTAAAAGATGATTTGTTTTAATCACATTTTGAGTGCCATTAAAAGATAATTTCATCACACATATACGTGTGATAATAAATATTTAGATCACACATTTTACGTGTGATAATAAACATTTAGATAACACTTTTTATGTGTAATGTATAACTAATAAAACCTGTGATAATAAACATTTAGATCACATATTTTAAGCGTGATTAATATCTAATAAAACATGTGATTAATAATAAGATAAAATCACACGTTATATGCATTTCTCATCATAGTTAATGCGTGTGATAAAAAAAGGGGGTTCGACATATTTGAAGAATAATCAATATTATTTTTATACGCCTTTAAAGAATGTAATACACACTATATAATATCCTTTGAATCACAACCACACATTGAATGGAATAACATCATATATTTTATAAATGAAAGTTGAATGTTCAAACGTATATACAAAGGAATTAATAAAAAAAAATTTTAACCGTGATTACATATATTAAAAAAATAAAAAAACTGGAAACACAAAATCCTTGAATTCTTTGACCAATTTTGCATCTCTCCAAGCAATTTTTGACCTGAAAAATGAAAACACAAATTAATTCAGAGGCAAAATTTGCCTCTTTAGAAATAATTTTGGACTACAAGCTAGTGTTTGGTTAATTCGAATGGAATGATCATTAATTTAAAATGTCTATTCTTGCGTTAAAACAAAAAAAATAAAAATAAAAATTACATTACGAATGGAATCATAATTTACCATTGTAATGGGAAACAGTCATTCCTTAGAAATGATCATTTGATAAGGAAGCCAAATAATGACCATTCCATTCCATTTCATTCTAGTCAACCAAATACAACATAAGGATTTAGCAGGAGAATGATAATCACTGTAAGGTAAGGAGTTGATTCTATTCTCAATGACAAGAAATTTGTCTCCCAGAAAGATCTTTTTTGGTTTTTATAATGAATTCAATAAAATTATTTCCAGAACCAGAAGTACCTCTATTAATACCTGATTTAATGCTCACCTTTGAATAATGGAAACTCCACACAATTTCTTGTAGAAGTCGACCCCAGTATATATTGACCTGCATTAGTATACCAACAAATTAACAAAATTTATGTTTTGGGATAGGCAACTTAAGAATACAACATAAAACAGTTACATGCACCAAAAGGGAAAAAAAATGTGAACAGTTCCAATTTGCTGCAGATAGAAATATGTAGTAGTCCACTACCTTCCTTTCTGTTTTCTTTTTCAATAAAAGGATATGCACTCCCTCTTTATGACACTGAAAGTAAAGACAAACAAGAGAACAGTATGATGCCAAATGTTAATATCTAAATGAAGTTTAAAGTTAAAACTAATTTGTCATGAATGGTTAATTTTAGATGTCACAGAAAACTACAAAATTATTCAACAAGAAAGAAAGAAAATGAGTAAGAAGACTAAAAGTGAGCTGGCCACATTATTTCATTCTCATGTACACTTTTTAAAAGCGAAGGAAGTACATGCTTTCAAAAAAGATGATAAAAAAAAGGAATAAATCACACCCCAATGAAACAACATTCACGGTCATCAGTCATTACTCCGCATAAGTTAATCCCAACAATTTATAGCTAGTTTAAAAATCTAGTTTAGCCATATGCAGAGGAATATCTTTTCATAAAATTGACACCATCAGGAGACACTAAATTATATGCTAGCAAGAGAAAACACACAATTATATATGTAAAAAAAAAACACAAACAAATAAAAATTGAAGGCATGTAAAGTTCTCAGTTTAAATTCAGAGAACTGAAGGAAACTTGAGATAAAAAGGAAGTAGTCTTATATTCCAAATTTCATCAGAGAGAGAGAGAGGAAGAGACTTGAATTGAGTCCATGGCTTGCTACTAATTTTTCTCCTAAAACATACCTGTTGGAGTGACTACTTGCTTCTCAGTTGAAGGCAAATGGCCAAGTCTGTGCTCCATGACCTAAAAGTCAAAAACAATAAAAGCAATGATGATTGGTAAGATTTAACATTTTTATTCTATTAACCTTTTGAATTATTCTTTTTGAATTGTTCTTCCTTTACAACTTCTCATTTGAATTATTCTTTTTGCTAGGTAAGAGTTTCAATGAATTTTGAGACTTGAAGGAAAGAGTTGGCTAGGATTAACCTTCTGCTTCTTCACAGATCCTAATTGTTACAAGTCAATTTGGCATTTCATTGAGTGACTGAATAAAATAAAATTAAAAAAAAAAAAAGGAGCAAAAAAAGGTATGAAATCCTCTCCGTCACAATAATATGGAATTGAGTACTTCTAATCTCCTCCCCTCTATCAGCAACCAACGGCAAGAAACTGTACCCAAAAATTGACGTTTTGCCGAAAACAGCTGGCCATGAAAACTAAATATAATATCATCAGTAAAGATAGAACATCTATCAATCGAACTATATAACAAAGAGGACGAAAAAACTATAACAGTATTATCTTATTTCTGAGATCTCAAAGCCTCTTCTAAATTTTGGATATATGCTCATAAAAGCTCCTAAAGTCGATATATATGTCTTCAAAATGTCAAAAAAAAAAAAAAAAAAAATTGATAATGGTATTAACATTTCCTTAGGGACTGTTGAACAAATTGATATAGAGAGTTCCATGGCTGAGTAGAACAATAACATATAGTGATGTTCATAGGAATGCAGTAGAAAATCAACTATTGAAGTTGCAAAAGTAGACTAAATTTGAAGTACCTGTTCAAAACTTCAATTTAAGGTAGTTATGTCTTCTGTGAATAGAACCCACAAAAAAATCTACCTGTATATATACAGAAAGAAAGTTACATTCTCATCTTGTATAAGAGGAATGAGTAGGCAATGAAATCAGAGACATGGAATGACAAAGCATTCTTTACTTTTGAGTGGAAGGTTGACTTGGATCACAATGAGGATATCAAAACAAGCAATCAACTGTTAAATCTGCTCTAAAAGGATTAAACAAATTCATCAATTTACTAAAATGTAAGCCAATTTTGATCAAGTGTTAATAATTCCTAGTTATACTATACATGTTATTATGCAAATGGGATGAGTTACTTATAGGAAAAAAAAAAAATTACATAAAATCTTTCATTTGAGAAAGGAAAGCCCTAAAGTTAAATTTTGCATCTTTCACTAGGTTTTGTGTTTACTTACCTAGGAGCAAAATCCAACTTAAGGTAGTTGCGCCTGCTCCCAAAATAATTTTCACCATATAGCAAGCTGTATGTCAAGAAAGATGTGTTGCCCGCCTCTCTACAAAGGAATGATTAGGCAAGGGCTCAAATTTCTACTATGTACAAAGCCAAGAAAACAAAACTTTCAAAATGCACACCAATTCATGTTACATAAAACGAAATCATACATTTAAGATTGCAACAATCTGACCCCAAAACAAAGGCACCTCACAATGCTGAGGGATAAAATCAGCTAATCCTGATTCTTAGGCATTTGAGTTTCTCGCATTTCCTTCTTCAACATCCCTGCTAGTTCATCATTCCCTTGTTTTGTATTTGCATCAATGAAAGCACTATAAATCTCCAAATTTGGTTCAAACCCTTTCCCTACCATCTCTGCCTGAAGCTTCAATGCTTCTTCTGTCCTCCCCTCTTGACATAATCCCTTTATTAGAAACTCTTAACTCTTCCTCTTCGATGTAATCTCGTGTTTTCTCATTGCAACTCTCAAAAACACCAAAGCCTTACATCCCCAATCTTATAATACCCATTAATGAGATGCTAAAAAATGAGACAAGAACTCTCCATACCACTCAACCCCATTTCTCTGAAAAACTCTTCAGCCCTTCCAACCTCTCCAATTCTACAAAACCCACCAATCATGGTGTTGTATGCCACAACATCATGCTTCAAACCCTTGATTCCCATCTCTAATCATTTCTAGTAGCTAACTCATTCATTAATATCATATTTTAATAGTTTTGGATTGAGTAACTAACTATTATGGATGTGTGCTCAATCCTTGTATCAAAACTAAACTTATAAAGAGCAATAATTGCAATTTTATAGAATAAACTAATCAAAGAATCTACTATAACAAACCTGAGACAACCTATATCTAAGAGAATTTGAGAACTAATAATCATTTCAAGAGAAGTACATGACCCACATAATTATACCTGAGTTTTGCTTTCTAGCTGTCAACAATTTCCTGTTTTTCTTCTTTTGTAGAATACCAAATGACACTAGGAATGACAAAGTATGAAACCTTTCTACATATTGGGCATGCCCTCAATGTAAAGTTGGCATCCATTCCAGAGGTTGAGGAACTACTATGCCATGCCAATTCCTGATACAAGATATACAGAATGACTGAGACCAAAAATTGGTGAGAAATTGTGGAAGAAGATACAGTGGAGGACTGTGATCGAAAAACTTTAACATGTTCATATCTGCATCGGCTTCCATAAGAACAGACTCCTTTCTGGTAGAAGGTGCACACTGCAATATTATTTCAATAAGAAACAAAAAAAAGAAAGGGAAAATTTTTTTACAGGACTAATGGAATTAATGAGTTGACTATCAAAGAAGATAGCAGACATTTGATGGGTCTTTCTAATCAATTCTAGCTCCTTCTATATCTCAACAATTTCCTAATAATCACCACCACATTGACCTGATGGCTATACTACACCTTCTGAAAGCAGCATTATATTTCTTTTGTTTAAGCTTGGTAAAGTTCATTATTTGTTACTAGACCCAGAGTATAAATTTCTATTCCAGATTTTATAGCTTAATGTAGGTGGCTGGTAGTGAGAATGCCTCTTTATTCATGGTTGAGACACCAACAGATTTTACACTATCTATTTTCAGAGGCATATTAGCAAACAGGTGGTGTGCATAATTTACAAATAAATTAAATTAAAGAAAAAGAACTTGGAAATGAACAAATTGAATCAAAATCAAAATCACATAGGAGATAGACGACTTTGACCAACCCTAGCCTTCAAAAATCACTTGTTAGGGTTTTGAAAATTAGAAGGAGAGGGAAAGGGGCAGAGTGAGAGCAACAAACGAGTGAGAGAGAGAGAACTTAATAGATAGTCGTAGTCGTCGGTGGCAGTCGCAGTCGCAGTCGCCGTGGAGGGTGTGGTCGCGAAGGACGCTGCTGATGGTGAAGGTGCTCGTGTGCGTGAAAAGGCACGCGAGAGTATTTTTGAGAGAGAGAGGTGGTTCGTTCCGAATCAGATCTCTCCTTGGATTTTCTACTTGGTGGGTCATTGGATCCGTGCTGGTCATTGGATTCATATTTTTAGGTCTAATTTTAATAATTTAAATTGTTCATATTTAAAAAAATTAAATTAATTAAATATCAAAAAATATGTATTTGAAAAGTTATTTATTAAATTTTTTAAAAAAATAATTTTTAGTTTGATGATCTAAACATATGTTTTCTGATATTTAATTGATTTGATTTTTTGCAGGTATGATATACTCAACAAATCTTAAAATGTGAACGGTTTTAATTATCAAAATTGAGCTTAAAAGTAGGTCTAATGACCCAACAAGTAAGAAATCAAGGAAAAATCTTAAGAATAGGATCTTGATTCGTTCCAAACCAGAGAGATAGTGGTTTCAGAGATGGCAGACTAAGATAACTGAATTAGGGCTAATGAATCAGAATGAGGTCATGCTGTGTTTTGGAAATTCTATCTTGTTTGGAAGAGGGAAGAATCGTGCCTCTATTTGTGGGTGACATTAGAATTGGCACCAAGATTGAAAATTTTATTTTGTGAGTGATTGGAAATTAGGTTTTTTTGAGTTTTTTTTGTGATTTGATTATTTTAGTAGGTATTTTAATTTGTGTGTTTGGAAAGATGAGATAAATTTTGTAAGGATTATTATATTGAAAAATATATTTAAAATGATAGTTGAATGTAAAATTACCAAATTATCCATATTGATATTTATAAGAAATAAGTTTTTTTTGTCCACGTGGCCACCATTTTGTTGAGATTTATAAATTACAAATTTTGTCCACATGGCCTCCGTTGCATTCCGTCCGACGCAGGGTGCAAACAATTGATTGCACACTTAAATAAAATGAATCGATTAATGAAATTGCTGTTAGTTTTACATAATTAAAATTAATTAAATTTTTTATTTAATTAATTATTGTATCTATTTCTCCAAAAAAATAAATTTTTTATTTAATTAATTATTGTATCTATTTCTCCAAAAAATTAAAAATGTTTGTTTGGAAACATTTATTTTAATTTTCACATATAAAAATTAATTAGGATTTTGTTTGATTTAGTGAATTAATTACACTGAAAAAAAGGTAATTCATTAATCGTTTAAGTTGTATTGTCCATTACTATCAGATTATTTTTGTACACTGCAAAAAAAGGTTACATGAAAGAAGATTTATAATTTTTTTAAAATTAATAATTCATCATATTTAAATTACATGGTTTAGTAAAATTTGATGAATGCCACTTTGTAATAAATGAGAATAATTTTGAAAAAGATTTGTACAAAATCTGCACCAATACGAATTGAAATAATTGTTATTGTTAAAATGACCAAGTTTTTTTGTACACTGAAAAACAGGTTATAGGTAAGAAGATTTATTTATTTTTTTTCAAATTAATAATTAACCCAGTATAAATTACAAATTTTATTAAATTTTGATGAAAGACAATTTTTCATATATGAGAATAATTTGTAAAAAGATTTTTACAAAAAATTACATTACGAATTGAAATAATTGTTATTTTGTCCAAGTTTTTCTGTATACTGAAAAACAGGTTAAATGAAAGAGGATTAAAATTTTTTTTTTCCAAACTAATAATTCATCAAATTTAAATTACAAATCACCCGAAATTTTGATGGAAGCCAAATTTTCATATATGAGAATAATTTTGAAAAAGATTTTTACCAAAAATTACATTATGAATTCGAAAAATTGTTATTTTCTACAAGTTTGGCTTTTTTTAAACTGAAAATCAAAGTAGCAAAAAAACAAAAAAAAAAAAATTATGAAGACTGAGAGATGCTTTTAAATAGGTTAAAGGGTCGTTTCCTATTTTATTTAGATGGAAGAAAGGAAAAAGAAAAAATTGGTCCTGAAATCTACAGAAAACCTAAAATGAAGGAAAACCCAATTATTTTCAAAACTCCGTTGCTGAGCAAAGCAGAAAGAAGTTATTAAATCTTGTTTTTTTGTTGGACACGAGATGGTGAAGAGAACTAGGAAGATCGGTGCCAGAACCACCGAAGTTGAACCAAGAAAAAAAATTTCAAAGGAAGTACATCATCATCGGTGCAGATCGGTGAAGAAAAAGCACAGACATGGTGTTTGGCAATCGTACCTTCGTATCTCCTCGATGATCGGCAACTTGGTCTTCTCGTAACAAGTCCGCCGAAGTGAGGCGCCGGAGAGAGGTAGTCCACTCTGCTGTAGAAGCGTCCAGGTAGAGCCAAAGATGAGAGAGATGGCAGATGAGAGAGATCTGAGAGATATATCTATTTCTCCAAAATCACGGATGCAACGAAGGGTAAATAAGTCTTTTTACCAACCTAATGCCAAACAGTTGGACCTCGCTCCTGAACTCAGCTACAGTGCGAGGATTTTCTATTTTTTTCCGTTAGTGCATAAAATAAGCAACAAACCTGGTTCCCAAACACCGCCTTTATATACAATCACACGTTATTGGAAGTGTGATTAAAAATATATCTATATAATAAGAGAGAAAGGTTTTTGAATTTGTCTCAAAATGTATCAAAGATACATTTTATTTCAACGGCTGAGATGATTTGTTTTTAACCATTAACGGCTGAAATGCTTTGTGATATTTTCAAATCCCGTCCAAAACAATCCTCTCTCTCCTGCACCCAAACATTATTTGCACACTTTCTCTCTCCAACTTCTTAGGTCTCATACTCTTTCTCTCTCTCTCTCTCTCTCTTCTTAGAGATCTCTCTCTTCCTCTCCCTCCTCTCCACAGTCACTTCGCTTCTATCGTTGCGTCGTCTCCGATCTCCACCGACAGCCACTCTTCTCCCTCCTAGATCTCAGATCGTCCTCCACCGTCAAGAGTTTGATGAGTTGGCCACCATGTCTTCCCAAAGCAAACGCAGAGAGATGGTGAAACTGTAAGTCTCCAATTTTAATTTGGTGTAAACTATTTTAATTTGTTGTGGTTGTGATTTCTGAAATGGGTTTGATAGGTTTGATGGGTTTTGATTTCTGAAATTTGAAATGGATTTGATGGGTTTAATCCGTAGAAATTCATATACT